>CM065811.1:170702285-171350142 GCA_033398695.1 Orobanche coerulescens
AACTCCAAAGTTAAGCGTGCTTGGCCTGGAGTAGTTATGGGATGGGTGACCCCCTTGGAAGTTTCCCAGGTGCGCGTGAGTGAGGACAAAACGCGCTAGAAAAGACTCGTGTTGGTACAGTGAGGATTGTCTTCATCATTCTTGGGGACCAACAACCTCCTTCTTGGGTTTAGCTCGACAATGCTTAGCGAAGTGGCCTGGTTTTCACATAGTCGACAAGAGTTGTCGAATTTCTTCATTTCGCTCGAGATATCCTTCTTCCTCCAGTTTAATAAAGTTTGGAATTTATTAATATTTTTGGCATAATATGCCGCTTCTTCGTCGCTTTCCTCCACCGGGATTTCTTCTTTCTTTCTAAATATCTTAGCCTTCATGGCTAACGATCATTCCTTCGGCTTTGGCTTGACACTTCGTGATTTTAATACAATCTCATAATTGATTAGTAAACCAAAAAGGGCACTAAAATCGAACGTGTTGAGATCTTTGGATTCCATAATCACGGTCACGGTGCCGTCCCATTCGCTAGGTAGTGATCTTAAAATTTTCTTAACTTTTTCACTACTAGATAATGGTTTTCCGAACGAAGCAAGTCCATTGGTGATGACCGAAAATCGGTCGAGCATATGGGTGATGGACTCGTCACCCTTCATCATGAATAACTCGTAGTCATGGAGAAGCATATTGATCTTCGTCTCCTTGACTTGAGTTGTCCCTTCGTGTGTGATTTCAAGAATTTTCCATATTTCTTTCGCACTTTCACATGACGAGATTCGATTGACCTCTTCGGGATTTAAGGCACAAAATAAAAGTTGGGTGGCCTTACAATTTAGATGGTCATTTTTCCAATCGGCATCGTCGTATTTTTCAAAATATTTGAGCGTACTGTCGGATTTGATCGGAACTTTTGGGCCGAGACAAATAATCTTCCAAATCTCTATATCGTAGGCACGAATAAAGATTGACATCTTTTTCTTCCATGTCAAATAATTTGAACTATCGAAGAATGGTGGTCGGTTGAGAGCAAGGCCTTCGACTGGAGAGAATTGAAACGCCATTTTTGGATCTTTTTCTCCTCGGATGTTAAGCCGTGTATTGGAGTACCGCTCTGATACCAATTGTTGGGTTCCGGGGTCGGATATTTGTGCCGTTTGCGGAAGCGTAAATAACAAGTGCGGAAAATAAAAGGACACGAGGATTTATAGAGGTTCGGCTATAAACGAGCCTACGTCTTCTCTTTATCTTTTTCAATAGGTTAAAGATAGCAACCTCTACGCCTTTCTTCTATTGGTCGAGGTATAACCACTTACAATCACGTCTTTTATTGGTCCGTGATAAACCACTCGTGCTTGTCTTTGCGTCGGTCCAAGTTAAACCGTCTTCCTTTTAGTAGGACAAGGAATCAACCTCTATAGCTTTCTATGGGTACTAGATAAACCTCACGAAGATAGCGATTGCGATTCTAACAATGTCGGATCCTTGATCCTAATAACGCCGAATCCAATCGTATCTTTTCTGTTACCACTCATGTATGATTTTGTGTATAACACTCAATCACTCAATGTAAGCTCAATATTACAACAACAATAATATCAATATGAAACTCAGATGATTATCTTGTATGCTTGAATTTGTTGTACTGAATCAATACCATAGGCATGGTATTTATAGCCTTCTTGATCAAACTAGCCGTTAGCAATCTGACACTTCATTACGGCCGCTATCTCCTTCCCATTACGGCCTGTTGTGTCGAGAATTATACACCTCAACAGGAGATCGGCACAGGCGACAGGCGACCGAGTTAGAGTCGAATAGACCAAGGCAGACTTGCCGATCGGAGACCCCAGATCAAGCCTAAGTTCCGAGCGATCGACATCTAAGGCGATCGTCTCTTGGAACCTGGCGACCGACTCTGGTGCCCGACCAATGACGACCGCCTCGTACCACGCGAGTCCAGCATCTGTCTAGTCGGCGAAGGCTGAAGCTCGGGACAAAGACCCACATGCAGATCCGGAAAAGGCGCCGCAGAACATGGATCGTTGACCACAGCCTGTCAGTATCTACTCACCTACCGACAGACCTGCCGAAAGGTGCAAAGTGGGACCACCCGGGACAGCGACTCAGGATGCGTGCAGACTTCTCATTGGTCCGCACAGCTGGCAGCCAGCCCATGTTACGGACTTTAAGGCAACCAACCCACGTGCTGCAAAACGATCGCCCCCTTATTATAATACAGGAAAGGCGATCGTCTTTTGGTATCTGGCGATTGTCTATAATGTCCGACCATAGACGATCGCCTCATGCCACGTGTGAATCCAACATCCGTCAAAGTTGTCGAAGACCGAATCTTGGACGGAGACCCACGTGCAGATCCACAAAAGGCGCCGAAAGATAAGGCCTTTGACCCCAGCCTGTCACCTGCCTCTCACCTACCGACAGGCCCGCCGAAAGGTACGAAGTGCGTCCTCCCCGGACAGCGACCCAGGACGCGTGCAGGCTTCCCATTGGCTCGCACAGCTGGCTGCCAGCGGCAGCCTCAGACTTTAAGGGAACAGCCCCACGTGACGGGACGATCGCCCGCCTTATTATAATATAGAAAACAGCGGTCGCCCGCGATCGCCAGAGAGGTCCCAGCAACCTTGTCTCCTACAAATAGGAGGCTTACTACAGTGGCCTAGAAAAGATCGTGAATAACAGTGAAAAACACACAGAGAGAGGATAAAGACTCATCTGGCAATTACTTACACATTCATAGTAATATTCATACACACTTACAGAACATAAAAATCAAGAACTCACAGAGCTTCATATCTGGTTCTTCCGGCAATCTACACGCTCTACTGCTTAGATAACTAGAAGTCTTTACACTCATTGTAATAGATTCTAACATTAATATTTGTACTCCAAAGTATCTGTATTAATAACATCTCGCGAGAGCATTCAAGCCCTGGATTAACAACCCCGGCAAACCGTGTGTTATTCACACCCCCACGGACGTGCTCCCCCAACTTCGTTTGTTTTCCGTCCATTCCAGCAATATCTATCTCCGGATAATATTTCGGGCAACAACAATTGGCGCTCGAGGAAGCGGATCTAAACCTTCATTTTTATTCCCACCGTCTCGAAGAACACTCACTGTTCTCCAAGGCATATACTTGAAGAGACACTCACTGCTCTTCAAAGAAATCTTTCAGAATCATGACTTCTGCCTCAGCATCGAAGAAAGCCGCTGGCCGATCCGCCGGACGCCTCATTCTGTCTCAATCCGAGCCCCAGCCTATGGCGGAGGGTATAGCCGCGGCGGCCCAAAAATCTCGATCCCGCCCCCGAGGGATGGCCCGAGCCTCTCGCTCGATCAGTTCCAAACTGCGGAGCAGATCGAAGAGGCCATGGCCATCCTACGGGAGCGACGGAGAGCATTTGACGCGCCCGCTATAACCCCCTCAGACATCCGTCGCGTGAGCAAACGGAAGTTCAAGGGGCTATTGGCCGAGCGATCGCCAGGAGGCCCCGATTCGCAAGAAGAGGCGATCGCAAGGCGGGACACCTCCGTCTTCAGCCGCCTAGGAAGCGACCCATCATGGCGACCGGGGCAGTCCGCCCCAGCCACGAGACGACGGAGCCCGAATCCGTCACCAGGAGTTCAGCATACCCAACTCCCAGAAGGCAGGCCAACCATGTGGCTCCTCGCCAAAGAACCAAGATCGGCGACGACGACCTCATCGCCTACCGCGGAACCAGGAGATCGGTACACGATCGCCTCGACACCCGCTCCGAGAGCCAAACCACGAGCGACCAAGCTACAGCGATGGCCACGATGCAACGCCAGCTCGACGACATGAAGGCGCTCCTAGAAACTGGGGCAGGCGCCAAAAGTAAGATCGCCGGGCCGAACGATCCACTCGCAGTCCGCATCGAGCTCGCCCCCGTGCAGCGTAAGATCGCTCCTCCGCAAACACCTTTGTATGAGGGGAGGTCGGACCCCGAGACTCACCTGAGCAAGTTCTGGATCTACATGACCGGATGTGGGGCATCAGACGCGACCAGATGCTGAATGTTCCCGCTAACTCTGGGCGACCTGGCCCATAGGTGTTACGTCTCATTGCCACCTCGATCCATCAGTTCATTCGAACAACTGGAAAACGACTTCACAGCATACTTCGCCGCCAAGGTCGCTCGGCCGGAAGGTCCCCATCGCATGATGCAGATCAGGCAAGGGGAAGAAGAGTCCGACACAGACTACATCAACCGAGTAGATGAGATCATCCTCAACGGCGAGCCCGTAATCGATGAGATCGCCCTATACTCGGTCCTAGGGGGATTCCATGGTCTTTCGCCTATGTTCAGGCATCTTACGAAGGACCTCCCCCCGACCTACGCGATATTCCGCGCCAAAGCCGCAGACTTCCTGGCTAGGCAAAGGTTACTTTTTAACCTATGAGCAACGCGATCGGTGACCGCACGACGATCATCTGTCTTCCAACCCGATCGCCAGAATCAAGCAACATCTCCAAAAATGGAGGACTCACTCGCCCTCTATAGTTCATCATCTAACATGATGGACTAAGGCACGAGATCGCCTCCCCCGCACAACGTACACCGTCGAGGGTCGGCATCTAACATGACGATCCGAGGTAGAAGAGTGCAGCCATGGTCCTGGTAGTTGATGGAACCGAATGCTTCGGCCATGCAAGGTCCCTTTGGGCCACGATCGCCCGCCCTTCGTTTAAATACGAGGCCGGCATAGTCTGAGGGCCCTCCAAGCAAATCAATGGACACGCTCGCCCGCCCTCAAAGGTTCATCATCTAACTTGGTGGACCCGGACAATGCGACGCGTTCCTACCCCCGTCTCAACGTATACCGTCGAGGATTGCCATCTAACATGGCGATCCGAGGTAGAATAGAGCTAACAAGCCGCGGACGTGGAGTCGATTAATCCGACGACGCCCCACGCAAGGACTCCTCCAGACCAAGACCGCACGCCCTTTGTTTAAATACGAGGCGAGGCGCAGCCTAATGGAGGACCCTCACAATAAAATGAGTCACGAGACAAACCTACAGATGGAATGTCGCTCGCGCATAAGACACGGTCATGGAGTCGGTCCATCGAACTCTGCGACTGTGCACGGTTCCTCAATGATGAAACTATCAGGTTTCTACGAGGGATCAGCAAATTTGAAAATTGCAGGTACAAGACCGAAGATAGCCCGCCAATCGATCAGATCGCCCAAGTCCGAGACCAAAGTCCGCTCAACGGATCGCCCGTCTTCATCCTCAACAATCGCCAGAACCACCTCACCCCATGTCTTCAACATCGGAGCAAGCTGGGGGGCAATTGTTGTGTCGAGAATTATACACCTCAACAGGCGATCGGCACAGGCGACAGGCGACCGAGTTAGAGTCGAATAGACCAAGGCAGATTTGCCAATCGGAGACCCCAAATCAAGCCCAAGTACCTCGCGATCGACATCTAAGGCGATCGTCTCTTGGCACCTGGCGACCGACTCTGGTGCCCGACCAATGACGACCGCCTCGTACCACGCGAGTCCAGCATCTGTCTAGTCGGCGAAGGCCGAAGCTCGGGATAAAGACCCACGTGCAGATCCGGAAAAGGCGCCGCAGAACATGGATCGTTGACCACAGCCTGTCAGTATATACTCACCTACCGACAGACCTACCGAAAGGTGCAAAGTGGGACCGCCCGGGACAGCGACTCAGCACGCGTGCAGACTTCTCATTGGTCCGCACAGCTGGCAGCCAGCCCATGTTACGGACTTTAAGGCAACCATCCCACATGCTGCAAAACGATCGCCCCCTTATTATAATACAGGAAAGGCGATCGTCTTTTGGTATCTGGCGATCGTCTATAATGTCCGACCATAGACGATCGCCTCATACCACGTGTGAATCCAACATCCGTCAAAGTCGTCGAAGACCGAATCTTGGATGAAGACCCATGTGCAGATCCAAAAAAGGCGCCAAAAGATAAGGCCTTTGACCCCAGCCTGTCACCTACCTCTCACCTACCGACAGGCCCGCCGAAAGGTACGAAGTGGGTCCTCCCCGGACAGCGACTCAGGACGCGTGCAGGCTTCCTATTGGCTCGTACAGCTGGCTGCCAGCAGCAGCCTCAGACTTTAAGGTAACAGCCCCACGTGACGGGACGATCGCCCGCCTTATTATAATATAGAAAACCGCAGTCGCCCGCGATCGCCGGAGAGGTCCCAGCAACCTTGTCTCCTATAAATAGGAGGCTTACTACAGTGGCCTAGAAAAGATCGTGAATAACAGTGAAAAATGCACAGAGAGAGGATAAAGACTCATCTAGCAATTACTTACACATTCATAGTGATATTCATACACACTTACAGAACATAAAAAGCAAGAACTCACAGAGCTTCATATCTGGTTCTTCCGGCAATCTACACGCTCTACAGCTCAGATAACTAGAAGTCTTTACACTCATTGTAATAGATTCTAACATTAATATTTGTACTCCAAAGTATCTGTATTAATAACATCTCGCGAGAGCATTCAAGCCCGGGATTAACAACCCCGACAAACCTTGTGTTATTCACACCCCCACGGACGTGCTCCCGCAACTTTGTTTGTTGTCCGTCCATTCCAGCAATATCTATCTCCGGATAATATTTCGGGCAACAACACGGCCGTTAGCCGTCTTACGTATGTTAACATAACCTTGTTACGTACGTTAGCATCTCCTAGTAATAGTCCAGTAGCTTTCGTTTCTTTTCCTTACGTACGTTAATAAGACATCATTACGTACGTTATAATCATGCTGTTACGTACGTTATGATTCCAATATTACGTACGCTATACAATACTCGTTGTGTACGTTAGCTTAGACCAGAACACCTTTTTGAGTCTTCGTTTTCTTCGATTCTTGCTTCGCCTCTTCGTTGTTTTGTCTTGCTTATCAACTATAATCATCAAAACATTATTAATATATGTATGAAACAAAATGTTCCAACACATGTTAAACCGCCTAAGCACCTTTTTAATATATTGCTCCTGTGACATGTGAAATTTCCGGGCCGCTCTATCCCGAGTGATTCTTATCACTAGAATCTGCTTAGCGGGCCCCAAGTCTTTCATTGCAAAAGACTTATTAAACTCTCTCTCTTCAAATTGGCAATCCTTTCAGTATTCTTGCCAATGATCAACATGTCATCCACATAAAGCAATAGGATGATAAAATCATCATCTCCAAATTTCTTGAAAAACATGCAATGGTCCAAGGTCGTCTTTCGGTAGCCTTGGTCCCCATAACCGACTCGAACTTTTTATACCATTGTCGTGGTGCTTGCTTCAAACCGTATAAACTCTTTCGGAGTCTACAAATATAATCCTCTTTTCCCTTAACCTGAAACCCTTCAGGTTGCTTCATATATATCTCTTTATCGAGGTCTCCATGAAGAAATGTCGTCTTGACATCCATTTGCTCAATCTCAAGGTCAAGACTAGCTGCTATACCAAGGACCAATCGAATCGATCCTATCCTCACAGCTGGAGGAAAAATCTCGTCAAAATCAATGCCTTTCTTTTGACTAAAGCCCTTGACTACGAGTCTAGCTTTGTATCGGGGTAGTGAATTATGCTCCTCCGACTTCACCTTATGCATCTATTTATTTCTCAAAGCTCTCTTGCACTTCGGCAACTTCACCAACTCGTACGTATTGTTCTCATGCAACGAACTCATATCGTCTTGCATGGCATCCATCCACTCCTTCTTGTTATTGTTGAAAAGTAAAACGCAGCGGAAGCGAAGTTTGGGAAAGATGATAATCGCGTTTTACGCATCTACGAGCATAAGATCTATTTAGGCATGCTAATTAATTAATTACTAAGACTAATAAGCAATTTAAATATTATTTATTATTTATTAATTAAATATGTTGATTATTAATATATCCTAATCTAGATCCAAGATCATAGGATATTACCTTTTCAAGGGTATTGGTTACTTCCGTCTTGATCGCCTTGTATTTCTACCTTTAGATCTTCTAGAGTATGACCCGCCTTGAACCGGACGTTGTGTGGGCAACGAGCTACCAGATCTTGTTTGGACACCTATGGATCGGCCGATTTCTATGCCTCACAATTCTCGATTTTCTTTTCTTCAAGTAATTCCGATATGTAGCAAGAATTAAAGTGTTCTCTCAATTGTGGAATCAAAGACACAAGTCAAGATCCACAATTAAACACTTAAAAGAAAAATCAAAATTCCTTGTGTATGAAGTGATGAAAATCGTCCATCCACCCATATGTCCTATTTATAGGCTCTTGGACTACTAGGGATCTAAAGAAGGATTATGGAAGGACTCCTTAATAAATTCATCTTACCTTATTAGGATTCTTCCTAATATAATGAATCTATTAATATCAACTTAGTCCACTAAAAAGTTGATATTGCACTTCCTACCAAAATCCCAAATTACGAAATTGGGCTCCTTATTAAATATATTATTTCCCGTGTTTAAGATATCGAATGTCCATTAATTAATTATAAGATACTGACAGCTTTAATTAATTAATATCTTATCCAAGAGTAGTACCACTCGAACCTTATTATTATATCGGAAATAAATCCACCTGCAGGGTTTAATATAATAATCATTATCGATCTCCTCAAGGGGACATCATCAACCCACACGAGTCGGGACACGATTTCTAGTAATAATAATAACTGTCGTATAAACAATATTATTGCCCAAGATACGAGGCTTATTGAGTCGATCATTTTGACTCTCACCTATGGTAAATCAAAGCAATAATTATTATAAATACACAATTAAATATTATATACTTAGAATTAAGAAATAATAATTATCCGAGATTTACGTTCTTACAATAAGACAGTAAGACACTATCTCACCTCGATCCAGTTCAACGTATGCAAATACGCTAATGTATGCTAATAGTCAAGACCAACTATTCTCAAGCATACACTACAACCCTTTATATAATTTATCTAATAATTATATAGGTTGTGAACTATTATATTATTTTATAAGGCACCGATAATGTGATCTTCCGTGTGACACCAACACACCACATTATATACAATATAAAATAATTAGACATTTCATTTGCATAACCATAACGTGAATAAATATGCAAAACATGTGATTAAATGTAATTAATATTCTCATAGGTAGTAACGGGGAAACTAGGTAATACAAGCATAAAGTATGCTTTGCAGTATACAATCCTTACAATCTCCCACTTATACTCAAAGCATGCTTTTAAGTATACTACATAGTCTCTCATTTCTCCCACTTATACTCAAAGCAATGCTGCCATACACCGTAATCCCATTCCTTCCACATGCCTTTCAAAAACTTTTGAAGGTAGGCGTTTCGTGAAAGGGTCAACAAGATTATCTTCCGATGCTACAACTACGTCTCCTTCCTTTACGAAGTGTCGTATGATGTGGTACTTGCGGTTGATATGTTTACTTGCCTGATGGGCTCGTGGTTCCCTCGAATTTGCGACTGCACCAGTATTATCACAATAAAGTGTAATATCCTCTGGCAAATCTGGAATCACATTTAAGTCCTGCATGAAGTACTTGAGCCACACTGCCTCCTTGGCTGCCTCAGAGGCTGCCACATACTCGGCTTCCATGGTAGAGTCTGAGATGCATTTCTGCTTCACACTCCTCCAACTAATGGCTCCACCTCCCAGGCTAAACACATAACCCGAAGTAGACTTGGACTTTTCTTTGTCCGATGAAAAATCTGAGTCAGTGTAACCCACCGGAAATAGGTCGTCTAATTGATATACAATCATATACTCCCTAGTCCTTCTCAGGTACTTGAGTATGTGCTTGACAGCAATCCAGTGTCCTGGTCCTGGGTTTGACTGATATCTAGCAGTCATGCCCACGGCATGATAGATATCTGGTCTAGTGCAAAGCATAGCATACATGAGACTTCCCACAGCAGATGCATAAGGGACCATCTTCATGTCATCTATCTCCTTTTGTCTCTTAGGACACATGTTCTTCGATAGTTGAATTCCATGCCTGTAAGGTAGAAAACCTTTCTTGGAATTCTCCATGCTAAACCGCTTCAGCACTGTATCGATATAGGATGTCTGGGATAAGCACAACATCCTTTTCTTCCGATCACGAAAGATCCTGATTCCAAGGATGTGTCCTGCTTCTCCTAGAACCTTCATATCGAACTGCTCAGATAGCCATACCCGTACGTCCGACAATTCCTTCACGTTGTTTTCAATCAGAAGGATATCGTCTACATACAGTACAAGAAACACCAACACGTTTCCATCGCATTTCTTATACACACAACTCTCACTCGGACATCGACGAATCCATATGATCGACAACTTCACAAAACGAGTGTTCCAAGATCTAGATGCTTGCTTAAGTCCATAAATGGATTTCTTAAGTTTGCAC
The DNA here is from genome assembly GCA_033398695.1 of Orobanche coerulescens. Lineage (NCBI taxonomy): Eukaryota > Viridiplantae > Streptophyta > Magnoliopsida > Lamiales > Orobanchaceae > Orobanche > Orobanche coerulescens. The sequence goes on from CM065811.1 coordinate 170,712,725, forward strand.
ACCAAGTGCTCTTCTCATTCACCAATGAATCCTCTCGCTTGGCGCATATAGATTTCCTTGTCTAGACTCCCATTCAAGAATGCGCCTTGACATCCATCCGCCAAATCTCCGATCCAAATGCGCAACTATAGCTAAAAGAATCCGGATTGACTTAAGCATGGCAACCGCGAAAAGGTTTCATCATAATCGATACCCTCTTCCGAGTGTAACCTTTTGCAACAGCCTCGCTTTGAAGGTTTCAACCTTCCCGTCACGCCCTTTCTTTCGCTTGTAGACCCATTTACTCACAATGGCATGTACACCATCAGGTAGCTCAACTAGCTCCCACACTTGATTGGAATCAATAGATCCCATTTCGATTCCATTGCTACTTGCCAGAGTCAAGATCTTTATCTTGGATTGCCTCCTTATAGGTCCAGGATCTCGATTCATCTTTGCTCGGGATTGAGTCCAAAGACTTTCCCACGCCTATGAATCGCTCGGCCGACGAACAACCCTCCCACTATGACGAGGCAAATCCCGAGTTGGTGTAAAAGTATCGAATCGATACGTGGTGCGGTTAGTTGACGCTTGACGATTGGTATAGACGGATCTCGCCTCGCCTCTTCCGAATTATCTCGCTCATGGGCTTGTGACTAATCATATAATCCTCTTCCGTAAATCGCATTGGTGCTAACAATGACCTTCGATCCTGGGACTATAGAACAAGCCACCCTTCGTTCCTTAGATATCCTACAAACACTCGTGACTTATGTACGAGATGCCAACTTATCTTTTCCTTATTCAAAGACATGTGCCGGAGTACCCCAAATCCGAATATGTCCTAGATCGGGCTTACGCCACTCCACGCTGTGGGTGTTTTTGAACCGATTTCAAGGCACTGTGTTTAGAATGTACGCCATTGTTTCTAAGGCGTATCCCCAAAATGAAATAGGTAAATCTGAATAACTCATCATTGATCTAACCATTTCTAAAAGAGTCCTATTCCTTCTTTCAGCCACACCATTTTGTTGTGGAGTTCCCGGCGCGGTGAGCTGGGACGAAATCCCCTCATTCGCCAAGAAATCCAAAAACTCTCCACTAAGGTATTCGCCACCACGATCAGATCGTAGCGACTTGATACTCTTCCCATGACGCTTCTCCGTTTCAGCCTTGAAGTCTCTGAACTTGTCAAAGGCTTCAGACTTACGTCGCATCAAATAGATGTATCCATATCTCGAATAATCATCTATAAACGTGATGAAGTATTCGAAACCACCCCTAGCCTGGATATTCATTGGACCACATACATCCGTATGAACCAATTCTAACACATTCTGAGCACGGTTTCCCTTGGTTTTAAAAACCCTTTTGGTCATCTTACATTCTAGACAGGATTCACAAATTGGAAATGACTCAACTTGGAGATCATCCAATGGGCCATCATCTACCAATCGTTGAATCCTTCCAAGGTTTACATGTCCTAACCGTAAATGCCACAGATATGTTTGGTTTATGCTTGAAGGTTCTTTTCTCTTTTTAGGTTTAGACAAAGAGTTAAGTGATTTATGCATAGGAGTTTGTGCAGTATTAACGACATATAGTCCATCATTAAAAGTACCTTTGCAAATATATTCCCCGCTTCTTTTCTTAATAATGGCATCATCATCAAAAGAAACTGAATAACCATCGCTTTTTCATTTAGAAACCGAAATTAAATTCATTCTAAAATCCGGTACTAATAATACATTATTGAGAAGTAATAATTTATCATTAATCTTCAACTGCACAACTCCCACTGCAACAGCCATAAGCCTAGAATAATCGCCCCATTTGATGGTAATCTCGCCCGCACTAAGCTGCTTGGTTACCTGAAAACCATGCGAGTCAAAGCAAACATGATCAGTGGAGCCTGAATCAACTATCCACGAAGTGGAAGAACAAGCTGCCAAACATGTTTTGACTACTAGTGCACGAGACATACCTTTCTTAAGAGCAGGGCAGTCCGCTTTAAAATGTCCTTTCTGACCGCACTTGTAGCACTTTCCCTTTGGCTTTTTGTTCGCCTCAGGGTGAGGATCCTTGCTTTTCACCTTGAGGGTTGCCACTTGCTTCTGGCCAACCTGCTTCTTCTTCTTTCCCCATTTTGGTTTGGAAGAAGTAGCACCGGTTGCCGCAAGAATCTGATGATAACCTTGTTTGAAGAGACCTTTCACAGATCAAGCTCTGTTTAAGTTCCGCCAAACTATATGTCCTATGGTTCATATTGTAGTTAAGGCGGAACTGCTCAAAGCTTCTAGGTAAGCTGCCTAGGATAATATCGACCTGTGTTTCCGCATCGATATTAGCCCCCAGTATGCTCAGTTCGTTCAAATGGGACATCATTTTTAGAACATGATCCCTCACTGGAGTCCCTTCAGATATTTGGGTTGTCATCAATACCCTCATTGCATTTTGTCTATCCGGCCGGTTCTGATGACCAAACATCTCGGTGAGACTTTTCATCATTTTCGCGGCCGAGCCCATCGTCTGATGCTGATGCTGCAATACATTTGTCAGTGAAGCCAAAATGTAACAATGAGCCATCTCATCAGACTTTTTCCATTTTCGGAATTCAGCCAACTCTTCGGGAGTGGCATTCGGTTCTGGTTCTAGAGGGCTCTCCTCGATTAGGACAAATTTATGCCCCTCAGCAGTCAGGACAATGTCAAGATTTCTTTTCCAATCGGCAAAGTTAGTGCCATCAAGTTTATTTTCTTTGAGAATAACAGCTAGTGGATTGAAAGACATCTGCGATAAAAATTAAAAACATCCATCACATAATGCATAGAAAAATATATAAAAAAAAACCTCAAAACACAATATATATGCTAGCAACCAACACCTCGAAAAATCCACACATGCAAGCCACGATCGTGTGAACGTTTACACACACATTTTCCAAGTAGAGTTTTACGTCTTTAATTTTACTATCTAGTCAAATTACGTTATGACAAGTAAAATTAATAGTTGGTTCCTCTTGTCCATGTATTAATTAACATAGACTCCGATGGGGAGCTTATTAATTAATACACCTAAGTGAACACCATAATTTAACATCCTTAAAATATTATCTTTTAAATAATAGTCCTGCAGATGGAGAGGTCCTATCATAAAAAGTAATATTTACCTTATGTTATCATTTTGAAATTTAAAACTAGTGAACCTATAATTAGCACATTCGATATGGAGGAAGACTCTATTGTCAACGCACATGCTAATTACTTCACAATTTAAATTAATTATGGAGGCCAATATGATTTTATTTTAAAAAAAATAAATCAATTTAATCACTTAGTTATTTTATCCTTAAGGTTTTTAATTTTCTCGTCCTAACATGCAAGGAAACATATCACGCATACATCCATACATGCCATACATCAAAACAATAAAAACCAAAAATAAAGCATGGATAATTAAATTATCCAATTATCATGGTCTTCTTCCTTGAGTTGAATCCGAGAAAATCTTCGACTCGATCTCTCCCACTGAATCAAGCATCTCGTCGCTCCTCCCCGGCCGGGCCGTGGATTTCCAAAATTAAAATTTTTAGTTTTATGCAAAATTAATTACATAAAAAAATTTAATTTTAAATCCCGACTCCCCAGCGGACGCAACCAACGGCGGTGAAACGGACCGACCTAATCGATTTACCTCGCCGAACCAAATAATCGCCCGACCAGCCGCCTTCGGCACTTGCAGCCGCTGGCTCAGCGGCAGTGTACTTGCTCGGCCGCTGACTTTTTGTCGCTTGTCGGCCGCGGCCGCCTTAACGCCGGCGATCCTGCTCGCTCTATTTCTTCGTGATCCCGTCTTTTACGAATTCGGTTACAATTTTATACAAAATAAAATACATCGAAATTACATCAAGATTACACGAAAAATAAAACCACCTAGAACTACCCGCGGATTTTCTCACGGGAAAAACTATTACATGCCTAAAAAAACGGGCTAAACCAACAATTGCATAATTAATAAAAATAAATAAATAAATACACCATTCATATAAACCATGATAATTGGATCATATCACCTGCAAGAACACAATAAAGCAAAATATTCCAACATCAAAATATATGAATATTTAAATTGCTATCAATTAATCACCAAAATTAATTAAAATAGCAAAAGCCTAAAAATCCAGCTCCAATACCAATTGTTGGAAAGTAAAACGCAGCGGAAGCGAAGTTTGGGAAAGGTGATAATCGCGTTTTACGCATCTACGAGCATAAGATCTATTTAGGCATGCTAATTAATTAATTAATTACTAAGACTAATAAGTAATTTAAAAATTATTTATTATTTATTAATTAAATATGTTGATTATTAAAATATCCTAATCTAGATCCAAGATCATAGGATATTACCTTTTGAAGTGTATTGGTTACTTCCGTCTTGATCGCCTTGTATTTCTACCTTTAGATCTTCTAGAGTATGATCCGCCTTGAACCGGACGTTGTGTGGGCAACGAGCTACCGGATCTTGTTTGGACACCTATGGATCGGCCGATTTCTATGCCTCACAATTCTCGATTTTCTTTTCTTCAAGTAATTCCGATATGTAGCAAGAATTAAAGTGTTCTCTCAATTGTGGAATCAAAGACACAAGTCAAGATCCACAACTAGAAAAATCGAAATTCCTTGTGTATGAAGTGATGAAAATCGGCCATCCACCCATATGTCCTATTTATAGGCTCTTGGACTACTACTAGGGATCTAAAGGAGGATTATGGAAGGACTCCTTAATAAATTCATCTTACCTTATTAGGACTCTTCCTAATATAATGAATCTATTAATATCAACTTAGTCCACTAAAAAGTTGATATTGCACTTCCTACCAAAATCCCAAATTACGAAATTGTGCTCCTTATTAAATATATTATTTCCCGTATTTAAGATATCAAATGTCCATTAATTGATTATAAGCTATTGACAGCTTTAATTAATTAATATCTTATCCAAGAGTAGTACCACTCGAACCTTATTATTATATCGGAATTAAATCCACCTGCAGGGTTTAATATAATAATTATTATCGAGCTCCTCAAGGGGACATCATCAACCCGCACGAGTTGGGACATGATTTCTAGTAATAATAATAACTATCGTATAAACAATATTATTGCCCAAGATACGAGGCTTATTGAGTCGATCATTTTGACTCTCACCTATGGTAAATCAAAGCAATAATTATTATAAATACACAATTAAATATTATATACTTAGAATTAAGAAATAATAATTATCCGAGATTTACGTTCTTCTTACAGTCAGTACAGAAGACACTATCTCACCTCGATCCAGTTCAACTTATGCAAATACGCTAATGTATGCTAATAGTCAAGACCAACTATTCTCAAGCATACACTACAACCCTTTATATAATTTGTCTAATAATTATATAGGTTGTGAACTATTATATTATTTTATAAAACACCGATAATGTGATCTTCCATGTGACACCAACACACCACATTATCTACAATATAAAATAATTAGACATTTCATTTGCATAACCATAATATGAATAAATATGCAAAACATGTGATTAAATGTAATTAATATTCTCATAGGTAGTAACAGGGAAATTAGGTAATACAAGCATAAAATATGTTTTGCAGTATACAATCCTAACAGTTATCATTTTCCATAGCCTCATCAAAATATTCGGGCTCTCCCTCGCCAGTGAGTAAAACGTACTCATCGGCCGAATAACGGGTGGAGAGATGACGGTCTCTGTCTAAGTGGAACAAATGAAGTCATGTTCGTCACGGGTAGCTCGGGATGAAGTCCATCGGTATCATCTTGTACCAACCCATCATTGTCACCGGCATCATGTTGTTCATTGTTTTAGCCATCATCTCCACTAGGTGTCTCAACATGTTGTGGAGGAACGGGGTTCAAATCAATAAGATCATAATCATGTTGTGGAGCCGACTCTCCATTCGCAACATCCTTCATCGTTTGATCTTCAACAAAAACAACATCTCTCGAACGAACAAACTTCTTAGTCACCGGGTCATACAATCTATACCCGAACTCATCAAGACCATAGCCAATAAAGATACATGGCTTCGTCCTGGACCTCTCATCTTTCGGAATGTGTACAAATACTTTACATCTGAAAACCCGTAAGTGGCGATATGAAATATCTTTACCGCTCCACACTTTGTCCGGGACATCAAACTTCAAAGAAACACACAGCATCAAATTAATCACGTGAACCGCCGTGTTCAAAGCTTCTCCCCAAAATGACTTTCGTAATCCGTCATGTGAGAGCAAACATAGAGCTATCTCAACCAAAGTCCGATTCATCCTTTCCGCCAAGCCATTAAGTTGTGGATCTTCGGTGGCGTCTTTTGATGTCGGATCCCTTCCTCTCGACAATATTCATCAAAAGGTCCAGTCTAGTGTATTCTCCACCATTATCCATCCGAATACACTTCAACTTCTTCCCGATCTCTCTCTCCACTGAGGCATGAAACTGTTTAAAAACATCTCAAACTTGATCTTTGGTCTTTAAGGTGTATGCCCTCACCTTCCTCGAATGATCGTCGATGAATGTGACAAAATATAGGCAACCACCAAGCATCCTAGTCTTCATAGGACCACAAACATCGGAATGTATAAGATTAAGAATATTTTTCTTCCGTGAAGGGGCATGGCTCTTAAAAGTGACTCTCATTTGCTTCCCAGCTAGACAGTGAGAGCACCTTTTAAGATGTACATCGTGAACTCCGGATAACACCTCCTTATTTGAATTTAGTGCCATATCTTTCTCGCTCATGTGACCGAGCCTCTTATGCCATAGCTCGGTCATGTCATTATTGTCAACTGTGTTCACGGCGTTAATCGTGACCTTTGGAAGTGTCATGTACAGTTTCCCTGTCTTCTCTCCTCTTCCGACAATCAAGGATAGGGCTGTCTAAATGGTTCTCGGTTCTCGGTTAGAACCGGAACCGAACCAGAACCGAGCGGTTCCGGTTAACCGAGAACCGTTAGTACGGTTCTCGGTTCGGTTTTCGGTTAGAGATTTCGTGGATAAAACAATTTCGGTTTAACCGAGAACCGATTGGTTCGGAACCGAGAACTGTAAAAAATTAATAACTATTATTTATTATTTATTATTTATTAAATAATAATTTTAGTATTTTTTTTACTGCCCAGACAAAAGCCCACCCCCGTCTCCCGTCTCCCCCTCCCCGTAACCCTCCCCGTCTCCTGTCTCCCCCACCCCCATCTCCCCGTCTCCCCGTCTCCCGTCTCCCCCTCCCCGTAACCCTCCTCCTCTCTCTCACCCTCCTCCTCTCTCTCAGTCTCCCGCCCGCGCCGCCATGCCCGTGCCCGCTCCACCGCTCCACGCCGTCGCCGCGGCTCCCAATCCCTCTCGGTTCAGTTTCCCATGGTCGTCTCCGGCGTCAGATCCGTCCGCAGCACCGTCCCTTCCTCCCGTCAGCTCCGTCCGCAGCCCAGGAGCTCCCTCCGGCGTCAGATCTGTGCTGTGGGTTCTCGGTTCAGGAAACATAGAATAATAAAAAAAATAGTTTTTACGGGTTACCCGAACCGGAACCGAATTGATTCGGTGTGGTTCCGGTTAACCGAAAGTGTAATACGGTCCGGTTTACGGTTCCAGTTTTTTTGGCTAAAATGGTTCCGGTTAACCGATTTTTTCGGTCCGATTAACCGGAACCGAACCATTCGACAGGCCTAATCAAGGAACCTCGAGTGAGTTTCCACACTCCCTTGCCAAAACCGCTACAATAGCCATCATCATCGAGTAAGCCAACGGAAATCACATTTAGCCTCATATCCGGAACATGTTTCACATACGTAAAACAAGTTCTACACCGGTGTCGAACCTCAAGTGTACGTCTCCTACTCCAACAATCTTAGATAACCCATCGTTACCCATCTTGACTACCCCATTATCACCCGGAGTATAAGAGGAATAGAAATCCCTACGTGATGTAACATGACATGTAGCTCCACTGACGACCACCCAGCTCGACTCATCTATGGCAAGGTTCACCATGTCATAATCGCAACATACAAAGAACTACTCGATAGTAGTATTTACTTCGGCTTTTTCATTACTCCCGCTCTCCTTCTTTTGAGTGTTTTCTCTGCCTTGGCGATCTTCCTTCTTTAGTTGTTGGCAAAATTTATTCATATGTCCTTTCTTACCACAATGGTAGCATTCAATATTGACATACTTCCCTCTAGAATTACTTCTTTATGGCCCTCTATTACTCAGACCTCTGCTTTGACCTCTCCCCCGCCTTTCTGTAACAAGAACATCCGACTGTGATGAAGATCCCTGTGATATTCTTCGGACCTCCTCGTTCAGCATGTGCCCCTTAGCAAGTTCCATCGAAATGACACCATCAGGGGCAGAGTTAGACAACGACGTACGAATCGTCTCCCAAGTATCCGGCAATGTGCCCAACAACCACAAAGCTTGAACCTCATCTTCGAATTTAATGCCCATTCATGCAAGTTGATTAATGATACCTTAAAATGCATTCAAATGATCCGACAGAGGAGTTACATCTCGATATTTTAGGTTCATCATTTGCTTAATGAGGAATAGCTTATTATTCCCCATCTTTCGAGCATACAATTGCTCGAGCTTGTGCCACAATTCTCGAGCGTCCTTTTCTCCACTAATATGATTCAACACATTATCATCAACCCATTGTCGAATATAGTCACACACTTGGCGATGCAAAATAGCCCAATCCGGGTCGGACTTGCCTTCCGGTTTGTCTTTGCTAAAGACCGGTAGATAATAATCCTTCACATATAAAAGGTCTTCCATCTTGCCCTTCCATACATGGTAGTTCGAACCATTCAAATTCACCATTCTACTTGTATTGGCTTCCATCTTACAATTAAGATAATACAACCACGAAACAATCATGGCTCCGATACCACTTTGTTGGGAAAAATGACACAAATACGTCACAACGAAAACGTGGAAACTCGTTTGATAACTTTCCCAATCTCAATTGTAACTTTGAGATTACCGACGAGTAGAGTAATCAAATACAACTCGAAAAACAATAAAAATGATATCCAAAACAATAAACAACGAGACACATTTTTTAGCGTGGAAAACCCCTCAAGACGAGAGTAAAAACCACGGGACCGAAGCCGCTTAAATCCACTATCACCGATTCACAATACATGATTCGTCCCTAGTACAAACTAGAGGTATACAACGATAATCTTCAAATACTTGGTAATAAATAATTTTCAAGTATTTGGAATACACAACAACAAGATCGAGAAAAAAAATACCGTAAATAGCTTACACAAAAAGCTAATAAAATACCTGAACTTCCGGACTCAAAACCTCGATCTACTCCAGTGAAGAGATATGCTCAATCGCTACCAAGCCCTTGTCAAAATATCACGACGATCCGATTGGTACAACTCCAAGAAATCGAACAAGTATATCTCTCTGTTTTTCTTCTCTCTTGTATCTCTCTCTCTCTATTGTGCTCTCAAGGTGAAGCAAGTGAAGAAATCGCAGCAAAAACACTGCTAAAAAGAACATCCCAGCCCTGTTGACTTTGTGTGCCGCGATCCGGATAATGTGTGCCGCGGCACACTCAGAAAAACTGAGGCGAAAATGTTCCAGGGGGCCACGGCCTGGAGGGCTGCCGCGGCCCGGAGTCCAGACGCATTCCCCTTTTTAAGCACAAAATTGTGTGCCGCGGCGCAGGAGGAATGTGCCGCGGCCCTCCCTGTTCCTCTTCCTATATTTCGGAAATAATGCCTACAGTTTTTACTCTCTAAAAATATGTAAGTTTTATTTTTGTTTATGACAAACAAATGAAGGCAACTATTTAGCAACGTTGTGAGGTTCTTCACCATGTGTAGAATATCTCATTAAATTACATTGTAAAATACAACACAGGTAGATAAACTGAATCTTGTGTCAAGTTCGGTGTTCTAACCCCACTTAAGCCGATTAATCACTCAATTAATCCCTATAAGGTCCTCTACCGTTCTGATTATGGCCTAAACGCCTGTACATAGTGTTTGGGTGGTTAATCGATTGCCTAAGAAGGCAAGTTCGGCGGGCGCCTAGGCAGTGAGGCTTTTTTGTTTTTTGTTTTTATATTAGCAGTATTATAAGTTCTTATACTCAGATATTATAAATATCATGGACTCCTTTATACTTATATCAATATTTCAAATTTAATATATAATTGATTATATGTCTGTTTAAATGGTTAAATATTAATTATTTTAAATTATTGTACATATACACATTTTTATGTAAATGAATGATTAATATAATAATAATAAAAAATACGCCTAGTCTGATTAATCTCCGATTAATCCTCTGGGCGCTAGACGTTAAGAACCCGAACACCTAGCTCCTAATATTTTTTAGAATCTTATTCAAGTTTATGTGTCGCATGAACGTTCGTGTGTGTGTGTGTGTATATATATATCCCTTGCCGACTGATCTTGTAAATGTTGGTTCTATAGTATTTCCAATAGTTGCAATAAAAATTACAAAAATAAAACAACCGACTATAAATTCTACTAAATGGCCAAAGCATGTGACTGCAGTATGCATTCATTGCAACAATCAATTTGCCATTGGTAGAGCACATAGCACAATGTATAATGGCAAGTGTCGTCATACACGACAAAAACATAATACCATTAGACAGTTGATAACAACTGGAGTTAGTATTATGTACCGTCAAAGGATAATATTGCGAATCCGCTAACCAAAGGGTTGTCAAGAGACCTTGTTGAAAAATCATCAAGAGGAATGGGTCTATTGCCATGACCTAATGGTATTATGGAGGACACCCAACATAAGCTGACTAGAGATCCCAAGATCTAGGTTCAACGGGACAACCAATCCATAACACTGGGCATGATCATTGATTGTGGGGGACTCGCCCCAAACTACCTATTCCTAGGATGAACAATGATACCCATACTAAGAGGATAAGCTTTGCTTTTAATGATTCTTGTGACGACAATGTAAGGTCGGGTGGAGTAAAATACGAGTTTACTCGACACCAGAAAGAATCACATATGTTGGAGAGAACAGGGGCCGCTTCAAAGGAGAATTGCAAGGCACAATCCTTTAGAAACTCCCGCAGAACCAGGACGGTGCCCATGGCCAAAACGGACACAATAATGAGAACAAAATAAATGAGGAAAGGCTTTGTGAGGGATATATCATCGCTTACACAAACGGACGGACAGTTCAAGGGCACCTAATCACACTATCTAGCCAATAAGGTAAATATATCTTTTTTAGGGAAGGTTCAAAGAGCATACTCTACCTATCATGTGCAATGTCTAACCGCAGTAACTATCACCAAATCAAACTCCGTATCAGAGGTATGCTGTTGGATCATCACTCTCACTTATGTGGGGATTGTTGGAACATGGACTTATAAGACTTTAAAGTCTGATTTGAGGCTTCATTTTGAGTGGACTCGACAACGAAATGTAGGCCTGTCGAACGGTTCGGTTCCGGTTAACCGGACCGAAAAAATCGGTTAACCGGAACCATTTTAGCCAAAAAACTGGAACCGTAAACCGGACCGTATTACACTTTCGGTTAACCGGAACCGCACCGAATCAATTCGGTTCCGGTTCGAGTAACCCGTAAAAACCGTTTTTTTTTAATTCTATGTTTCCTGAACCGAGAACCCACAAGCCTGATCGGCCGAGGGAGCTCCCTGGGGCTGACGGAGCCGACGGAGGAAGGGACGGTCTTTGAGACGGATCGCCGGAGACGACCATGGGAAACTGAACCGAGAGGGATTGGGAGCCGCGACGACGGCGTGGAGCGGTGGAGCGGGCACGGGCATGGCGGCGCGAGCGGGAGACTGTGAGAGAGGAGGAGGGTGAGAGAGAGGAGGAGGGTTACGGGGAGGGGGAGACGGGAGACGGGGAGACGGGGAGATGGGGTGAGGGAGACAGGAGACGGGGAGGGTTACGGGGAGGGGGAGACGGGGAGGGGGAGACGGGAGACGGGGGTGGGCTTTTGTCTGGGCAGTAAAAAAAATACTAAAATTATTATTTAATAAATAATAAATAATAAATAATAGTTATTAATTTTGTACGGTTCTCGGTTCCGAACCGATCGGTTCTCGGTTAAACCGAAACCGTTTTATCCACGAAATCTCTAACCGAAAACCGAACCGAGAACCGTCTGCGGTTCCTGCTAACCGAACCGCTTGCCGATTCGATTCCGGTTCTAACCGAAAACCGAGAACCATTTAGACAGCCCTAATGAAATGCCTCAAATCTGATTTTAAAAGTCCTAATAAGTTCATTTTCCAACAAATAGTATTACTCTATTTTTTTTAAAGGAGAGTACTATTTTTTTTAAAGGAGAGTCCACGTGTAATTAAACGGCAAGAAGAAGAAAAACTTAAGTTAACTAAAGCACAATGCTTTGTAACATGCCTGATTTGCATTAAATCCCATCGCTATTTTCATATTTCCTAAAAGGCCCCTGACTTTCCATTGATTCACATTGAGATCCGGGTCAGATCGGCCGGTTTAATCGGGAATCAGTTGCCTCTCCGGTCCGATTATATTGTAAAATCGAGTGGCTAGAAAAAAATTGTTGCGCAGTGAAAATTGAGAAGAAAATTTTTTTTATCCAAAAACCGGTGAGTGGTTGTTTATTTATCATTTTGTGTTTTTACTCTCTAAAAAATGAAGTTTTATTTTCGTTTTATGACAAACAAATGAAGGAAACTATCTAGTAACGTTGTGAGGTACTTCACCATGTGTAGAATATCTCCACTAAATTGCATTGTAAAATACAACACATAGGTAGATAAACCGAATCTTGTGTCAAGTTAAGTGTTCTAATCCCGCTTAAATCGATTAATCTACCGATTAATCCCTATAAGGTCTTCTATCGTTCCGATTATGGCCTAAACGCTTGTACATGTCGTCTGAGTGATTAATTGTCTCATGTGACCCAATCAACAGCGGAACGGTCGCCTAGGAAGGCAAGTTAGGCGGACGCTTAGGTAGCGAGGCTTTTTTGTTTCTTGTTTTGTTTTAACGGTATTATAAGTTCCTATACTGAGATATTATGAATATTATGGACTCTGTTATACATATATCAATGTTTCAAATTTAATATATAATTGATTATATGTCTGTTTAAATGGTTAAATATTAATTATTTTACATATACATAATTTTTTATATAAATGAATGATTAACATAATAATAAAAAAATAAACCCGCCTAGTCCGATAATCTCCGATTAATCCTCTAGGAGCTAGGCATTAGCAATCCGAACGCCTAACGCGTAGCATTTTTTAGAATCTTGTTCAAGTTTATGTATCGCGTGAACGTTTATATATATATATATATATATATATATATATATATGGTTGCTAAAATTTATTATTTATTTCCAAGCACGTGCTACATTGGACAAGCAATTAATACCGCAACTTAACCTTAGATTGGAGGTAAGATCCAGTCGAGGAAGAAAGTACTTGGGAACACGATCGATTTTCTCGATAAGTCTTTTAAGTGTTGGTTCTACAGTATTCGTTAAATGAATATTTTTCTCCGATCCCAATCGTATTCATTTATCGATGTTTTACGGTAATAAGCAAGTCGAGAATGTTTTATTTTTGTAGTGCGGAATGTTCTTTTATGTCGCACTTTTAACTCTAGTTATCTATTTCTTACTTATCAAAAATTAGTTTTGAGAAAATTAAATCCTACATTCACCTTATCGAAACATAATTTTAGAATTTATGATTTGATTCTCAAGAATTAAATATTTTGTCATCATTAAGTTAGTTCGAAAACTGAGCTGATACTCGTTTTCGTTAAACCAATTTCCAACATCAATAACGGTTCGATTGAACCGGTGATCTAATGACTCGATCATTGCCCGGGTTCGACCGATGCGGGTTCAATAAAAAAGGTATGTGTTGGATGAAAAAAAAAAAAAAAAAAAGCATTTGGTGCAAATCCAAATTGTGTGAGATCCTTAAAGGGTATATTTGGGAACAAAAGGCCAACATTTTTGCAGTATCACATACTCTGAATACAAACAAGTCAAGAAAACTGCTGTGTTTTTGGTGTATGTAACGCCAAACGCGCTGACAAAGTAGTACCAAAACTGTACCAGACACCACACCAAGAATAAGAAAAGGCGTCCATTTTCATTAATGATGGATTTTTTACTTTTACCACCAAAGAGAGATAAAAGTGATTTCTGTAATTAGAGTGTAATTTTTTTGTATAATGATTTCTACAATATACTTTCTCCATGCACGATACGTAAATATACATATTCTTTTAAAAGAAATAATCTATAATAGCGGTAAAACTATATGATCAGTGGAAATACACACGTAAAAATACATATTCTTTTAAAAGAAATAACGTATAAAAGAAAGAGAAAAGGGGGCATCGACGGTATAAGCAGATCAACCAGTCAAAGAGGAGCAACGCAACTGATCACAAAGACAAATTTGTGGAAACGAAGTAAAACCCTAACAAAGCACACGAGTTCGATTTCTCTACCAACACTTTTTGACCTAGTTTACTTGTTTGACCTAGTTTACAGGCTATTACGTCCAGTCCGAGAGTTTATCTAATGCGCACTCAAAAAATAGCGACTGCGAGTATCCCCGTCATAAAAATAAATAAATAATAGTAGTACATATAAAAATGGTTTCCAATCTAAAACTTCTCTCGACGATGAAGTTTTAGGGATAACTATTTGCCAAATATGCTTTTAAGACCTTCGAGCAACAATATTCATAGTGTAGTGTTGACGTTCATCCATCTTGGCATCCACGTAAGCACTCCAGGCAGCTGAACCGGCCGAGCAGAGCCTGAAGCCGAACCGGTTATGAACCCGATTTTCTCCCGGGCTCGTTAAAAACCGGACCGGGCAGAGACGGCAAAGCCGACCCGATATCCGACCCAGGAGGGCCGAGCAGGTCGAAGATAAAAACGCTCCGATTCAAGATTACAACAAGACCGACCTGAACGGCGGGAGACCCGAGGACCGACCCTAGCGGATAAGCGTCGCCAGAAGCATGCGGGACAGGCCCGCATGCCAATTAACGCGTGCTGTCATGTCCCTTCCCGAAGCAATCCTTAGAGGCCGCCACGTGTCTAAGGCATATTTACAGTCTGACAAGTGTTTTGGGCATATTCCCCAACATTCGCCAGCTGTCATCTCCTGACTGGCCGAGATTGCCTATATATAGAAGGAGTATACAGTGAGAGAGGACTTTGGACCTTTGGCATTTATGAGAAAAGAGAAGAGAGAGAAAAAAAGAGAGAATTTGTAATAACTGGGAAAAATAGATAGACCGGCACACAAATATTCAGCTCGGCTCTATTTCATATTAAGGTCATTAATAAAATTTGGTGATCCAATCCTTTTCATTTTATTTATTATTTTCTACGTGGCTTCGATCCATTCGTCCAGATCAGCACACGTGACGTTGACCAAATTAGACCTTCGATATAAAAAAAAATATACTACTCACCGGAGATGTCTCACGAAAGTTCAAAAAACCCTCAGCCCGCGACGGAGGAAGAAAACCTCCGTAAGGTGGTAGAGTGCTTTAAACATCCAGCCTTCATCCAGGGCATGACGGCCCTTATGGCACGGGTTACTGGGGACGGAACTCTTCAAAAACCCGAAGACCATGTAGAGGCGGAATCTCAGACGACCCGCCCAGCTGCCTCGGGACGAAACAAAAAGAGGACAGCCTCTGGGGTCGCCGGGGAAATGGCGGAAAACCATGGCGAAAGCTCACATCCCTCTCGAAAAAGTAGGCTTTCGCGCCCCATATCTGTTTTTGATCAGCTCGGGGCAGGAAAGAAAATCGAAAAAGCGGCGCCGGCTCCTACTATCCAGAGCCAGAGCCGTAAAGAAGAAAAATCTCCCCACCAGTCCCTAAATCCGACACAAGTATTACCTCAAACTCCAGGCGATAACTCGAGTGAGATCGAGTTTCTTAAAAAACGCCTTACGGAACTCGAAAATAAGCAACTCCAGCCATCCCAAAGTTCTAATGGCTTAATGGCCAGAGAGTCCCCGGCCCCAAGTTCGCGGAACCCCTCCCGGAGAAGTTCAAGATTCCTCAGATTCCACCATATAACGGGGAGACAGACCCCAACGCTCATCTTGGACATTATAATTCCTGGATGGACCTACACGGGTCTCAGGATGCGTTCCGGTGCCGAATGTTCTCCTTGACTCTGGGGGAGAGGGCCCAGAGATGGTATCGGACGCTGTCCCACCATTCTATTCAGACATGGGCCCAGCTTTCGGCGACGTTCCGATCCCATTTTATGGGGTCCCTAGTGCGAGTCGCCCCACGCTCATCCATCGCTTCCATCGTACAGGGGCCGAACGAGTCCCTTAAAGATTATATATCTCGTTTTAATAAACGGATATTGGAGACGGAACCCATGTCGGACGACGCACTGGCCATTATCGCCCAGGCCGACCTCCTCAAAAATCCTTTATTCCGCTGGACGGTGTGCCAGAATGTCCCACACACCTACCAAGAATTCTTGGAGCGCGCCAGCTCCCATATAGCTGCCGAGGAAGCTATGCCGGCACCAGTTTTAGTCATGCCCTCCGACCAGAAAGGGTCCTACAAAAAGAAAGAAGATAGGCATGACTACAGAGAGGCCCGTCAAGAATCCCGCTGGGAGAATAAGGCTCCCGCGTAGGCCCGAGCTCATGGCTAATTTCGCTGAAATATATTCCGTCGGGGCCGCGGCCATATTTGATCAAATAAAGGGTAAGAATTTGCTCCCGGTTCCTCGGCCGATCTATAAAGATCAGAAGGATATGGACCAGACCCGCTTTTGTAAATATCATGAATCAGCGGGTCATAACACCGAACAGTACCGGGACCTCGTCGCCGCCCTGATCGCGGTATGCGATGATACCGGCTTAAGGCGATTTACCCGAAACCCACCCCGGGATCGCCAGGATCGGGCCGACCCGACAAGAGCCAAGAACGGTCGGGTTCCTCCAGCCCCCAAGTCCCCCAGGGAAATTCTGACCATCATGGGAACAGCCGAGGTCGATGATCATCGGTCAAAACAGCAAAAAAAGGCATCCATCCGAGAGGCTACCACCTCTTATCAACGGACAGAGTGCCGACTAGAGGGGTTTCTATCAGTGGCCGAAGAAGCCTCCCAAAACCCCCAGCTGGCAGTTACTTTCGAAGAGTCCGATGCAGACGGCTTGGACCATCCCCATTCAGACGCCCTTGTCATCACCCTACCCATAATGGGGATCCCGGTATAGGGTGTTGGTAGACTCCGGGGACTACGCCAGCATCATCTACCTTCATATTCTTCGCAGGATGAAGGTAGACCAATCTTATGTCCGGCCCTGCAACGAGGACATTAGGGGATTTGCCAACTGCCGTACCTCACCATTGGGGGAAATCGACCTCGCCTTGGAGTTCGGTCAGGGGCCGATCAGAAGGACGATGATCACTACATTCAAGATCATCGATGTGCACAGCAACTATAACGCCATCATAGGCCGACCTGTGATGTCAAGGCTGAGGGCCACTCAGTCCACGTATCACTTGTGCATGAAGTTTCCCACCCCGGACGGCGTCGGGGTACATAGGGGAGATCAAAGGGCTGCCCGGGAATGCAATCTCAGCATCCGGGCTCGCGAAATCAACGCTGTAGAGGGCATCCCGGGAAATTTATCGGAAGAAATGGGGGCCACCAGCTCCGAACAGCTGGCAGGAGGCACCCTACTCGAACAGGAGACTGAAGGTCCCGAGGCCGCGCAAACTCTCGAAATGAAAACTGACGAGGAAGCGGACCGGGGCCGCAGGCCCGGGAAGGAGCCGATCCTAGAAGAGGATCCTGTCGACCCGCGATACCAAAATCCGAAAGGGAAAATTCGCCATGCTGAGCCCACATAAGAGTTGGACCAGGTCAACATGGACCCATCTGATCCCGTCCGACGGCTAAAGATCGGCCACAACCTCCAAGAGCCGATCCGCTCCGAGCTAATCTTCCACCTGAGACAGAATTTGGATGTCTTCGCGTGGAACCATTCGGACATGCCGAGGATTGACCCGGAACTTGCGTGCCACCGGCTGAATATCGACCCCAGCTCAAAGCCGGTTATCCAGAAAAGGAGGAAAATGGGGCCTGAACGATAGAAGGGGCTGGAAGAGGAAGTAGAAAAGCTGATCGACAATGGGTTCATCCGGGAAGCCAAGTACCCGACCTGGGTGGCCAACCCAGTCCTGGTAAAAAAGCTGACCGGGCTATGGAGGCTCTGTATTGATTTCTCTAATCTGAATAAAGCCTGCCAGAAAGATAGCTACCCCCTATCCCATATCGATTACATGGTGGATGCAACGGTCGGGCATGAGCTAATGAGCTTCATGGATGCATATTCCGGATACAACCAGATCCCAATGCATCCCATTGATGAAGAAAACACCTCCTTCTACTCAGCCCACGGCCTATATTGTTACCGAATGATGCCTTTCGGGCTCAAGAATGCCGGCGCAACATATCAACGCCTGGTAAACAAAATGTTCAATAGCTTGATAGGTTATACAATGGAGGTGTATGTAGATGATATGTTAGTAAAGTCTTTGCGCTCGACCGATCATGTAAATGACCTCAATAAAATGTTTGCTATTTTGCGAGAGTACAAGATGAAGTTAAATCCAAAGAAATGCTCTTTTGGGGTAGGTTCGGGAAAATTCTTCGGCTACATGGTGAGACAAAGAGGGATTGAAGCCAACCCCGATAAGATTAAGGTAGTGACTGAACTTGTTCCACCAAATTCGGTCAAAAAGGTGCAGAGCCTAACTGGCCGATTAGCCGCGCTAAGTCGCTTTATCTCTCGCTCAACTGATAAATGTAAACATTTCTTTGAGGCAATAAAAAAGAACAAAGATTTTCAGTAGACAAAACCTTGCCAAAGAGACTTCGAATCTATCAAGGAAGTCCTGTCAGAAGCCCCGATCTTGCAGCGACCGACCCAAGGGGAACTTCTCAATTTATACCTCGCGGTGTCTGACTCTGCGATTAGTGCCGCTCTGATCCGAACGGAGAATGCAGTTCAACATCCGATCTATTATGTTAGTCAGGCCCTTCATGATGCTGAGCTCAGATACGCCCCGATGGAAAAGCTGGCCTATGCGCTCATAATGGCATCCCGGAAGTTAAGACCCTACTTTCTGGAACATCAGGTAGTTGTATTAACAAACTACCCTTTAAAGCAGGTCATGCACTGACCTGACGTATCCGACCGGATGATCAAGTGGGCCATCGAACTCGGACAATTTGACATAACTTATGAATCGCGCACTGCCATAAAGGGTCAATCCCTGGCGGACTTCATTGCAGAGTTCACACCAGCGATCACACAAGAGAATGACCGATCAGAAGAGTGGTCACTCTACGTAGATGGATCCTCAACTGCCGACCGGTCAGGTGCGGGAATAGTCCTTGTCAGTCCCAACCAACGTTTGTTCTGCTTGGCCATTCGCTTAGGTTTTCCGACCACCAACAATGAGGCAGAATATGAAGCTCTCTTGGCCGGTCTAGAAATGGCGACCTCCCTCGGCCTTACCCGCCTCACTGTCTTGAGTGATTCTCAATTAGTGGTAAACCAAATCAACGGCGAATACGAAGCCAAGGAACCCAAGCTGGTTAAGTACCTCAGCCTATGGCGCGGACAACCGAGCAGAAAATAATTGATTTTATATGGAAGTCACTCATCTGCCGGTTCGGGATCCCTCAATCTATTGTCTCTCATAATGCCAAACTATTTGATAATAAGAAGTTTCGGGCCTTCTGCGATGGCCTCCGAATACGAAATAACTTCTCCACACCATACTATCCGCAATCTAACGGGCAGGTCGAGGTAGGCAACAAAATCTTAAAGCAGCATCTCAAGACACGCCTCGAAGAACTCAAAGGTTCCTCGCCCGAGGAACTCCCCGAAACCTTATGGGCTTACAGAACAACGCATCGGTCCGCCACCGGAGAAACGCCATTCTCCTTGGCTTTCGGCTCTGAAGCCGTCATCCCGGTTGAAATCGGAGCTCCTACCTACCAAGTAGCCCATTTCGAAGAGCGAGATAACGACTTCGCCCTCCAAGTAAACCTAGACCTCCTTGCCGAAAAACGGGCCCAAGCGAAAATGCGGAACGCCGTCTACAAAAGGAGAAGCGAAAAATATTACAACTCCAAGGTTCACCATAGAAGTTTCCAGGTCGGAGACCTCGTTCTTAAACGGGTATTGGGGCCGTATCCCAGACCACTTAAGCCCAAGTGGGAAGGACCGTATAAAGTTAGCGAAGTCCTTCAGAACGGAGCCTACCGACTAGAATATCTGAACGGCCAGAGATTAACTTACCCATGGAATGCTATGTATTTAAAGAGGTATTATCAATAAAAAATTTAACGTAATTTCATTTTTAGCATTGGTACACCTCATAAGACCGGATCATCCGGCACTATTAGACCGAGCTCGCCTCGGCACCTCATAAGACCGGCTCATCCGGCACTATAAGACTGAGCTCGCCTCGGCACCTCATAAGACCGGCTCATCCGGCACTAAAAGACCGAGCTCGCCTCGGCACCTCATAAGACCGGCTCATCCGGCACTATAAGACCGAGCTCGCCTCGGCACCTCATAAGACCGGCTCATCCGGCACTATAAGACCGAGCTCGCCTCGGCACCTCATAAGACTGGCTCATCCGGCGCTATAAGATCGAGCTCGCCTCGGAACCTCATAAGACCGGCTCATCCGGCACTATAAGACCGAGCTCGCCTCGGCACGATCAGCAAGTGATGAACATGATAGAAAGGCAACGGCCTAACCAACTGGGCCCAAACATCCAAAAAACAGCAACGGATGCTATAAGGAAGATTTTATTCACTTAAGGCATTTTTGTAAAGTACATATGATAAAAATAGAAAATGAAGGAAGACTGGCACGCAGGCCATACATGAAATAAAGTATAAATCTACTCGGCCCCACCCTCCTGGCCGGCCGCCTGGAAGGACTGCCCTTCACCTTCGCCATGCGGAGCCAACCCGGGATCTTCAACCTCGGCGACCTTTGGCTCATCAGCTCCGTGGATATCAACATGCAGATCGGTCGCTTGGGATGCTATATAGGCCTCAATATCCTGAACGGTCTTCCCTCCCTTCATGATATCTAATATCTCGTAATAGGTGGAGACATAGTTAAGGTTGATCAGCTCCTCAAACTCGGGCGTCTCCTTAAAAGCCGCCGCCCCTTCGGCAAGACCATTGGCGTAGCCCGAAGCCTCGCAGGTATTAACCCGCTCGGTCAGGCTTTCAAGCTGGGCCTTAGTTTCTTTCAGGTAAGCCTCGTGCTCAGCCCTGGTGTCCAACCACCGCTTATGCGCCAGTT
This sequence comes from Orobanche coerulescens, assembly GCA_033398695.1. Taxonomy (NCBI): domain Eukaryota; kingdom Viridiplantae; phylum Streptophyta; class Magnoliopsida; order Lamiales; family Orobanchaceae; genus Orobanche; species Orobanche coerulescens. The sequence goes on from CM065811.1 coordinate 170,734,195, forward strand.
CGGCCGCCGTGGTCATCTCTTTGGCTTTTCCTTTCCATATATCGGCCTTGAGGGCCCGACTGTCCAGGATCTCCATTTCACCTTTCAAGGAGGTCATCTCCTCCTCCAGGGACTTGATCAGCGAAGGACAGAGATGGTGTTCTTCCTGCAAGGCCTTAAGATCGGCCTCCACCTTCTTTTGCTTCTCAACCAGGGCCGTCACCTCATCAGTGGCCTTTATGTAAGTACACAACGCACAACCGATCAGAGCATTCCCGAATTAGATCTGCTCATCTGGACCCATGTCGTTGGTCACCATCTCCATCTTGGGCATCCAGCCCCTGATATGGACGTGACTGGACTCAACCACCACCGGGGGAACCCGGTTGAGCATCTCAGCGGTTGGGGTGGCTGCCCGGACGTAGTTGAGAAACCAGCGCGGCCGTCGCCCCTTCATCTGGGCACAAGGTTCCTCCTGGTCCTTATTAACCAGGAGATAGTGGCCCTCCAAGTCAATTACGGGCTCCTCACCGGTCGCACGACCCGTCCGGACATGGCTCGGGGCAGATACATCAACTTCAGGAACGGACGAGCCCTCCGCCTTGGTCGCGCTATCCTCAGGCTTGGCCTCTACCCTCTTCCGCTTGCTCCCTACGCATGCGGCCTCGGCGGCCCACCTCGCCACTGGCCAAGCAGCATCTCTTTCCTCCCGGACGGAGTCTTGGCCCTAGGAACTGCAAAAAGAAGACATGTTAAAAAAAATACCTGGTGAAGACATAATACTCGGATCGGTTGATCGAAGTCCGGCCGCCCAGGTTTTCCTCGGTAACCAGAAGATGCGACTTCCTATGCTCAGCGGGAAGATCCAAAAGCTATTCAACCCGGTCGTCGAACTCGGAGGAGGTCTCTTGTGCCGGGATGCGTTCTGTACATAAAGCAAATGATGAGCGTTAGACAAGAAAGAAACAGGAATACAAAACACGACACTTACTCATTTTTGCAAGGAAGTGCTCTGAGACCCGAAGCTCGGCATCTATCACACCGGGCTCCCACTCATCCGCCGAGCTCCTCCAAGGTCCCCCTATATAGAACCACTGCTCCTTCCAGCTATGGATGGTCTCCGGCACATCCACCAATTCTTTATACATGGCATGTCAAGCCAGTAAAACCAAATGAGTCGATCTGCCAACCGACCTCCATAGAAGAGACTCACAACTCCTCAAAGTCAAGCTGCCACCGTGGCTGTTGAAAAGGATGAAAAGACCCACCACTCGAGCCCAGGAGTTCGGATGAATTTGGGGAACAGGAAGGCCCCACTGCCTTAACCACCGGGAGAAGGCTAACGGGAGCGGAAACCTCAATCCCGCCAGCAGAGAGCGGTACTACACCGCCGTACAACTGACGGGCGGAGTGTGAGGCCTCTCCTCGGGATTCGGAATGAACATCCGCACCCTATCCGGGATCTTAAACCGCAGCCGCCAAGCCACTAATTGCTCTTCCGTAACGGTGCTGCGAATCGCGGCCGAGTCCCACTCTGCCTCCACGAAAGGGGACGGCCGAGGGCGAGTCCAAGCCACCACCGACTCAACCCTTTCTTCCGCCTGAATCCCTCCGATCGCCGTCAACGGCGCCGCCACCTCCGTGTCTCCAGAATCCGGCGACCTCGCGACCTCGCCGCCTTCCTCCTCGTTGCTCCAATCGACGGGAACGTCGCCCATAGACAGATCCGCCACTCCCGTGCAGTCCGGCGACACGGTCAACTCCACCGCTGTCTCGCCCCTCAGCTCCGACATCTTAAATAAAAAAAGGGGGAAAAGAGCTTACCGAGAAAGTCTCTATAAAATCAGGAAAAGGACACCGGGATTTTTCTCTCTCGTCTCTGCAACAAAAACACAAAAATGGCGGAGGGAATAATAAAGAAGGAGACATCCTATATTTATAAGGGAAGAGAGTCATTAAATGCCCAGCGCGTGACACGACGATTCACACTGAACCGTCACAAAAATCGAAGGCGCGTGAACGCGTCGTCAAATCAGATTCGGCCACGCGTCTCCCTCATCATGACACCTAGAAACTCTGAAATCGAATCGACGCGACTCTAGAAGAGGCATCCCTTTGAGAGACCTTATCCTCCCACAAGCCGGATCGGCCTCAGTATGAAACGACCCCAGCTCCGGCCTACCCGGCACGGCCCTGGACTCGGGGGCCCTTGTTGACGTCCATCCACCTTGGCATCCACGTAAGCACTCCAGGCAGCTGAACCCGCCGAGCAGAGCCTGAAGCCGAACCGGTTATGAACCCGATTTTCTCCCGGGCTCGTTAAAAACCGGACCGGGTAGAGACGTCAAAGCCGACCCGATATCCGACTCAGGAGGGCCGAGCAGGTCGAAGATAAAAACGCTCCAATTCAAGATTACAACAAGACTGACCTGAACGGCGGGAGACCCGAGGACCGACCCCAGCGGATAAGTATCGCCAGAAGCATGCGGGACAGGCTCGCATGCCAATTAACATGTGCTGTCATGTCCCTTCCCGAAGCAATCCTTAGAGGCCGCCACATGTCTAAGGCATATTTACAGTCTGACAAGTGTTTTGGGCATATTCCCCAGCATTCGCCAGCTGTCATCTCCTGACTGGCCGAGATTGCCTATATATAGAAGGAGTATACGGTGAGAGAGGACTTTGGACTTTTGGAATTTATGAGAAAAGAGAAGAGAGAGAAAAAAAGAGAGAATTTGTAATAACTAAGGAAAAACAGATAGACCGGCACACAAATATTCAGCTCGGCTCTATTTCATATTAAGGTCATTAATAAAATTTTGTGATCCAATCCTTTTCATTTTGTTTATTATTTTCTACGTGGCTTCGATCTATTCGTTCAGATCAGCACACGTGACGTTGACCAAATCAGACGTCAACATGTAGTGTGCCTCAAAATAATCACGATCGACAAATCTAAAGGGAGTAACAAATAATTTGTCAATCTTATCCTTGAGCATCTTGGATTTCGGATTAATTCTTTGTTATAGGTTTGCAGAAGTGGGGAATATCTCACTGTTGCAATCGGGCGCTATCATCCGAGTCATCCACGATGTTAGTGGGTTGTAGAGATATCGAATTAGATATAACCGTGACGAAAGAAGTAGTTGTTGGAATCGTTAATGATTTGAATTTTATTTTGTAAAATTAAATATCATAGGATCGATCTACGTTCCGAGTAGATGATCGTGGTATATTCACTTTCTCTAAACCGGTTCCCGGTGAGTGAGAAATAGTGAATTAAAGTTTATCACTTAATTGTGAATTAATAAGGGATGGAATCCCACATTGAATAATGAACCATCATTATTCTAGTATATAAGGAGTTATCTTTATGTATGTATAATTAATGGCACATGTGTACGGGCTTAAAGCCCACACGCGCGCACACGCGCGCGCCGCCGCCGCCCGCCTCGGCCTCGGCTCGCGGCCGCGAGCCGTGGACCTTGGCCTTGGCCTTGGATCTTGGATCTTGGTCTTTGGGCATGTTCATGGGCTTGGTCATGAGCTAGGCCTTGGGATAGCTTAAAGAATTTTTTGGACAAGCTCAACAACGTAGTTGGACTCGTATGTGCACATAAGGATGTCCAGGTACATCCGTCAAATGGTTAAGGAGCTGAATATAGTCCAGGTGCATCGTGACTGTTCAAATTCAGTCCAACCCGGAAGTAACCTCCCAGGTGTTATGAGGAGGAGTAATTAGCAGGTCTGAATTCTGTAACTCCTACCAACTTTTGAAATTCAAAACTCCTGTGTTTAATGCAGGCATGAATGCCTGTATTATGACAGCCATAAGAGATGTGTTTAAACTCCCCTGCAGGTGTGAATCGCCTATAAATAGGCATGTATTCCTTTGCTTCTGTACATGCAATTTTCAAAACTCCAGCATAAAGCATATAGTTCATAGTATCAGCTTCATCCTCGCCTCGTTCAAGTTCGCTGGAGCTCGTAGGTCTTGTGGTGCTACTACCTTCGAGACGTTGCCGTTTTATCTTTGAGGGCGATACGTCAAAACCAAGAGCACTACCGGGGCGTATTTCGTCTTGCGGATAGAGGGTTCCTCGACTCGGCATTAGTTTACGGTTTTATAATTTATATTCTTGTATTTTCAATTCTGTTTCGAGGTTTGTATTTTCATTTCCATACGAGTTTGCAGTTTCTGTTTTTCGAGTTGTAATTTTTTTTGTATTCCAGTTGTAATTTCTTTTTCCGCCCAGCAAGTTTGTAACACAGAAAATCAACAAGCGCAAGACGAAATAGTTACTTGCTAAATCCTACAACTGGAGATGACGACCGCTGCTTCCACCAACTCCAACACCACCACTGCCTTTGCCTCCGCGACCGCCGCTTCGAACGTGGCAAACACCATTGCCGCAACCATGTCCAGCATGATGAGCTCAACTACCTCATTAACAACTCCATGGGTGTTTTTGAACCCCTTTCTGACTACCGGTGAATCCACATCGAGTGGCACCGTAGGTTCCACTTTTAGTGGTACCGTTGGATCCATGTTAGGATCTAGTGTTGGAGCCTACGGGTTCAACACGAGTGGTTCCTTCTTTGGAACAATCTCGGGGCCAAGGATGATGCCTTCCGCCGAGAAGCCGCCAAAGTTTGGTGGAGCCGACTTTAAAAGGTGGCAACAGAAGATGTTGTTCTATTTGACAACATTGGGCTTTGCGAACTTCCTTAAGGAAGACGCGTCACCGGCGCCAAGTGCTCAAGTGACTAGTTTCACAGTCCGAGCTGCCTATGACAATTGGCACAATGGAGACTATCTTTGTAAAAACTTTATTCTGAATTCCTTAGAAGATAGTTTGTACAATGTTTATTCTGTTGTAAACACATCAAAAGAGATGTGGGAAGCACTTGAAAAGAAGTACCGTAGTGATGATGCAGGTACAAAGAAGTTTGTAGTCACCAAGTATCTGGACTACAAGATGGTTGACTCAAGGCCAATCATGGAACAAGTGAAAGAGTTCCAACTCATCATTCATGATGTCAATGCCGAGGGAATGGTCCTGCCGGACGCTTTCACTGTTGCAACTGTGATCGAGAAGTTTCCACCCAGTTGGAAAGACTTCAAGAGCTATCTCAAACACAAGAGAAAGGAGGTGACTCTTGAATACTTGATTGTGAAACTGCGCATCGAGTCAGACATGCGCAAAAATAACTACAAACCAAAAGGCCTGATAGATTCTAAGGCCAATCTGTTGGAGCATGGTGGTCCCACCAATAAAAGAGCTCGTCCAAGTGTCCAAAACAAGAGCAAAGGGAAGCAACCAGTCAAGAAGTTTGATGGCGATTGCTTCAATTGTGGCAAACATGGGCATACGGCGAAAGACTGTCGAAAGCCGAAGGCCAACAAGAAGAAGAAACATGTTGCCAACATCGCCGAGACTAACAGCGGATGGAAAGAGGATGACCTTGTTGTTGTGGTCACTGAAGAAGTCAACCACGTTGAGAACCAAGGTGGTTGGTATGTCGACACCGGTGCTACCGCCCATGTTGGTGCCGATAGGAGCCAGTTTAAGAACTATCAAGCTGTTGAGGGGAGCAAGCTCAACATGGGGAATCCAGCTTCATCTGAAATTATCGGAGTTGGAGAAGTGGACCTCAAACTTACGTCCGGACAGACACTCACCTTGAAGAATGTGCTTCATGTTCCGGATATGAGGAAGAATTTGATCTCAGGCTCTATACTAGTTAAAAAGGGGTTTAAACTAGTGTTTGATTCAGATAGAATTATCATAAAAAAGTTTGATAGGTTTCTTGGTAAGGGTTACCTCACGGACGGACTCTTTAAACTTAATGCTTTGGCTAAACACCATGTAACCAAGTCCAGTAATGCTAATGAAAATGCTACTGCTTCTCTTACTTGACTCAGTGTTCTGATTTATGGCATTGTAGATTAGGTCATGTGAATCTAAATGCTATAAAAAGATTAGTAAATTTAGATTTACTAAAATTAAATGAAGTCAATACTCAAAACAAATGTGAGATTTGTGTTGAAGCAAAAATGATGAAACTTCCATTTCATTCGGTAAAATGAAACACAAAACCCCTTGCATTAATTCACACAGATGTGTGTGATTTAAAGTTTGTGCAAACTAGAGGTGGTAAGAAGTACTTTATCACTTTTATAGATGACTGCCAAGATATTGTTATCTTTATCTTTTGACAAGTAAAGATGAGGCTATTGAAGCTTTTAAGAACTTCAAGAATGAAGCCGAGAATCAATTAGGCTTTCGTATTAAGATGGTTCGAAGCGATAGAGGTGGCGAATATGTAGCCCCGTTTGAGGAATTATGCAACGAAAGTGGTATAATTCATCAAAAAACAGCTCCATATGCACCACAATATAATGGCATTGCTGAACGTAAGAATCGAACCCTTAAAGATATGATGAATGCCTTATTTATTAGTTCAAGGTTGCCCCAGAACATGTGGGGGGAAGCTGTCCTGACAGCCAACAACATATTGAACAAGATTCCACGCAAAGGTAAGGATATTACCCCTTGTGAGTTGTGGAAAGGTAGAAAACCTTCATACAAATATCTCAAAGTGTGGGGTGTTTGGCTAAGGTTGAGGTACCTCTACCTAAACAAGTTAAGATCGGACCTAAGACGGTTGATTGTATCTTTATTGGGTATGTACTGAACAGTAGTGCCTATCGGTTTGTTATCTACAAGTCAGAAGTTCCTGAAATGACTGTGGGAACAACAATTGAATCAAGGAATGTTGTATTCTTTGAAAACATTTATCCTTGTAAGGATAATGATAAAGTTGAGAACAATTCTAGCAATAGAGTTGAAGATGAAGGAACAAGTTCAAAACCTGTGGATGTAGATCCAAAGTCACGTAAGCGATCAAGATCTAATCTAGAAGATGTAGAACCGAGACGCGGTAGTAGAGTTAGGACACCAAAGACATTTGGACCTGACTACATAGCATTCATGTTGGATGAAGAACCAACACCGATCAAAGTAGCCTATGCCAGACTAGAAAGGTTGCTCTGGAAAGAAGTTGTTCAGAGTGAAATTGACTCAATTTTACAAAATCAAACTTGGGTTTTGGTTGATTTACCTGAAGGTTGTAAGCCCTTAGGATGCAAATGGATCCTTAAAAGAAAGTACAAGGCTGATGGGTCAATTGGCAAGTATAAAGCTCGTTTAGTAGTCAAAGGTTTCAAACAGAAGGAAGGGTACGATTTTTTTGATACCTATTCACCTGTAACGAGAATTACATCTATTCGAGTGCTTCTCGCGATTGCTGCTTTGCACGATCTTGAGATTCATCAAATGGATGTTAAGACTGCTTTTCTGAACGATGATCTGGATGAAGAGATCTATATGGAACAACCTAAAGGGTTTGTAGTACCTGGACAAGAGAAAAAGGTATGCAAAATGATTAAGTCTCTATATGGATTGAAACAAGCTCCACTGTAGTGGCACTTGAAATTTGATAATGTAATGTTATCAAATGGTTTTAAAATAAACGAGTGTGATAAATGTGTTTATATTAAGAACACTAATAATGGTCATGTTATTGTGTGTCTTTATATAGATGACATGTTAATCATGGGTAACAATATACAAGTGATTAACGATACTAAGAACATGTTAAAATGAAATTTTGACATGAAAGACATGGGGCTAGCCGATGTGATTCTTGGAATGAAAATTTTGAGAAAATCAGATGGAATCATCTTGACACAATCTCACTATGCCGAGAAAGTTCTCAAGAAATTTAATGCTTTTGATAGCTTGCCGGCTAAGACCTCAATAGATTTAAATGATCACTTGAGCAAAAATCGAGGGGAACCCGTTGCACAAGAAGAATATGCACGAGTCATTAGGTGTTTAATGTATCTTACAAATTACACTCGACCCGATTTAACTTGCGTTGTGAACAAATTCAGTCGTTACACGAGCAATCCAAGCAAAGAGCATTGGAAAGCTCTCGTTAGAATTTTGAGGTACTTAAAGTATACTCAAAACCTTGGGATACACTATTCGAGATACCCCCGGTACTTGAAGGGTACTGTGATGCGAATTGGATATCCGATACGAAAAGTTCATTTTCTACAAGTGGTTACGTATTTACCATTGGGGGTGGAACTGTCTCGTGGAAGTCCGCGAAATAAACGTGTATAGCCCGATCCACCATGGAATCGGAATTCATAGCTTTGGACAAAGCTGGTGAAGAAGCCGAATGGCTCAGAAACTTTCTAGAAGATATTCCATGTTGGTCAAAGCCAGTACCAACAGTGATGATACACTGCGATAGCCAAGCTGCTATTGGTAGGGCAAGAAGTAATGTGTATAATGGAAAGTATCGACATATTCATCGACGCCATAATACCGTGAGACATTTGATCAAAAGTGGGGTTATCTCTATTGACTATGTGAGGTCATTGGATAATCTAGCGGATACGCTAACCAAAGGGTTAAACCGTGATCAAATGAATAAATTGCTAGAGGAAATGGGTTTAAAATCCACACATTGAGAATTATCATAGTGGTAACCCAACCAAGATGACTGGAGATCCCAAGAACTTGGTTCAATGGGATAACTAAGCTATGAGAGTTCGTGTGAAACACTCAATATAAGTTTATTCCCTATAGAGCAATTGAGTGTTGAAAGCTTGCCTAGTGGTGAGGTTAAGTCTATGACTTATGAATCCAAAGGGGTGTCCAAGGCCCGCAAAGGACACAAAACGTGAGAACGGATGAGGTTGAGGTATTCAAGTGTTAGCACCATTGTCTTGGTGCACGCCATGGGGAAATAGTTCAAAGCATCAAACCACTAATCTGCCTGTGTACCCGATGATGTTAACTATGGAACGTTCAAAGTCACGATCTACCTATCCTTATACTTTAACGCCTCTTGAGGACTGAGCTTGAGTCTGCATATTGCATTTGGGCTATTTTCACTCATGTGGGGGATTGTTGGAATCATTAATGATTTTAATTTTATTTTGTAAAATTAAATATGATAGGATCGATCTACGTTCCGAGTAGATAATCATGGTATATTCACTTTCTCTACCGGTGAGTGAGAAATAGTGAATTAAAGTTGTAGGTCACAAGTCGTCCAGGAACAAGTCTAGAGGGGGGGTGAATAGACTTGTTGAAACTCTTAAACTCTTTTTCACAAAGAGTAAGTTTCCTCAGCTGATGGATAAACAAATGACTTGGAGTCGTTTGTTCTTAATACGTGCGGAAATCAGCTGATGACGAATACAAAACAACTAATGAAACACTTAATGATGAATGCAAAGTAGCTTAAGGTATGATGCTATAAACAAGATGTAACGCAGCAATTATAGTGGTCTCGAGGTGGGGTAATCCTCTACTAATCCACTTTTCTCCAAACTACTGAGATGAATTCACTATAATTCTCAACCAGTGATAAATATTACAGTGATTCAAACCAAACTACAACAGCTTCCAACCAGTGGAAATCCGTGCCGTTGTAACACACTTGACTGCCTTGCACCTCTTGATCCTCGATCCTTGGATGCCTTTACAGTCTCTTAATTTCAACCAGTGAAGTACCTCGAACTCAGGATTATAGACAAGAGTTTTTGTCTTCTCCAACTAAGAGCTTCTTTAAGTATGAACTTTTAGAACCGCTCTTTTCACGATGCTATAGATTGCTTTTTGATTGCTTGAATGGTTTGATCGCTTGAAAGTATGTTCGCACCGTTATTGTATGTTTGCTCAGCTTCAAATCTTCGGATATATATAGGTCACGATCTCTGAGCTTTTCCTTCATAGCCGTTGCAATTATTTTCAACAAATCCGTCCGTTGGAGAGGTAGACTTCATTGTTTTTTTTCTGAACGTTGCAAGGCTGGATTCCCATTATTTTAATCTATCTTTCGACCGTTGTAAAGACTCTGCATGTGAGGCGCCGAATCTTTTGAATATAATAGGTTTAAAGTCTTCAAGATGGGTCAGGATAGCTTATTTAATTTATATCCTTTGCGGGAATCTCTCCAATTTGTCTCTCCACGTTGCATGTGACTTTCCGTAATTCTTGACTTTTCAACGCATGCTGACGTGGACTTGGAGTACTTGGCTGATCTTCGACTAGGCTGATGTGCAGTTAACTTCTCTGCAGTCTGGACCTCTCTGATGTTCACTGTTTAGAATTTGTCTGGTCAGATGACTTGTCTGAGGTATCTTGACTGCAGTCTGGTCAAACATCCCTGACGATTTTTTGTTGACCAGAACTACTCTGACTTGACTCGGCTGATCCTCTCTGATGGACTCAGCTGATCTATAGTACTTAGCCGATATTTAGCCTAACTTATTTTTGGCCTATAGAAGATACTCATTTGGTTCTTCTTTACATTTTGCCAAGTTTTTACACTTAACATATTCTGGCCTATGGAAGATACTCATTTGGTTCTTCCTTACATTTTGCCAAGTAATAAACATTTGAATTTATACTGATGACATCATCAAAATCTAACAAGTATTCCTAACAAATTCCCCCTATTTTGATGATGGCAAAACTTTAAACAATTATTCAAATGATCAAGTCTGCACTTTAGTGCAAGACACAAACTAAAATTAGTCTAATTTTTGAGACAACTGGAAATTGTCATTCAAAAGACTGTTATAAAATTTTCTGACTTGATTATGTTTGAAATTTACAAGAAAAATTTTATAAGTACAGAAATAAAATTACTACAAGTACAAGATGAAATAAAGTCATCTGCCTCTGCCTCTGCCTCTTCGAATAGGCTGTTTGGCAGGTCTGTCGGGTTTAGCTCCGATAGGTCTTGTCTTGACAGGGGCAAGACCATACTTCCTTCTAACAACAAGAGCTGCAAAGTCTTGTTCTTCTTGCGATGTGAACTTATTTTCAAGACACAGCTTCTTGATTTTTCTTTGAAGTGCGAGTTCATCCAGAGCATTACCTTTCTCCAAGGTAGGAGGGTCTTTGGCACTGAACGGAGGAATCATAGGATATGCATTGTGAGCCTCCGCATGTTTTAGCAAAATAGACCAAAGTTGTGGGTGAGCTTCTTACATGAAGTTGATGAAGATCTGCTGTGGGGAGCAATTTTCATCCTGGAGTATCTCCCAGATGTAGTAGTCTCTGATAAATTTCTTCCTTGCAGATCCCCACATGGGTAAAGCTTCATAAGGTACAAAATCTTCAACAAACCACAGCTCCTTTCCTTCCCACTATAGAGTAGGCTCAAACCCTCCTCTAGTCCTCCTCTTCTTGCCTGCAGGCTGGTCAGCCTGTTCTTCTGGTTCTGGTCCTCCTTTCCTCTTGGCTGAGGATGTCCCAGCAGTGATCAGTTGAACATCCTGCCTCTTCTTCGTCCTAAGCTCCTCCCTTATCTCTCCTTGAATACTTCCTTCCCCCTGGGTCATATCTTCCCCCTTTTTGCCAGCATCAACTAAAGTAGTCAACTGCTGCTCTATCCTGTGCATCCAGTCAGACATGCCAAATGGCATTCTGTTGTTGGTAGGGGGAGGAGGCTGAGGTACTTCCCTCTGTAGCAATGTGTCAATTTTGGCATTGATGGGTTGGAGGTCAGGAGTGACCTGAGATGCCAGCAGCTCTCCAATGGTGTCCTTCACTATTCGCCTTATCAGCTCAATCACCGCAGGTGAGATCTGAGCTGGTGGAGAGTGCTCGCCTGATCCTTCTGCAAATGAGCCACTCGACTGCAGGATCCTATCTGCAGCTGGTACTCCAGATGGGGTCTTCTCTGGGGTCCCTGATCTGGAGTCCTCAGCCAGCTCGGCGTCCAGGCTGGTGTACCGGGCAGGTGCCCCAGTCCTGTCTGCAGCTTCGACTTCAAGCTCTCTCTGGTTCCTTCTCCTTCTCCTCTTCTTCTATTTCTTTTTCTTTCTCAGCTCCTTGATCTCCTCCTTCACCCTTGTCATCATCCTCATCATCATCATTATCATCATCATTTTTATCATCATCATTTTTCTCATCATTTCCATCTTCTCCTTCATTTTCATCATCCTTTTCTCCTTCATCCTCATCATCATTCTCTCCTTCATTCTCATCATCCTGTTCTACCTCCTCTCCTTCTTCTTCTTCTTCTTCATCAAATAGCTCTTCTGTTTTCTCAACTTACTCAGATTGTTTTTTAACTAGAATGTTTTCTTCTTCTTTTCTCTCTTTCTGCTCTTCTTCTTCGTCATCTGAAACAATAACTTCTTCTTCTCCATCTACCTCTTCAATCCCAATTCCTCTCTCTTCTTCCTCCTCATCCTCTTCTCCAAAGGAACCATCAAAAATACTAAGCATAATAGAATGGATGAACTGGTCCATGCTGGTTTTAAAATGAGACATGAACCAATTATCCTGGAGGATCAACATTATGTCTGATTCTTTACAAAACTGAATCAGTACATCCTTTGTGGCTTGGGGATAGCCCCAACCACTAGTTTCAATATAAGACTGAAATTTGGTAAATGACAGAGATTTGAAAAACTTCCACTCTTCAAAAATATTGACAAAAGAGTGTTTTAAGGCTTGTGGTTTAACAAGATGTAATTGTTCAATGGACAGGTTGAAAACATTATTTTCCAGCAAGTTAAATGTATAATTGGCTTCTAGGATTGAGATGATTAGACCTGCTTCTTCTTCCTCAGGGATGTATGCTGGAGTGAGAACAGCCACGATCTGAGTTTCCAGACTGCCTGGTGCAGGCTGGTCTTCCAGGTGGGTAGGTGACCTGGCTGCAGGACTGGCATGATGATCTGACTGCTCCTCCTGACTAAATTGAAGTCGCTTGGGCCTCTTGGGAGAGGGTTCTGGGGATGACTGTATGATCGATGGTTCTCCTGGGGCTGGTCCCCTTCTCTTGAATCGGACAGCTAAGGGAGTGTTATCTGACTCGGAGTCCGACTCGACTGCAGTTGGATTCTCACCTGCAGGTTGGTCCGATTCGTCTGATGAATGATATCTGGGGTAATTCCTTGTGTCAGGCAGCTCCTTCAACATCTGAGCTACTCTTCTGTTGTTCCCTAACTTCCTCAAAGTTTCTTGGTCCAGATGACCAAGTCTCTTGTTGGTGTGGAAGGGGTCAATACTTCCCTTCGCCGCACCTGTCTTCTCAAATAACCAACTCAGCTGCGTTCCGAACGCCAGCTTGGTTTTAAATCTTTTTTCATCAGAAAGCCATTCGGCTTTGTTGACTTCTCGAACAAGCTGCCTAAAGATATAGTCAGCCCAATCAATTTCCTCATCTTGAATCAGTGCTCCCAGCACCATGAACTTCACCGACGACAGTTGGTCGTAACTGCCGGCCATTCCCATAATTATCTTGTTGGTTATATCCAACGCATACCGATAGACCTTCTTAATCTCACTCCTTTTGGCAGTGAGCTTCAACTTCTCTGGCTGAATATCCGTCTTAATCTTCTTCCAGGTTTCGGTAGCAGACTGTTTGAGAGCTTCGACATCTATGTCGCGGTGTTTCATACCAAAAACTGTATGAATCAAATCCTGCAATATGTCGACTTGTCTTCCGCCGACTGTGCTCCGAATTCCATCCTGAATCAAATAGGCTTCGCGGTAGAACGCGATAAAATCTTCCTTGTACAAATGTTGGGGATTGATGTCCAGAAATGGGTAGATCCCATTTAGTTTCATCGTTCGGATTAGGTCAAGCACATCGTAATTCTCCAGATTCGCTTCCAACAGGCCTTCGAAATCGACGACCAGCGAGAAGATAATCTGGTCTTTGACCGCCTTCAAATTAACGCCTTCGAAATAGGATGCCATTTCTGCAATCAAAGGATTTTTAGTGTATTTGGAGTTCAAGGAATTTTTGCTTCTGAAAATCTAGGATTTCTGGTAAGCGTAAAAGGTAAAGTGAAAGGATTTTCGTCCTTATAAAGAAGATGAAAAGACGTTTTGGATTAATATATATTTCTTTTGAAACGGTGGTACGCCTTTTGAGATTTTTTTAAATTTCAAAAATTTGAATCGGTGGTCCATTTTAAAATTTGACGGTTGGTTTTAATTGGCCATCGTGGAGGTCGATTTATCAAGTGATTGCCACGTGTATTTAAAATGCCATTTGCAGGCCAAAATTAATATTATATTGTTTTACATAAGGCAGATAATAAATAAATATGCAGAGGTCGGTTAAGTTTAGAAAACTTAGCTGATTTGACTGTTGACTGTTGACCGCTCTGCATCAGGTGAGTTGACTTCATGGACTTCTCACCTGAGATTCTGATCAGCTAGGTTCCTTTGTCCGTCCTTCGTCCTCTTGTCTGCATCAGCTAGGATCTAATTCCTTTAATCAGCTGGGTCTGTCCTTCCTCTGATCTGCTTCAGCTTGCTTCTGTACTAGATTCCCAATCTAGTAATCCAAAATCTCTGCTTAGCTCCAAGAATCTTTCTTCCGGCAGAGGTTTGGTAAAGATGTCAGCTATTTGATAATCTGTGCTGACTCTTTCAACTCTGACTCTTTTGTTAAGCACGTGATCTCTAATGAAGTGGTGTTTAACATCAATGTGCTTGGTCCTTGAATGCAAAACCGGATTGTTGGTTATTGCAATAGCACTATTGTTGTCACACCAGATAGGAACTTCATTGGCAATTATATTGTAATCCCTCAACTGTTGTCTGATCCATAAGATCTGGGCACAACAGCTACATGCAGTTAGGTATTCTGACTCCGTGGTAGAGATAGAGTTAGAAACCTGCTTCTTGCTAAACCAGGATATCAATCTGGTTCCTAGGAATTGGCACGTTCCACTAGTGCTTTTCCTATCAATCTTGCATCCTGCGAAGTCTGCATCTGAATATCCTGACAGCTCGAAGTTGTTGTCCTTAGGATACCATAGTCCAACGTTGACTGTAGACTTAAGGTATTTGATTATCCTCTTGGCTGCATCTAGGTGTGATTGCTTCGGCTTGGACTGGAATCGTGCACAAACTCCTACGGCATAGGATATGTCTGGTCTGCTTGCAGTGAGGTACAGAAGTGATCCAATAAGTCCTCTGTAGTGGGTTGAGTCCACTGATATGCCTGCCTCGTCTGCATCTAGGTGAGTACTTGTGCTCATAGGGATTCTTGCTGGCTTGGCTGATTCCATTCCAAATCTCTTGATCAGATCTTTGGTATACTTAGCTTGGTTGATGAAAATTCCATTTTCCATCTGCTTAACTTGTAATCCGAGAAAGAAGTTAAGCTTTCCCATCATACTCATCTAAAACTCTCCTTGCATGAGGCTTGAGAATTTCTCACACAGCTCTGGGTTGGTTGAGCCGAATATGATGTCATCCACGTATATCTGGACTATTAATATGTGGCCTTCGTGCTCCACTCTGAATAAAGTCTTGTCCACCTTCCCTTTGCAAAAACCATTCTTCTCGAGAAACATAGACAGTGTTTCATACCACGCTCTTGGTGCTTGCTTAAGTCCATAGAGAGCCTTCAACAGCTTGTAGACTTTGTCTCCTTTGACAAAACCTGGGGGTTGCTATACATAGACTTCTTCTTCTAGAATACCATTGAGAAAAGCACTCTTCACATCCATCTGATAAACTTCAAAATCCTTAAATGCAGCATATGCAAGGAATAGTCTGATGGCCTCTAGTCTTGCAACAGGTGCATAGGTTTCATCAAAATCTATTCCTTCACACTGTGCATATCCTTTAGCGACAAGTCCGGCTTTATTCCTAACAACAGCTCCGTCTTCATCGCTCTTGTTTTTGTACACCCATTTGGTGCCAATAACCTTCTTGTGATCTGGTCTATCTGTTAGTTCCCAAACATTATTTCTTTCCATCTGCTCCAGTTCTTCTTGCATGGCATTTATCCAAGAATAGTCTTCTAAGGCTTGTTCTGTTGTTTTGGGTTCAATTTGTGACATAAAGCATGAGAACATAGCCATTCCTGCTGGTAGAGTTGACTGTCTAGTCTTAACTCCATCAGTCAGCTTCCCGATGATTTGCTGGATTGGATGGTCTTTGAGCCACTTGGGGATATCATCTTCTTCTGGGTCTCTGCTCGTTGAATTGCTCG
This sequence comes from Orobanche coerulescens, assembly GCA_033398695.1. Classification (NCBI taxonomy): domain Eukaryota; kingdom Viridiplantae; phylum Streptophyta; class Magnoliopsida; order Lamiales; family Orobanchaceae; genus Orobanche; species Orobanche coerulescens. The sequence continues at coordinate 170,750,242 of CM065811.1, forward strand.
TGATTTCTCGCATCACCGGGATCTCGCCCGCAATCAGATTACCGTCTTGTCATCTGCAGTTGGATCTGATCTATAAATGAGTCTTTATCGGCTACACTGGGTCTTCATCGACAATGGATCGAGATAGGTTTGATGTTCTGCCTCGATCTGCATTGGGTCTTCGCAGCCTACGCTTGGGTCATCAGCCGGGTCTGCAGGTGAGTCCACCATTCCAGTGTCATGTACAATGACTTCTTCAAGGGTTGCTGATTTGAGCTTGTTCTCAATTAACTCAACTTGCTTCCTGTACTCAACAGTAGATTCATCAAAAACAACATGGGGTGTTTCTTCCACAACTAAGGTTCTTTTGTTAAATACTCTATATGCCTTGCTTCTTTGTGAGTATCCCATAAAGAGATCACACGCTTTAGCATCGAAGGCATTTAGTTGTGTTTTACCATTGTTGTGGATGAAACACTTACAACCAAAAACATGAAAATAAGCAACAGTAGGAGTTCTATTATTCCAAACCTCATAGGGAGTTTTGCCATGTCTCCCTACTATCATACTCCTGTTCTGAGTATGGCAAGCTGTGTTGACAGCTTCAGCCCAGAACCTCTTTGGCAGGTCCGCTTCTGCAATCATGGACCTTGCTGCTTCCTTCAGGGTTCTGTTCCTTCTTTCAGCAACACCATTCTGCTGGGGAGTCCTGGCTGCAGAGAGCTCATGCTGGATTCCATTCTGATCGCTGTAATCAGCGATCGCCTTGTTGAGAAATTCTCCTCCTCTGTCTGATCTGATCTTGATGATGGAGAGGGATTTCTCATTCTGAATCCTTCTCAGCAGCTCAGGTAACTTGGTCAAGGTTTCACTTTTCTTATACAGGAAGATGATCCAAGTGTACCTTGAATAGTCATCTACTACAACAAGTGCATGCTTTCGGCCGCTCAGAGTCCTTGGCTTGATAGGACCAAATAGATCCATGTGGAGTAGATCTAAGATCCTTGTTGTTAGAGTTGTAGGATGGACTGGCTTGAATGATGCTCTGGTCTGCTTTCCTTTCTGACAAGCATCACAAAGTGCTTCCTTCTTGAATACTTCATTTGGAAGTCCTCTGACCAGCTTCTGAGAACTGATCTTATTGATGGCTTTGAAGTTCAGGTGACATAGTCTTTTGTGCCATAGCCATCTGTTCTCAGCTACTGTCTTAGATAGAAAACAGGTGTTGGAAGTTCCTGTGTTCCAATCTATCATATAGACATCTCTCCTTCTGAATCCTTGTAGCTTCACTTCTCCAAACAAGATGTCTATCACCATACATTTCCAGATGGTGAAGACTACTAGGTTCTTCTCATCGCAAAACTGGCTTATGCTCAGGAGATTATATTTGAGCCCTTTAACATAGTGGACTTTAGATATGACAATATTTCCTCGGTGCAACTCTCCAAAGCCCTTCGTTTGTCCTCTAGAGCTATCTCCAAATGTTACGTCTGGATCTCTTTCTTTGGTGTATTTGGTCAGTATCCTCTTGTTCCCGGTCATGTGCCTCGAGCATCCAGAATCTACAAACCATTCTTCACCTCCAAAGTTTGAATTTGTGGAGATGTGGTAGTAGTCCTTCCACCTTTTCTGTAATCATACAAGTAGAGATTTAGGTACCCAAATCTGTGTGGGTCCTTTCGGGTTAGAGGGTTTCCTGGAGAATTGATTTCTCCTTGGATTATGAAAATTGTTATTATTATTACCCTTATAAGGTGTGTAAGGTCGAGGTCTGAATCTCCTGTTGGGATTGTATACCGGATATTCCTCAAAATACTGGTAGTGTGGGCTATTTCTAAATCTTGGCTGAGACCATTTGTTAAATCTTTGAGGTCTCCACACTTGTTCGTTTTGGAAATTAGGATAACCTTGAGGTTTCCATCTGCCCCTCCCATTTTGAAATTTATTTTTTGGGAGTTGTTGATAATAGTGGGCATGTTGTGTGGGCTGCTGCTTCTGCCTGGGCCATTGTCTAGTCACTTGTCTAGGTGGTTGCCTTGTGTACCCTGGCTGCAGCCTAGACTTTTGACTTGGCTGTTGCCTGTTCTTAAATATCAGTTTATACGTAGGCTCAGCAGTCGAGACAATTGTTTCTCCCTTGATAAACTTTCTTTTAGAACTAGAGGGAGTGTGAGGATCATATCCAAGGCATGATCTGGAATATAGCGACCTTTTATTGGTACACAATTCTTCCAGAGTTGAAGACGCCTTCAGGGAGGTTATTTCCTGCACCTGAGTCTTATTTATCTGAGTCAACTTAGTAAATTCGGCTTTGACATCAGCAAGTGTAGCTGATTTTTCTCTAATTAAAACAGTTAATCAATTTATCTCGACTGTAGAGATATCAGCCTGGTTCTTTAAATTAGCTGCAGCCTGGTTTTCAAAATCAGTTTTGACTGTATTCAGTTATAGGCTGAGTTTTTCAAAGTCATTTTTCAGCTGCCTATTCTTATCTTGCAGCTGAGTCTTCTCGGCTGATACAGCTTGGTGTGCAGATTTTAGTGTTTCAAAATCTTTAAATAGCTGATTTATAGATTCGTGCAGATCCATATCTTGTGACATGGCTGAGCTATTATTTGAACCAGAGGGTTTAGATGTTACCTCTTCGTCAGCTAGGTTGGCCATCAAGCAGTCATACTCTTCATCATCATCAGAGAAGAATCCGCTGCTAGATTCTACATGCTCCTGGTCTTCTCCGATGAGGGCCTTCCTTCTGTCTTCTTTTCTGCCCACCTCCTTCTTGCTTTCGTCCTTCTTGAGATCAGGATAGTCCATTTGGATGTGTCCCGTCTTGTGACAATTGTAGCATTCCACCTTCCAGCTTCCGGCTTTCTAATTCCTTCTTGGATTCTCCTTATAGTTTTTCTTGTATTTGGAATAATTTTTCCGGAAGTTGCTGAATCTTTGCATGATGAATGCCATCTCTTCCTCAAAATCCAGTGGATTTGGAGGCTTTATATCAGATGAGCTCTTGGCGGGGGACTCGGCTGCAAATGCTATTCCCTTCTCTGCAGGCTCAGTTGAGGATGAACTTGGAAGCTCGAACTCATAAGCCTTCAGATCAGAGAACAGCTCTTGAATTTTTATTTTATTCAGGTCCTTGGACTCTCTCATGGCCACGGCCTTCATGCTCCATTCAGGGTTGAGAGATCTGAGAACCTTCAGTGCCATCTCCCTGTTGCCATACGATTTGCCGAGGGAGTTGATTTCATTGATAATCTCAGTGGACCTTGTGTCCACTTGATCTATGGATTCGCCGTTCTTCATTTTGAAATTGTCAAACTTTTGAATAGCGATTGACAATTTATTCTCTTTGATTAGCTACGTTCCCTCACATATTAAAGCTAATGTGTCCCATATTTCCTTGGCATTCTTGCAGTTCTTTATCTTGACCATGGTGGATTTGTCAAGAGTTTGGTACAGCACATCTCTGGCCCGGTTGTCAAGGTTGGCCAACTTTCTTTCTTCGGAAGTCATCTCTGTCCTCTTCTTGGGAATCTTCTATGGCTTCCCTGCTGCGATCTCCTCTGGAGTGTTGTCCTTCTCAAAGATGAATGGCCCGTCCTCTATGATGCACCACATGTCATCATGGATCGAAGATAAGTGTCCCTGCATCCTTATCTTCCAAAGATCATACTCGTCAACTGAAAACACAGGAAGTCTAGAATGCATGTGTTCCATTATAGAATGAGAGTAAAGATATATCTCTGATAGATCTGGTTCGTGGAAAAAATGAACCAACCTCTCTGATACCACTTGTAGGTCACAAGTCGTCCAGGAACAAGTCTAGAAGGGGGGTGAATAGACTTGTTGAAACTCTTAAACTCTTTTTCACAAATAGTAAGTTTCCTCAGCTGATGGATAAACAAATGACTTGGAGTCGTTTGTTCTTAATACGTGCGGAAATCAGCTGATGACGAATACAAAACAACTAATGAAACACTTAATGATGAATGCAGCAGTTAAGGTATGATGCTATAAACAGTAAAGAACGCAGGCAATTATCGTGGTCTCAGAGGTGGGGTAATCCTCTACTAATCCACTTTTCTCCAAACCAGTTGGAGATGAATTCACTATAATTCTCAACCAGTGATAAATATTACAGTGATTCAAACCAAACTACAATAGCTTCCAACCAGTGGAAATCCGTGCCGTTGTAACACACTTGACTGCCTTGCACCTCTTGATCCTCGATCCTTGGATGCCTTTACAGTCTCTTAACTTCAACCAGTGAAGTACCCCGAACTCAGGATTATAGACAAGAGTTTTTGTCTTCTCCAACTAAGAGCTTCTTTAAGTATGAACTTTTAGAACCGCTCTTTTCACGATGCTATAGATTGCTTTTTGATTGCTTGAATGGTTTGATCGCTTGAAAGTATGTTCGCACCGTTATTGTATGTTTGCTCAGCTTCAAATCTTCGGATATATATAGGTCACGATCTCTGAGCTTTTCTTTCATAGCCGTTGCAATTCTTTTCAACAAATCCGTCTGTTGGAGAGGTAGTGATGTGAATCAAGATATTATGACGAACCCGGATGAGGACTTGAGCATGCCGACTGGACCAATAATGAGGTCTCGATCAAAGAAGTTCAAAAATAATTTATCGACACTCGTCATTGATATGTTTAAAAATAACTATGTTATCAAGGACAACAAATTCGTGAGTAGTGTCGAAGTTGTCGAACAATAAGTTTTTTATTTATTTTATCTTGGTGTATTTTAATTTGAATTGTATTTCTTGAGTTGTATTTTTATATTTTGAGTTGTATATAATCGAGTCGTGTAATATTAATGTCGAAGACGATCGGAAAAGACGAACAAACAAACAAGGATGCAAATTCCCGCGCGTAAGACTGACACACAGCAGTCTCGTATTTTGGCCATAACTTACTCGTACGAAATCCGATTCAGGTGATTCAGGTGTCACTGGAAAGCTAAGAAAGAGAGCTACAAATATTGTTCAGACCATAGAACCAAATTCGGAGACATTGGAGCTCAGAAATGATAAAACAGACAGTATTGGATTTATGGTGACTTGTTGTCCTTGGTTTCACACCTTAAAATCTTGGTCTTTGATATTTTGTCACCTAAACATATGTTGACTGACTTTGTATCAGATTTTAGGATCTTTGAATGTTGATTTTTTTATTTTGTAGGTTTCTAGTTGTTTCCTTGTTCATACTAGAGTTAGGTGTAAGATTTTGGCTATAAATAGCCTTGAAGTTTCATTGTAAGAGGACACCAAAGATTTTATGAATTTGAGAGTGTTTATATTAACAAACCTTTGTGAGTGCTTTCTTGTTTTGTTGAGTGTGTCTCCAAAACATCCCTTGTGTGATTTATATACTTATCAAGTGCAATCTTGTTAGTATTTATATTCCACCCCTTCCGAGTTGCTACGGCGTGTCACGTAGAGGTTTGGAAGTAAAGCCCCATTTTGCTTATTTTGGAAACATCCTGGGAACGAATTCATCTATCGGTGTCGGTTACCATATCGTGTCGTGTGGGGGTCGCATTAGTTGGCTTCGGAGCTCGGTTATTCCAAAACTAAGTGGTATCATCTATTTCCTTCATTACCATAATCTTCCTATCTTATCATCCTATTATTTCCTTTATCTTCTAAATCTTCCATCTTCTTCACACAAAGAAAAAAAAGAAAAAAAGAAAAGAAAAAATATATAAGTAGTGAAGGTTTTGATTGTTTTTGATAACTCTTCAAGCCGAGGCCAGGGGAAGAACTTGTTCCTTAGCCTTCGGGCGTCTGGTGATTTTAAGCTTGCGGATCGAATATCAAATATCAATCCATTCATTTCATTACTAAAAAAAAAAATATAAGTCGTGAAGATTTTGATTGTTTTTTATAACTCTTCAAGCCGAGGCCAGGGGAAGAACTTGTTCCTTAGCCTTCGGGCCTCTGGTGATTTTAAGCTTGCGGATCGAATATCAAATATCAATCCATTCATTTCATTACCAAAAAAAAAAAAAAGAAGAAAAAAAAATTATCAATGAAGAAGAGAAGAACGAATTTTGATCGATCTTATCAAACAATTATCATACTTTTCGTTCCGTTCCATATTCTAAACTATTCCAAAATTTTTTGCTCCCATCTTTCCATTTTTTTATCTTATCGTCATTCGCAATCGTTGGGGGGATCGTGGGATTTGAGTTCTTTCAAGAAGAAACTTGATTTGAATCACCAAAAATCACCTTGTAAGTTGTGTGGAAAAAGGCAAAAAAAAAAATTGTGAGGAATTAAGAAAAAGCCAAACGAGAGATACGTGAGTGTGAGCGATCGAGCGATACACGTGAGGATCTTGTGAGGAAATTTTCTTATAGAAAAAAAAAGGAGAAAAAACAAAAAAGAAAAACAAAAAAAAAAAAAAGAAAAAAAAGAGAAAAAAGGAAAAAAATAAAAAAAAAGGAGAAAAAAAAAAAAAAAAAAAAAAGAAAAAAAGAAAAAAAAGGAAAAAAAAAGAAAAGAAAAAAATGTCAGAACCGAAGGAAACGAGCAAAATCTTATCCTTCAAAATATTGTACAACAACTTGCTCAAATAGCTCAAGACTAGATAAACAAGAGGAAACAATTGCTACTCTCACGAAGGGTAGAGAAGAGGAGCCCGTACGAAGGGGACCGGAACCCATTCGATTTGGAGGCTATGATGATGAAGATTCGATGAATTCCGAGGAGGAAACTCCGAGGTTTGTACATCGAGGAGGGCGAGAAGGACGAGGAGGAAGGAGAGAGTATGAAGGAAGACGAGGAAGATATGTCCGAAACGAGGAGGATCGGAATATGGGAAACATCAAAATGAAAATCCCATCTTTCAAGGGAGAAGTGATCCGACACATATCTCGATTGGGAAAGGAAGTTGGAGACCATTTACGATTGCCACAACTATTCCGATGAGAAGAAAATGAGGTTAGCAATAACCGAATTTTCAGAATATGCAAGCATTTGGTGGGACCAACTTGTGACGGAGAGAAGGAGGAGTCGGCAGAGACCGGTTAGCGGTTGGGAAGAATTGAAGGTTGTTATGCGGAAAAGGTTTGTTCCTAATTACTATCTTAAGGAACTATTTTCTCGCTTACAAACTTTAAAACAAGGCTCGAGAAACATTGAAGATTTTCGAAAGGAAATGGAGATGTTGATGATCCGGCCAATGTTCGAATCTAGAGAGGCCACCATGGCGCGGTTTTTACACGGGATGAGAGCCGATATAGCTAAAGAAGTTGACAAACAACACTTTGTTGAATTCGAGGACATGGTATATGCGGCGGTAAAAATCGAGCGGAGCTTACGAAGAGGGAGCAATAACAACTATTCCACGGGATACTCTACCCCTTGGAAACAACAATCTCAAGTAAGTTCGAAAATTTAAAAATTTTGATAAAAGAGAAGGGAGTGTCTTGAAAGGAAAGTTTGAAGTTGGGAGCACTAGCAAACCAAAATTTGATGGGAAACCTAAACCGTCGAAAGCACCCAAAGGAGAAACTGGGACATCCAATGCTATAAGTGCCGTGGTCGTGGACATATAGCATCCGAATGCACCAACAAACGGGTGATGGTACTTCGGGATGGGGAGATTGAAACGGAAAGCGAAAAAGAAGAAGAAGAAGAGACAAGAGAGGTGGAGAGTGATGATGAGACGTATGAGTATGCACCCGCACTTGTTGTTCGGAGGGTGTTAAGTTCTCTAGCAAAAGAGGAGGAAGTTAACGAACAAAGAGAAAATCTATTTCACACACGTTGTTTTATTAAAAATAAAAATTGTAGTGTGATAATAGATAACGGGAGTTGCACTAATGTCATTAGCGCTATGCTAGTGGAAGAACTCGATCTCCCAACAAGAAGACACCCTAAACCGTATCGTTTACATTGGCTAAATGATTGTGGGGAAGTTCGAGTTAATAAACAGTACTAGTGGCTCTCACCATCGGAAGGTATCAAGACGAAATCCTATGTGATGTCGTTCGATGCATGCTTGCCATATCTTGTTGGGAAGACCATGGCATTTTGATCGAGATGCTACTTTGAGCGGAAGGAAAATCATTACTCATTCGAGAAGGACGGAAAGAAAATTACCTTAGCTCCCATGACTAAGGTACAACATAAGAAGATCAACTTCGTCTTGAAAAGGAAGTTGAAGGAAAATCGAGAAAAGAAAAGGAAAAGAAAATGAAAAAATGAAAAAGCGAGAAAAATGAAAAAATGAAAAAAGCGAGAAAAATGAAAAAATGAGAAAAATGAAAAAATGAAAAAAGAAAGAAAAAGAAAATTTGAGAAAATGCATGCTTGTAAGTGCAAAGGAACTTGAAGAAGATATCAAGGAAAATGCACCCATGTACTTGATTATTTTCCGAAAAGTTTGCGCTACTACTAACCCCGGGAACCGGATAATTCCGAGTTCTATTGAATCTTTATTGCAGGATTTTGTTGATGTTTTTCCAAGAACTACTCATAGGTTGCCACCAATCCGAGGGATTGAACATCAAATAGACTTTGTGCCCGGAGCGGTCATTCCAAATAGACCGGCATACCGACACAACCCCGAAGAGACTAATGAAATCCAAAGACAAGTCGAGGAGTTGTTAAGTCTTGGGTATATCCGGGAGAGTCTAAGTCCTTGTGTCGTTCCTGTGATCGTCGTGCCAAAGAAAGATGGAACGTGGAGAATGTGCACCGATTGCCGAGTGGTAAACAATATCACGGTTAAGTATCGACACCCTATTCCAAGGTTAGATGATATGTTAGATGAATTACATGGTTCATGTGTTTTCACTAAAATCGACCTAATGAAAGGATATCACCAAATTCGTATGAAAGAAGGAGATGAATGGAAAACGGCTTTCAAAACTAAATACGGATTATACGAATCGTTGGTAATGCCCTTTGGACTAACGAACGCACCAAGTACTTTTATGAGATTAATGAATCATGTTTTACATGCATACATCGGAAAATTCGTTGTTGTATACTTTGATGATATACTCATTTACAGCAAAAATGTTGAAGAACATGTTGAACATTTAAGATTAGCTTTAATTACCTTGAGAAGGGAACAATTATATGCTAGTCTTAAGAAATGTATTTTTTGCATGAATGAAGTTATTTTTCTTGGATATGTCGTTAGTGCTGACGGCATAAAAGTGGATGAAGAAAAGGTTAAGGCTATCCGAGAATGGCCTAGACCGACGAACGCATCCGAGGTAAGAAGTTTCCATGGCCTAGCAGGGTTTTACCGACGCTTCGTAAAAGATTTTAGCACAATTGCAGCCCCATTAAACGAACTTGTCAAGAAACATGCTAAGTTTAATTGGGGAAATGAACAAGAAAAAGCATTTAACACTGAAGATAAATTGTGCACCGCACTGCCTTAGCATTACTCGATTTTTCTAACACTTTTGAAATTGAGTGTGATGCTTCAGAGTAGGAATAGGAGCGTATTAATGCAGGAAAAAGGCCGACAAATCTATTTTAGTGAGAAACTTGGAGGAGCTACATTGAATTACCCGACCTATGACAAGGAATTGTATGCTTTGGTTCGAGCCCTACGTACGTGGCAACACTACCTATGGCCTAAGGAGTTCATGATTCATACCGATCATGAATCCTTAAAGCATCTCAAAGGACAGGGTAAATTGAGCAAGAGACATGCCAAGTGGTTAGAGGAAATTGAATCCTTTCCTTACATCATCAAATACAAACAAGGTAAGGAAAACATTGTCGCCGACGCTTTGTCAAGAAGGTATGTATTACTCAATACACTTTCTTGTAAACTTTTGGGATTTGATTTATTGAAAGAAGCATATGAGGGGGATAAAGATTTCCACGATATTTATGTCGCTTGCGAGAAAAAAGGAGTAGAAAAATTTTATCGGGATAATGGATTCTTGTTCCGTGAAAATAAACTTTGGATTCCTTTTTGTTCAACACGGGAATTATTGGTAAGAGAAGCACATAGTGGAGGTCTAATGGGACATTTTGGGATTGCTAAAACTTACGAAATATTGCATGAACATTTCTTTTGGCCAAAAATGAAACATGATGTTTTTAAAGATGTAAATTCATGCATTGTTTGTAGGAAAGCAAAATCACGAGTGTTGCCGCATGGTTTGTATATGCCACTTTCGGTACCTTCCGAACCTTGGGTTGATCTTTCTATGGACTTTGTATTAGGATTACCTGTATGAAATCCGGTTGTGACTCCATTTTTGTTGTAGTTGATAGATTTAGCAAAATGGCACACTTCATTGCATGTCATAAAACGGACGACGCCACACATATTGCTAATCTATTTTTCAAAGAAATTGTTCGTTTGCATGGTATGCCCAAAAGCATCGTATCCGATAGAGATACCAAATTTTTGAGTCATTTTTGGAGAGTCTTATGGGCAAAATTGGGGACGAAATTGCTTTATTCTACAACATGTCATCCCCAAACTGATGGTCAAACCGAGGTTGTTAACCGAACGCTTGGTCAATTGTTGCGAACTATTGTTAACAAAAATTTGAAAAATTGGGAAACATCTTTACCATTTATCGAGTTTGCCTATACTCGAACCGTACATTCTACTACGACATTTTTGCCATTTGAAATCGTGTATGGTTTTAATCCAATAACTCCTTTAGACTTGTTGCCTATTCCAATAGATGACAGGAGTAACCTTGATGGCAAGAAAAAGGCAGAGATGGTGAAGCAATTACATGCCAAAGTTCGTGAACAAATTGAGAAGCGCAACGAACACAATGCAAGAATGAAGAACAAGGGACGCAAAGAAGTACTCTTTGAACCAGGTGATTGGGTTTGGGTTCATTTGAGGAAAGAACGATTTTCCATTCAAAGAAAATCAAAGCTAATGCCAAGGGGAGATGGACCGTTCCAGATCTTAGAGCGGATTAACGACAATGCCTATAAAGTAGATCTACCTGGTGAGTATAATGTTTCCACTACTTTCAATGTCGCTGACTTAAGTCCTTTTGAAATTTCAGATTCGAGGACGAATCCTTTTGAGTAACGGGGGAATGATGTGAATCAAGATATTATGACGAACCCGGATGAGGACTTGAGCATGCCGACTGGACTAATAATGAGGTCTCGATCAAAGAAGTTCAAAAATAATTTATCGACACTCGTCATTGATATGTTTAAAAATAACTATGTTATCAAAGACAACAAATTCGTGAGTAGTGTCGAAGTTGTCGAACAATAAGTTTTTCATTTATTTTATCTTGGTGTATTTTAATTTGAATTGTATTTCTTGAGTTGTATTTTTATATTTTGAGTTGTATATAATCGAGTCGTGTAATATTAATGTCGAAGACGATCGTAAAAGACGAACAAACAAACAAGGATGCAAATTCCCGCGCGTAAGACTGACACATAGCAGTCTCGTATTTTGGCCATAACTTACTCGTACGAAATCCGATTCAGGTGATTCAGGTGTCTATGGAAAGATAAGAAAGAGAGCTACAAATATTGTTCAGACCATAGGACCAAATTCGGAGACATTGGAGCTCAGAAATGATAAAACAGACAGTATTGGATTTATGGTGACTTGTTGTCCTTGGTTTCACACCTTAAAATCTTGGTCTTTGATATTTTGTCACCTAAACATATGTTGACTGACTTTGTATCAGATTTTAGAATCTTTGAATGTTGATTTTTCTATTTTATAGGTTTCTAGTTGTTTCCTTGTTCACACTAGAGTTAGGTGTAAGATTTTGGCTATAAATAGCCTTGAAGTTTCATTGTAAGAGGACACCAAAGATTTTATGAATTTGAGAGTGTTTGTATTAACAAACCTTTGTGAGTGCTTTCTTGTTTTGTTGAGTGTGTCTCCAAAACATCCCTTGTGTGATTTATATACTTATCAAGTGCAATCTTGTTAGTATTTATATTCCACCCCTTCCGAGTTGCTACGGCGTGTCACGTAGAGGTTTGGAAGTAAAGCCCCATTTTGCTTATTTTGGAAACATTCTGGGAACGAATTCATCTAGCGGTGTCGGTTACCATAGCGTGTCGTGTGGGGGTCGCATCAGGTAGACTTCATTGTTTTCTTTCTGAACGTTGCAAGGCTGGATTCCCATTATTTTAATCTATCTTCCTACCGTTGTGAAGACTCTGCATCTGAGGCGCCGAATCTTTTGAATATAATAGGTTTAAAGTCTTCAAGGTGGGTCAGGATAGCTTATTTAATTTATATACTTTGCGGGAATCTCTCCAATTTGTCTCTTCACGTTGCATGTGACTTTCCGTAATTCTTGACTTTTCAACGCATGCTGACGTGGACTTGGAGTACTTGGCTGATCTTCGACTAGGCTGATGTGCAGTTAACTTCTCTGCAGTCTGGACCTCTCTGATGTTCACTGTTTAGAATTTATCTGATCAGATGACTTGTCTGAGGTATCTTGACTGCAGTCTGGTCAAACATCCCTGATGATTTTTTGTTGACCAGAACTACTCTGACTTGACTCGGCTGATCCTCTCTTATGGACTCAGCTGATCTATAGTACTTAGCCGATTTTTAGCCTAACTTATTTTTGGCCTATAGAAGATACTCATTTGGTTCTTTTTTACATTTTGCCAAGTTTTTACACTTAACATATTCTGGCCTATGGAAGATACTCATTTGGTTCTTCCTTACATTTTGCCAAGTAATAAACATTTGAATTTATACTGATGACATCATCAAAATCTAACAAGTATTCCTAACAAAAGTTTGTCACTTAATTGTGAATTAATAAAGAATGGAATCCCACATTGAATAATGAACCATCATTATTCTAGTATATAAGGAGTTACCTTTATGCATGTAATAATTAATAGTATATGTGTATGGGCTTAAAGCCCACACGCCCGCACACGCGCGCGCTGCCGCCGCCGCCAGCCCGCCTCGCCTCGGCCCGGCCGCGAGCCGCGAGCCACGTGCCGTGGACCGTGGACCTTGGACCTTGGCCTTGGCCCTGATCTTGATCTTGATCTTGGACTTAGACTTGGACTTGGATCTTGGATCTTGGCAATTGGTCTTTGGGCTGGTCTTTGGGCCTGTTCGTGGGCTTGGCCTTGGGCTAGCTTAAATTTTTTTTGGACAAGCTCAACAACGTAGTTGGGCTCGTATGTGCACATAAGGATGTCCAGGTACATCCGCCAAATAGTTAAGGAGTGAATACCCAAAGGCCCCGACTGCTCAAATTCACCCAACCCTAAGTAACCTCCCAGGTGTTATGAGGAGGAGTAATTGGCATGTCTGAATTCTGTAACTGCTACCAACTTTTGAAATTCGAAACTCCCGTGTTTAATGCAGGCATGAATGCCTGTATTATGATAGCCATAAGGGTTGTGTTTAAAACCCCCTGTAGGTGTGAATGGCCTATAAATAGGCATGCATTCTTTTGCTTTTGTACATGCAATTTTCGAAACTCCACCATGTTGTACGGCAATTTATACGCCTCTACAGCGATCGGTACAAGGCCGAGCGACCGAGTCTACAACCAAACAAGCTACGGCGAACTTGCCTAAGCGAAGATAACAATCCACCTTCGAGTGTCCAGCGATCGACTCTCAAGGCGATCGCCTTTTGGCACTGAGCGATCGACTCTGGTGTCCGACCTAGGACGACCGTCCTGTGCCGCGAACAAGACCTTCGTCCATCAAAGTCTACGAAGGCTGGATCTCAAAGCGGCGCCCATATGCAGATCCGCGAAAGGCGCCGCATAACATGGATCAGTGACCACAGCCTGTCACCACCTTATCACCTACCGATAGACCCGCCGAAAGGTACAAGGTGGGACCTCCCCGGACAGCGACTCAAGACGCGTGCAGACTTCTCATTGGACCGCAAAGCTGGCTGCCAGCAACTCATGCGGACTTTAAAAAGACCAGTCCATGTGCTAAATACGATCGCCCCCTTATTATAATACAGCAAAGACAATCGCCCGGCATCTCCCAGGGCTATAAATAGAGAACCTCCAGCAACTGGAAAAAGGTTCCACTTCTAAGTTCCAAATCAGCTCCCTTGAGTACCAAAAAACATTCACAAAGGTTCCTCTCAGTTGGCAACCACATGAAGAACACATACACTACACACTTTCAGGCTCTCGGCTTCCTCTCTGGAATTTATCCCTGGATTTCTCTCTCAGTACCTCTCAACCAGAAGACGGTCAGCAGAGGCAAGAACTCCTTACAGTACAGATTCAAAGAGACTCGCAAGCCCAGGAGCTCAGACATTCAGCTAATACAGATCGCGAGAGACCGTCGATTTCTCACGGTCGTCACAGCACCCCATCGTTGTTACAAGAACTCACAGAGCATCATATCTGGTTCTTCCGACAATCTTCACGCTCAATAGCTAAGATGACTAGGGTCTTTACACTCATTGTAATTGTACTCTAATATTAATATTTGTACTCCAAAGTATTTGTATTAATAATATCTCGCGAGAGCATACAAGCCCGGGACTAACAACCTCGGCAAATCTTGTGTTATTTACTTTCCCCACGGAAGTGTTCTCGCACCTTATTTGCTACTCGACCATTCCAGCAATATCAATCTCCAAATAATATTTTGGGTAGCAACAATTGGCGCTAGAAGAAGGGGCAATCATAACCTTCATTTTTATTCCTACCGTCCCGAAGAACACTCACTGTTCTCGGGGTATATACTTGAAGTGACACTCACTGCTCTTCAAAGAAAGCCTTCAGAATCATGACGTCCGCCACTACATCGAAGAGAGCCACTCTCCGAACCGCCGGGCATCATATCCCGGCTCGATCCGAGCCCCAGCCGACGGCAGAGGGAAGCCGCAGTGACGTGAGACTCTCGATCCCGCACCTGAGAGATGGCCCCAGCCTCTCGCTCGACCAGTTCCAAACCGTGGAACAGATCGAGGAGGCTATGGCCATCCTAAAGGAGCGACGAAGAGCATGCGCGACGCCCGCTATGTTGTGCGGCGATTAATGCGCCTGGATGGCGATCGGCATAATGATTAGAGAGCCAACCATAGAAGACATACTATGGGCAAACACCCAGCAGTCACCCACGGCGATCGTCTTTTGGTCTCCGGCGATCGTCTTTTGGTATCTGGCGATCGTCTATGATGTCCAACCAGAGACGATCGTCTCGTGCCACGTATGAATCCAATATCCTTCAAAGTCGTCGAAGACCGAATCTTAGACGGTGACCCACATGTGGGTCCACAAAAGGCGCCGACAGATAAGGCCTTTGACCCCAGCCTGTCACCTACCACACCTACCGACAGGGCCGCCGAAAGGTACAAAGTGGGCCCTCCTGACAAATGACTCAGACGTGTGCAGACTCCCATTGCTCGCACACTGCCGCCACAGCAGCCCCAGACTTTAAGGAAACAGCCCCACGTGACGGGACGATCGGCCATCTTATTATAATATAGAAAACGGCGGTCGCGCGCGATCGCCGGAGAGGTCCCAGCAACCTTGTCTCCTATAAATAGGAGGCTCATAACAGTGGCTGAAAGATATGCTGATATTACCGTGAATAAAGTGCAAAAAACATACAGAGAGAGAATCAAAGACTCATCTGGCAATTACTTACATATTCATAGTGATATTCATACACACTTACAGTACATCCAAAGCAAGAACTCACAGATCTTTATATCTGGTTCTTCCGGCAATCTACACGCTCTACAGCTTAGATAACTAGAAGTCTTTACACTCATTGTAATAGATTCTAACATTAATATTTGTACTCCACAGTATATTTATTAATAACATCTCACGAGAGCATTCAAGCCCGGGATTAACAACCCCGGCAAATTTTGTGTTACTTATTTTCCCACGGAAGTGTTCTCGCATTTGTTTGTTACTCGATCATTCCAGCAATACTATCTCCGGATAATATTTTGGGTAACAACAATTGACGCTAGAGGAAGGGGCATCAAAACCTTCATTTTTATTCCTACCGTCTCGAAGAACACTCATTGTTCTCCGGACATATACTTGAAGAAACACTCACTGTTCTTCATCAGAAAAGCCTTCAGAAAAATGACGTCTGCTACGACCTCCAAGAGAGCCACCCTGCGATCTGCCGGAAATCTCATTCCGGCCCGAACCGAATCCCAGTCCACGGCGGAAGGTGACCACGGCGATGCAAGACTCTCACTCCCGCCCCCAAGGGATGGTCCTAGCCTCTCACTAGATCAGTTACAGACCGCGGAACAGATTGAGGAGGCTATAGCCATCCTCAGGGAGCGACGGAGGGCATGCGACTCGCCCACCATCACTCCGTCAACCATCCACCGAGCAGGCAAGCGGAAAGTGAAGGGGATCTATGTTAAGAAATCAACAGAAAGCTCCGAGCCACAGGAGAAGGCTCTCGTCAGGCGGGATGACTCCGTCTTCAGCCGCCTAGGGAGCGATCCCTCATGGCGACCCGGGCACTCAAGCCCCAGCCGGGAGACATCGGAGTCCGAATCCTTTACCAGGAGTTCGGCATATCCGACTCCCAGAAGACAAGTCGGTCAGCGGGCCCCCGCTCGCCCAAGAAATGCGCCCACTGGCAGGGAGCTCATAATTCACCATGGGGCCAGGGGATCAGTGCACGATCGCCTTGGCTCGTGCTCCGGGAGCCAATCGGCGAGCAGTCAGGCAACGACAATGGCCGCCATGCAGCGCCATCTCGATGAGATGAAGGCGCTCCTGGAAACTGGGGCAGGCGCCAGGAGATCGATCGCTGGGCCAAGTGAACCACTCGCGGTTCAGATCGAGCTCTCCCCAGTTCAACCAAAGATCGCTCCCCCACAAACACCTCTATATGAGGGGAGATCGGATCCGGAGACCCACTTGAGCAAATTCCAGATCTACATGACTGGATGCGGAGCATCAGATGCGACAAAGTGTCGAATGTTCCCATTAACTCTGGGCGACCTCGCCCACAGGTGGAACATCTCACTACCACCTCGCTCAATCAATTGCTTTGAGAAGCTGGCGAACGACTTCACATCGTACTTCGCCGCCAAAGTCGCTCGCCCAGAAGGCCCCCACCGCATGATGAAAATTAGGCAGGGGAATGACGGATTAGATGAAGATTACATCGACCGGGTAGACGAGATAGTCCTCACTGTCGAGCCCATCAGCGACGAGCTCGCACTCTACTCAGTCCTGGGGGGATTCTGCGGCCACTCACCCATGTTCAGGCACCTCACAAAGGATATCCCCTCGACCTACTCGGTCTTCCGCGTCAGAGCCGCTGATTTCCTGTCCACGCAGAGGATGCTCTCCCTCCGCTTAGGCGAGGGACCCTCCGGAGAAGGGAAGACGCCATCCCATGTCCAGAAGAAGGCGGTCGCCAAGCCCAGAAAGGCGGTCGCAAAGCCGCCTGGTGAGTTCAAAGCCTTCGAGGATGTAGAGGTTCACCTCCTCCACAACCTCAACTTATCTCCGGCCCACATCTTCAACGCAATTAAGGGGCGCGAGTGGCTTTCCAAACCAAAGCCAATAAGGGACCACGGTCATCTAGACCTCAGCAAATTCTGTGCATACCACAAGAGTCCCGGCCACAACACCAGCCAATGCCGCGACCTCCTCAGACAACTCTGGCGACTGTTTGAGGAAGGCAAATTGGACAACTTGGTCACCAAGCCAGAACCGAGGATAGAGATGACCGGAGGGCGCGAGCGCCGGCAAAATGAAAGAACCCCTCCCAATCCGGTCGCCAGAATTGAGCATGAGCCAGAGTACTCTGATGAATCGATCCCTCCGATCAGCCCTGGTGGCCGGATCAATATGCTTCAAGCAGGAGGTGGAAACCTCGGGGGCTTTTCCCCGGTTTCCACCATGTCAAACAGGAAGCGAAAGGCCGAACTGAGGGCGTTCGCCGGGGTCCATGTCGTGGTACCTCCAGAGCCGACCATCTCTAAAGACGCGCTCATCACCTTCTCCAACAAGGACAGGGAGGGAGTGCAATGCCCCAAAGAGGATGCATTGGTGATCTTTGCTTGTATCCTTGGGAAGATGGTCGATCGCGTGCTGGTCGACAACGGGAGCTTCTGCAACATCATATTCAAGTCCGCTCTTGACCAGCTAGGCAACCTAACCAAGTTAATCAAGCCGTTCGACACCATGCTTCAAGGGTTCGGCGACAGCACAGTCCAAGCCTACGGAAGGATCAAGCTCTCTGTCGAGCTAATATGCATTTACGATCCCAAGGTTAGGATTACTAGGAACCTAAATTTTGTAATCATAGATAGGCCCAGCATCTATAATGGGTTCCTAGGTCGCCCTTCTAGAAACCTTTGAGGTGGTCGCCTCGTCTTTCTTTTACTGTATCAAATTCCCCACTGCCGATGGGACGGTCGGTACTGTAAAAGGAGATCAACTAATGGCAAAGAAATGTTTGAACTACTCCTATGTCGTAACTTCTTTCAATACTTCCCATGCTATGTGTAACATTGAAACGATCGACGATCAACCCATGGAGATCGACGAGCCAAGCACATCGTACCAACTCGATTCATAGGATGCCATATCACATCGATTAACGGACGACATCGAGCCAAGGATCGGTTTCGAGCCAAGTATCGACATCGATCCAAGGATCAAGTCCGGAAATCGTTCCAAACGAGAGGCGACCGTCCCCGTTGAAGAGTTGGAAAGTATAACGATAGATCCGGTTCATCCGGAGCGGGAAGTACAGATCGGCGCAAGCATCGATCACAAATTGAAAGAGGTTCTGATCAATTTACTACGTAAGAACATCGGAGTCTTTGCCTGGTCGCATCAAGATATGGTTGGCATAAGTCCTGAACACGCTTTCCACTATCTAAAGATCGACCCGGCAAGGAAGCCTGTTCACCAGAAACGTAGGAAATTCGGTCCTGAGAAATACGCGGCGCTCGACATAGAAGTCAAAAAGCTACTCAACAACAAACTAATCGGAGTAGCTACAGACGATCCATATTGGGTCGCCAACGCGGTGCTCGTCAAAAAGCCAACTGGCTCCTGGAGGTTGTGCATCGACTTCGCCGACCTCAACGCGGCATGTCCAAAAGATCACTTTCCGATGCCTCATATTGATCACTTGGTCGATAGTACAGCAGGTTGCGAAATGATGTCGTTCATGGATGCCTTCGCCGGATACCATCAAATCCCAATGGCGGAGAAAGACATAAAGCACACATCTTTCCACACGGAAAAGGACATATACTTTTGGGTCCAAATGTCGTTCGGTTTGAAGAATACGGGGGCAACCTACCAGCGTCTAGTCAACGGAATGTTCACCAATCATATCGGCAAGACCATGGAGGTTTACATTGATGACATCGTGGTCAAAAGCCTCAAGAAAGAAGACCATCTCAACGACCTCGCTGAGACGTTCGCCATCCTCGAGAAGTTCAACATGAAACTGAAACCCAAGAAATGCAACTTCGGGGTGGGCTCCGGAAAATTCCTGGGGCACATCGTGAGCCAAAGGGGGATCGAGGCGAACCCCACCAAGATTCAGGCGATCCTCGACATGCAGGAACCACGGAATGTCAAGCAGGTGCAACGACTCACAGGCTGTCTAGCCGCCCTCAACCGTTTCATATCTCGACTCGGGGATAAAAGCAAGCCTTTCTTCGTGACCATAAAGAACAAGAAGTTCGCATGGACGAAGGAGAGTCAAGTAGCATTCGCCAAAATCAAGGAATATCTATCTAACCCCCAGATCCTGGCAAAGCCGATCCTTGGCGAGAAACTATTCCTTTACTTGGCGGCCTCGGAGGTCGCAGTGAGTGCCGTTTTGGTGCGAGCGGAGGGACAAGTCCACTTGCCGATCTACTACGTTAGTCAAGCGCTCCATGACACGGAAACACGTTATACACCATTGGAGAAGATCGCCTACGCTCTAGTCATGAGTGTTCGCAAGCTAAGGGCATACTTCTTCGAACATCAAGTGGAAGTCCTGACAACTCTACCTCTAAGGCAAGTTCTTCACCGGCCAGACACTAACGGGCGACTCCTAAAATGGTCATTGGAGATCGCCCAATACGGTATCACATACGCTCCTCGTACGGCGATCAAAAGGCCAGGATCTGGCAGACTTCGTGGTGGAATTAACATTCCCTCACAGTCCAACCCAGATCGGCCGACCTGCCTGGAAGCTATATGTGGATGGCTCGGCGACCAACTCGCGAGCAGGGGCAGGGATTGTCCTCATAAGTCCCGATGGGCAAAGTTTCACAAATGCCATGCGTTTCGGGTTTCGAGCGACCAAGAATGAAGCCGAATACGAAGCCTTGGTAGGCGGGCTCGATCTAGCCCTCGCCCTGGATGTTCGTCGCCTCCATATCTTCATGGACTCCCTCTTGGTCGTGAACCAAGTCAAGGGAGAATATGAGGCGCGCGGCGAATAGATGGTCAAATACCAAGAGCTGGTCGCCGAAATGTGCACGAAATTTGAGGAAGTGCTAATCGAGCAAGTCCTGAGAGAGCATAACTCCCAGGCCGACCCCCTATCCAAGCTAGCATCGTCGGATGGAGCAGCCAATTTCTCTAATATCCAAATCACAAAGTCAGCAAGGCCGGAGATCGACAGAAACCTAGTTACCACAGTTGCCGTTGCCGAGGAGAACTGGATGACTCCGTTCATCAAATACTTAAAGGACGGAACGGTCCCTGACGACCGTGTCAAAGCTCGCCAACTCCAGCTCCGCGCGACCAGATATACCCTATTGGACGACCAGCTTTACAAGCGAGCTTTTAGCCTTCCCCTCCTCAAGTGTATTACACCGGAAGAAGGTCGGCTCGTTTTAGCCGAGATCCATGACGGGATCTGCGAAAACCATGCTGGCGGGCAAGCTCTCATCCATAAAACAACCAGGCAAGGTTTTTTCTGGCCGTCACTTCATAAGGATGCGATCGCTTATGCCAGATCATGTCATAGGTGTCAAGTAATGGGTCCAAACATCAAACTCTCCCTCGAGCAGCTCACCTCAATGTACAACCCATGGCCTTTCTGTTAGGAGTATGCCCTCGAATGCCACTCAGAGGATGTTGAGTGAGGGCATTGTACTTGTTATTATGTAAACCATTTATATAAGGCAAATGAATTTTTCTTTATTTACTGGAAGTTACTGGCATTCCTAACTCGTAAATAAACATATAGAAACTAGTCCGTGTATTTGAGAGCAAAACGTTCCACTCCTTATTGGATAAGGGGGTCGGCACTGGAAAGGTTATAGCTCAAATACTTAATCGTTCGCAAGTCGATGAAACTTGACTGGGCGTTAAGTTTATATGAAGACTTGTATGACGTGTTCTTTGACAAGGAGAGTGCCTGTCGAACACTAATGGTTAATGGGAGCACACGTTATAAGTATGCTAATTGGATTAGTATACTCGAACCGACTCACCCTCGATTCGTCACACGGATTTCACTCCGGGACAGTCAATGATGGAATCGAAAGGTTGTGATAGGTATTCGTAAACCTTCGACTTGAGGATTTAGTAGGGATGTGCTTGTGACGTCAAGATTTTCATTAGAGTAGTTCGACCCTATAAACCGGAAGGCGGGGGTCAACCTCGACGTGCATCTTGATGGGCAAGTAGCAGGTCCTACTGAATACCAAGATAGAATTCTTTCTCCTGTTAGTGAACGGGTTATATGTCCTATGCGGTTATTGGCAGATGAGATCATAAGTCTTTGGCCAAAGCATTGGAGCTAGCTGTATTAGATACACGAGAGCTCGATGATCTCGATTTGCATTAACACATGCATAACGTCAAGTACAGATGGGGTTTAGCTGACCGTGACCTCATAACTTGATCGGGACATTTGAAAGAAGGGTTTATACATATACTGGTATTCACGACAGAATAGTTCTTGAATGATCCCAATCATTTGTTCTCAGTTGGGGTACAGTGTAGGCCGCCAGGCAGGCTAGGTGGTGCTACTACTCTTTGGTTACTCTCATTGCTAACTGAGACGAACCTACCGAGTCGCGCAATAGGATTGACGACGGAATGAATCAAGCTAATTCTCTCATTATGAATATTAGATATTGGATATCTAAATTTAGGACATTGGATGTTTAAATCGACTTATCAGATAAATTGATTTACGGCTTAATGAATTAAATATATCACTGGGTGATTAATTTAATTCATGAATATAATTATTTCTTGGAGAAATTAATTATGTTATTTTGTATTTGATATGTTTAATTAATTGGATTAATTAATCGATACAAATACATCGGAACAGAATCGTAGTTTATGTGTTTGGACTCACGGGAGTCCGAAACGAACCGAACTCATCCATTTCTGCATGGTAGCCGCCCCCCTTAGTTCCACCGACTTTCCTCTTGTCTTCTTGTTTTCATTTTATATGAAAAAGATGACTTTGTGGGGTTTGATCTCATGTGACATGAGTTGTTCACATGAGGGTGGAATAAGAATAAAAGAATGAAGACTTCTTATCTCTCCCACATGATTTCCAACGTGAGACAAGCCTTTCAAGAGAGAGAGAAAGACTTCTTCATCTTCTTCTTCTTCTTTATGTGTTCTTGAGAGTTTTCTTAGAGAAAAATATCAAGATATAAAGAGAGAGTAATATTAAAACACTTAGAGTGTAGTAATCTTTACATATATAGCTTCATCACTTAGCTCTAGCCGTATCCTCGGAGGATAGCAAAGTGATCGTCGTTCCGGTCGTTTCTCCGGCGCGTGGCAAGTAGAGACGCGGTGCTTTCGGCGTTGGATCGTTCAAGGGCTTGAAGCGGAATAGATTCGTAGAGATCAAGCAAAGCTTGGGGAATAGCTCAAGAGAAGGTTATCCATCTAATCAACGGACTACAAGGGTGAGTTTCTATATCTCTTGTGAATTCGTTTTTGATATTCGTATATACGTAGCTCGATCGATCCTCGTAGGATTCTGATCGAATTAATTTTTGTTTTACCGCCTACTGGCCTTCGTTTTAGGCACCGAATCCCAACAGTGGTATCGGAGCGTAGGTCTTGCGATCGTATATACGATATTAGCATTTGGAATGCTTGATTAGATTGTGTATGATTTGGAATCATAATCGTATTAATCGTTGATTTTCTATTGTTCATCTAAAAATTAATTTTTCATGATTTTATGTTACAATATAAATCTATTTTTCTTTTGAGAAACTGATTTAAATGAGTAATATAAAGATTAGAAAAATATTATTTTTGGAATCGGGCAAAAACGAGCCAAAACGTAAACCGACCTGGCACTGAGTCGCCAGGCACCGCCTCGCCTCCGCTCTGTATGGACCGCGGGTCCGGCAGCAGGAGCGAGTCCTGTCGGAAGGCGTCCGGCCGTTCGGCACTGTGCGAGCCCTCGCTTGTAACTCATTGGCGAGTGTCCTGCTTGGCCCGGCCGTGTTTTCCGACTCCGTTTTTTATATTTCGTTCGATAATTAAATTCCCACAAATTAAATTGGATTTAATTTGACTAAGATTTAATTATGGTAATTTTATTCTTAGGGGAATTAATTTAATAAAATATTTTCTCGTCCGGAACAAGTTAAAATTGACGGTTGTTTGAATTAATTGGATTGATTCATTTTGGATGGATTGTTTTATATTGATTGGATCAATATTCAGATTCATTATGAATGTCATTTATTTAATGTGTTGGATGCATTATTTTTTAATGGTGATGTGGTTCATGGACCTAGTTTTTGAATCGTTCGGTTTTATTCGATTGGGTTGTAAATGCCGTTTTGAGCCTATTTATTTTACTAGAAATATTTGTATCTAGGATGCAATTTTCAATGTAAAATTTATATGTAATGACGAAGACCGGAGGAAGATCCATTTCGAGAAGATGAAGATTCAAGACGAAGACATGTAATTAGATTACGGAGTTTTTGTTTTCTAGGAACGGTCCATGAACCACATGTTGGTAGCAACTAGGTTGTGAATGGTTTTTTCATATTGTATGAATACCACAAACGCGCTAATATGATTAATGTGCAAAGTGTAACGTTAATCGCGAAAATTCTCCCACAACAAATAATTAAGTTTATAAGGTTTCAAGGTTTTCCTTCCCTCCATCGAGTTTTCGGGAAATTGAAATCCAAACCGGATGTGTTATGCTTCCGAGTTATCGGGGTAGTCGTTCGGGGAGGACGGATAAATTACCGAGCGCATCGATGCCTTCGGTTGGAGCAAATTTTATCCCTAGAAACCTGATAGGTTGCCGGATAAGATTCAATTGTGAAACTGATTTGCGTCGATGGTATAAACTTAACTTGTTCACGAACCATAGAAACCGTATAGGTTGAGGGGAGTGAACAAGGGGAAAAAGAAGATCGAATAATCCATCAGATGGGTTGGTGTTGGACACCACTTTATGAAAATTAATAGACTAGAAACATGTTCGGTTGCCCTCTATTAAGATTTATAAAGAACTCGATCACCACTATGAAGTAGAGCGACGATACTTCCGGATTTCACATGGGAGTGTGTTATTCCGATAAAAATAGTGGGAGCTGGGTAACAAGAATAGCAAAGACCTTAATTCTATACTCAGATCATAATATAATAAGTCACTAATTAATCTGTTATACTTAATGCAGACAAATATCAATATGACAATGAATCCACTCACAATTCTACTCGAAAAGAATACCTTAATGGGACCTAACTTTGTGGATTGGCTCCGCAATCTGATGATTGTCCTTAGTATAGAGGCACTGGGATACATCTTAGAGACGGACATTCCGGCGCCTCCTGTGCGGACCCGAGCCAATCAGGAAGAGATTGAAAACCATGAAAAGTGGGTTAAGGATGACGTGAAAGTCCGTGCTTATATGATGGCTTCCATGTCTAATGAGCTTCATAGAGCTCATGAGAAAATGACTTCTGCTAGGCAGATTCTATCTCACTTAACCTAACTTTATGGTGAGCACAGCAGAACTGCTAGATATGAGATATCCAAGCAACTGTTCGGTGCAAGGATGAAATAAGGTGAGAAGGTTGGGGAACACGTCCTCAAAATGATATCCATGATAGAGATATTGGAGGCTCTTGATTTTAAAATGGATACTTCTCTCCAAACCGACCTTATCCTACAGTCTCTCCCTGATTCCTTCTCACAGTTTGTTATGAACTTCAACTGCAAGGAGATTGCATGTAATTTAGCTGGGCTAATGAACAAACTTGTGACCGCTCAGTCTCAGATGAAGACTCCGCGGATGAAGGAGTCTGCCCTTGTGATTTCTTCTGGACTTCGGAAGTCTAAGAATAAGAAGAAAAAGACCAAGAAGCGGACTGGACCACAAGCTAAGGACCTTAAGGGAAAGGGCAAGGCCCCGATGGTTCCAAAGAACAAGAAGAAGAAGGATGCTTGTCTCAAGTGCGGTGAGTCGGGCCACCGGGCTAGAGACTGTCCGATTCTTCATGGCACTTCGTGCGTAACTTTTAGTTTTGGAAACAAATTGTTCTCGCTCGTATTTTCTACTTCCTAGATATCGGATTCGTGCTAGTTCTCATATTTGTACCGTGAATCGAACTGAACAAAGTAGGAAGCTTGAGCCGAGAAGTTATGATCACAGTCGGAAGCGGGCATAGTGTCGAGGCGACCGACATAGGATCACTTCTTTTGGGTTTAGAATCCGGCTTTGTTTTGACTTTAGAAGATGTACTTGTTTTACCCAAGGGGCACAAAAACATTGTATCCATTCCGGTCATGGACCGAAAATGTTTTTCATTTTTCATTGGTGATGGTTCCTGCAAAATTTATTTTAGATATAAACTAGTGGGTACTGCTACATTGTTAAATGGATTGTATCATCTAAATCTCAGCAACAAAGTAGTTGTGAATACTATGACTAGAAAACGTGACCAATCAAGTTTTGAAATGGCATCTTAGACTTGGTCATGTTGGTCAGACCAAGGTTTACAAGATGGAAAAGGATGGTCTTATGGGTCCATTGGGATCAGATCCCTTTCCTACTTGTGAATCTTACCTTAAAGGCAAAATGACTAAATCCCCCTTCACAGGGACTTTTGAAAGAGCCACTGATAAACTGGAATTAATCCATACCGACGTATGTGGTGCTTTGGAAGCAGCACGTGACGGATATCAATATTTCATTACGTTTACGGATGATCATACTAGGTATGGTTATGTATACTTAATGAAACATAAATCCGAGGCCTTTGAGAAATTCCAGGAATTCAAGGCCCTAGTCGAGAAACAAACTGGTAATCATATCAAAGCACTTCGATCGGACCGAGGTGGCGAGTATATGAGTACGGAGTTTGACGAGTTCCTTAAGGAACATGGAATAGTTTCACAACTAACACCTCCAGGTACTCCTCAGTTAAATGGTGTGTCAGAAAGAAGGAACCGGACCTTGTTAAACATGGTCTGTTCCATGATGGGCTATACTGACTTACCAATTTACCTGTGAGGGTATGCACTCCTGACTGCCGCTTATATCTTAAACAGATGTCCTTCCAAATCCGTTCCTAAAACTGCACATGAGATGTGGGAGGGAAGGAAACCAAGTCTTAATCATATTAGGATTTGGGGATGTCCCGCCTATGTCAAGAAGACTAAGGTGGAAAAGTTGGAAGCTAGGTCTGCGATGGGATGTTTCATTGGATTCCCGTCTGGAACGATGGGATATCTATTCTACATGCCCGAAGATCGAAAGATCATTGTTGCTTTACAAGCACACTTCCTGGAAGATGACTTCATTCAGGAAGGCGGAGCAGGTAGAAGTATTTCTTTATAAGAATACAATGAAACTCCTCGGGAGATACCTGTGCAAGAAACTGGAACCGAACTTTCTGAAACACAAGTACAACCACCTCGTAGGTCTAGTAGGGTGTATCATTTACCTGAGAGGTATGGGCTTGTGCACTTGGAGGAGCTGGGTCTCCATGAGGTTCCAAGTGATAGCCAAGAGACCGACCCGACGACCTATGACCAAGCGATGGTGGATGTAGACTCCGCGAAATGGCGTGAAGCTATGGAAGCTGAGATAGACTCGATGCATTTCAATCAGGTCTGGACTCTAGTAGACCGCCCCAAGGGCATAGTGCCTATTGGGAACAAGTGGATCTACAAGAGAAAGACTGATGGTGATGGCAAGGTTGACGCCTATAAGGCCAGGCTTGTGGCAAAGGGTTATACCCAGAAGGAAGGGATCGATTACCATGATACCTTCTCGTCCGTAGCCATGATCAAGTCTATTCGCATGATGCTTGCTATAGCTGCCTACCACGATTATGAAATATGGCAAATGGACGTAAAGACGGCTTTCCTTAATGGATTCCTCGAGGAGGAAATCTATATGGAGCAGCCTAAAGGCTTTGTGTCCGAAGTCGATATTCAGAAAGTGTGCAAGCTTCAGCGTTCCATTTATGGACTGAAGCAAGCGTCGCGTAGTTGGAACCATCGTTTTGACGAGGCGGTCAAAGAGTTTGACTTCGTGCAAAATGAAGAGAAACCTTGTGTATATAAGAAGGTTAGTGGGAGCAAGATCGCATTCTTAGTACTATATGTGGATGATATTCTGCTAATAGGAAATGATGTGGGAATGCTCAGTTCTGTAAAATATTGGCTTTCGAGTAATTTCTCCATGAAAGACTTGGGAGAAGCAACCTATATTCTTGGAATTCGACTCTACCGGGATAGAGCGAAGATAACAATAGTCCTTTCCCAAGCCCTCTATATAGATAAGATCTTAAAGCGATTTAAGATGGATGATTCTAAAAGAGGGTTCCTACCGATGCGACATGGAATAAAACTCACCTTGAAGATGTGTCCTCAAAATGAGGAACAACGAAAGGAAATGAGTAATATACCATATGCTTCTGCGTGGGTAGACTTATGTATGCTATGTTGTGTACGAGACCTGACATTGCGCATGCAGTAAGCGTGGTGAGTAGGTTTCAGGCAAACCCAGGTAGGGAACATTGGATCGTCAGAAGAACGTTCTCAAGTACTTAAGAAGAACTAGAGATATGGTTCTTATGTATGGCGGTGGAGAATTGGATGTGGTGGGATACACTGATTCGGACTTCCAAGGACTGAAGGACGACTCGATGTCTACTTCTGGCTACATATTTACTCTTAATGGAGGAGCAGTATTTGGCGTAGCGGCAAGCAAAGCGCGACTGCTGATTCCACTTGTCAGGCTGAGTATCAAGCAGCCTCGAAGGCTTCCAAGGAAGGGTTCTGGATTAAGAAGTTTCTGGGAGAACTTCAAATGATACCATGTCTTTGAAATGCTGTTCTGCATCGCGACAACGACGGAGTCAGCAGATGTGCCAAGGAGCCGAGGTTTCACAACAGCACCAAACATATTGAGAGGAAGTATCATCTCGTAAGAGAATTTGTTCGCAAGGGATACATTGTGCTGCACAGAGTAGACTCGGCCGACAACGTCGCCGATCCACAGACCAAGCCACTTTCTCAGACTAGCTTGGAGCGTCATCTGGAGAACATGGGTATTAGATACCATAGTGTGTGGAATTGAGTGCAAGTGGGAGATTGTTAGGAGTATGCACTCGAATGCCACTCAGAGGATGTTGAGTGAGGGCATTGTACTTGTTATTATGTAAACCATTTATATAAGGCAAATGAATTTTTCTTTATTTACTGGAAGTTACTGGCATTCCTAACTCGTAAATAAACATAAAGAAACTAGTCATTGTATTTGAGAGCAACACGTTCCACTCCTTATTGGATAAGGGGGTCGGCACTGGAAAGGTTATAGCTCAAATACTTAATCGTTCGCAAGTCGATGAAACTTGACTGGGCGTTAAGTTTATATGAAGACTTGTATGACGTGTTTTTTGACAAGGAGAGTGCCTGTCGAACACTAATGGTTAGTGGGAGCACACGTTATAGGTATGCTAATTGGATTAGTATACTCGAACCGACTCACCCTCGATTCGTCACACGGATTTCACTCCGGGACAGTCAATGATGGAATCGAAAGGTTGTGATAGGTATTCGTGAACCTTCGACTTGAGGATTTAGTAGCGATGTGCTTGTGACGTCAAGATTTTCATTAGAGTAGTTCGACCCTATAAACCGGAAGGCGGGGGTCAACCTCGACGTGCATCTTGATGGGCAAGTAGCAGGTCCTACTGAATACCAAGATAGAATTCTTTCTCCTGTTAGTGAATGGGTTATATGTCCTATGAGGTTATTGGCAGATGAGATCATAAGTCTTTGGCCAAAGCATTGGAGCTACCTGTATTAGATACACGAGAGCTCGATGATCTCGATTTGCATTAACGCATGCATAGCGTCAAGTCCAGATGGGGTTTGACTGACCGTGACCCCATAACTTGATCGGGACATTTGAAAGAAGGTTTTATACGTATACTGGTATTCACGACAGAATGGTTCTTGAATGATCCCAATCATTCGTTCTCAGTTGGGGTATAGTGTAGGCCGCCAGGCAGGCTAGGTGGTGCTACTACTCTTTGGTTCCTCCCATTGCTGACTGAGACGAACCTACCGAGTCGCCAATAGGATTGACGACGGAATGAATCAAGCTAATTCTCTCATTATGAATATTAGATATTGGATATCTAAATTTGCGACATTGGATGTTTAAATCGACTTATCAGATAAATTGATTTACGGCTTAATGAATTAAATATATCACTGGGTGATTAATTTAATTCATCAATATAATTATTTCTTGGAGAAATTAATTATGTTATTTTGTATTTGATATGTTTAATTAATTGGATTAATTAATCGATACAAATACATCGGAAAAGAATCGTAGTTTATCTGTTTGGACTCACGGGAGTCCGAAACGAATCGAACTCATTCGTTTCTGCATGGTAGCCGCCCCCCTTAGTTCCACTCACTTTCCTCTTGTCTTGTTGTTTTCATTTTATATGAAAAAAGATGACTTTGTGGGGTTTGATCTCATGTGACATGAGTTGTTCACATGAGGGTGGAATAAGAATAAAAGGAGGAAGACTTCTTATCTCTCCCACATGATTTCCAACGTGAGACAAGCCTTTCAAGAGAGAGAGAAAGACTTCTTCATCTTGTTCTTCTTCTTTATGTGTTCTTGAGAGTTTTCTTAGAGAAAAATATCAAGATATAAAGAGAGAGTAAGATTAAAACACTTAGAGTGTAGTAATCTTTACATATATAGCTTCATCACTTAGCTCTAGCCGTATCCTCGGAGGATAGCAAAGTGATCGTCGTTCCGGTCGTTTCTCCGGCGCGTGGCAAGTAGAGACGCGGTGCTTTCGGCGTTGGATCGTTCAAGGGCTTGAAGCGGAATAGATTCGTAGAGATCAAGCAAAGCTTGGGGAATAGCTCAAGAGAAGGTTATCCATCTAATCAACGGACTACAAGGGTGAGTTTCTATATCTCTTGTGAATTCGTTTTTGATATTCGTATATACGTAGCTCGATCGATCCTCGTAGGGATTCGGATCGAATTAATTTTCGTTTTACCGCTTCCGCTGGGCCTTCGTTTTAGGCACCGAATCCCAACACTTTCGCCCAATGGGGCATCGACCTTATAGGTCCCTTGCCGACGGCGCCAGGGGGCTGTAAGTTTGCCATTGTAGGGGTCGACTATTTCACAAAATGGGCTGAGGCCGAGCCACTCAACAAGATCGGTCAAGAACAAGTGATCAAGTTTATCTGGAAAAACATCATATGCCGATTCGGTCTGCCCTAGGCCATCATCTCCGACAACGGAAAGCAGTTCGACGGTTTAGAAGTCATGTAATTTTGTGAGAAGTGGGGAATCAAGAAGTTGTTCCCGGCACCCTATCACCCTCAGACGAACGGGCAGGTAGAGGCTGCAAACAAGATCCTCAAACACACGATTAAAGCGCGACTCGAGTCCAGGCAAGGACGATGGGCGAGCGAGCTCCCAGACGTTTTGTGGTTTTATCGAACGACGACCCGAAATTCAACCGGCGAAACCCCATTCGCCCTCGCCTTCGGGACAGAAGCGGTGATCCCCTCGGAGATCACCGTCCTCAGCCATCGAACCGAACAAAAGATGACGACCGACAATGATGTGGCCCGGCGGATCGACCTTGACATGCTCGAAGAACGACGACTGACCTCAGAAATGAAGAACACCATCCACAAAAGGAGATCCGAGAGGTTCTTCAATTCAAAGGTCAAGGAAAGACGGTTTCAAGTGGGCGATCTCGTTCTCAAAAATATCCAGACCCACACAGGTGTCTTTGGTCCGAACTGGGAAGGCCCCTTCAGGATATCTAAGTGGCTAACTAAGGGAGCCTACGAACTTGAACACCCTGACGGTACTCCGGACCAATATCCCTGGAACGCCGTGCATCTGAAGAAATACTACCAGTGAAAACTTTGTATTCAGTTTCAACTGCCCAATGTACAAGGAATATAATGAGATTTTTTCATATCCCATCTATTCTGGCGATCGCCCCACCAGGCATATCGTATACCGTCGAGGATCGTCATTCAAACATGGCGATCCGAGGTAGAAACAATGCAGCCATGGTCCTGGAGGTCGATGGAACCAACAGCTTCGCCCATGCAAGGTTCCTTTAGGCTGAGATCGCCCGCCTTTCGTTTAAATACGAGGTCGGCGTAGCCGAAAGACCCTCCAAAATAATCTGCGGACACGTTCGCACGCCCTCAAGATACATCATCTAACATGATGTACCCGGACAAGGCGACGCGTCCCTACCCCATCACAACGTATACCGTCGAGGGTCGCCATCTAACATGCCGACCCGAGGTAGAAAAGTGCTTACAAAGCCGCGGACGTGGAGTCGAATAAACCGACGATGACCCGTGCAAGGACTCCTCCAGACCAAGATCGCCCACCTTTCGTTTAAATATAAAGCGGGCGCAGCCTAACGGAGGACCCTCACAATAAAGTGAGTTGCGGGAATATCTCTTGCACACAAAGACACAATTGTGGAGATCGGTCCATCGAACTCCGCGACCGTGCACGATTCCTCAGAGTCGGCAAAATTGAAGATAGCTCACCAAACATACTATTTTTGTTCCCTTACTTACAATAAGCAAACAAAAACAAGGGGGCAGAGAAGGGGAGCTAATCCTAAATGCGATCGGATAGAAGGAACCGTACTCGATCGGCTTCGTTCAAACACACGCAGGACGATCGGTTTTTTTCAACAATATTTACAAGTAAGAATTTCGAAACATGTCAATACATTCAAACAATCGGTCGGATGAACAAGACATCGAAAGCAATCATACACATACTTGTAAAAATTCGCGTGCAAACATTCAAAGGCGATCGTACATGTAAAAACACAGATGCAAAAAAGGAGTATTTTATTCATTATCAAAGGAGTTCGTACAATACAAAGCCCGAAGGCAATACAAATAAAGAGCAAAAAGTTACAAGGAAGACTAAAAAATCTCTCAGGGTCCCTCCGGCTGGTCTTCGCCCCCAGGTGGTGGATCGGCATGCGCTCCCCCATCCGCCTCAGGATGAATGAGTTTATCCGGAAAAGGATACCAACGCAAGTCGATTCCCAAGTCGACGAGGTCAAGGATCGGCAGGGAAAACTCCGGATGCAAAGGGTGCTCGAGTGCATAGGACTTAAAGCTCTCCATCATAGTACCGATCTCGATCCCTACCTTTTTGGCGGCTCAGACAGCGTCGGCATAGGCCACATAATAGGCGAACTCGCCGACGAGTGCCACGTTGAGGTAGGGATCGGTCTCGATCGCTTTTAGCTGCCCTCTCAACTCCGTGGTCGTCTTCTCACCTTCCGCTAGCTCGACCACTTTGGCGGCCGTTTCTCCCTTAGCCTTCTCAAGCTCTCCCTTCGCCTTCTCCAGCTCGCTGTTGAGCCGATCCACCGTCGCCTTCAGCCCGGTCGCCTCCTCCTGCGAGGCCACGTGCATCCGGCGAGCTTTCTTCTCCTGGTCGCGGAACCGATCGGCCACTTCCTTGGAACGGCTCAGCTCCTGCTTCATCCGGTCGATATCCTGCTTAGCTCGTTTGGCCGTCTCCAAGTACTCCTTCTCCATAGCCTGGATCTGGTTGGAGAATTCAATGTTTGTGTTCCGGGCGGCCTCGAGGTCACTATGGAGGCGAGCATTAGAGGGTCGCCCCTCAAAATCCCTGGCAGCTTGGACGGCTATCGTCGCCGTCTGGAGAGCCAGGGCAATGGTCGCCTGCATGGCATCTCCAGACCGCCGCCGAGCGATTGCATCGAGATCGGTCGTCCAAGCCTTAAGCAGAGAGGTGATGGCCTTCTGGACGTAAGTAGGGACGTCAATGGATTTTTGCGGAGCCTTGCTCGCTAGGAAATCCAGCACCATCGGCGAGACGTCCGGATCAGCAAGACGGACCCTGCAACACAAACAAAAGAGACAAAGGAGTTAGTATATACCTTACTCAAGTGGCCTAACTCGGAAAGATCAATCCGGTCCTACCTGTTGACCAACTCGGGGTCGCGGCCAAAGTAGGGCTTGCCCCGAGAGGTTTCAGCTTCGGCGATCGCTGCGTTTTTCAAGAAGCCGGCCGAGGGCCTGGAGCCAGACGCCGAGGGCCTAGGGCCAGACCCCTCCACCATCGGAACAACAGAAATGGGGGGAGCGGCGACCGGCGGCTCCAAAATAGTCAAGTCCGCCTCAACTGCCGGCTGGGATCCCTCCGGCCTCCGCCTCTTGCGGTTGTGCTGGAGTTGCTCCTCCTCCTGAATTTCCGGCTCGGCGACCGGCACCACAGTGGGCCTCACCACAGGAACGGGGCGAGACGTCGTCGCAGCAACGCGACCCGTCTTCTTACCCAGGTGAAGACGACCAATGAGACCAGGGTTAGACATGGCGATCTCCTGCGGTGGCTCGGCGAAGCGGGGAAAATGAATCTCTGCCAAAGAACAAATTCAAACAAGTTAAACACCTCTGTCAATCAGACGATCGTCAAGTAAGGAAGAAGTAAAATTTATACGTGGAACTTTCAGATGACGAGGGAAGCGAAACAATCGAGCCCCCAACCGATGAAGTTCGTGACCGAGTGAGCGAACGTCTATGTAGGAATCCGGCAAGGCACGAATTCGCTCCCAAACGATCAAGAAATCGAAGGGGAGATCACCGATCGCTGGAACAAGGGATCCTGCAAAAAGGAAACAAAATTAGATCAGTCCAAGACGTATCCGATCAAAGGGAGAGTTAAAACCCTTACTCGGATTTCTCTCCCGAAAATTGGTGGGAACCTCCAACTCTTCCTCTGGCCTATCACTCGACGCCGACCTCCACGCTCCGCCAACCCAGCACCATTTTGCCAGGTCTCCCCGAGTCTTGTTCGGCACCCCGAGGACCACTCTTCCCATTCGACCTTGTATGTGATTACCGCCGACCGACCCTTTCTGTGCAGCCAGTTTGAAGAGATAGTTCATTTCCATCGCATAAAGGAGATGGAACAACCGGTGACCGCCGAAAAGTGTCAGAGTACAGACGATCTGTAGCCAGGCGTTCGGCGTCAGTTAGAGCGGTGCCAAATTCCAGGCGATCAACAAATAGGATATGGCGAACGGCAAGGGGAACCGCAGGCCAGCCTCTATAATCATCTCATTCACGGCGACCAAACTCTCGGGAGGTTGATCGGCACGCTCGTTTTCCGAAGGCACATGTAATGAAACATCAGAAGGAATGTGATATTTCGCCCTCCAGCGTCTCAAGTCTTTCCGGGTCGCCGAACTCCGGATATGACCGAGAGTCCACTGAGACGGGCCGGCGGCCCGAAACGCCATCCGCTTCACATGTTCATAGGGATGAGCGGCGGAGTAAGCTTCGAAATCAAATTCTGGACAGGGTCCGGCGATCCCCTCCATAAGCTTGGCGAAAGCCATATAGGCGGGGCCGAACACGCTATCCCGTTCCCAGGACAGCCGCACCAGTTCATCTTCATCCACCGGCGAGCCCCCCTGCTCCTCCATCACCGCCGTTCTCGCCACTTCGGCCTTGTTGAAGATCTCTTCAAGTTCTGCGGGTGCAATCCCCGCACGAATAGCCTCAACGGCCGTTTCCATATGAAGTCCCACGGGAATCTCCTCCCGGTCAGGCGAAGCCGCAGCGGCGGAGGTGCTTCCGGTCTCGAAGCTCTTAGATCCTCCAGACATATTATAAAAAGTAAAAGGAGAAAGAAGATTGGTTTTCTTACCTAAAAAAGGAGGACGATCGGCACAAGGAGCTTCGGAAATTTCTGCAGAGTCTCAGCAAGAAGACAAGGGTGCGTGAAGAGTAGAAATGAAGTAGCCCTAGCCCCTTTTATAGACGGTAGCGGCGGTCTCTATGAAAATAAGTGAAATTCCGAGGGCTGGAGTGCAACCGTCAGAGGGGGGACACATTAAATGCAGCCCTCGAATCCCGCGTACGCGGCTTTTCGAGGGCACGCCAGGAGACAAGTCTGACAAACCGTCGGACTCCCCCAATGGTAGCGCGACGCGTGTCCTTGCAATGTTTCGAGAGCCGGCCTTCATTTCCCGCTTCTCCCAGCACAAAAGGAGATCGTCCAAATTTGAAATCAGATCGTCTGAACGTCTAAACATTGGCGATCGCCAACAGTACCACCTCACCCCGTGTTTTCAACATCGAAGCGAGCTGGGGGGCAATTGTTGTGCGGCGATTAATGCCCCTCGATGGCGATCGGCATAATGATCAGATAGCTAACCATAGAAGACATACTCTGGGCAAACACCCAGCAGTCGGTACACACGGCGATCGTCTTTTGGTCTCCGGCGATCGTCTTTTGGTATCTGGCGATCTTCTATGATGTCCAACCAGAGACGATCGTCTCATGCCACGTATGAATCCAACATCCATCAAAGTCGTCGAAGACCGAATCTTGGACGGTGACCCACATGCGGGTCCACAAAAGGCGCCGACTGTTGGGTACCAAATCGGATATTTGCGCCGTTTTATGCGGAAGCGAAAATAAATTGCGGAAAATAAAGGACACGAGGATTTATAGAGGTTCGGCTATTAACGAAGCCTACGTCCTCTCTCGATGTATCTTTTTCCTTAGGCTTAAGATCAAAACCTCTACGCCTCTCTTCTATCGGTCGAGGGATTACCGTTACAAGCTCGTCTTCTATCGGTCTGAGTAAAACCGTTTTTCCTTTTCTATTGGATAAGGAATCAACCACTCTAGCTTTCTATGGGTACTAGATAAACCTCACTAAGATAGCGATTGTGATTCTAACAATGTCGGATCCTTGATCCTAATAACACCGAATCAAATCGTGTCTTTTCTTTTTATCGCTCGTGTATGATCTTGTGTATAACACTCAATCACTCTTAATTAAGCTCAAGAACAACAACTATAATGTTTACAATGATATAACACGTATGTATGCTTTGCTCAATGTTGTTGTCTGGAATAATACCAACTCCTTGGTATTTAAAGCCTTCTTCCTCCTTACTAGCCGTTGCTGCCAGTTGACTAGCTAGCGTGCGCTAGCCTTCCTTCTTAGCGTGCGCTATCGCACATTTTTGCTCTAGCGTACGTAAAGGCTTTCATGTAGCGTGCGTTAATCACTTTATATTTCAGTCCAGTAGCTATTGCCCTTAACAGTTAGCGTGCGCTACCACTTTTTTTGTAGCGTGCGCTAATCCAATATATCCGTTGCATGGATTGTCAAAGTGACCGTTTGATATGCTGACTTTGACCTGCTTTTCCCAACGTTCGGATTGACTAGATTCAAACATCTTAGCGTGCGCTAATCATCCTTTGTAGCGTGCGCTAATGATGACTTCATTGCATACGTCATTCTGTGTTTGAATATCTTCCACAACAGTAATATGGCTCGATAGCATGCGTTAATAATAGAGGGTAGCGTGCGCTAATAATAGAGTGTAGCGTGCGCTATCCATCTGCTGACTTCACTGCAGCTTACTTCGATACTAGGCTGGAATGCAGCTGACTCCTCGTTAGCGTGCGCTAACATATGTCCCTTAGCGTGCGCTAATGCGATCCAGTTGCAATTTTTGCGTCTTAAATGCCTTCGTCGTTTTGCTTCGCCTCGATGTTGTTTTGTAGTTTAGCAACTTTAATCATCAAAACACAAATTAAATAATGTGTGGAATAAATATTCCAACAATCTCCCCCTTTTTGATGATTACAAAACAACTCTTGAATTGGATAATCAGAAAAATAATATCTGTATATTTATACGAATCAAAGTTTTCGGCTTTGATCGCTTCGTTAGTTTCTCCATTTCTTTTCTTTTTCTTCTTTTCGACTTCTTCATTTTTCAACTCCGTCGTTTTTATTTTTCAATTTTTCCAACTCCCCTATTTGTATGCTTTTCTTTTCTTTTCGACTTCTTGATTTTTCTCATTTTTATCTCCTCTTCATCTCCTTCTCATTTTTATCATTTTTATCTCAATTCATATCTTTCTCCCCCTTTTTGTTTTCATCAAAAAGTAAAAAAATATAAAGGATACCAAATGAAATATAAATATGCATGATACCAATTTATGCATTAATAAGGGTATAAACTCCCTTGAAAATATTATTTCCTTCTCCCCCTTTGTAAAATATCATTTGTCAAAATTAATTTTGGGGATCCAACCGATAGTTGGTTTTTCTTTTGAAACATAGACGATGTTTGAAACGTTTGTTCCTTTAGGAACCCAAATCTTTTTAATTTTTATCGTCCGTCTTGGGCTTTTGCAATTTGAAATGTGATGTCCAATTTTCAAACATTTTTCACATCGGTATTTTGAAATTGATTTGATTCATTTTTCGAACGTGATTTGAATCCTAACCCCTCTTTATTTAGAGTATATTTTTGAACACATAACATTTGTTCAAATTTATCGTTGCCGCACGAGAATTTCTTTGTCAAAATTTTTAGTTCATCTTGAACTTTTAAAAGATCATTTTTTAAAATATTTTCATTTTCAAGGCATTTCGAATGATCAATTTCGACAAATTTCCCTTTTTCAAGTATTTTGGAATTTTCAATTTCCAAAGTTTTATATTTAGACTTGAGGGACTTAATTTCATTTAAGCATTTTGATAGTCCGTATGTAGTAACTCGAATGCTTCAAAAAGTTCGTCGTAGGAATTACTTACTTGGCTTTCGACGTCGCTATCGTCGAATGAACTCCGGGCCATGAGCGCGAGATTATTTTGTTCAAGAAAATCTTCATCGGGATCTTCGTCGCTCCATGTTGCGATTAGAACCTCCTTTTGCTTTACTCGACAGTTCTTAGCAAAGTGGCCTGGTTCACCACATAATCGACAAGTGTTGTCGAATTTCTTAGGTTCGCCCGCTTGAATGTCCTTCTTTCTCCGGTTTAATAAGTGTTGGAACTTATTAATATTTTTGGCATAATATGCCATTTCTTCGTCACTTTCGTCCACCGGGGTTTCTTCTTTCTTCTTCGACATTTTAGCCTTGAATGCTATCGACCTCTCCTTCGGTTTCGGTTTGGCATTTCGAGATTTTAGAACAATCTCGTAGTTGATAAGAGAACCAACGAGAGCACTAAAATCGAGAGTATTTAAATCTTTGGATTCCATTATTGCCGTAACTGCACTGGCCCCATTCTCGAGGTAGTGATCGGAGAATTTTCTTTACTTTCTCACTACTCGAAAGTGGTTTTCCAAAACATGCTAATCCATTAGTGATGACCGAAAATTGGTCGAGCATAATCGAGATGGATTCATCGTCCTTCATTTGGAATAATTCATAATCGTGAAGGAGCATGTTTATCTTCGTCTCTTTAACTTGAGACGTACCTTCGTGTGTTACCTCAAGCATTTTCCATTTCTTTGGCACTATCACACGATGATATCCGGTTGTGTTCTTAGGAATAAAGGCACACGAGAGAAGTTGAGTAGCCTTACAATAATAGAGATCGGTTTTCCAATCGGAATCGTCATATTCTTCGAAGGTTTTGAGCGTACCGTTGGAATTTGTCGGAATTTTCGGACCAAGGCATATTACCTTCCATAATTCGATATCGTAAGCTCGAATGAATATCGACATCTTCTTCTTCCAAGTCATGAAGTTTGCGCCATCAAAAAATGGTGGTCGGTTGAGAGCAAGGCCTTCGACTGGAGCCATTTGAAACGCCATTGGATCTTTTCTCCTCAGATGTTAAGCCGCGTATTGGAGTACCGCTCTGATACCAATTGTTGGGTACCAAATCGGATATTTGCGCCGTTTTATGCGGAAGCGAAAATAAATTGCGGAAAATAAAGGACACGAGGATTTATAGAGGTTCGGCTACGTCCTCTCTCGATGTATCTTTTTCCTTAGGCTTAAGATCAAAACCTCTACGCCTCTCTTCTATCGGTCGAGGGATTACCGTTACAAGCTCGTCTTCTATCGGTCCGAGTAAAACCGTTTTTCCTTTTCTATTGGATAAGGAATCAACCACTCTAGCTTTCTATGGGTACTAGATAAACCTCACTAAGATAGCGATTGTGATTCTAACAATGCCGGATCCTTGATCTTAATAACACCGAATCAAATCGTATCTTTTCTTTTTATCGCTCGTGTATGATCTTGTGTATAACACTCAATCACTCTTAATTAAGCTCAAGAACAACAACTATAATGTTTACAATGATATAACATGTATGTATGCTTTGCTCAATGTTGTTGTCTGGAATAATACCAACTCCTTGGTATTTAAAGCCTTCTTCCTCCTTACTAGCCGTTGCTGCCAGTTGACTAGCTAGCGTGCGCTAGCCTTCCTTCTTAGCGTGCGCTATCGCACATTTTTGCTCTAGCGTACGTAAAGGCTTTCATGTAGCGTGCGTTAATCACTTTATATTTCAGTCCAGTAGCTCACGCCTTACTTGATTAGCGTGCGCTACCACTTCCTTTGTAGCGTGCGCTAATCCAATATATCTGTTGCATGGATTGTCAAAGTGACCGCTTGATATGCCGACTTTGACTGCTTTTCCCAACGCTCGGATTGACTAGATTCAAACATCTTAGCGTCGCTAATCATCCTTTGTAGCGTGCGCTAATGATGACTTCATTGCATACGTCATTACGTGTTTGAATATCTTCCACAACAGAACATGGCTCGATAGCGTCGTTAATAATAGAGGGTAGCGTGCGCTAATAATAGAGTGTAGCGTGCGCTATCCATCTGCCGACTTCACCGCGGCTTACTTGATACTAAGTGGAATGCGGTGACTCCTCGTTAGCGTGCGCTAACATATGTCCCTTAGCGTGCGCTAATGCGATCAGTTGCAATTTTTGCGTCTTAAATGCCGCCGTTTTGCTTCGCCTCGATGTTGTTTTGTAGTTTAGCAACTTTAATCATCAAAACACAAATTAAATAATGTGTGGAATAAATATTCCAACACCGACAGATAAGGCCTTTGACCCCAGCCTGTCACCTACCACACCTACCGACAGGGCCACCGAAAGGTACAAAGTGGGCCCTCCCTGGACAGCGACTCAGGACGCATGCAGGCTCCCCATTGGCTCGCACAGCTGGCCGCCAGCAGCAGCCCCAGACTTTAAGGGAACAGCCCCACGTGACGGGACGATCGGCCATCTTATTATAATATAGAAAACGGCGGTCGCCCGCGACCGCCGGAGAGGTCCCAGCAACCTTGTCTCCTATAAATAGGAGGCTCATAACAGTGGCTGAAAGATATGCTGATATTACCGTGAATACAGTGCAAAAAACATACAGAGAGAGAATCAAAGACTCATCTGGCAATTACTTACATATCCATAGTGATATTCATACACACTTACAGTACATCCAAAACAAGAACTCACAGATCTTTATATTTGGTTCTTCCGGCAATCTACACGCTCTACAGCTTAGATAACTAGAAGTTTTTACACTTATTGTAATAGATTCTAACATTAATATTTGTACTCCACAGTATATTTATTAATAACATCTCGCGAGAGCATTCAAGCCCGGGATTAACAACCCCGGAAAATCTTGTGTTACTTATTTTTCCACGGAAGTGTTCTCGCATTTGTTTGTTACTCGATCATTCCAGCAATACTATCTCCGGATAATATTTTGGGTAACAACACGCTATAACTCCCTCGGTCATCCGCCGCGTGGGCAAACGGAAGTTCAAGGGGCTACTGGGCGAGCGATCGTCAGAAAGCCCCGATTCGCAAGAAAAGGCTCTCGCTAGGCCGGATGGTTCCATATTCAGTCGCTTGGGAAGCGATCCATCATGGCGATCAGGGCATTCTGGCCCCAACCACGAGACGACGGAATCCGACTCTGTCACCAGGAGTTCGGCCTACCCGAACGCCAGGGGGTCAGTACTTGATCGCCTCGGCTCCCGCTCCGAGCGCCTAGCCGCGAGCAGCCAGGCCACGGCGATGGCCGCTATGCAACGCCAGCTCGACGAAATGAAAGCACTCTTGGACACTGGGGCAAGCACCAGTATAAAGATCATCGGACCGACCGAGCCACTCGCGGTCCACATCAAGCTTGCCCCCGTGCAACCAAGGATCGCTCCTCCCAAAACACCTCTGTACGAAGGTAGATCAGATCCCGAGACCCACCTAAGCAAGTTCCGGATATACATGACCGGGTGTGGGGCATCAGACGCGACCAAGTGCCGAATCGTCCCGTTAACATTGGGCGAGCTGGACCATAGGTG
Organism: Orobanche coerulescens; assembly: GCA_033398695.1. Lineage (NCBI taxonomy): Eukaryota > Viridiplantae > Streptophyta > Magnoliopsida > Lamiales > Orobanchaceae > Orobanche > Orobanche coerulescens. Next base: position 170,791,842 of record CM065811.1, read on the forward strand.
GTACGTCTCACTACCACCGCGATCGATCATCTCCTTTGAGAAACTGGCGAGTGACTTCACGTCATACTTCGCCGCCAAGGTCGCCAGACCAGAAGGCCCCCACCGCATGATGAAAATCAGGCAGGGGGAAGACGAATCCAACGCAGATTACATCGACCGAGTAGACGAGATAGTCCTCACCGGCGAGCCCATCAGCGACGAGCTCGCTCTCCACTCAGTCTTGGGGGGATTCTACGGTCATTCGCCCATGTTTAGACATCTGACAAAGAACATCCCCCCAACCTATGCGATTTTCTGCGCTAAGGCTGCCGACTTTCTGGCCAGGCAAAGGCTACTCACCCTCCGCCTAGGCGAGGGAACGCCACCTCCTGTCCAGAATACGGTGATTGCCAAAACCAAAAAGACGGTCGCCAATCCATCCGGCGATCTCAAGGCCTTCGAGGATGTGGAAACCCATCTCCTCCACAAGTTCAACCGAACTTCGGCCCACATTTTCTACACCATCAAGGGGCGCAAACCTCTAAACAAGCCAAAGGCAATAAAGGACCACGGTCATCTGGACCGTAATCAATATTGTGTCTACCACAAGAGTCCCGGCCACAACACCAACCAATGTCGCGACCTCCTCAGACAACTCTGGAGATTGTTCGAGGAAGGCAAGTTGGACAGCTTATTGGCTTAGCCGGAGCCCCACCGATCTCCCAACACGGTCGCCCGAGTCGAACGCAAACAGGCCGGAAAACTCATACGAGTCGACCCCTCGATCAGCCTCGGCGACCGGATCTGCATGCTTCAATCAAGAGAAGGGAACTTCGGAAGTCTCTCCCCGATTTCCCGCCTCATCAAACCAAAGGCGACTGCCTGAGCAAACGCTTCGAAAAAGAGGATGACTCGCTCGCCCTCTAAAGTTCGTCATCAACATGATGGACATAGGCAGCGATCGCCTCCCCTAGCACAATGTATACCGTCGAGGATCGTCATGTGACATGATGGTCCGAGGTAGAAAAGTGCCGCCATGGTCGCGAAAATCGATGAAACTGACGATCCATCCATGCAAGGTTCCTTTGGGCCTCGATCGCTCACCCTTCGTTTAAATACGAGGCGGGCGTAGCTGAAGGACTCTCCAAAACAAATCAGAGGATTACTCTCTCGCCCTCTAAAGTTCGTCATCTACATGAAGAACCTAGGCAGGCGATCTCCTCCCCTTACACAACGTATACCGTCGAGGATCGTCATCTAACTTGATGGTCCGAGGTAGAAGAGTGTCGACATGGTTGTGGAGGATGATGGAACCGTTCTCTGTGCCCGTGCAAGGTCCCTTTGGGCTAAGATCGCCCGCCCTTCGTTTAAATATGAGGCCGACGTAGTCTGAGGGCCCTCCAAAAAAGATCTGTGGACACGTTCGCCCGCCCTCAAAGGTCCTTCACTTAACGTGGTGGGTCCTTCCCAGACAATGCGACGCGTCCCTCCCCCCGTCTCAACGTATACCGTCGAGGGTCGCCATCTTATTGGCGGCCCGAGGTAGAAAAGAGCTAACAATCCGCGGACGTGGAGTCGATTAATCCAACGACGCCCCGCGCAAAGAATCCTCCAGACCAAGACCGCACGCCCTTCGTTTAAATACGAGGCGAGGCGCAGCCTACGGAGGACCCTCCCAATTAAGTGAGTAGCCAGAACTTAGCCATCAGAAGGAATGTCGCTCGCGCACAAGACACGGTCGTGGAGATCGGTCCATCGAACTGTGCGATCGTGCACGGTCCCTCAAGACCGAGATGGACGGCCTTCCTCGAGGAATCGTCAAAATTGAAGACCGCTCACTCAACGATTTATTTTCGTCCCCTTACTTTCACTAAGTGAACAAAAACAAGAGGGAAGTGCGGAGCTATGATACGACGATCGTCTCTATTCAATTACATACGGAGATCGGCATTTTTCAGATGTTTGTGCAGCGATCGAATTTGTTGTAAAAGTTATCTATATGAGTTTATCAATTCACTTGGAGCTATACACGCAACAATCTCTCCTCACACATTTGTACGAAGTCATGCAAAGACTCAGAAAAGCAATCATTCAAGTAATAAATCGAAGAAACAAACATTCATTTCATTACTTAAAATATCCGAGTACCTACACGGTCGCCCGAAGGCCTAAGTATTACAAAGGAAAGCTACAAAATTACAAGTCAAAAAGCTAAAACATTAAGGACGTAAAGCCTCAGCCCCCCGCCTGGCCTTCGCCTTCAACCTCTGGATCGCCCCGCGACCCGTCGCCAGCTTCCGGAGCTACCTCCCCGTCCTCTGGAGCGTCAGGATGAACAAGGTTTGCCGGAGTCGGGTACCAGCTCAGGTCCACGCCGATTTCCGAGAGATCTAAGATCGGCACAGAGAAGGCAGGATGAAGAGGGTGCTCCAACGCATATGCCTTGAAGTTTTCAGCAAGAGGGCCGACCTCCAGCCCTCCCTTCTTAGCAGCTCGGAGCGAGTCAGCGAACCCCATATAATAAGCAAACACACTGACAAACTCCACGTTGAGAAAGGGATCGGCCTCGGTCGCCTCCAGCTTCCTTTTCAACTCCGCAACCGCCTGTTGCGCACCCTGGAGCTCGGTCTCCCTAGCAGCCGTCTCTCCCCTCGACGCCGCCAGTTCGCTAGTCAGTCAAGCGACAGTCACCTTCAGCTGATCGGCCTCCTTCTCAGCGGCCGCGTGCAACCGTCGGGCATCTGTCATCTGGTCCTGAAATCGATCGACCGTCACCCGGGCTCGCTCATAATTCTCTCTCATCAGCTCAAGATCCTGACTCGCTCGTTTAGCTGCGTCCAAGGAGTCCTTCTCCATAGCCACAATCCTGTCGGCAAACTCGGCATTCTCTTTCCGAGCGGCCTCGAGGTCCACCTGCAGACGAGTAGTAGAAGGGCGCCCCTCGAATTCCTGCACAGCCTGGACAACCATCGTCGCCGCCTAGAGGGAGAGAGCGAAAGCAGCTTGTATTGTATTCCCGGATCGCTGGCGAGCGATCGCATCTAAGTCCGTCGTCCAGGCCTTCGACAAAGCTGAAACGGCCCGATTGACATACAGTGGGACATCGCAGGCCACGCGAGGAGATCGACTCGCGAGGAAATCCAGCACCATCGGCGGACAAGCTGGGTTAGTGCTGCGGATCCTGCACCAAACAACAAAAAGTTAGCACATCTCCCACGCAAGTGACGAAACTCAACAAACAAACAAAGTCTACCTCTCGGCTCTCTCGGGGTCGCGACCAAAGTATGGTTTCCCGCGAGGGGTCTCAGCCTCGGCGATCTCCATCTCTCGCAAGAAAGCCGCAGAGGGCGTAGGCTCATCCACCAGGGGGACCGCGGTGATCGGAGGCGCGGCGATCGGCACCTCACTGGCAGGGGCAGAAACTAGAGGTTCTCCCGACTTCTGCCGTTTGCGGTCGTCCGGAGCACCTCCTCCCGAGCTTCCTCCTCCGCTATCATCGGCTCCACATTGGGCCTCACCTCCAGAATGAGAGGTAGCGCCACCGGAGGAACTCGAGATGACTTCTTCTGGCGAAGACGGCTCAGAACTCCGGGGTTCGACATGGCTATCTCCACTGGAGGCTCCAAGAAACGAGGAAAGCGGACCTCTGAAATAAGAAATAATTGAACGACGGTCAGACACACTCTCCAAGCAGGACGATCGCCAAGAAATTGGAGATCGTAGGAACTCATACCTGGGACCGAGAGATGTCGTGGGAAACAGAATAGCCGAGCAGACAGCCAACAACTCTCTTTGTTAATCCGGCGAATGTCTAAGTCGTCGTCCGGCAGGTTTCGTATCCGCTCCCAAACGACCAGAAAATCGAAAGGTAGCTCGTCGACTGCCGGAATATGGAAACCTGCAAAAGGAAAACCAAATTAGATCAGTTCAGAACATATCCGAACAAAGGGAGAGTCAGAATCCTTACCCGGATTCCTCTCCCGAAAGCTAGTGGGAATATTCAGCTCGTCCGTGGGATTGTCCCTCGCTAATGCCTTCCATGCACCGCCGACCCAGAACCACTTCGCCGGATCGCCTCGCACCTTGTTCGGGACTCCGAGGATCACCCGACCGGATCGGCCTTGAATGTGATAGCCTCCGACCGACCCTTTCTGAGCCGTCAGCTTGAACAGGTTGTTCATCTCTAATGGCGAAGGAAGGCGGTACAGTCGGTGACCGCCGAACAAGGTGAGAGCACAAATGATCTGGAGCCAGGCGTTCGGCGTTAACTGGAGCGGCGCCACGTTCCAAGCCGCCAGCAAATGGGAGACATAAAACGACAAAGGAGACCGCAGCCTAGCCTCCATGATTGCTTCGTTCACGGCAACCATACCCTCCGGAGGTTGATCGGCTCGTTCATTCTCGGCCAGCGCAAAAAGATCCACATCTGAAGGGACATGATACCTTGTCCTCCAGACGGCCAGGTCCTTCCTGGTCGCCGAGCTCCTTATCTGGCCAAGGGACAATGGAGATCGCTGCGCAGCCCGAAACAGCGACCGCTTAGCAGGTTGATAAGGATGAGCGATCGAGTACTCCCGGTAATCGAATTTAGGAGACGGACCGGCCAACCTCTCCATGATTTCAGCAAAGGCCAAATAGGCCTGGCCAAAGGTACTATGCTGCTCCCAGTAGGCCCTCACCGCCAAATCTCTCTCCATCTGCGAGCGTCTTTGCTCAACCGCCGCCTCCCTGGCAACGTCGACTTCATTGAATAGCGCCTCGACTTCCGCGGGGTCAATACCGGTGCGGATGGCCTCAGCGGCCGTCTCCAAATGGAATTCTGCGGAGGATCCTCCCCGGGCAGTCGAAGCCCCGGCGGCGGAGGTGGTGCCCATTCCGTGCGATGAAGATGTTCCAGACATTTTCGAAAAGAAGAGGAGAAAATGAGTGTTTTCTTACCAAGGATTGGATCGATCGACGATCGGCAGTCAAATTTTCAGAAAATTCTTCGGGAAAATTCTTCTTCTCCGATAAAAGCGCATAAAGGTTCTTAAACACTACAACCCAGCGCCTTTTTATAGGAGATGGCACGGACTTCTATGCAATTAAGGAGAATCTCAGGGGTCGGAGTGCAACCGTCGCAATTAATGCCTCCCATGAAACCCGCGACGCGTCGTTTCAAGGACACGCTAGACGAGGAGTCATAACTAACCGTCGGTCTCCCACAATAGGAACCCGACACGTGCCCCGGAGACTTTTACATGACCGCTGTCATTTCCCGCTCATTTCAGCGACCGACCCGGTCGTCCAAGTTCAAAACCAAACCACTCAAAGACGATCGCTAGTTCCATAAAATGCAGAGTCACTCGTCAAAATACAGTGATCGCCAGCAGAACCACCTCACCCCACATTTCCAACATCGGAGCGAGCTGGTGGGAAATTGTTGTGCGGCGATTTATACGCCTCTACGGCGATTGGTACAAGGCCGAGCGACCGAGTCCACAACCAAATAAGCTACGGCGAACTTGCCTAAGCGAAGATAACAGTCCACCTTCGAGTGTCCAGCGATCGACTCTCAAGGCGATCGCCTTTTGGCACCGAGCGATCGACTCTGGTGCCCGACCTAGGACAACCGTCCTGTGCCGCGAACAAGACCTTCGTCCGTCAAATTCTACGAAGACTGGATCTCAAAGCGGCGCCCATGTGCAGATCCGCGAAAGGCGCCGCATAACATGGATCGTTGACCACAACTTGTCACCACCTTATCACCTACCGACAGACCCGCCGAAAGGTACAAGGTGGGACCTCCCCGGACAGCGACTCAAGACACGTGCAGACTTCTCATTGGACCGCAAAGCTGGCTGCCAGCAACTCATGCGGACTTTAAGGAGAGCAGCCCATGTGCTAAAGACGATCGCCCCCTTATTATAATACAGCAAAGGCGATCGCCCGGCGTCTCCCAGGGCTATAAATAGAGAACCTCCACCAACTGGAAAAAGGTTCCGCTTCTAAGTTCCAAATCAGCTCCCTTGAGTACCAAAAAACATTCACAAAGGTTCCTCTCAGCTCGCAACCATGTGAAGAACACATACATATTTTCAGGCTCTCGGCTTCCTCTCTGGAATCTATCCCTGGATTTCTCTCTCAGCACCTCTCAACCAGAGGACGGTCGGTAGAGGCAAGAACTCCTTACAGTACAGATTCAAAGACTCGCAAGCCCAGGAGCTCAGACATTTAGCTAATACACACCGCGAGAGACCATCGATTTCTCACGGTCGTCACAGCACCCCATCATTGTTACAAGAACTCACAGAGCATCATATCTGGTTCTTCCGGCAATCTTCACGCTCAATAGCTAAGATAACTAGGGTCTTTACACTCATTGTAATTGTACTCTAACATTAATATTTGTACTCCAAAGTATTGGTATTAATAATATCTCGCGAGAGCATTCAAGCCCGGGACTAACAACCCCTGCAAATCTTGTGTTATTTACTTTCCCCACGGAAGTGTTCTCGCACCTTGTTTGCTACTCGACCATTCCAGCAATATCTATCTTCGGATAATATTTTGGGTAGCAACACACCATAAAGCATACAGTTCATAGTATCAACTTCGTCCTCGCCTCGTTCAAGTTCGCCGGAGCTCGTAGGTCTTGAGGTGCTACTACCTTCGAGACGTTGCCGTTTTATCTTTGGGGGCGATACGTCAAAACCGAGAGCACTACCGGGGTGTATTTCGTCTTGCGGATAGAGGATTCCTCGACTCGGCATTAGTTTACGGTTTTATAATTTATTTTCTTGTATTTTCAATTCTGTTTCGAGTTTTGTATTTTCATTTCCGTACGAGTTTGTAGTTTCTGTTTTTCGAGTTGTAATTTTTTTTTGTATTCCAGTTGTAATTTCTTTTTGCGCCCAGCAAGTTTGTAACACAGAAAATCAACAGTACTTACTAGAGTAGAGATGCATACCTAATATATATATATATATATAAAGATAGATTATTAAAATATAAATTCCTTATTTATAGATTTTTTTTTTCTTTTTGATATATCAAAGGTACATATATTTGTGTTCAGACTAATAACACGATCCAAACAACGAACCAATACATTTTTTCAGTTCACACACCAAAATTGGTTTAAATTGATTTTATAACATTTAGAAATTAGATATGAATCCTTACATCATCATTTATGTTACAATTTTAGAACGTGATGCTTAAGGTTTAGACTCAAAGTCTCATTATTAATTGAGTGGGTATCAATTCATGTGTAAAACAAGCATTTCCATTGGTATTTTTTTGGCATGGAACTCTAACATAACTAACTATTATCGAGAATGTGTAATTGATTATAAAATATTATTATAAAATTTCACATGATCTCTGTAAGAATACTAAAATTTTAATACGTAATTACAATTTTTATTTTGTCAAACAATGACAACTTTATAAAAATATAACCGCCCTAGTCTATAATAACTTATAGAAAATTTAGAGAAATTAATTTTTTTTCCCTAAGTAGATTGATCTCACTGACCTACCTTGCGTATGATTGAAAATCAAACCAAGCTATCGATATTCCACTCAAGCTCGATCGGTAAAATTTTTGTTCAAGCTCAGTTTGTTAATAACGAATCAAGCTTGAACACAATTTCTTATTTGATAAGATATTAAGCTCGAGCAGGAATCGGCTTGATAAAAATGATAAAATATATATAAAAATCAAACTACTCGAACTCGATTCATGTCCGAGTTGATTAAAACTTGTTTGAACTCAAGTCAATAATTACTCAAACTAAACTCAAATATCGGATTTAAATCTCGATAAAATTTGAAATAATTTTTTTTTAATTTGGTTGGACTGATTCACAACTCTGATTGCACCCATGACAGGCCAATTGACCACGCTCCATAACTTGGAGCGGATCTCAATTTTCATACATTTACTCTAATCCGTCCTATTATCATCCCAATTCACACTCGAACTCTGTGACAAATTTTCCTAAATCCTAATAACAAAATTTCATAAAAAGTATGGGTGTTCCGGGATATCATTCCCTTATTGGTGTTTTACCTAATACTAGTTGTAGGGGGTAGAGATATGGAAGCTTCTAGACCCTTCCAGAGGTAGTAGCGTCCTGTTAGATGTCTTACCTTAATTAGGAATCATATGTATGGAAAGACTCTCATTGTAATGCCTATATAAAGGCCCATCTATTCATTGTTATCAATACAATTGATTTGCTGTCTTTTACTTTCTCCTGAAACACGTTATCAGCACGTAGCTCGAAGACGGAAAAAAATGGCCCTGCACCATCGCCGCCGCCCAGCACCGCCACCCGCGCGCCAGATGCCGCCGCCGCCACCGCCACTACCTGATCCGCCACGCCCAAGACTGCGGACCACCGCCGCCGAACGCCTCCACCGATCCAGTCCAGCCGGAATGCCGCCGCCGATTCACTCCAGCCGGAACGCAATCGCCGGACCACCGCCGCCGACCACCGCATCCGTCGACCCAGTCCAGTCGGAACGCCGTCGCCGATCCAGTCCATCCGAAACGCAATCGTTGGACCATCGCCGCCGACCACCACCGCCGATCCAGTCCAGCCGACCATCGCCGCCGACGATCCGATCCACGACCGCTGCACCATCGCCGCCACCGCGACCCGACCACCCGCGCCGGCGGCTCCAGCCAAGTCCGACCCGGTTCAGAACCTCGGACCAAAACCCGAACATCAACTTATTTTCGGAAGCCGCCAAAATTGCGCCCCCGATTTCACGTCGTCGCATCGAGTACCAACCGGTAGATCGAAGCACACCACAAATTCATCCATATCACGTGCCTAATTTTATAATCGAGGTAATTATCTAACTTGTCCCTATTCAATTCTCTCATTTTTGGGAATTTTTCTTTTGGGGACATGAGTTATTGGGTTCTTTATCTCCCACGCTACTTTGCGGTGGATGAGACCGCGAGAGAAGTCAGTATCTCTGCGTGTCGAAGAAAACTGTGTGATGGTCCTGGTGGAGTTACGGAATTGTTGAAAGTCGATACTTGTGGTTGTTACATACACCACGTATCTGGGTGCGATTTGATATCGCCGTTTTTGTCGACTTTACTAAACAACAATTAAAGGAAGTACATCGAGTAACGGTTATGTTACACGCTTTTAAAAGCATCGATTGTGACCCTTTACATTATCACTAAAAATCCAACAAGACTAACTTCCTCTTGTTTATATCTTGTAGATGGCACAAATCTCCAATGTTCATCCGAGTTCGACATCCTTGACCATGCTGGTAAGGAGTGCCATAGGTTGGTCTCAGACGTTCGCTTGGCGTTCGTCGGTAAGAGATTTACCACCACCATCTTTCCCTCTAACGAGCCTACCGCTCAAGAACCGAGCGAGGAAACCAAGGCTAATGCACTGATGTACTTGCGTAGACATATACATCTGTTGTTGAAAAAGTGTTACATGAATTTACAAACCTCCAAAGAACTATGGGATACACTCGAACAACGATTTAATAATGTGCATGATCAGTGTTTCCCCGAATTCCAACTTCAGTGGGAGTAAATCCAGTTTTTGGATTATGCGAATGTGGAGGCCTATAACCAAGCCATCCTCGATCTTCGCACTGATCTTGGTTTTTGTGGTATCAAGAAGTCTGATCAAGATTTGATCGAGAAGACTCTTAACACGTTTCCAGTGGGAGCAAGTGTGATTGCTCATCAGCTGCGCGTTGCCTATGAGGAAGGGAGAACTAAAAATTTTAGTGACCTTATCTCCCACCTCGCGAAAAAAGAAAGGCACCATGAGATTATTCTCAATAGCAATGCGCGCCCAGCTGGTACGAAGCCGATTTCGGAAGTGAATCAGGCTACCCACAGGAAGGCACCACGACAAACTAGAAAAGGCAACACTACTCAGTTTTTGCAAGCACCACGGGTGCATGACTCGAGCAAGCGAGGGAAAAGACAAGGTCGTCGTTCCAATGTATGGAAGAGGCAAGGTGGCTCGGCCACGGGACCTAGTGGAGACCAACCACGTGGACCGCCTCTTGCTGCCGGGATTGGAACCACTCCAGAGGAAGGCCAGAATTGCTATACTTGTGGCTCAAAGAAGCATACTTACCGCAATTGCAAGGCGCCAAAGAACATCCAAGCTTACTACAAGCACTATAAACAATACTTGACTCAAGAGTCAAATTACATGGAGGAAGATAATGAGAATACGGAGGTGAACCATACTGAGATCCCTCCTCTCACCATTGCGGACAAAGACCAACATTTGGATGTTGCTGACTTTGACTAGATCATTGTAGTTTAACTAGTTTTACGCTTTGGTTATGTTTTATCTTGTTTTTAGTTTTTGAGAATTACTTTGGGATTTTCTATGAATGTAATAATGTTGGACATGCTGAATAAAATTCTTTTAATTGCTGTGATTGTGCAAAATTGAATTTTATTTTTCTCTTCGAAAGCATGTTTGGTTTATCACAAAATAATTACTCAGTAATGAATTGCTTGGTTAATTTGATACATTGGTGAATTTCATCAAAACTTTTGATCAAGACTAGGTGCATCCTCCTTGGTATTTGTTTATGCTTTGAAAGTTCAAACAGAATCAGTGGTTTTTAAACAGCCTTAGCTGTACCGACATTCCCACTTTCTCTGCATGCCTACCAAGTTGGAGTTACCGACAGGATCATTAGTCGAGATATAAATCGAACACCCCGATGAGTTTTGAAGTGTTTAAATGCTCCTATAGCCATATTGCCATAGTATTGTATCGACAATAATGCCTTTGAAAAAGGCCTCAACCTTGCTCTATCACTCAACAATAGGGAAATACCAAAACAGCAACTTGAAACGAGCACTAAGATCTGATTTTAATGATCCAGAAAGTGCACAACCTATGGACGGAAATATACGGAAGTCTAGTTTCCAGAACAACTAACTGTTCGTCCATAGCCTTCTTATCGAAGAAGTTATTGCTATTTTAGTGAACAAAGGTCAAGCTACACGGAAATTATTTCCACCGATTATGCTAACTTTGATCCTAACCAACTTGGTCGAATTTCCCCAAACTCGAAGTTAATGAGTTTTCGCTATGCCTTTCATCACAAGACTAATCGAGTTTCATGTCTTATTGTAGATGTCTCGTGGCGAAATTGAGTGCTTTGCTGATAGTGGAACAACCCACACTATTCTTCGGAATAGGCAATTATTTCAGGATATTGTGCCATATATATCCTCAGTGACAACAATGATTGGTTCCTTCCAAGTAATTCAAGGGAGGGGACCTAATCATTTCTTGCTACCTAATGGTACACATATTAATGTCACAAATGCTCTCTATGACCCAAGGGAAAACCGAACCTTGCTAAGTTTTAGGGACATCCGGCTAACGGTTATCACTTTGATACACACTGTGAGAATGGGACAGAATTTTTGTGTGTTACTCTGGCAGAATGCAGAAGACGCCGCGTTCTCGAGAAACCTATGAGTCTAAGTAGTGGTTTATACCACACTACAATAAGGGTTATTGAAACCTATGCAGTGAGTCACGAACTTTGTGATTCCGAAGCATACCAACTATGGCATGACCGACTCGGTCACCCTGGACGCGACATGATGATTAGCATTTTGAAAAACTCACATGGTCATCCGTTTTTCAAGTCCAGAAAACGATTGGAAGTAACACTCGATATCGGTATTGATGTGAGTGAGCTTGATACCGTATCACCGGGATTAAAGATAGCACGCCCTGATAAGGCTGACGGTGCATCTTTCGTAAATCCCGAGGCTTCTGTGGCCATTTCCAATGCCCATAAATCATTTTGCAAAGCCTTTTCACTAGCAAAGTTGATACCCTCTCCGTCCTTTGCTAAAGACTCAACACAAAACATTCGCTTCTTACAAAGAATTCAAGGGGACATTTGTGGACCTATTCAACCAGAGTGCAGACCATTCAGATACTTTATGGTTCTGGTTGACGCATCGACGCGATGGTCACGCGTCGTTTTGCTATACACAAGAAATGCTGCATTTGCTAAACTCCTAGCACAAATCATCAAGTTACGGGCTAACCACCCCGACTTTCCAATCTCGTCATTAAGATTGGACAATGCTGGTGAGTTTACGTCAAAGTCTTTTGACGACTATTGCGTGTCGATTGGGATTGAAGTTGAACATCTCGTCCCCCATATTCATTTGCAGAATGGCCTTGCTGAGGCTATGATTAAGCGGTTAGAGCTTATCGCCCGAGTATTGGTATTGCGCACCAACTTTCCGATTTCTGCATGGGGTTATGCAATTTTGCATGCGGCTATACTTATTCGCTTTAGACCCACTACCAATCAACCGTTTAGTGCATACCAGTTGGTAATTGGATATGAGCCTGATATTTCACACTTACGCATTTTTTGTTGTGCAGTCTATGTGCTAATTACCCCTCCACAGCGTACTAAAATGGGTCCGCAAAGACGATTAGGTATATATGTTGGCTATGAATCGCCTAAAATTATCCGCTATTTGGAACCTTTGATTGGAGATCTATTTACTGCAATATTTGCAGACTGTCACTTTGATGAGACAAACTTCCCGTCGTTAGGGGGAGAGAGGAATCGAACGATTCCAGTTGAACGCCAGGAAATTGTCTGGTGTGCTCCCTCCTTGCCTCATCAAGATCCCTGTATGGCTCAATCCGAGCTAGAAGTGCAATGTATTCTCAGTCTTCATAAAGTTGCGGATTCGATACCCGACAGCTTTACTGATACTGCGAAAGTGACAAGATCTACCATTCCCACTGCGAATGTTCCTGCAAGGTTAGAAGTCCCAGTTATAGGGAAAGGTTCAGCCGCCCAAAGGAATGATGCCCCCGGCGTCAACCTTAGTGGTGGAACGGCTGCTTCGGCTGCTCTTATCCCTGCTCGAAAGAAGGGGAGGCCAGTGGGTAGAAAGGATACCGAACCTCGAAAGACAAGAGGAACAGAGGCATAAAATCCTCTCATTATCGACACAGTGACTCCATCACATGAGATTATCTCTGACTTCGGATATGTCCTTGAATCAATGGAACAATCGACGGATGCGTCGGAAACTTTGTTGATGTCAGAGAATAAAAAAATCTCGATGCAATGTATGAGTGAATACGTATTACTGGACAGGTCGTCCACGCTAGTCGATGATGCTTTTGCCTACTCCACCGCTCAAGAAATTATTGAAGACGACGATGTTGAGCCACGCTCAGTTGCTGAATGTCAACGACCAGCCGATTGGCCGAAATGGAAAGATGCAATGCAGGCTGAACTTGACTCAATGGCTAAACGTGAGGTATTTGGCCGTATCGAGCCAGTACCCATGGGCGTTAAACTAGTTGGACATAAGTGGGTCTTTGTTCGTAAACGCAATGATAAGGATGAGGTCATGCGTTACAAAGCGAGACTAGTTGCCCAAGGCTTCTCGCAGCGCCCTGGCATTGACTACGAGGAGACGTATTCTCCCGTTATGGACATCATCACTTTCCGCTACTTAGTCAGTTTGGTGGTGTCCGAAAAACTGAATATGCAGCTTATAGATGTGGTTACAGCGTATCTTTATGGGGATCTAGATACGGATATTTATATGAAAGTCCCTGAAGGGATTTCGTTGCCCAAATCAAGTAGCTCTAAACCACGGAGCGCTTACGCTGTGAAACTGCGTCGTTCACTGTATGGGTTGAAACAATCCGGAAGGATGTGGTACAACCGCCTACGTGAATACTTGGTTGGGAAGGAAAATGAGAACAGTGATATATGTCCATGTATTTTCGTGAAAAGAACAGATACATGATTCGTGATTGTATCCGTCTATGTAGATGACATGAATGTTATCGGTGCCATAGATGAGGTCAATGAAACGGCCCGCTACCTTAAATCCGAATTCGAGATGAAAGACCTGTGGAGGACTCGATTCTGCTTGGGCTTAGAGCTAGAACATCGAGATGATGGAATACTCATTCATCAATCTGCCTATGTCCATAAAATGCTCAGGCGATTTGGCATGGACAAGGCATATCCTCTTGCTACCCCCATGGTTGGTCTAAGTCTAGAAATGAACAAGGATCCGTTTCATCCTAAAGAGGAGGATGAAGAGGTCCTTGGAGCAGAAACACCGTACCTTAGCGCAATCGGTGCGTTGTTGTATCTGGCTCAATGTACTCATCCAGACATCGCATTCTCTGTGAATCTGTTAGCGAGATTTAGCTCCGCTCCCACGATAAGGCATTGGAATGGAGTAAAACACATCTTTCGATACTTGAAAGGCTCCAGTGATCTTGGATTGTTCTTGTTAGGAATATGCCCTCGAATGCCACTCAGGGGATGAGAGAGTAGGGGCATTGTACTTGTAATTATGGAATAATAAATAAAAGGGAATATGATTCATTCACTGTTTATTGTATTTCAATTGGATTCTTGACTTGGTAAACATTGAAGTGAAGTCCATGTAAATAAATCAAAGCACCCATTACAAGGAAATACGCACAATCAAGAAAACAAAAATAAACACACAAACGATCCACAAGGACAACCACAAACAATTCGGACTACGTCGAAATCCTCAAAAACTACACTAGGCATTTCTGTGTCCTTTCGGAGCAGAGACGCAACCTCAATCCCCAAATCTCTCAGCTACCGTCTCGCAATGCACGGATCGGTGACCCACCCGGCCACACTCGAAACAGCTGACTAACGGTGAACGACAATTCTACGTGGTACGAGATCAGGCAACAACAGTCAGACAACCCCGATCGAACAACAACGATCGAACAACAATGATCGAACAACAATGATCGAATGACAACAGTCGAGCAATGACTCCGAAGTCCCCACTTCAACTCCAGATATTAAAAGAACTGGTAGAAAGTGAAAGATGTTACTTCTGAACAAGGTTCACAAGAATCGAACCGAACTCGGAAAAGTCACGATGATAAACAGATCGATCTGAAACAAGGTCACAATCAGTTCGAACGATGACAACCGAGACATCAAACAAGTTCAAAAAGTATCGACGAACACGTGCAAGTCGATAGAATTTAGAAGGAGAAACTGCAGAAGTCAAAAATAGTACGGGTATTACATCTGACCTCTTATAAAAGAAATGTCGTCCCCGCAACTCACAACAACGGAAACAAGGTAACAACACAAAAAGCAACCGACAGAAAAATCTCCCATGGGCCTCTCAGAGACGATCCTGATATCTGTGCTGAAGCGCGAACTCCGAAAGTCTCGGTAGCCAATTCGCAAAACTGAATTATGTGTCCCTCAAGTCCGCACTTGAAATTCGTTACTGACGAGAAGGACAATTTACACGTGCATGCCCCGGCACATCACGGTTGAAACACCTCGGCTCGGCATACCGAAAATACAAATGCTAGATACAATGGGGCATAACGTCGCAAAACAACATAGCGGAGATGCCAACTCAGCACAAAAAAGAATCATAACACATATCATATACAACGATTACCATCGTAAAGTAATACACACACAAACACTATAGCAACGACGCTATCGTTCGGCGACCTCAACGGCCCGAACGATAACCAGCACATAATTACAAACATCATGAAACAATCATACATGTACACAAACGTACAAACCCAAGCTTTAACAGCTCAAACATGTGCGACAACACGCAATTCACTACGAGACGACAACATTAAATACCACATTACACCGAGGGCTAGCATAACAAATGCGTGGCGAACGACTCACTGCTCGCATCACCAATTCAAACATAACTCGGGGGTTAACACCCTAATGAAAGTGCGAACATCATATAAATATTACTGGACCGCACACAGGAACGATAGGTTTTAAAAATGAAAACCACCTTTGAAAAAATGATTTTGGAAATACTAGTTGATCTTGAGTATCACCTTACAAAAAAAGTACAATCGTGAAACATCGTTATAAAGACTTTGGAGAACCATTTCGCATTTGATAAAAATGAGGACACTTTCTCTTAGTGAAAAACTTTCAGAATATTCGGGTCTAAGTAAAAGTGTTTCTAAAACATTGAAAATATCTCAAAACATTTTGGTCCTCGAGGTAGAAAAATTTTGAAACATATTGTGGCACCTTGGATGTACCACAAGAAAATAATTTATTTTAAAAGTACGTCTCGAAATTTATTTTCTAAGATACTCAAGGTTTTCAAAGATAATTCAGTGGGCTAGAATGCCCAAAAATTTCAGATAATTACACGGAACATTATAGCGCCGTGGGTCCCGCGCCGAAACCCACTAGGATAAAAACCATTTACAAAAACCCCAAAAAGGCCGATGACGGTAATATTTCAAAAACTCACAAAAGCCTTTTACAAAATACTAAATACCGTCATAAGAATTTCGCCAAAACGATCAAGGCCATAATGCCAAAAACTCGGTTGAGGGAATCGGTTTTTGAAATAAAACTCAGTCGGTAAAATACCGAAAGCCATTACAAAAGAACTCACGCAGCGGATAAAAGAAATACAGCCCGACATGCACAATCCAGCGACACTACTCCTCATATGAACGAAATATGAGAGTCAAATAACCACATATCACGAAATCAAAATCCATAAGAGGATTCCGTCAATTAACTCATAATCATACCTGTAACTCGCATCAGACGAGGCACAAACACAAAGAAGGGAGACTTACATCCACAGGTCACACGAAGATGGTAATCGCCCCACGATACTAATCACGACCAACAAACTCAGACGACGCATCGCGACACGAATCAGTCAGATAAAATCGGATGAAACAAGACTCAAACAACACGACTTGACCCGACAGCCTAGGTTTCCACAACATAATCTCCGATATACATACAACTCAAACACATTACATGCCCACGCAGGGGTCGAATACAACACACTCCCGTACAACAGGAAAGAAATACTGCAGCGGAAATAAAATACAACTAAACCAATACGACATCAACGGGTCCTCGTGTGATTAGTATCGTTCATCTTTCATCATCCTTCATGCCGACCCTGTGCTATGCTCCAAAACCTGAATGCAATACAGACATCCACCCCCCGAATACTCGGGGCTTAGCAAAACTCCACTGTTTTGCTAGTGCAAGTATAAAATACGAAGACAAGCCATACATATCATACTTCAAGGACTTAGAAATCATAAACATACTTCCCGAGGTAAATCACTTGATCAAACTGTTCAAAATGAGAAAGGTGGGAATAAACCCAATATACATCTTACAAAACATTTTACCATCTCGGGAGTTTGTAAAAACATTTGGGATTAAAGAATTCTCAAGTCTTTCGAAAACGCTTGGGGACGCGACCCAAAAATCATCTTTCCCAAAATACAATTCCGATAATAAAACACGGCTTCACAATCCAATTCACAAAATACGGGGTCCAAGACCCAAATCACGAAACATAGGGTCCACGACCCAAATCATAAATCACAGGGTCCACGACCCGAATCATAAACCACAGGGTCCACGACCCAAATCATCAAACACATATTCCTAAGGATTATTCGCGTCCCGTGCTAACAAGCCACGAACCTCATATGCTCCCGCAGAACATGCCCGAGTGAATAACCTAATAGGAAGCCATACCAAATCACATGTCACCATAACAACAGTCACGTGACCAGAAGCACAGATACTTTCATAACCAAATCACAACCATAAGTTATCCCGGCATCGTGCTAACAAGCCACGAACCTCGGAGTCCCCGCAAGACATACCCGATGATAACCCCATTAGTTATCTCGACATCGGGCTAACAAGCCACGAACCTCGGAGTCCCCGCAAGACATACCCGGTGGATAACCCTACGGCCACGCCCGACCCATACTAGCAAGTATGGATCCCGGAGATTCAACAATCCTACCCGGAGGCACATCACATATAACAAGCACACAACAATAATCACTTATCAAGCCAAACAACATTAAGCATCACAACCTCCTTTCAAAGGAGTAACAACCAATATCACCCGTCACGTATTCGCCGAACAAACACACATAACAACACGTAATCCTCGGTAAATGATTACGGTTTAATACATTCACTAAATGTGATCACAACATCTTTCAACATACGAAACTAACACACATAATCCGAGAACACATCCACTCACGAAGTATACGAATTATCGTTGAAAGACGATATTTATCGAGAACATACTGATCCTTTTTAACGTTCATTAAACATTTGGATTTCGCATAAAATCATTTTTCAATAATTATGCCTATGAAACATGAAATGTATGGGAAAGATATTTGCCTCGATACCACGAGCACGGAACCACGAACGGACACGGCTAAACTGGGAAGCTTCGGAACGCCCGATGCTAATGAAAAGGAAGACGACGACGAACAGAAGGGTTCAACACGGTTTCTTCGCAAGAAACTCGACCCTAACATCATATAATCCATAAATCAACAATCATACGAGGAAGGATAATCGTAGAATGTCCGAAAACCCCTCTATGACATTCTACCGGACACCTTCAAGGCGTCGATTAAGAACTCAACCAAAACGACGAATCTATACGATCCAACCATGGAATAACAAGGGAAATGATATAATACATCTAAATAATCATCAATCCATCACAATCCTAAGTTAGATCGGAATAAACGGACAAAAACGAACAAAATACCCAAATTCCCCAAAACTAGATTTCTAGAAAATCTGACCTAATTCGCTCGATCAAGGGATGTTATAGGATGGATGATTGATGATATGAACTCCAAGACTTCATGGATTGATTGTCTAACAAATCTCTCCATGATAACCACACCTCCAGCCGCGGAAGAGAAGGAAAAGAATGAGAAAAATGGTGAAAAACCCGTCTGCAGGGCCTTAAATAGGCTGCCTGCCGGTAGAGTTACGTACGTAACCGGCCAAGGGCTTACGTACGTAACCGGCGATGGCCGAGACACTGCCCAAAAATGCCGGCAGTGTTACGTAATCGCCAAGGCCTTACGTGAATCGGCCTTACGTCCGTAATCGCAGCATTACCGGCCAGAACTCGGCGGTTTACTGGCCCAACCTGCCCGGCCATGACTCAGCCGGGACCAACTCCGACGGCCCGGACGACCCCGAAACCCGAACCTGAATACGAATCGAAGATACAGTTACGAAGTACTCGCAAAGATGAATTCGAGCACTAAGAGAACACACGATTCCGACCACCCGAAGGCTCGAAATTCGACAATAGAAAGTAATTACCCCAAACTTTGGGAAATTATGAAAATGGCCCAAAACGTCCGAAATACACGATACACGATCGAAACACCAAGATGAAGCTCGCAACATGAATAATAACATTAAATGAACTTACGAGAAACTCGAAACAACAGTTTCGGATGAGATTCGCAAGAATCGAACTCAAGTGCGGAAAAACCGCTTAAGAACATGGAATTCAACAAAACGACACCGAAACGCACTCGGACGTCCAAAAGTGTAGAATTAATTATTCTCAGAATAACTAAACGGTCACGAGTGAGTCATCAACACGGACTCCCGCCGGAAAAAGGAAAATTATGGAAGTCCGAAATTACGGGTATTACAGATCATGTGTGTGGGAACTCATTTAGAGTTGAGATTCCCACATTATTGTTAATGATTAGTTGTAAAGAAATTTTTTATTCCTTTATATAATCATATCATCATCATCATCATCACAAGTAACACTTCATTGAAAGTGTGTGTGTGTTGTGTTGGAGTTCAGCCGTAGCTTTCTTGTTCAAGAGAGAGAGAAAATTTTTTCTTCAATTTTTCATCTTTGAGGTGAAAGAAATTTAAGAAAAAATAAGATATAAATTCCTATAGTAATTCCTTGCCGTGTTCTTAGACAACGGATTGATATCGAAATTTTCCGGGCAACTTCCGACGCGTGTGAAGTAGAGGCTTCGAATTTTCGGTGCTTGGAACGAAGGGATTTCATATTCGGGACGGGGTTCGTGATCGTCATCCATATTTACGAAGATTTATTTCAAAGGCTTTAAGGGTATGATCCTTTATCTTCGTATTTTTTTTCGTATATACGTTACTTGATCGGTCCTGTTTGAGATTCGTTTTTATTTCCGCTGTGTTTTTCGTTTTATTTTCGGAATCCCAACAGTGGTATCGGAGCGAGGTCAATGATATCGTATATACGATTATTTGTGCATTTTGAATGCTTATGGATGATGTTTATGATTTAGAATCATATTTGGTATAATCGTAGATTGTAAATTGTTCGTTATAACATCACGTTTTTGAAAACAAGCCGAAAAACGAAGAAACGGGGCTGCCAGCAGTGGTGCTGGCAGCACTGCCTGGGCTGCCTGCCCAGGCTGCCGAGCATGCTCGGCCATGACTCGGCCACAGGCTGCCGAGCATGGCTCGGCCAGGCAGCCCTCGGGTTTTTGGCCCGATTTTGAATCGGGCCGCGGGCTGGGCCTAAAACCGGATTGTCCGGGACTCCGTTTTATGTTTATATTTCATTGTAATTATTTCCCGAAATTTAAATTGGATTTTAATTTGACTAAATTAATATTTGGAATATTTTTGAGTTAAGAGAAATAAATTAAACGAGAATATTATTTTTGGCCGGATTACTTCGAACGAATTAAAATGACGATTATTAATATTAATTGGATTAATACCATTAAAATTGAATAGATTAATTTTATATTGATTGGATGAATATATTAATTGATTATTTAATTTTAATGCCACTTTATATTAATTGGATTAATATAGTAGAAATTGAATAGATTAATTTTATAGATTAATTGGATTAATTTATAATAAAATTAATTGTTTAATTTCGTTGCCATTACATGTTGTATGGAATCCTTATGTGATGATGATATAGCTCGTGGACTTAGTTTTTGATTTGTTCGATTCGATTGGGTTGTAAATGCCGTTTTGAACCTATTTATATTTACTAGAAAAATTTGTATAGGATGCAATTTTTCAATGATGTAATTATTATTTTGAGTATGACGAAGACCGAAGACAACCGACTGAGAAGACGAAGAATCGAAGACTGTATTTTTTTTATTGGGTCATTCGCTTGGCCCAGTACTTAGGAATTAGGTCCATGAGCTATATGTTGGTAGTAACTATATTACTGTTTTTTGTTTTTCATTTTGAATGATTGACAAACCAACAAACGCGCGTATAAATGAATTAATGTGCAAAGTGTAACATTAATCGCGAAATTCTCCCGACAACAAACAGATTAAGTTTGAATAAGGTTACGAGGTTTCCTACCCTCCATCAAGCTCGTAGAAAATTGATACCCGAGCTGGTGTGCTATGCTTCCGAGTTATCGGGGTAGTACATTTGGTAGAGGTTGAAAAATTCTTGAGTGCATTAGATGCCTTTGGTTGGTGATAAATTTCGCCCATAGAAACCTGATAGGTTGCCGGGTGAGATTCAATAGTCAAACCGATAGACATTGATGGTCAACAACTTAGATAGTCTGGATTGCCAAGAAACCTAATAGGTTGAGGGCATGAAGACTAGGGGTAAAAGAAGATCAAATCATCCGTGAGACAGGTTGGTGTTAGACACCACTTTACAGAAATTAATTGGCAAGAAACCTGATAGGTTACGTCTGTTAAAATTTGTAAAGAACTTGATCACCACTAAGAAGTCGATCTAACCACGACTTCCGGATTATAACATGGGAGTGTATAGTTCCGATAAAAATAATGGGAGCCAAGACAAGAATTATACAAGCCCTTAAATTCTATACTCCGTCATAATAAAACAAGTCACTAATTTAATCTTGTCTAAATCTTTGCAGAAAATGAAACTGAATCTATCTAAAAAGGGCTAAAAACCCACTTGAAATACTACTTGAAAAGAATCTCCTAACTGGCCCCAACTTTGTTGACTGGTTGCGGAATCTGATGATTGTACTTAGTATGGAGTCTCTGGAATACGTCTTGGAGGCGGACATTCCACCGACTCCAATCCGAACCAGGGGTAATCAGGAAGATATTGACGTCCATGAAAAATGGGTCAAGGATGACGTGCTAGTCCGTGGCTTTATGATGGGCTCAATGACAAATGAGCTGCAGAGAGCGCACGAGAAAATGACTTCGCCAGGCATTCTTGCACACTTGATCAACTTTATGGAGAGCACAGTAGGACTGCTAGATATGAGATATCAAAGCGCTTGTTCAAAGGCTAGGATGAAAGAAGGGGAGAAAGTGGGAGACCACGTCCTCAAGATGATCTCTATGATTGAGAGGCTCGAGGTGCTCAACTTTAATATGGATTTATCCCTTCAAATTGATCTCATCCTTCAATCTCTCCCTGATTCTTTCACGCAGTTTGTAATAAATTTCAACTGTAATGAAATTACATGCACATTAGCCGGGCTAATAAATAAACTGGTGATGGCACAGTCTAACATGAAGACTAAACCGAGAGAGGTTGCTCTTGTGATTTCTTCTGGGCCTCGGAGGTCTAAGAACAAGAAGAAAAAGACCTACGAGCTGTACAAACCCAAGAAAGGGGTGCAGAAAGGAAAGGGCAAGGCCCGAAAGGTTCAAAAGGTAGGCGGTCCAAAACCTACGACAAATGCCTTGAATGTGGTGAGCTGGGCCACTGGCGAAGGACTTGTCCTAAGATTAATGGCGCATCAGGTACGGAACTTTTTGTTTTTGAAACTAATTGTTCCGCTACTGTATATTCCGCTTCATGATTTCTGGATTCAGGTGCCACTTCTCATATTTGTACTATGAATCAGGATCTGGAACGAAGTAGGAAACTTGAAGATGGGGAAATAATGATCACTGTCGGAAGCAGACAAAGTGTCGAGGTAACCGATATTGGATCATCCTACTGGGTTTAGAATCCGGTTTTATTTTGACATTAGATGAAGTACTTGTTTTGCCCAAGGGGCATAAAAACATTGTATCCATTCCAGTCTTGGACCGGAAAGGATTTTGTTTCTTTATTGGCAAAGGTATTTGTAAAATTTATTTTCAAAATAAATTGGCTGGTACAACTACATTGTTGAATGGTTTATATCATCTGAACATGCAAAATAAAACAGCAGTGAACATTATAACTAGGAAACGTGGCAGACAAGATACTAATCAAGCTCTTGAATGACACCTTAGACTTGGTCATGTTGGTCAGACGAAGGTTCAGAAAATGGAGAAAGATGGACTTTTAAGTCCATTGGGTGTAGAACCCTATCCAACTTGTGAATCTTGCCTTAGAGGCAAAATGACTAAGTCCCCCTTCACAGGGACTTTTGAAAGGGCTACTGATAAACTTGGATTGGTACATACCGACATTTGTGGTGCTTTAGAAGTGGCCCGAGACGGATATCAATATTTCATAACGTTCACAGATGATCATACTAGGTATGGGATTGTGTACTTAATGAAACATAAATCTGAAGCCTTTACTAAATTCAAAGAATTTAAGGCGCTAGTTGAAAAACAAACTGGATGTCATATCAAAGCACTTCGGTCGGACCGAGGTGGCGAATATATGAGCAGAGAGTTTGATGAGTTCCTTAAGAAACATAGAATAGTTTCACAATTCACGCCGCCAGGAACCCCACAGTTAAATAGTGTTTCAGAAAGGAGAAATCAGACTTTGTTCGACATGGTTCGCTCCATGTTAAATTATACTGATTTACCTATTTACCTTTGGGGGTATGCCTTACTAACCGCTGCCTATATCCTTAATAGATGCCCTTACAAATCCGTTCCTATCACTCCGCATGAGATGTGGAATGGCAAGAAACTAAGCCTTAATCACATAAGGATTTGGAGATGTCTAGCCTGTGTTAAGAAGGCTAAGGTGGACAAACTGGAAGCGAGGTCCATCAAAGGACATTTCATTGGATACCCAGAGGACTCCATGGGTTATCTATTCTACATGCCAGAAGACCATAGGGTCGTTGTGGCATTACAAGCACACTTCTTCGAGGATGAGTTCATTCAGGAAGGTGGCTCGGGTAGAAATATTTCTTTGAAGAGCATAATGAAAGTCCTAAGGAGACATCTGATCAGGGATCAGGAACCGAACCTATTGTAACACAACCTCCACTTCGAAGGTCTGATAGGGTGTCTCACTTACCTGAGAGGTATGGCTATACACATGTCGAGGAACTGGGTCTCCACGACACACCTGATAGCAGTGAAAACGACCCTGTCACCTATGACCAAGCGATAGTGGATGTAGACTTCGATAAATGGCAAGAAGCAATGTAAGCTGAGTTAGATTCGATGCATACCAATCAGGTCTGGACTTTAGTAGATCTTCCAACTGGCATGAGGACTATTGGAAATAAATGGATCTATAAGAGAAAGACTGATGGGGATGGCAAGGTTGATGCCTATAAGGCCAGACTTGTGGCAAAGGGTTATACCCAAAGGGAAGGGATCGATTATCATGATACCTTCTCGCACGTAGCTATGATCAAGTCGATTCGCATGATGCTTGCCATTGCTACCTATTACGATTATGAAATTTGGTAAATGGATGTCAAAACGGCTTTTCTAAATGGATACCTCGAGGAGGAAATCTACATGGAACAACCTAAGGATTTTGTGTCCAAAGATAATGTTCATAAGGTGTGTAAGCTGCAACGAGCCATTTATGGGCTGAAGCAAGCTTCTAGGAGTTGGAACCTTCGATTTGATGAAGCAGTCAAGGACTTTGACTTCGTACGAAATGAGGTGGAACCGTGTGTTTATAAAAAGGTCAGTGGGAGCAACATTGCGTTCTTAGTACTATATGTAGATGATATTCTACTTATAGGGAATAACGTGGCAATGCTCAGCACTGTGAAAGCTTGGCTTTCTAAAACATTCTCCATGAAAGACTTGGGAGAAGCTTCCTACATTCTAGGGATCCGTCTTTACAGAGATAGACCGCGAAGAATGATAGGACTTTTCCAAGCCCTCTATATAGATAAAATTCTGAGAAGAATCAAGATGGATGAATCTAAAAGAGGGTTCCTTCCCATGCGACATGAAATTCATCTCACCACGAAAATGTGTCCTCAAAGTCAGGAAGACAAGAGATAGATGAGTAATGTACCCTATGCCTCGGCAGTGGGTAACCTCATGTACGCTATGTTGTGTACGAGACCATACTTAGCCTATGTTGTGAGTATGGTAAGTCGATTTCAAGTAAACCCGGGAATGGAACATTGGACTGCCGTAAAGAACATTCTTAAGTACTTAAGAAGAACTAGAGATTTGGTTCTTATTTAAGGTGGTGGAGAACTAAAGGTGATTGGATTCACCGATTCTGATTTTCAAGGAGACAATGACAACTCTAAGTCGACATCTGGGTATTTGTTTACTCTCAATGGAGGAGCAGTATCTTGGAGAAGCTCCAAGCAAACCGCTACTGCAAATTCCACCTGCCAAGCACAGTATCAAGCTGCCTCAGAGGCTAGCAAAGAAGCATTTTGGATGCAGAAGTTTATACAAGAACTTCAAGTGGTGCCTAATGCGGAGTTGCCTATATCACTATTCTGTGATAATGATGGAGCTGTCGCCCAAGCCAAGGAGCCGAGGGCTCACCACAACACTAAGCATATAGAGAGAAAGTACCACATCGTTCGAGAGATGGTGGAAAAAGGATATGTTTCATTGCAAAGAGTAGACTCAGAAGACAATGTCTCTGACCCGCTGACTAAGCCATTATCTCAGGTTGTCTTGGAAAGACATCTAAAGAACATGGGTATTGGATACCATGATATGTGGCATTGAGTGCAAGTGGGAGATTGTTAGGAATATGCCCTCGAATGCCACTCAGGGGATGAGAGAGTAGGGGCATTATACTTGTAATTATGGAATAATAAATAAAAGGCAATACAATTCATTCACTGTTTATTGTATTTCAATAGCATTCTTGAATTGGTAAATATTGAAGTGAAGTCCATGTAAATAAATCGAATATTCCATTCTCATTATTGGATAAGAGAAAATGCACTGGAAGTGTTTAAAGTTTATTTACGTAAATCGTTCGCAAGTCAATAAACTTAAATGGGCATTAAGTTTTAATAAGACTTGTATAACTGATGCTAGGACATGTCCATGTCTTGATAGCATAGTTATAAGTATATTGGTGGGACCAGTATACTCGAACACGACTCATACTCGATTCAGTCACACAGTATTCACTCTCGGAGAGTCGATGACGAATCGAAAGGTTGTGATAGTATACGTGGACCTTTGACTTGAGGGTTCAGTAGAAGATGTGCCTGTGATGTTTAGTTTGTCATTAGAGTAGTTAGACTCATTTGCTTAATTGCTGAGTCGACCTCGAAGTGCGGAATATACGGACAGGTAGCAGTTTTTAATGTACGCCAAGAAAGGATTCTATCTCCTCTTAGTGAGCAGGCGAATGTCCTATACGGTTAATGGCAAATAAGATCATAAGTCTTTGGCCAAAGCATTCCGATATAGTCGTATTAGATACACTATTAATCAGTTGGTCTTGATTTGCATTAACACATGTATAGAGTCTAGTCAACAGTAGGGTTTGACTTTACCGTGACCCGAAGACTTGACCGGGACATCTGATGAAGGGTCTATACGTATATAGTATTCGTCGACATAATTGTTCTGGAATGATCCCTTCATTCGTTCTCGCCTGGTTTACAAATGCGGCCCGCTAGTCAAGCTAAGGCCGCCGCACTCATTGGTTCCTCTCAATGCCGGCTGAGACGGACCTACGGAGTCGTGCATCAGGAGCGTTGACGGATAAATGTGAATTTATTATCTCTCTATTAATATTAGATATTGGATATCTAATTTATGATTTATTGGATAAATCAAATAGCGGTCTTATGAATTAAAATTAAGTTACCGAGTAATTAATTTAATTCATAAATTATATTTCTTAGAGAAATATATTTGTATTTGAATAGATTAATTAATTTATATAAATACATTGGAGGTTAAACGGAGTGTATTTAACGGAGTCGTTTGACAAACATTCGGTACACGAGCCGAGTGGATCGGCTCGTTTTCTAGGAAACTTCCTTGTAGGCCGCCCCCCCTTGGCATGGCATGATGATGATCATGTGTGTGGGAACTCACTTAGAGTTGAGATTTCCACATTATTGTTAATGATTAGTTGTAAAGGAATTTTTTATTCCTTTATATAATCATATCATCATCATCATAACAACTAACACTTCATTATGCAAACTAAGAGTGAAAGTGTGTGTGTTGTGTTGGAGTTCAGTCGTAGCTTTCTTGTTCAAGAGAGAGAGAAAATTTTTTCTTCGATTTTTCATCTTTGAGGTGAAATAAATTTAAGAAAAAATAAGATATAAATTCCTATAGTAATTTCTAGCCGTGTTCTTAGGGAACGGATTGCTATCGAATTTTTCCGGGAAACTTCCGACGCGTGTGAAGTAGAGGCTTCGAATTTTCGGTGCTTGGAACGAAGGGATTTCGTATTCGGGACAGGGTTCGTGATCGTCATCCATATTTACGAAGATTTATTTCAAAGGCTTCAAGGGTATGATCCTTTATCTTCGTATTTTTTTTCGTATATACGTTACTTGATCGATCCTGTTTGGGATTCGTTTTTATTTTCGCAGCGTTTTTTGTTTTATTTTCGGAATCCCAACAGTTCTTTC
The DNA here is from genome assembly GCA_033398695.1 of Orobanche coerulescens. Taxonomy (NCBI): domain Eukaryota; kingdom Viridiplantae; phylum Streptophyta; class Magnoliopsida; order Lamiales; family Orobanchaceae; genus Orobanche; species Orobanche coerulescens. The sequence goes on from CM065811.1 coordinate 170,819,452, forward strand.
TCTACGCAAGAGAGAGCGATATACCGAAAGAAATTGTTGAGGTTAAGACGATGTATACCGACCGTCGATCTTCCTCTGATATTGCAGCTAAGCATGGTAGCTTGACTACCAGAAGTGCTAATGCGAGCAAGCTTACCCCCTATGCAGAGAATCCTAACAATACGTTAGTTGGATTTGCTGAGGCCGATTATCTCTCTGACCCGCATAAAGGATGTTCCCAAACTGGTTATGTGTTCACCATTGGAAATACGGCGATATCTTGGCAATCTACCAAGCAGACCCTGGTTGCAACTTCCTCGAACCATGCAGAGATAATTGCATTGCACGAATCCGTAAGGGAGTGCATTTGGCTTCAGTTAGTCATAGACCATATACGAGGAACTTGTGGATTAGATCCCACTACAGCAACCCCTACTTGCATCTTTGAGGACAATGCGACATTCATTGAGCAGATGAAGTTAGGTTTTATTAAGGGTGACAATACCAAGCATATCGCACCGAAGTTCTTTTATAATCAGCAGCAGCAGAAATTGGTGAATATCGAAGTGAAACAAGTGAGTTCCGATGAGAATATCGCAGACTTGTTCACTAAGTCTCTGCCAAAATCTACATTTGAGAAACATGTGAGAAGCATCGGCATGTGTCGATTATCCGAGCTCAACTAATGATAACTCGAGGGGATGAGCTGTCATGTATACCTCAGGGGCAGTATACTTCACATGATTCTGACATTTGTAGTTGGTGCGTTGTGCTCTTTTTCCTCACCAAGTCTTTGTTTTTCCCACGGGGTTTTGTTTGACCTGGAAAATTTTTTTACCGAGGCAACATCTTATGCACCATGTTAGTATTAGTGCTCGACACAGGGGGAGTGTTCCGGGATATCCTTCACTTATTGGTGTCTTACCTAATACTGATTGTAGGAGGATAGAGATATGGATAGGCATGGCAACGGGGCGGGGATCGTCATTCCCGGCCCCGGCCCCGGTTTGTAAAATACTCCCCGCCCGCCTTGCCAGTTGTGATGCCCTCCCGCCTGGCCAAACCCCGGTCAAACCCCGGTCAAACCCCGGTCAACGCTCGATTTAATATAAAATATATAATTTTTTTAATATATATATATTTAATAAATATATAGTTTTTTTTATTATATATATATATATATATTTAGTAAAATATATAATTTTTTTAATATATATATATATATATATATATATATATATATATATATATACTGGTCCTGGGTCTGGGACCCCATACCCTACCGGACTGTCCCTGCTTTTTGAAATGGAGAATCCTGCATCTTGGCTTGTGGAATCCTGCCTGGCCGGGGGAGCGGTTTCGGGCGGGTCAAATTGCCATGCCTAGATATGGAAGGTTCTAGACCCTTCCAGAGGTAGTAGGATCCTGTTAGATATCTTACCTTAACTAGGAATCCTATGTATGGGCGACTCATCAGAATGCCATGTAGCGCCCATCTATTCATTGTTATCAATATAATTGATTTGGTGTCTTTTACTTTCTCCTGAAACGAAAGGTAATATACACACACACACACACACACACACACACACATATATATATATATATATATATATATATATATATGGTGAGTTCAGGTGAGAAGGCAATATAAATTAAGAAATAAGAATGATTCATCCATAGATCTTGTAAATGGATGACCTAGATTTATTTTCACAAAAATTTGATGCATATAGTGCATATTTTAATGTATGATATTTTGATGCATATAATGCATATTTTAATGTATTGCAATTTTGATGCACGAAATGCATATATTTCATGCATAATTAGTACAAAATTCATCCATATTCGCAATTCGCACTACGAGGAACCATTCTCATTTCATCATATATATATATATATATATATATAGTATAAGAATAATGCTACATATTGCATGATTCATTTATTTTACTAATGAGACAATCGTAGATAAACAGATAAAATATATTACATTTGTTCTGTTATAATTGTAATATTTGGACTTTCACGCTTGTCAATGCACAATTTTAATTAGTAATATTTTTAGTTATGTATTTATGAAAATTATAAAAGTTGATAGTTAGGAAATATATTTCGAGACGAGTCTAATAAGATCTTATATGACTATTTTTTCCTGTACTTATAAATCATAGTCACAAGAAAGAGCGTGAATAGTGTAAAAGTAACGTGCAGTAAAAGAACCGAAGAAGCGTGTTTATAAATATTGAAGCGTCAATTCGTTGATACTCTCATCTTTGTTGTTTCCGATTGGAATTGAGTAAAGCTCTAGAGAGATTAATTTTTCGACTCGATCTCCACGATTCAATTCTCGAGAATAAGGTCGGTTATTCAATCTTCACTTCTTTGATGCAGATCTTGATCCCCCCCCCCCCTCCCATGAATTGAATTTGCACAATCGTAGTATTGGATATAACGATCGATCTGGTGTTCTGATGATGTACTCATGTTGTTCGTTTTCCATTCTGCGTTTCTGTACTGTAGAAGACGCATTTCGTATTAAATAACCAGATCTGATTATGGAAGTTAATCCATGAGTGGTTTGATCGGTGTAGCTATATTTATTTTGCTGTTTTTCCTTTTGCTCTTTCTCGTTCGACATGAATGGTGATGTGATTTGTAGTTTATACTGTAGGGATTTTTTTTTTCTTCGCCCGCTTTGTGTCTGATAAATGTCCTGCTCAATATACAAACGGAACAATTATCAGCTCTTGTGTGCATCAAGTCTGTATAAAGTTCTGCATCCTTGATGGAAAAAAAATGTTAGAATTTGTTTGAGCATGTTCTGTAGCCTATACTTCTTATTTCAAAGCTGCATATGTGTTAGTTCCAGAATGATGAATCATGAATGCCTAGTAAAAATCTCTTAAGAAACTTATGAATGTCAGAATATGCATTTTTTTTTGCGTGTATGTGTGCGTGGGCCCGTGCGACAGATTCCATTCGATGGAGTTTAATCTGAACGAACGATCAGTCATCATGGAAACCGCTTCTTTTTTCGCTTCAAGCAGTGTGTGTGTGTGTGTGAACAACCCAAAGAGGAAGGGAGGATTAAAGTCACATCCCCAACCTATATATTGAGAAATGGATTTAAAGGTTTACAGCTTTGCGAGGTTTTGAACGAAGAAAAAGTTAAGGGGCTCAACCAATTCTAAGTAGATGGAAGTTTTGAATTCAAGGCTTCATATCGTTGCTGTGAAATGAAATTCAATGTTGGCTTCATTTTTCTCTGAGTGGATTTTGTCAATACTTTCTTCGTTATCGTCCGCTCATTTGCTCCTGCATAGCCTTGTTCTTGTTATTTCTTGGGCATAACTACTTTTGAACATGCGTGGTTTTAAAGCTTGAAATTTTGGGTACAGAAATGGTAACTGGTGGAGCAGCTCCCCCACGAGGAACTGCGGCGGCAGCTGCTGCTAACCTCCGCCGGAGGAGGACAGCTGGCAGCGGTGGAGCTGCTGGTGGAGCAAGTGGAACAATGCTCCAATTTTATACAGATGATGCCCCGGGACTCAAGATTTCTCCTAATGTAGTTCTCGTGATGAGCATTGGTTTCATTGCTTTTGTCGCTGTACTTCATGTCGTGGGTAAGTTGTACTTTGTACGCAAAGAGTAGAATCTAGTGTCGGACTTGGTGGTCGTTATTTTGGGTAATTTTCTGGAGGAACTTTTTTTTTTTAACCTTTTTTACTTATTTTACAAGATTTGTTTGTTGGTGAACTTTGGAAACGATCCAAAGAAAGTAGTTATGTTGAACTGTCCTTCAATAACTGCCAGCTTTGTTTCTTTCTTTACGATGCTGAGCAACATGTCCATTGCCTGCAGATTGGATAGAATGGATTTGGTTACTGTTTCATTATTTTTACGGTTGTGTGAATGAATGGAATTACGAACAAGAAACACCCCTCTCTGCCTAATGTAAGATTGGTATTAGCAATGTTCTGTGCATATTAATAGGTTCTATTTCTTGAGGCACTTTATTTTCAACATTGTAAGTCTACAAGCCTGTTATGAGCCGCATCTTCAGCTGTTCCCCCCCCCCCCCACCCCCCCACCCCCTTTCTTTGTTTAGCTTCTTGAAATGCCTTCATGTTTCTCAAGCTTGGGAGATTCTGCCCTACCTGGACTACAGGTCTCCCAACCATATGATCACACACGTACACGCACACACACCATAGTTGTTAAAGGTCCGCGGCAGGCGTGTAGAGAAAAACTCTCATCGACTCTCAAGACCAAAGGCGGGCTCTGTGGGTGAGGTGCACGTCTAGGTGCGCCTTTAACTTGCGACTAGGTGTGCCCCTGTATCATTAGATTTTTTTTTCTTCAACACTTTTAAAGGTTGATTTTTATAATGTGTTTATGAGTTTTATCATTCAATTTTTTTTATTTTTATTTTTTTCGCGACACTTGCGCCTAAGGTGATAGCCATAGGAGCCCTTATTGCCTTGGTTGGGAATTATGCGGCTGGAGTGGTTATCCTCTTTTTTTTAAAGGTAAATTTCCATTCATTAGATAATTGAAACAACATCACAGGCAGACAACAACAATTGAGTTGGGAGACTTCCCATCCACAATCTAGAGTCCTCACTAAGAGAAACGACTCTCCAAACACTATGGACGTAATACATAAATTGTTTAAGAGACATGAGAACAAATACAAGCCAATTACAATGACCAAACAACCAATTTATCAGCAGCTTCTGCACGCGGGCATTGGTGATCCTCACTGAATGTTTTCTTTTGATAATAAATGAATGAACTTCCGAACTCTGAAATCAAACCAAGCTAATCGATATTTGATTCGAGTTCGATTAATAAAAAGCTTACTCGTGCTCGGTTCGTTAATATAACGAGCCAAGTTTGGACACAATTTTTTGTTTGATAAGATATAATATTCAGTTCGATTTGAATAAAAATTATAAAATACATATAAAAAGCCAAACTACTTGAGTCCGATTTATATTCGGCTCGATAGAATGTTGTTCAAGCTTGGCTCAATTACTAATCAGATTAAGCTGAAATATAGTATTTAAAGCTCGGTAAAATTTCAAACAAATTTGAATAGACACATGTGTGGCTCGTTTGGATTGATCTACAAAACTGTGAATAACTTACCATAACATTCTTTAGCTTTGGACTGGTTAGGTTTCGGATCCTAGTGTGTGACTCCCTATTTTTCTAGTATTCTTATGCAGCTATGCTGATAGGTGTCGGACTAGTTGGGATTTGAAGATAGGAAATTCTCAACATATTTATTACTCTTCCGTTTCAAAAAGATTCTCCACTATTTTCTAATTTTTCAAAATTAGTCACATTTAACTATTTTTACATGAAATAATAGGGTAAAATCGAAATATAACACTAACTACTTACTTGAAAAAGACAAAATTGGACAATTTTTTTTTTTTTCAAAATTATTGGCTTGTATTAGAAAACACTGTCTTACAACCAACACCAGCAGTTGGTGATAAATTCTTTCAGGTGGCAGTTCCCTATGCTCAACTCAAACATTATTGTGTTTCTCTCCCTCCATATCAAACAAACAACTCCGGCGGAAAGGATTGGTGGTCCAGTGATAGGACGCCTACACCCAAGACATTCTTTTGAGAGAGGTCTTGGGTTCTAACCCCATCAAGGAGGTGAAAGAGGAGGTTTTTCTTTTTATGATCCTCTAGCTCCTCGGGGCTAGCTCGAGCGACCGCTAATCAATGTTTAATCTCGCGTCAAGCGGCAGTGTGGGAGTATTTCCTTGCTGGGAACCCGGAGTCTTGAACAATCGCCATTGTTCTCCCAGAATCTGCATTTTAACTTGGCGCTACCGCACCGCTAAGGCTTCTCGCGCATAAGTGTACGTAAAAGGCGTTGGGAATCCTTAATTGCCGAAATGACTCGCGATTTACTTCTCTCAACTGCCAGAGTGGTCATCGGCGAATCCAAATGGATCACCTAGTTATCAAAAAAAAAAAGAAAAAAAAAACTCCAGCTGCAGCCACTTGGTTGATCTCTGTCTTGAAAGAGTTGCCTGCAAATTCATTGATCTACCATTCTCTGATTGTCAGCCCATTGTCCCTCTATACTTGTGCGTTTTCTGTAAACAAAATCTCCAAATTTAAGATGTGTACTCACGTAGTATCCATAGTATCTTAGCTTGTCTTTATAGACTCCCGAGCCAGCCTAGACGACCAATTAATCACCAGACGCCCAGTACAAGCGCCTAGGCCATAATCGGAACGGTAGAGAACCTTCTAGGGAGGATTAATCGACCTAGGCGGGGATTTTTAGAACTCGACTATTAGACTCGATTCATGTTTGGTCTTCAAGTGATGTTAAATAGTTTCAGCCCTAGGCCACAAGGCTCGAGTCGCATAAAGTACAATTACCAAGAACTGAGACCCGAGGCCCATGCCCACACTGAATCGGGCATCGTACGCACGTGTGTTATCTAGCGGTTTTTCACTCAAAATTTTGATGTGTTGCTGTTGCTGTTGCTGTAAGGGAAGTTGTTATATAATCCTTATACCTAAAATCAAACAAAACCGAAAGTATTGAGGATAGGAAATTTTCAATATATTTATTCTCCCTCCGTTTCAAAAAAAATATCCACTTTGATTATTTTTTAATATTTCAAAACTAGTCACATTTGGCCATTATACATGAAATAATGGGGTAAAATTGAAATATAACATCAACTTAAATATTTGAAAAAGATAAAACTGAACAATCTTTTTGAAACGTTAGAAGTAATAAATTAACCACCTCAAAACAAAGTTGGAAAACTCTCTTCTTGTTTGTTGTTGTAGTATAGATTATTATTATTATTTTTCTTCTTGTATATAAATTGTTATCTAATATTTGGATATTTTTTAGTCCACTAAATTTGAGATGTTATTTTTTATTCTATATATACAATTGAAGGTGGAAAAAAATGTGATGTTCGAGTTATCACCTATTCAAATTTGAGATTTATTTTAAGCGTTATAAATTGTACTAGATAATATTTTAAAACTACCACCTGTTAAATTGTGAATAAGTTTAGCTTATCATCTAATTACTCAAAGTACTAGTTCTACTTTTAATTATATTTCTAATTATATAATTTATGATTTTTATAAATGATTTTAACTAAATATTATGTTAAATAATTTTAACCCTTTCATTACAAAGTATTCTCGATCACTCATAAAGTAGTATTATTATTGTTTGTTAATATTACATTATCATTGTCGTGTTGGATTATACATATTTATTTATTTAATACAGTCCAGTTCATTAAGTTCGGTTCAGTTTAGCAAAACTCACTGTCAACAAAATTTAGTTAGTTTCATTAAGTTCAATTCAGTAAATTTGAGCGCGGAAGAACGACCTTACTTGTTAGGCACCAAAATACATTAAGTATCACATAATACAGACGAATAAATTCACAAGTCGAGCCGAGTAGGTCACGACACGTGAATGGGGCCAAATTGGTTCAAGGAGCAAATCCGACTCGATTTGTGAGTCGAGTCAAGTTGAGGTGAGGCTATTCGATGGCCTCACTAAATCTTGAATTGTGCTCGTCTTATCTGTTGTCGAGCTGAGTCAGACAACGAACCGACTCGCCACGAGTTACAGATGAGTTGAGCTCGGCCTAGCGAGACTAGACCAGTTCATTGACTAGCTCCACACCCTTCGAGGCTGCAATCTCGGTCCCTCAAAACTGCCGCGATTAAATTAAGGGATATGATTATGGGTGTTCATGGATCGGGTACCTGATCCATGACCAATTTTCATGAACCGACCCGCTCCCATTGTTTTGCAAAAATCGAACAATGAACCCGTACATATACGACATAACCCACTTTTTGGTTATCCGCAAAACTTGTTCGAATAGTCCGAGTATCCGATTCGATCCATCATAATAAAAATAATTCATATTTAAATGAAAATTAAAATTAAAAATAGTATCACTAAATTTCTATTAGTTTTTTTAAAAGTATTAACATGTTGATAAGTAATTAAAATTCAACTTTCTATCATATCTCTAATCAACAATAACGCAATAACAGAGTAAAAAAGCAAAATAATAATTTTTAGTTAATTTATACAAAAAAAATATAAAAATATCTTGACTGGTGGACCGGTTCGGTTACCACAAAACAATTCACTATAATGTATACTTGTCTATTGTTGGTATTTTGAGTATAATAAAAGTAAAGTGTTTTGAAGATGCCATGTGAATGAGAAAGACGCCGCCATCTGAATGCTGGAAAAAGAAAAAGGTGGCACATGCAGGTTAAGAAAAAATGCACGCCTACAATTGACACACCTATATTGACATTTGTTTATTCCACCAACTCCATTGATTTTGTTTGCTTATAAATATGTATATGCATGCGTAGGATGGAGTGGGTGAGTAGAAGCCTCAAATTGAGTGGGTGTGTGCAGTGAGCTTTGAGTGCATCTGTGCATGGCTCTTTCTCTATGTTTCTCTGGGTGTATATATATAGGTATTTGTGAGAAAAGTGTGGGTGTTATCGGGTGACACTTGAGAGATTAGAGATGTGTGATTGTAACAATTTTTCATATAGTGGATTCTTTTCTCTTTGGAGGCCCGTGTTTTTTTTTTCCAGTTTTGGAGTTTCCACGTATATTCTTGTGTTATTTATTTTTCTCTATTTTCGTTCTTTGGGAGGCTTGTTGGGAATTTTGAGACCGTTTTCCCAACAACTGGTATCGAAGCCCCGGGTTGGAGGAGGTCTCAGTTAGAGAGTTCTTAGTATGCTCTATGGTTGCAGCTTTGTCTGACCTTCCACATCAGAAAAGAATTTTTCTTGGTTTCTTGTATACGGTAGAATCGTGTGTGATAGGAGTACGTGCACAATAGAATTTTTTTCTGGGTGTGCTACTGAGGCTACAAGCTCTTTTCTAGTATACAATATTGTTTGCGTTGATACGATGTCAAAGTTTTCGAGTGCAATGAGGTTCGATGTAGAGAAATTTGATGGAAGGATCAATTTTGGCTTGTGGCAAGTTCAAGTTAAGGATGTATTGATTCAATTCGGGTTGCATAAGGCATTAAAGGGAAAAACAGTTTCCAGCGGTGAATCGAGCAGTACCAGTAAAAGCGAGGAAGAATGGGATGATTTAGATTTGAGAGCGGCAAGCACTATTCGTGTGTGTCTAGCAAAGAATGTTCTTACAAACGTGCACGGGATATCAACGGCCAATGAGCTTTGGGAGAAGCTTGAGCAGTTATACCAGGGCAAAGGCATCTCAAGTCGGTTGTATCTTAAGGAACAAATTCATACTATACGTATGGATGGAGGTACAAAAATTTCAGATCATCTTAGTATTCTTAACAATATCGTTTCAGAACTGGAGGCCATCAGAGTTAAGGTAGAAGATGAAGATAAAGCACTGAGGCTAATATTATCTTTACCGTCTTCTTATGAGCACATGAAACCTATTCTGATGTATGGGAAAGAGACCCTGAAGTTTACAAATGTTACTAGCAAACTCCTATCTGAGGAGAGAAGATTGGAAGGTAGCAATATGATTTCATCAGAAGGTACGGTTTTGGTGACTAGGCAAGGGAAGAAGAAGAACTCCAGGAAGAATCTAACTTGCTGTAAGTGTGGACAGTCTGGACATGTTAAGCGCAATTTGTCCAGGTGGAGTCGGCTCGGCAAAAGACTCCAAATCAAGTGCTAACAATGTCTCCGTCGTCACTGACGGTGAAGAATTCTTTTGAGAAGTTGGCATCCCCATGGTATGCCCGTTACCATGGAAAGGGATGTGTCCTTTTGTTAGCGGGTTCACAGATTTACAAATGGGCATTGGGTTGGCACTGATGCAAGATGTGTGGTGACGATTGATGTCGAGGGCTGATGAACTTCCAGGTGGCCAACAGGGAAGTTGTACCATAAACCTTTCAGCAAGTTTTTCGACATGTGCCGTGGTAAAATTCTTAGAATGGATTATTCTAACTGATGATACTCTTTAATGGTGGAATGTGATAGTTCTCTGTTTTGAGAATTATGATTGTTGTTTCAGACAATGGTTGCCGGTGTTGCAGTGGGGACTTTATTTTATTTAGCCAAGGTGGAGTTTGTTGGTATTTTGACTATAATAAAAGTAAAGTGTTTTGAAGATGCCATGTGAATGCTGGAAAAAGAAAAAGGTGGCACATGCAGGTTGAAGAAAAAATGCACGCCTACAATTGGCACACCTATATTGACATTTGTTTATTCCACCAACTCCATTGATTTTGTTTGCTTATAAATATGTATATGCATGAGTAGGATGGAGTGGGTGAGTAGAAGCCTCAAATTGAGTGGGTGAGTGTGCAGTGAGCTTTGAGTGCATCTGTGCATGGCTCTTTCTCCATGTTTCTCTGGGTGTATATATATATAGAACTTATATATATATGTATATATTTATTTATATATATAGATATATAGGTATTTGTGAGAAAAATGTGGGTGTTATCGGGTGAGACTTGAGAGATTAGAGCTGTGTGATTGTAACAATTTTTCATATAGTGGATTCTTTTCTCTCTGGAGGTCCGTGGTTTTTTTTCCAGTTTTGGAGTTTCCACGTATATTCTTGTGTTATTTATTTTTCTCTATTTTCGTTCTTTGGGAGGCTTGTTGGGAATTTTGAGACCGTTTTCCCAACAACTGGTATCGGAGCCCCGGGTTGGAGGAGGTCTCAGTTAGAGAGTTCTTAGTATGCTCTGTGGTTGCATCTTTGTCTGACCTTCCACATCAGAAAAGAATTTTTCTTGGTTACTTGTATACGGTAGAATCGTGTGTGATAGGAGTACGTGCACAATAGAATTTTTTTTTCTGGGTGTGCTACTCAGGCTACAAGCTCTTTTCTAGTATACAATATTGTTTGCGTCGATACGATGTCAAAGTTTTCAAGTGCAATGAGGTTCGATGTAGAGAAATTTGATGGAAGGATCAATTTTGGCTTGTGGCAAGTTCAAGTCAAGGATGTATTGATTCAATCCGGGTTGGGAAACACAGTTTCCAGCGGTGAATCGAGCAGTACCAGTAAAAGCGAGGAAGAATGGGATGATTTATATTTGAGAGCGGCAAGCACTATTCGTCTGTGTCTAGCAAAGAATGTTCTTGCAAACGTGCACGGGATATCAACGGCCAATGAGCTTTGGGAGAAGCTTGAGCAGTTGTACAGGGAAAAGGCATCTCAAGTCGGTTGTATCTTAAGGAACAATTTCATACTCTACGTATGGATGCAGGTACAAAAATTTCAGATCATCTTAGTATTCTTAACAATATCGTTTCAGAACTGGAGGCCATCGGATTTAAGGTAGAAGATGAAGATAAAGCACTGAGGCTAATATTATCTTTACCGTCTTCTTATGAGCACATGAAACCTATTCTGATGTATGGGAAAGAGACCCTGAAGTTTACAGATGTTACTAGCAAACTCCTATCTGAGGAGAGAAGATTGGAAGGCAGCAATATGATTTCATCAGAAGGTACGGTTTTGGTGACTAGGCAAGGGAAGAAGAAGAACTCCGGGAAGAATCTAACTTGCTGGAAGTGTGGACAGTCTGGACATGTCAAGAGCAATTATCCAGGTGGAGTCGGATCGGCGAAAGACTCCAAATCAAGTGCTAACAATGTCTCCGTCGTCACTGACGGTGAAGAATTCTTTTGAGAAGTTGGCATCCCCATGGTATGCCCGTTACCATGGAAAGGGATGTGTCCTTTTGTTAGCGGGTTCACAGATATACACATGGGCATTGGGTTGGCACTGATGCAAGATGTGTGGTGAAGATTGATGTCGAGGCGTGATGAACTTCCGGGTGGCCAACATGGAAGTTGTACCATAAACTTTTCAGCAAGTTTTTCGACATGTGCCGTGGTAAAATTCTTAGAATGGATTATTCTAAGTGGTGGTACTCTTTTATGGTGGAGTGTGATAGTTCTCTGTTTTGAGTATTATGATTGTTGTTTCAGACAATGGTTGTCGGTGTTGCAGCGGGGACTTTCTTTTATTTAGCCAAGGTGGAGTTTGTTGGTATTTTGACTATAATAAAAGTAAATTGTTTTGAAGATGCCATGTGAATGAGAAAGAGGCTGCCATGTGAATGCTGGAAAAAGAGAAATGTGGCACATGCAGGTTGAAGAAAAAATGCACGCCTACATTTGGCACACCTATATTGACATTTGTTTATTCCACCAACTCCATTGATTTTGTTTGCTTATAAATATGTATATGCATGCGTAGGATGGAGTGGGTGAGTAGAAGCCTCAAATTGTGTGGGTAAGTGTGCAGTGAGCTTTGAGTGCATCTGTGCATGGCTCTTTCTCCATGTTTCTCTGGGTGTTTATATATATATATATATATATATATATATATATATATATATATATATATATATATATAATATAGAGAGAGAGATAGGTATTTGTGAGAAAAGTGTGGGTGTTATCGGGTGAGGCTTGAGAGATTAGAGCTGTGTGATTGTAACAATTTTTCATATAGTGGATTCTTCTCTCTTTGGAGGCCCGTGGTTTTTTCTCCGGTTTTGGAGTTTCCACGTATATTCTTGTGTTATTTATTTTTCTCTATTTTCGTTCTTTGGGAGGCTTGTTGGGAATTTTGAGACCGTTTTCCCAACATCTATATGATTGCCTTGCTTGCTCTAGACAGTTCGATTATACATTTTGCGGTTTGGATCGGGTCGAGTTTTCTTATTTTTTGTTTTTTCCTTTAACAACCTTGGATATGACTGAACGACACTATCGCAAGAGAGAAAGCCATCAAGATTTTAGACTCATGATAAACTCCCACAATATTTCAATGAAAATAACGATTCCATCAACATTAATAATAACATATCTACAGTGTAAGAAATGCTACCATACAATCTCATAATCACAAGTTTACCAACTCATGGTGTCAAATAATACTTACCATATTTCATGTCCCTCATCCTCAAATGGCGAAATGAACTCGAACACAATCATCTATATTGTACTCATATATCAAAATCCTCAATATGTCAAATATAATTACGGAATGTACCATTCATGTCAAATCTTGTCCGTAGGATAATCTCATTGAATCTTATCATGATAATCAATTGTGTTGTTGCCCAAAATATTTATCCGAAGATTAATACTGCTGGAAGACGGACAACAAACAACAATTGCGGGAGCACTTCCGAGAGAAGATAAATAATACAAGATTTGCCGGGTTTGTTAGGCCCGGGCTTGAATGCTCTCGCGAGATGTTATTAATACAAATATTCGTGGATACAAGTATTAACGAGAGAAATCTAAATACAATGAGTGTAAAAAGACTCTGTTAATCCGGCTCTTGAGCGAAGCTTGGTGTTCTTCGTCCCGCCGATAATCTGCTCGAGGAGAAAAGGCCGGGAGAAGTAAGACCGAAAGAAAGCCGTTGCCAAGAGTTGGATGTTAGCCAAGTGCTGTATATTATTTCTGTATTGTGTGCTCAAATCGTGAGGTTGCGTAAGAAGTGTCCAAGTGCAGGTGCCTTGCTTATATAGAGCGGCCAAGGTCACGTCTGTAGTGGCCGATCGCTGCCGCCATTATAATAAAGCTGCCGATCGCTGTGGCCAATATAATAATGTGCCGACCGCCTACCGCCAATATTATAATGGGGCGGTTTCTGGTCATTGGGCTAAAGTCCAAGGAAGATCTTGTTGTCAAGCTAAAGTCCAAGGAAGAGGGCACACGGCAGGCGGTCAATAAGGAGCCATCACGTGTCGGAGTCGACCAACATGTGGCCCTACCGACAAGCTTTCGGCTGTCGGTGGTGGAGGAATCTGTCAAGCTTTGGTCAATGGCCCGAGATTCGCGGATCTTGTCTCGGTCCTCGCACGTGGTGCCGATCTTGAGGCTCGGCCTTCGCCGACCGGATGTCCATCGGTGGTGATCGACATGAGCGGTCGTCCCGATGATCATCCGAGGTCGTTATCGGCCGGTGGATGGAGGTCGCCAATGGTCGGTCACCAAGGGTCGATCGGCGGATGCCGATAGAGGGTCGCGATGTCGGCCGCCAGAGTCGGTCGCCGAGTACCGAGAGACGATCGTATCGAGGTCGATCGCTCGGCACCGGACTTGTCCTGACCTTGGTTGCGATCTATCATGTCCGCTGGGTTGAGGCTCGGTCGCCTGGTCGCAGCTCGGCAGATCTGCCTTGGCCGCTCGGCAGTAAGTCGGTCGCTCGGCCTCGGAGGCGATCGCCGGTCGGAAGGTGTTAAATCTTGACACAACAATTGCCCCGACTTGCTCCTATGTTGAAGACATGGGGCGAGGTGGTTCTTGCTGGCGATCGTGTCTGGATGAGGACGGGCGATCTGAGCTGACTTAGGACTCGGACTTGGGCTATCATAGTCGATTGGCTTTAGCTATCTTTCGGTCTTGTACCTGCAAAAAACAACATTGGCGATCCCCATGGAAACTTGGTGGTTTCGCTTTGTTTGAGGAATCGTGCACGATCGCGGAGATCGATGGACCGACCCCATGACCGTGTCTTGGTGCACGAAGACAATGAGTGTCTCGTGACTCACTTTATTATGAGGGTCCTCTGTTAGCCGCGCCTCGCCTCGTATTTAAACGAAGGGCGTGCGGTCTCGGCCTAGAGGAGTCCTTGCAGGCGGCGTCGGATGAATCAACTCCACGCCGCGGCTTGTTAGCTCTGCTTCCACCTCGGCCACCATGGAGATGGCCGACCTCGACGGTGTACGTTGAGACGGGGTTGTGGAATGAGTCCACTGATTAATGTTGGAGAGCCCTCCGACTACGCCGGCCTCGTATTTAAACGAAGGGCGGGCGATCTCGGCCGAATGGGACCTTGCATGACCGGCGGCCGGTTCCATCGATCGCCAGGCCATGGCTTTATGATGTGCGGTGGAGGCGATCTTATGCCTTAGTCCGTCATGTTATATGCCGGATGTAGATGGCGATCGTGTCCACCGGGTTGCCGATGATGTTGCGATCTGGCCGGATGATCGCGATCGCCGCTCGGCAGCCGATCGCTTTATTCGTAGGTCGGATATCGGCGATCGGCGGGAGCCATCCCTTATTTAGAATGTTGGATCAGAGGCGGTGAGCGAGTCCTCGGCTCTTCCGGATAGTAGCGATCAGTGGAAGACGGAGGTCGTCATCGGCGCCGACCGATCTACTCTAGCCGAGAAGAAGCCTTTGCACAGACAGAAATCTGCGGCTCTAGCCGGAAGGCTGCGTAGGTCGTCGGCAGGTCTTCGTGAGATGCTGAACATAGGCGAAACCCCGAAAACCTCCTAGGACAGCGTAGAGGCGGTCTCATCGCTTACGGGCTCGCCGTTGAGGATGATCATGTCAACCGGCCGATGTAGTCCGAGTCGGACTCCTGTTCTCCTTGTCCGATTTGCATCATGCGATGGCGACCTTCGGCCGGCGACCACGGTGGCGAAGTGCTCCGTGAAGACATGTGCCACCGTTAAAGGAGCCGATGGACCGAGGTGGCAACGAGGTGTACCACCGGTGGCGAGGTCGTCAAAGGTCGAGGGAACATTCGGCACTGGTCGCGTCCGATGCCCACACCCGGTCATGTAGATGTTGAACTTGTGCAGTGTGCTTGGGGGTCCGATCGCCCCGGTACACGGGTGTCCGAGGAGGCGATCGTGTCTTGCCGCAGGGCGAGCTCGATGTCGATCGCGAGCGGCTCGCTCGGCGGGCGATCGTCCTCACGGCGCCGCCGGATTGCGGGAGCGCCTTCATGTCGTTGAGTTGACGCGTTGCATTGCGGCAATCGCGCGGCTCGGATGCTTGCGGATCGGCTTTGGGAGCGGGGCCGAGGCGATCGTGTACCGACCTCCCGGACCCCACTGCTGCCGACCTCGGGAATCGCGGCGGGAGCCGAGCGGCCGGATCGCCTTGCGAGCCGGGTAGGCGAGCTCCCGTGACGGATACCAACTCCGTCGTCTCGTAGGCCGGGCCGGGCTGCCCGGCCGCGTGTCGGGTCACCGCCCAGCGATCGAAGACAGACGTGCTCCGTGCCGCGCCTCTTCTTGCGGGCGAAAGCCTCTGGCGGTGCTCGGCGGTAGTGCCTTGAGCTTCGCTTGATCTTCGGCGAGAGACCGGGGCGTAGGCGGAGGCGCGTCGAGAGCACTCCGTCGCTCTGTAGACGGCCGAGGCCCTTCGATCTGTTCCTTGGTTCGAACCGATCGAGCGAGAGGCAGGCCGCCGTTCGGGACGGATCGAGCGTCTCGATCATGGCGGCTACCTTCCACCATCGAGCCGCGGCTCGGGCCCAGGGCCAGGAGGGTCTGGCCGGTGGTCGGCGGCTTTCTTCGACGGAGGCGGAAGACATGTTTTCTGAAGGATTTCTTTGAAGTGCGGTAAGTGTCACTTCAAGTATCGCCCAGAACAGTGAGTGTTCTTGGGACGGTAGGTATAAAAATCGAGGTTGGATTCCCCTTCCTCTAGCGCAATTGTTGTTGCCCAAAATATTTATCCGAAGATTAATACTGTGGAAGACGGACAACAAACAACAATTGCGGGAGCACTTCCGAGAGAAGATAAATAATACAAGATTTGCCGGGTTTGTTAGGCCCGGCTTGAATGCTCTCGCGAGATGTTATTAATACAAATATTCGTGGATACAAGTATTAACGAGAGAAATCTAAATACAATGAGTGTAAAAGACTCATTAATCCGGCTCTTGAGCGAAGCTTGGTGTTCTTCGTCCGCCGATAATGCTCGAGGAGAAAAGGCCGGAGAAGTAAGACCGAAGAAAGCCGTTGCCAAGAGTTGGATGTTAGCCAAGTCTTTGTATATTATTTACGTATTGTGTGCTCAAATCGTGAGGTTGCGAAGAAGTGTCCAAGTGCGAGTGCCTTGCTTATATAGGCGGGGTCACATCTGTCTGTAGTGGCGATCGCTGCCGGCCATTATAATAAGTGCCGATCGCTGTGGCCAATATAATAATGTGCCGATCACCTGCCGGCCAATATTATAATGGGGCGGTTTCTGGGCTGTTGGGCTAAAGTCCAAGGAAGATGTGTTTGTCGGGCTAAAGTCCAAGGAAGAGGCGCACGGCTTGGCGGTCAATAAGGAGCCATCACGTGTCGAGTCACCAACATGTGGCCCTACCGACAAGCTTTCGCGGCTTTGTCGGGTGGTGGAGGAATCTGTCAGCTTTGGTCAATGGCCCGAGATTCGCGGATCTTGTCTCGGTCCTTGCACGTGGTGCCGCTTGAGGCTCGGCCTTCGCCGACTGGATGTCCATCGGTGGTGATCGACATGAGCGGTCGTCCCTCGATCGATCATCCGAGGTCGTTATCGGCCGGTGGATGGAGGTCGCCAATGGTCGGTCACCAAGGGTCGATCGGCGGATGCCGATAGAGGGTCGCCGGATGTCGGTCGCCAGAGTCGGTCGCCGAGTACCGAGAGACGATCGTATCTGAGGTCGATCGCTCGGCACCGGACTTGTCCAGGACCTTGATTGCTTGATCTAGCATGTCCGCTGGGTTGAGGCTCGGTCGCCTGGTCGCAGCTCGGCAGATCTGCCTTGGCCGCTCGGCAGTAAGTCGGTCGCTCGGCCTCGGAGGCGATCGCCGGTCGGAAGGTGTTAAATCTTGACACAACAAATTGTTAGTCTATCATGAATACACAATATCTCAAGATGAACAAACGCAATACCACATGAGTATAAACCAACACAATCATAATATGTCACGAGATAACCAGTCTCATTACGCTCAACTACACAATATAAATAATATAAAATAATTGAACATTATGCAAACACACATGAGTATGAATCAATAAATACAAAGTTCCAAGGATGGACATCATAGTTCGACTATCACAATATCTTCTTATTCAATTAAAAAGCAAAAAATTGCCTAAAAAATCCACAAAGATGACACATAAGCCATACCATTGTGGTGCCTCCGAGAAACTCAGATTAGTATAATATATATATATATATAGTGGCGCGTTCTATGCAGTACCAATATTAGATGCAGTATTTTACAGTACTAATTTATGCATGAGTTTTGTACTAATTATGCATGAAATATACGTATTTCGTGCATCAAAATTTCAATGCATTACTTTATGCAATATATGCATCAAAATATCGATGCATTAAAATATTAGATTATATGCATCAATTTTTTGTGAGTATTAATGCATTGAACTTTTGATGCACGAAATGCATATATTTCATGCATAATTAGTACAAAACTCATGTATAAATTAGTACTGTAAAATACTGCATCTAATATTGGTACTGCATAGAACGCGCCCATATATATATGTGTGTGCAAAAATGTCACAAAATGACACATAAGTCGAACAATTGGAAAGCTCAAAAACCCAATTTCGGTATATAATGTAGTTAGATAGATAAATATATACTTCCTCCGTCCCACAAAACTGTGCTCATTTTGACCTTGACCGGTCTCTCCAAATACATCTTTGATCATTAATAATTTTAATTATATCCGAATAAAAATTATAAAAAATAATATTTGGAAAATACACATTAAGATAAATCAAATAAGTACTTACATTACTATAATTTTTTTTATATTGGTTGTAATTCATCGTCAAAGGTTATGAACGTTGACCAATAAAAATCAAAATGAGCACAGTTTTATGGGACGGAGGAAGTATATTATATATATATATATACACATAAATATATTAATTAATTAATAAGACAACAGTAGAAGAAATTCAAAACAAATATAAAAAAGTACGAAATAACACGTAAGCTAACTCAATGAGCAAGCTAAAAAAACCAGTTTAAGTATATTACAATTCACGTTATTACGTCGTGGGCAGCCACTTATGGCGTCTAAGGGTATTTCTGCGGACGAACTACCAGCTATGGAGGAGGAACACATTGACGTGGATGAACCGATGGATTCAGGTGGTACTCGAGATTTTTAAGCTTTCTCTTCTTTTATGATGATGTCAATTAAAATATTAGCGTGGAATGTCCGAGGAGTGTTGAAAGATGGTTTTAGCAATAATTTTGGTTTATTGTGTACTATTCATAAACCCGATGTGGTGTTTTTATCCGAAACTTATGCGAGTTTGGAGACTTCTGTCAGAATTAGTAGGGGTTTGGATTTTCCAGATCATGTCTTTTGCCCGGCTTATGGTGCTTCGGGTGGCGTGTGGTGTTTATTTGATAAGAGCAGGGTTTATGCGGAATTTGTTTCTTGTGATTATCAGTGTATTCATATGATGATTGGTTCGTCTGGACCGAATCCATGGATGCTTTCTGGGATCTATGCCAGTCCCACAAGACAGGATAAACTGAACTTATGGCAGAACCTTGGGAATATCCATCGAAGTTATAGCTTGCCTTGGTATGTGACCGGGGACTTCAATCACATCTTGAGTATATCAGAGAAGAAGGGTGGCCGTGTAGCATCTTTTACCCGATGCAATGGTTTTCGACAATTGCTGGATAGTTGCGACTTGATGGATCTTATCTTCCAGGGCCCAAGATTTACATGGTGCAACAAGCGACAGGGCACTGGGCGAATTTGGGAGAGGTTAGATCGCACCCTAGTAAACTTGGATTGGAAAGAGTTATTCCCGAATTCTGTGGTCATAAATCTCCGACGCACTTTCTCCGATCACAGTCCTATTCTCACGCTTTGTGGGGGTCAAGAGGTGATTTCGGCCAAACCGTTCAGATTTGAGACTATATGGCTTCTCAACCAAGGTTGCACGGATTTGGTGAAACACCGATGGAGCGAATTCCGTTCTATTGAAGAGGCCATGCAAGTCTTGCCGACGGCTCTTCTTCAATGGAATAAGGAGGTTTTTGGTAATATTTTTAGACGAAAAAGATGGATTCTTGCTCGGATTAATGGGGTCCAGAAAAGTTTGGAGGAGAGAGTGGTTACAGACTCCCTACTGGCCTTGGAATCTAAACTTATTGATGAGTTTAATACCACTTTGGCCCAAGAGGAGGAACTGTGGCGCCAAAAATCCCAGGTGCAATGGCACGCAGATGGTGAGAGGAATACCCATTTCTTCCATCAAACTACAATTCAAAGGAGGCGAAGGAACACAATTGCGGCTCTGAAAATTGATGGTGAGTGGTGCATGGAGGGTTCTACTTTGCGAACTCATGTTTGGGAATTCTATAATGATTTATTTTATGTTAATGCTTGTACGGGAGGCTTATTGGTTCGGTCCTCATATCAGATTGGGATTCGGCTAGAGGATTGTGTGGGTCTGGAGAGAGTCGTTGATATGGAAGAGTTGAGAAATGTGTTATGGTCTTTTCAACCATCCAAAGCTCCTGGCCCAGATGGTTTCCAGGCACGGTTCTTTCAACACTTCTGGAGTTCTTGTAAGGAACTGCTGTTGAAATTTGTAAATTCTGCTTTGCAGCTGGGTTCCTTTAGTGATCGGGTGGGAGATTCCTTCATTTGCCTTATTCCCAAGACAGACAGTCGTGAGGCCATTGGCAAGTTCAGGCCGATCACGCTTTGTAATGTAACCTACAAAATTATCACTAAAGTGATCACTACTCGGTTGAGAGAACTGATGCCCTATCTCATTGCACCTACCCAGAGCAGTTTCATTAAATGTAGAGGCACTCATGACAATATACGCCTGGTTCAGGAGATTATACATATTCTGAGAGGAAGAAAGCAGGTTGCTACATGCCATATGGTTATTAAATTAGACTTAGAGAAAGCCTATGATAAAGTCAGCTGGAACTTTCTGGAGGAAACACTACGCTTCTTTGGTTTCCCTGAGAAAATTTTAAAGTTGGTGATGTTTTGTGTCAGAAGTTCTAGGCCTCGTATTTTGTGGAATGGAGCTTCCCTTCCTCCTCTTGCTCCATGTTGTGGTCTTCGACATGGTGACCCCTTATCGCCATACCTCTTTGTGCTTTGTGTTGAGAGGCTGTCTTATCTTATTAATGAAAGAGTTTATGAAGGCAAGTGGATGGGGGTTCAGACATCTCGAACTGGTCCCTCTTTCTCCCATGTTTTCTTTGCTGATGACTTGGTTCTCTTTGCAAAAGCGGATTCAGATAATGCGAGATGTATTAAGTCGGTTTTGTCAGAATTTTGCTCGGCTTCGGGGCTTAAGATGAGTGAAGCAAAGTAAAAAATTTTCTTCTCCAGTATGCGGGGAGCTAGGCGGCAAAGGACTATTAGTGATTTTTTGGGTTTCGGGATTACTAATGATTTGGGGGGATATTTGGGTGTTCCCATTATCCATGGAAGGGTTACAACCAGAACTTTCCGGGGAATGGTGGATCGAGTTGCTAGGATATTGGCGTCCTGGAAAGCTAAGTTACTATCCCTTGCAGGTAGGGTAATGCTTATTCAGTCTGTCACGAGTGCTATGCCTACTCACCTTATGCAAGCGCATTGGTTGCCGGAGGAGACGTATAATCAACTTGACCGTCTTAATCGATCCTTTCTTTGGTCAGGAGATCCGAACAAGAAAAAATTGCACCTTCTTAATTGGTGTGCTGTTACTAAACCTAAACGGTTGGGTGGTTTGGGGCTCCGACGTGCCCGTCAGTCGAATGTTGGCCTATTAGCTAAGGAAGGGTGGCGACTTTTAAAGGGAGATTCCAGCCTGTGGTTATCAATTTGTAAATCCCGATATCTTAAAGGAGGAGATCCTCTACGGTACTCTTTACGTGGAAGTGAGTCGAATGCTTTTAAAGGAATGGTACGTAGTTGCCAATTGTTGAAAAACTCTTTTGGATGGCGAGTTGGGAGTGGCACGTCAATATCCTTTTGGTGGGGGAACTGGCTTGACGGATCAAGCGTGGGGGAATTTTGCGAAAGTGTGCCTGAGGACTTGAATAACTTGCATGTTTCGGATGTGTGGCAACCGTCTATTGGTTGGGATTTGAATAACTTGGTGGGGACTCTTACAGATGATTTGAAGGAAAAAATATTAAGATTCCCTATGCCAAGAGGAACGTGGGGTGACGATCGTAGAATTTTTTTGGCGGCTAGTGATGGGAAATTCTCTTGTCAAGCTGCGTATTTGTCTATGTTTAAGAATCGAGAGATGAACTTAACAGCATGTGGAGGAAATTCATGGAGTTGGATTTGGGGCATGAAATGCCCTGCAAAATTGCGAGATTTCATTTGGTTATCTGCCCATGATTGCCTTCCTACACGGTGCCTATTGCGGAGAAGAAATTTAGTAGATAATGCGACGTGTTTAGTGTGTGGTTCTGGTGAGGAATCAGTTCGCCATATTTTGATGGATTGCCCGAAATCGCATGAAGTGTGGGATTTGTGTTTGGGGCCTGCTCTTTGGCATAATGTGCAATCATCTTTGGGGCTTGACTGGCTGCGCAGGCTTCTTACATCTGCTCACTCAAATTGTATTGTTCCTTTGGCACCCTGGAATGTTTTCTCTTTGGTAGTTTTGTGGCATAACTGGAAAGCTAGGAACGAATTCTGCCCAAGCGCACCCCAATAGCTTCGGCCACTGTTCACCGTATTAAACATATGGTGAGGGAGTTGTTATTTGCGTTTCCGACGAAGACAAGGACAGTCGGCAATGGTATGGACTGCACGATTTGGAGAAAGCCAGATTATTCTTGGTATAAAATTAATACAGATGCAAGCGTTTTTCGAAGCACAGGGTCGGAGGCAGGAGGAGGTGTTCTTCGAAATGATGTGGGGGTTTGGCAATGTGGTTTTTCTCGAAAACTCCCTGAAGTGTCGATCACGGTTGCGGAATTATTGGCTTTACGAGATGGTTTGGAGATGGCTTGGAATAGGAGAGTTCCAAAGATTTTGGTGGAACTAGACTCTGAAGTGGTGTTCAAACTTTTCCGTTCAGTGGACACCGTTGACCATCCTTTGCATAATTTCCTTGAAGGTTGTCGATCTTATGCTCGGCTTCCATGGAGTTTCTCTATCAGGCATACAAAACGTGGGGGCAATGCATGTGCGGATTATTTGGCAAAACTTGGACATGAGATGTTGGGCTTTCAACTTTGGGCAGATCCTCCGGACGGGCTTATCCCTCTCTTGGCAGCAGATGTTGAGGGGCGCCCTCATGGTTGGTTTGACACTTTTGTTTTTGTTTTTGTTTTTGTTTTGTTGCTTTCCTTTCCGCCGGAGAAAAAAATGCACGGTCTTTGGTTGCAGATGCTTGAATGAGCATTGGTTGCAGACGCTTGAATGAGCATATGACGGTAGTTAGATGCCTATTAGAGAATTTGTATTGTATTTATTTTAGAGGATTTAATTGTGATGTTATCATAACTTTTGTATTTAAATTAGTTTATTTACATTTAAAGTTACAATTACAATAGTCTTTTCACATGTAGTCTTTTAATATGAATAAGGACTCATCCGTAACGCTTTTTCCGTGTAGAATTCTTTTAGTCTATGTAATTAGTTATATGTAATGTATTGTATTTATTTTAAATGTTCATAGTGTAATGTTTTATCAACCTGTGCATTGCACCCATTGCATCTAAATATTCATAGTGTAATGGTCGGTACTAATTAGGTTTCCAGTACTTAAAATAGTTTATTCACATTAAAAGAGTACATGTAAAAGGACTTTTTCTAAGACGTTACATTTAAAAGAGTCTCTTCACATGTAATCTTTAAATACTAACAGCTTTTGTTTTAACATTCTACAATTTTATGCAATCTTGAAACTACGATATGATTTCGTTTTTAACACGATTGTTTGTATTCCTTGGAGTTTAATATGTAGATGTAAATTCGTGAGTTTATAAAAAATGAAATTATTTTTGGTGTGGAATCCATTAGTTGTACAATACTAATTTTTGTGCACAACCCCCCTTGCACATTAAATTAAGGGGGATAAGCTTTATATATAATAGATAGATGTTGGTATTAGCTGTATGTAAATCCTGAAACGTCGCCGTATGAGATTTTCATGTTTGAAACGAAGTCGTCTTTCCTGCTCCCACACTGCCTCAAGCTCGCAGCTTTTCGTCCAACGGATATAAAAAAGTGGAAAATTTTAAACCCGGAATATTGAAAAAGGAGAGAGAGAGAGAGGGGGAGGGAGGGAGAGGAAAATTGAAACTTTTCTTTTATTACCGAAACAAAAGAAAAGTGAACCACTATTGTGAATTTTTTTTCCTTTCAGATTCCACTCCACCGCTTTGATCCACGCGTTGCTGCTCAATTCCCGATTCTTGGCTTCTGGTTTATTTAATTTCTTTTTTAACATTTTTTTTACCCCCTTGAACATTAAATTAAGGGGGATAAGTTTTATATATATGGCAACGGTTCGTCGGGGATGGTTTTGCACTATCCAAAGCTGAATTTAAAATTAAAAATCGAAGCTGTGAAAAACGATTTTCCAGTCTTGTTTTACTAAAATAGGATTTTTTTTTGTTTCATATATGAATCAAGTAACTGTAACCGTTGAGGAGGGAAAAAAAATTTTACACATTAATTTTTCAAATTGTACTCCATACGTTCATAGTTAATTGTAACATTTAATTTCTTTTAACATTTTTTTTATCCCCCTTGCACATTAAATTAAGAGGGATAAGTTTTATATATAATAGATATATAGATAATTATATATATAGATATATAGAGATCAATTACTTAACATGCCAATAATAGAAATAATGAAAACGATGTTAAAAAAAACTCCACAAAAATGACACATGAGCCGAATCAATGAGAAAGCTGCCGTTTTGAAGAAACAAAGTAAGTATACTCGCAATTATTACGGTGCGGTGCGATTTTTCGGTTTATCGATTTTTTGAGTAAGTATACTCCACAAAAATGACACATGAGCCGAATCAATGAGAAAGCTGCCGTTTCGATACGATTCTTACGATGCAGTGCGATTTTTCGGTTATCGATTTTTTTTTCATACCCCCTGCTTTGAGAATTTCAAATTCAAGAAAAAAATTCCCGACCGTCCGTTACCACACACCTATTATCTTCTGCCTCTGGTATTGTTAGTTGTTACTCAATTCAAATTTTACTCACCGGAAGGAACAAAAATTAGGGTTCATTTACTTTCTCTCTCCATCCCACGACAATGTCCGCCCCTCCTGAAAGCTTCTCTCAACTCGACATCTCAGAACATGTAAGAGTTTCCGCTTTTCTCTACTGTCAGCTGCTATTCGGTGCACGTGTGTGTGTGTGTGTTGCGTGAGTGAGAAGATTCAGTTTCTTTTATCTCTGTGTTACAGGAAAAGGATAGATTGGTTGGGGATGTGATCCGCTACGTCCTGTTCAAAACCGAGCATAATGGAGGTTGTCCGATTAAAAGGGAAGAATTGACTCAGTTGATTACAGGTAAAGGCTACAGGCAGAGGAATCTGCCGGCTTTTGTGATCAATGAGGCTCAATCCAAACTCTCCTCCATTTTTGGATATGAAATGAGAGAGCTTCAGCGGTCTCGGACGTCGGCTAATCATGGACGTGCTTCTCAGCAGTGTGAGCTTTTATTCATTTTTTTTTCTTTATTTAATGGAAGAATGTTAGTGTGCAAACATGTTCTTGGGCATTGAGAAGTTCTCTTGCTTTAGAAATATGTGTAGGGATTTTGAAAACCTTTTTTAAAATTAGGTAAACACCTTGACATTTTGGAATTATCTTATCAATAGTCCCTTCTTGAAGGTGCACTTTTGGAAGATAAAAACAAATGTGGGGGTGTCTTGCAGTTTTAAAAGATAACCGAGTCTTTTTGTAATTAAGCCATACATCAAGGGTAGTTTTGTAAGTATCACATTTATTTGTTTTATTCAGCTCTGTAAATGTGTTACCTTGATGTTGAGATATGCTGCGATTAGCACTGTTAAGTTGTGCTTAATATTGGAACAAGAGATTATAGAGTTTTATGTTGCAGAATGTATGATCTTTCTCTAAAAAGGTGGGGTTTGGATGAAAAGATTTAGATATGAGGATTGGATTTGGAAGAAGATTTTGAATGGCTCCATTTAATATGGTTTCAATTAAAATCGTCGTAATGGCTCAACTAGCTCCAAATGGAAACTTAGCGACATGAAATCCATTGTATCCATATAAGCAAAATATTTTTGTTATCATATATTTAAAATCCTCAATTTCAAATAAATCCACCCATATGAACTGGGAACCGTTCGGTTCCAGCCATAATTTTCAGGAACCGGAACCGAACTGTTCAATGTATACATGGTTCGGTTCCTTTTATTTCAAAAGGCCGGACCGTTAGGAACTGATACGGATACGGAACCGGTTCGGTTCCACAGTTCCTCAATATGGAACCAAACGAATGAATTAGGGTTTCACTTTTGAGTTTTTATATCTTTCAATTATTATTTTTTAGGCTTTTATATATTATTCAGTTTATAGTCTTTATTTTATTATACATATATAATAATTCCATATATTTAATCACAATATAACCATATATTGATATTGTGATATATAATTTAATATTTGATTGAAATATGGACATTATATGGTTCCTCACAGTTCTATGAAATAATATAAAGAGGAACCGTAACCGAACCAAACCAAGCCAAACCGCAAGCCAAACCGTCTGCATATGGTCTGGTTCTGGACAAAATATGTACTTCCGATTCAATTCCACTCGGTTTTGCTGTTCTTGGTTCCAAATCACCGGCCATGAAGCTAAAAGGAAGAGAACAGAGGTGCCTAGAACAAATAGAAAATGTGGGCGTGGTAGTAGTTGTTGACTATCAAGAATTATAGTTTCCAGAGTACCAAATAAAGTGTTTTTTCCCCCTCAAGGAAGCAGGTAAGGAATATAACTTAGCCTCAGACCTGCTTAAGACATCGTTTAAGTCCTGTTGGAGTTTGAATTCCCTGGATAGCAGAAAAATAAGAATGTCTAGTAGATGTGATGTGCTTTCATCACACCTTTTGTCATCAAAGTATCTTATTTTTTCCTTTACTAATGCTTTTACATAGCAGTCAAAATACTGTCATTGTCAGTGTCCAAAACGTCTTCTTGCAACTTAGCATTGTAAAATAGGTTCATGCATATGCTTAAGGTTAGGTCCTTTTATTTCATTTAGTTTTTTTATAAGTGAAAGTAGCTCTTCACCAGACAATAATCCTCACCATGATCCTGATTAAGAAGCAACGAAATATAATTCCAGTTCGATAAAACTCGCACATTACTGATTTCGTATTAGTTCCTTTGTTGCAGCTACTAGTGAAGCAAAGTCGTATATAATCATAAGTCAGCTGCCAGCTGATGTCTACACGAAATTCGTGGAGGATAAAAGTTCGTCGCACATGACGGGTTTCACTTTTGTTGTTGTTGGGATTATCCATCTAGGCGGAGGCAAAGTTGCAGAAGGTATGTTAGGTTTATCTGAATTTTGAATGCATATCTTCACCTTAAGGCTATTGATTATTTGATAGTTATTAAAGTTTAAGGAATAATTACAGAAATTACTCCTTAGGTTCAACTTGATTACCAAAAAGCTCTAGTATTCAATTTTTACGCTATGGTTCTCTGGGATTTAGAATTTTGGTATTCATAACCTTCGGTATTGAGAATGCCGTGAATATTAAGAATATTTCTGTACTTTAGGATTCATAATCCTTACTTTTTACTGTAAATGTTAAATCATGTCGGTGTTGTATTATTATATACTCCCTCCGTCCACCAACCATGTGCATTGTTTTGACCGGCACGGGTTTTAATATTTCAGTTGACTTAGTTAGTAGGATGTGTTATGAGTGGAGTAAGGGGTCCACTTGTGGTAAAATTTGTTGCCAAAAATAAACAATGCACATAGGTTGCGGACGGACGGAAAAGGAAATTGTTGCACATGGGTGGCGGACGGAGGGAGTAGTATTTAGTGTATTATTTAAAGATAAGAAGAGGAGAGAGGGACATTGTTGTATTTTTTTAAATATGGAAGGAGGAAAGAGGAAAGTAGTTGTATTTTTTTTTAAATACAAAAAAAGGAGAGAGAAGTAATTGCATTGTTTTAAATATGAAAAAAGGAGAGGGGAGATGATATGAGTAAAGTAGATATATGATGTATAAGAAGTTGTTGGTTGGGTGGGTGTTTGAAATTTGAAACTTCGAGTAAAGGAGTATTGGGATTCAAAATCCAAATGCAAAGTAACATGCCCAAAAAATTTGTGATTGTAGGGCTTTGCAGAACCTACTTCTTTTCCTTTTCTCAGTTCAGATATACCTTTGAATTTTCGCCTAACTAATAAACCTATTTATATCGTCCCAAATTCTTGAAGAAAATCTTTGGCATCATTTGAGGCGCTTGGGATTGCATGAAAATGAGGAAAACCATCCGAACTTTGCAAACACGAAAACGGCGTTAGAAGCACTTGTCCAGCAGAGGTGATTGTTGGTATATCCATACAGAAGACTTGGGTTGGCTTCAATATCTGATCTTGGCTTTGTGTTTTTTCTCTTTTTTTTCTTCTTTTTTTTTTTTTGCAGATATTTGCAGAAAGAAAAAGTTAGTGGTCCAGAAGGCAACACAGTGTATTATGAGCTTGCTGAGAGAGCACTAGATCCACCAACCAATGACAGAATCAAAGCATATGTCGCTCAGGTGTTTGTTTAGTAGAAGTATTTTCTTTTCTTGTTCTGTTGGATCCCCCACCCCACCTAGGGTGGTATACCGTACCGTACCGAATTTTTTTGTCGATACCGTATACCGTACCGAAAGTTTCGGTACAACAAAATTCATACCGATACCGTACCGAAAGTTTTGGTATACCGAAATCCGGTATGGCTTTCGGTCCATACCGATACCGTACCGAATTTTATGTCGGTATTGGTGTATACCGAACTTATCGAAATACCGAATTACCAAAATATCGAAAAAAATCTTGATATACCGATATATACCGAAATACCGAAAATATCGATATACCGATATATATATTGAAATACCGATTTTTTTTGGTATCTCGGTATATACCGAAATACCGAAAATAAAAAAATTTCATACCGTTACCGTACCGAAAATTTTCGATACGGCACCATACCGTACCGAAAATTCGGTATACCGAAATTTTCGGTAATTTCGATAATTTTTCGATACGGTAAATTCGGTATTTCGACATTTCGGTATATTTTTCCACCCCTAACCCCACCTCACCCACTCACACACACAGACAAAAAAAAAATCTTTTAAATAAGCACAATTCCTGGGATTGTTTGCCAACTATAGTGAAAAGAAAGAGTGATTCTTATGGAGTCGCTTATTTGTAGAGTTTGCAAACAGTCGGCGGCGTTTATTTGGGTTTTTCTACCGTCTGGCAGGATGACACCAGACAAATTGTCAAAATATTTATTGATTGATCGTTCTTTGACAATGGTGATACACTACATTGGTGTAAAATCGATATACATATCCCATAAGGTTAGAATTTTGATAAATTGGATTAGGTGATGGATTGTCCTCTGCACAAAGGCGATTGTACTGCATCATTTTACAATCGTCATAAATCGCTCCCATAATTTTCTTCCGAGAATGTTACAAAATGATTTGTAAATGTCAATAGAAGTTGAAATTACGCATCTTGAAGGTGCGCCTGACATCAGGTAGGGGGATTAGGCTGCAGTACCGTAGAAAAACCATCTTATTTGAAACTGCGTAATTAGAATCTCCTTTATAACTTGGGCGATGGTACGAATGTTATTATTATTATTAATATAGTATTTATTATTTTTTCGTGTGGCAGATCGTGCAAAAAGAAGCGACCAATTTAGAGACAGATTGAACAAATTTATCCGTTTTGCTTGGGTTGTGCATTCGTACAAGTAAACCTTCAAAAAATAACATCTTTCTGTCTATATTGTTTACATTACCTTGCCATGCTTAGTGCAGTTCTACATACTTTTTTTTTTTATTTATGTTAATATCGATTTTTGACGAGAAAATTCTTTTTGGATGAGGCAGGCTATATCAAAAATCATGGGAAGGCATAGGATTTGGGAAATTCAATAGGTCGGTCCCTATTGTATCGATAACTGGCATTGTGTAAACGTTACAGATTTACGGCACCACAACTGAAACCTGTGTACGCAGTTCCG
This sequence comes from Orobanche coerulescens, assembly GCA_033398695.1. Classification (NCBI taxonomy): domain Eukaryota; kingdom Viridiplantae; phylum Streptophyta; class Magnoliopsida; order Lamiales; family Orobanchaceae; genus Orobanche; species Orobanche coerulescens. Next base: position 170,849,508 of record CM065811.1, read on the forward strand.
GTTTCTTTGTAGGTAGCTCTAGATCAGGCTCGATTTGGTAGATCGGCGAAAAATACTGATCAACCATGTCTTGAGATACATGCTCCAAACTTGGAGGATCCCACTGCAATTTTAACAAAATTTGGAAATTCACTTATTATTTTCAATTAAATAACTCAAGTTTTTACTGCAAAGAAAAAAACTTTTGATTTCATAATAATTATGATATTTAATTATATTATTAAAATCAAGCCTAAGTATATAATAGTTTACTTAAATAACAAAAATAAATTATGTTAAATATATCTAAATGTATCACATATTTTTTAATTATCTCTTTTTCTTTTCACCTATTTTTTAGGTAAGTTTGTGATACGTGAAATACTAGATGAAACACTCAACTGTTGTTTACCTTAGGTGCAAAATCTTTATCCACTAACTTTGCTCGGACTCCCTGACAATGGAATGGACACAAGTTTTGCATGGTTAAGGAAAAAAAAAAGAAATAGCAATTAAAGTTAAATATAAATATTTATTTGAAATTAATTTTTTCAAGTATTTTTAGCAGCAAAATAGGATTTCAACAATTTTATATTTTTTTTAAATATATATATAAAAAAAATGGTGCCCCTAAAAGATGTTGGGCCCTGGGCAGTCGCCCGACTTGTCCTGGTCTTATACCACTTCTTCACACTTGAAGAGTCTATTTTAATTAATTTACAGTGCTTTCATGGATTTTTAAGTATAATATTTAATACATAAGATAAGTTTTTTATTTCGATATCTTTTATTTATATCCTTATTAGTTGTGTTTTCTTTGGGCTACACATATATCTATATAAGTAAAGATATTAAACATAAAAAAATAGAAATATGATTATTTATAAGGATAAAATTATTTCTTGAAATGTGACTTTCAAATGGGAGGGAATAAGTATTTTCGATATATGATTTTTTTTTTCTTTTTAGTAATTAGGTTAGGCTAAAACTCCAGTCTTCAAACAACATTTATATATATATATATATATATATAGAGAGAGAGAGAGAGAGAGAGAGAGAGAGGTTCAGGTGAGATTGCAATTTAAGTTAAGAAATAAGAATGAATCTCATCCATAGATCTTGATAAATGGATGACCTAGATTTATTCTCACAAAAATTTGATGCATATAATGCAATATTTAATGCACCCAATATTTTGATGCATATAATGCATATTTTAATGCATTGCAATTTTGATGCACGAAATGCATATATTTCATGCATAAGTAGTACAAAACTCATACATACAGTAAAACCTCTCAAAAAGAATACTCTATTAAGGAATAAATTCTATTTAGGAATAAAACTTTATGGTCCCAACTTGGGACTAGTTATAATTTGGAATAAACTCCATATTGTCATAATTCATATATTTTCAAATCCCAACATAAAGAAATAAACCTCCATTTAGGAATAAATTATAATATATATATATATATATATATATATATAATTTTTACAATAGATTTAAGTTGATCTAAAATACTTGTTTAAGGTTGATTGTGACAAAGATTTAATCTTTTGTGTTGTAACCATATCATTCAACTTGCGTGTGCCCATTAGCTCGTCCAAATGACCACCTTCTTGTTGAACCCAAAACATTTCCAACTTGTCGAGTAAGCTTAAAGCTTCTTCACATGAAATTTTTTGTACTTCTATGCTATCATCCTCCTATTTTCCTCATTTTCTTGTCTAATTCCTTCAATGATTTCTTCATCGGTTAAAGCATAAACAATTTTCTTGCCTAATTCCTAAGTTTACAACATATTACATACATGTATCTACTAATTATAATATTTATATATTATACATGCACTTTAAAATTTAAAAAAAAATTCTTTTTTAAACTCTATTTAGGAATAACCCCCATTTAGGAATATTTTTTTATGTTCCCAAGGATATGACTTTAGAGAGGTTTCACTGTATTTGCAATTCGCAGGATAAGAACCATTCTCACTTGATTCTCTCTCTCTCTATATATATACCTCATAGAAGTCACCAGTTATCTGCATGGAGATTGCTTGTACTGTCATTCTATACTCTCTAATAAGGCACTGCTCAAGACTTTGGAACCTTCCTTCTCGTATCTGCTAAAACCATGCATCAAATGCATCTCGGGACAGAAAGGAAAGAAGAAGAAGACTAGAGTAAATGAAGCATATGCGCTTACGGATCTTAAGGAAACCTTTAAGCTCAGCGGTGGAGCTCGTTTGAGCTTCTCCAGAGTCGATACGCACCATGCGTCGTTTGTTTTGACAGCTTCATTTTCCTAGGAAGTTAAAGTTATATATTCAAAATGTTATGAACAATGTTCTAAAGATCGAGTAGTCGGGCGATGGGGAAAGACATAGTGCCTAGAAGGGCCTAGGAATATCGACAGTTTCATACATAATTCCCTTAGTACATACGTCAAGCCGCCTATGTTTGTAATCGAACCAAACCGAACCAAGTGTTCATAGGCCTTCGTCTTTGCTACGATAATAGCATTTTTTGCTTCTCTCTTAGCTGCCTTATGCCTCTCCGAGCCTTCATTTATTTGCTTCTTTTGCCACATTTTGAAACACTCATTCTTATGTTTCAGTTTCCCTTGGACCTCGTCAATCCACCACCATACTTCTTTTGAATAGGGGTATCTCCTTTAGATTATCACAATACTTCTTCTCTCGGTTCTAATAGGAGCCTAGAGCCTAGAAGACCCTAGGAATTGTACAATTTCATATATAATTCACTTAGTAAATAAGCCATAATTATAAAATTATATCAATGATAATAACTCGATCAAAATTTTAACCAGTGGCTCTGAGCCACCGGGTTCTTCCCTTTGTGGAGACTCGGGTTCGATTCTCTTTAGGGACGAATTAAGGAGTTATAAGGTGGCTTGGTGGTAAGGGTGTTGAAGTTTAGAAGTCTAGGAATGTTCGGTGCTTGGTGAACTTACTACTAATAACAACTAACAAATTACTAACATTAACTGATAAAAAAAAATTAAAAATTATCTAAAACATTATATTTTAACAAATATTGCGGATTGTGTAATCATCTCAAAATCTACATTAATTTTAATCAATCATATTTGTTCAAAAAATCAAATAATATAGAAAAACAAAGATCCAGCCCGCCTAGACAATAACCGCACTGCGTAGCTCCTAGGCCGAGTAGGTGCCGACTAATTACCCGACCACCTAGAGTGGCTGATTTTACCAAAATCAAGGCGCCCACCCAACCCGGTTTTAGTAACATTTTTCTACAACTTAGTTTAAAAGATAACCGGAATTTTATTGGCGACGAGGCTTAATTTTAGGGATCCATATATATGGATCATCCGAGAGAAAACCCGAAGCAACCAAGAATAAATAAATAATGATCAATGTCCATGACATCCCAAAGGATTTAACTTTTTTCAACCATATCCAAAGATTGTACAATAGCAATTAACAATCATCTCAAACTCATCGCCGTCTCATGATATTTTCCATATAAATGGAAAAAACTATGATGTTGACGGTTTTGGAATTTCGTTCTATTTCTCCTTCATATGAAGGTTGCGACAGGAAGGGCATCCGGCGTAAAACTTTGCCACTTTGTTATTTGCATGAGTTATGGTGTTAACTAATTTTAGACAATTAAACGACACTATAATCTTCATGCCACCGACCCCAACATAGTTGGGATTAAGGTGTTGTTGATGATGATGATCCAAAGATTGTACAAGAGGATGTGCAATATTTGAAAAACATGAATGCATACACTTGTAATGCTACCGAACGTGAAACAATCACTAACGTTCTTACCAAAGACTCGATAATTTCTTCGACCGTGTCGTTGCTGAAACATTGGTCGATTGTTTCAATCCTAGCCAGGAATGAGCACGACGACAGATTAAAATAAATTTAAAATTAAAACCATGACATTGAAGAACATGATGGAGAAGTAGTAAAAGTACTTCTGTTTGTTGTGTGTTAAAAGCCAAAACCCCAGAATCAAGAATCTAAAACACATCTCCCATTTGCAAACAATAAAATGTGATTCTTGTCCCAAACGAAAAGCCGATAATCACTTTTTTTTTTGATAAAGTACATGCGATGATGCAAATAAAGTACCTGTGAACCACACTGTCCGGACCCGGACGAACCGAATCTTCAAACCTTGCTAAACAAGTTTCAATGGAAGAGGGATCACAGGTTACCATGTTTACAAGTTTTTTCTCGGCCGACGACAGTTTCTACATTAGTAAAAGTACTGGATTAATGAGATCAATGTAACTCGAAACCGACAAAAAAAAAGAGAAAAATAATGAGCAAGACTAGGGCTGTAATTCGAGCCGAGCTGCTCGCGAGCAGCTCGAGCTCGAACTCGTTTATCGGGACTCAGCTCGAGCTCGTTAACGAGTAGAGTTCGAACATAGAATATAAACGAGTCAGCTCGGCTCGAACTCGTTTATAATACGAGCCGACCTCGGACACAAGATTAAGCTCGTTTAAGTGTAATTTTAAAGGAGCTGCTCGACCGGCTCGGCTCGACTCGTGAATTAAGCGAGTCGAGTTCTATCAGTACTTTGAGCTCGTTTACCTAAACGAGCCGTCTCGACTCGTAAAAAAAAAAAAGCTCGAGCTCGAGCTCGAGCTCGCCCGGCTCGAATGACAGCCCTAAGCAAGACTAACCGTGTTGTGCAAATAGTGTGTAGCAAGTCCACATGACCACATTTCTGCCCCGTTAAGTTTATCGCCTGTCAGGGCAAGGTATTCGCCTGGAAACGTAAGAACATAAGAAAATAATCTCTTCACTTAATATTTTTTTTTTTTTTTTGGAAGAAAATATTTTTAGTTACTAAATTATGCAGAACCAGAAGTTGGCAATCACTTATACTCTATATAAACAAGTGGAGGCCATGTATAAGAATTTACCGAAATAGCCTGGCAAACGGGAGAGGTAAAAGGATGCCCCTCCGTCTGGATGGAAGCCGATTAATGTCTCCGGAGTTGCGAAAATCTGCAGTTTTTATCGAGTCCAAGTTCAATCATCATATAAAGAAGTGGAAGCTACGGCCATGATATATTCGAGCTCAATTGTACTAAAAATCAAATACTAAAAAATATTCTAAAAATCAAATACATTGCAGGAAAATGAACTGTTTCATATATATAAGTAGATAGGAGTATTATATTATGAAACTTTCATATTATAACATCTATAACACACACACACACAATGTTAATTTTCAAAGTTCTCCTTTATCAAGAAAGTAAAAATGTAAATACAAATGGAATGTTATTACAGTTTTGTTAGTAGCAACACGAAACATGCCGGTGACTGAAATCCCAGCTCCACCACCCATAGTAGCTCCATGTAGAATAGCCACCTGCATGGAACTTTTGTTCATAGATATATAACACACAAGGTTCTCATTCAGCTAAAAGAGATCCAGTAAAAATAAGTTTGAATCAGTTTAGATCGGTAAAAACCAGTTCTAATCGTAAAATAAAATATCAATAGCTTTATATTAAATATACTAGTGAATCAGGCGAAACCAGTTTTAGGCTCGTTTTGGTATTGCTTAACTTTAAAAATATCAGCTATCTTATGAACTTTTAAATTTGATATAGTGTTTGGTAGATAGAAAAAAACAGTCTCATTTTTAGAATTTACGAGTCACTGAGCAGCATTAGGGTTGCTTTCAGAAGCTACTGTCATAAGAAACAATGAAAATTAATATTTTACATCTTAAAAACACTTTAAAAAATAATATTGACTAAGCACAAATCTGTTTAAATTCACAGTTGATTATTTTCAGTTCACAGCTGCAACATATTTGCTTCTAAGTCACAGAAATACCAAACTAGGCCATAATCTCTAAAAATAAGTTCTATTCAGTAAAATTCTTCGGTCATCAATTTGTAAAAGTTTGTTATAATTGGTTAATAAGTAAAAATAATTCTAGCTCGTAAGAAATAGGGTGAAAAGAATAAAATATAGGCTAAGCATACATGGCCATCTAGACGGAAACACTATTTTTGTGATCCGTTGGAAGTTTACGGAATCATAACTCACTTGTGGTTTCGGATAAGTACCGATGCTGTGTATCAAACTATATGCTTTCCAGAACAATTGTTTGCACTCTTCCACATTCCCTGCATGGATTGCACTTATAATTTCGCGATAATTACAAAAACTACCCAAAGGTTTAGTACTATTACACAAAAATCCAATTATTTTCGAAAACTTCAAATTTTGCACTTGCAAAACGAATTATCCCTTTAACACCCATCAGTTGGTGTAAATTGTAATATAAATAAAAATACTAGAATTATTTTTTTATTAATTCTTGCAGATAACTTTCAACCACAATGTTAAAAATTAACAACACATGTAAGAGAAGGATAGAATTTCAATTTCAATTATAAACTTCTAATTGATAGAATAAATGCTCAAGTTTTCTTCATTTTCATGCATTTTTATTCTCCAAAAATTGTATGCCCTGATTGGTAGCATGTTTCAATAACAAATAGATTTAAAGAAGAAGCCTTTCATAAAGAAGACTACATTTATGTGTTAATTAGTTTTTCTCCACAGCAATTCTCTCTACAACACTTTTTTCCACAATAGGTTCTGTTGGCTAGAGCGATGCCAAACGGCCCTTAGTCGGTTTTGGTGGTACCTTTTCACAACCTTAAGGTATATTTGCTCTAGGAGTCTAAATATTGGATATAGATTTTGAATTCATGTACTCGTTTACGCTAAAACTCAAATTTAAATGCTCAACTAAGAGCTCCTCATACATCATATATATACTTTATATCACATCATCGCTCTCTTTCATCTTTTTATATCTAAAAAATACATCTACTTCCCTCACTATGTGTTAAAATTAATTATATCAAATGTTCAACAATAAAAATTTTCAAAAGTGCCCTTAGAATATTGAACTAATCTTCAAAAATAGAAAGTTCCTTCCTGATCGATTTTCCGGCCGGTCAATTTTCGTTTTTGTTTTCTTATATTTTTTTGTGCCCGACCTGTTTTCCGACGGTCAAGAGGGCCGGACGATCTGCTTTCTGATGGGGCATCGCTTGTTGCCATCCACCGGCACACCTAAGGCGGGCGGCCATTTATTTTTTCTTTGGGGCCGGCCTATCGGCTTGTTTTCTAGCAGGGCCGCTGCCGGCCACTCTTTTTTTCTTCCTTTTTGGTGCGGCGCCTGCCGGCCGATCCCCGACGGCGGTCATTTTTCTTTTTCTGCGCAGCCTGCGCGCCAACGGAGCCGCCGCCGGCAGATCTCTTGTAGCCGACATGTTTTTTCTTTAAGTAATTTGGTAATTTGATTATTTTAGTCTAACTATGGTACTGCCACCGTGCCATTATGACACTGCCACCGTGCCATTATGACACGAGTGATGTCTTTTATAATAATACAACATTATCAATTTTTATTTAACATCCACCGTAAAAATTAAAGATTCTAAATCCTAGAATAAAATAGTATTCTTACCATTCACACCATTCGCAATACCTAATATTCTCAATACCATAATTCTAAATCCAACGAATAGTGGAGTAAACATCCTCTCATAATCAATATGAAAATGGGATTATTTTGTAATTGGATGAGAGAGAGAGAGAGAGAGAGAGAGAGAGAGAGACCTTCTCTAAGGTGATTGTAGATAGAAACAACATCTCCACCAGCACAGAAGGCCCGGCCTCTGCCCTTCAAGACTACAAACCCAATGTCACGATTATCTTCCCAATTCCTGTATAACTTTTGAAGTCTGGCTACCTATGTATTGCAGCATATATATATTTCGCAAGTTTCAGTTTTAAATTATGAGCCAGCACTAATAAAAAGAAAGTAGTGATTATATATGTAAAGGGATTAGTCAATTTTTAAATTAGATACGAATTTACTGCACAAATAATATGTCAGAATGTATATTCATTTTTTCGAATTCACCATACATATTTAGTACGGGTCGTTGAATCATTTTAAGTTTGCTTATTCATTTTTTGCTTGACTATTAGGTAGGGCTGTAAACGAACCGAGCCGAGCCGAGCTTTGACCTAAACGAGCCGAGCTTTGTTATCGCACAAAAAATATGTTCAAGCTCGAGCTCGTTAATAAAACGAGTTGAACTCGAGCTGTTCGCGAATAATTATATATTTTTAAATTATTTAAATAATATATTTAAATTATTTAAAACAAATATTTTAAAATAATCATTAAAAATTATATATTTTTTAAATATATATAAAAATTAATATTTTAATATATGAAAATTATTAATCTATAATACAATATATAAATATTATTAAAATAAATTTAAAAATATATTTATTAATCGAGCTTAACGAGCCGAACCGAACCGAACCGAGCTCGAGCCGCACATGCCCAAGCTCGGCTCGAGCTCGTTTTCTCAACGCACAAATTTTTGTGTTCGAGCTCGAGCTCGAATTCTTAACGAACCGAACCGAACCCCTAACGAGCCGAGCTCGAGCTTGTTCGTGAACAACTCTGTTCGTTTACAACCCTAACTATTACAAACAAATATTCCATCTCTCACAGCCAAAGGTATATTTTCACAGGTGATATTGTGGATGTGATAGATTGTCAGATTTTATAAATATTGATGGTGAGTATGAATGAAAGTAAAAAGTAAAATATAGTAATGGTGAGCATGTGATGGAGAATAAAAATGAAGAAAGAACTATTTGATTTAACTGTATAAAATTGAAAGCGTCTCTATAACAATGTTAACATTGTATATATAGCAAAGGACATGGACACTATAATAGACAACAATGTTAACATTGTATATATAGCAAATGTTAACATTGTATATATAAAAGTGAAAGCGTCTCCAACATTTTTTTTCTAGCAAATACTCTCCATGTCCCGCTTAAAACTTGACATAGGGGGTATATTTGATGTTTTTAAAGTAATAATTGATGTAAGTAATAATAATGATAAATGTGTGGTAAAGATTAAAAAATAAAAAAGTATTGATAGTAGTGTCTCGTGGAGATTAAAAAATAAAATATGATTGTTTGATTTAATTGAGTAAATGTGATAAATGTAAAACTTATAAAGGGACAAAAAAAATGGTAAGTGTAAAATTTTGAGCAGGACGGAGGAGATAATTTGGTTATTTAATTATTTTAATTCAATTATACCACTGTTACCGTGCTATTCAGACACGATATATATATATATATATATATATATATATATATATAAGAGGAGAAACAAAGAAATTGAGCAAATCAATAGTTTAAACATGCACATAAAAGGCTAACCATGGGAATGTTGAGAGCATTTAGTGAAGATGGTCTGTTGATAATCGCTGTTCTTGAACTAACATTTCTTTCAACAACAACCTGAATTTAAAAAAAAAAATCAAAATTATTTAAAAATTAAAATTAAATACTCTATTTAAAGGACAAATTGGGGAGACAAGAATATTAAAAACTGACTGAAATATCATAATCATCCATAGGTGGATTCTTGGGCAGAGAGGTTAAGTGCATGTTTAAAACAATTTCAAAATTATTTAAAAATTAAAATTAAATATTTTATTTAAAGGACAAATTGGGGAGACAAGAATATTATATATATATATATATATATATATAACTGACCGAAATATCATAATCATCCACAGATGGATTCTTGGGCAGAGAGGTTAAGTGCATGTATCTATAGATAGGGTTTTTAGCAGATAAACAGCCACAGAGAAATAATGCAGACTTGTAAAATAACATATTTTCTTCTGGAAAAAATAAAAATAAAAAAAAGATAACTCTTTTTCTTCAATAAACTGTATGAACTGATTTGTTTGAATCTTGAATTTTAAGAAGATACATTATGCAGTTTCTCATACTAGGGTTGGGCACAACTACTAATTTTGTCCTACTTAAAGCCGACACGAGTCGATTTGAATAGTCTAATTTCAAAATACAATTTTACTCGGTAGAAGAATTTACTTTCAACTTAAATTTGTATAATATTCTTTATAAAATTATCGTCAAAACTACTAGATTTTAGAATACCAGTACTTTAAGTTTGTGAGATCACAAACGCCAAAACTATTAAGTTTCGGACTGTCATGGAGTCAAATGAAATGGATATGTCGAGCCAAAATCAAATACACATATCGACTCAAATCAAATAAACATATTCAGCCCAAAAAAAAAAAAAAATATCGAGCCAAATTCAAATTCACATGTTAAGCCAAATGTAAACTCAACATCTCGAGTTGAATATACACATCAAGCCAAATTATCAAATACAAATATGGAGCCAAATCAAATACGCATATCAAGCCAAATGTAAACACAATATCTCCAATCATATCGATCTCAAATCAAATACACATATGAGCCAAATATAAATACAACATCCCCGGTAAAAAAGTTAGACATCTAGTCAAATAAAAAAAGATTAAGCGAAATAAAAAAAATCAAGACAATTAGAAACGATCGAGCCAATAAACGTTGTGCGTCTTCTCAAAAATCACAATCATTAGAAATTTCCTAATTGACATGATGGTTCGAGCCGAGTCCCGCAGGTGACAGCCACCGCGAGTATTTAAATCTTTCAGAATTTTCAAATCTCATAGTATTTTAAGATCTTGATATCTACCGCAGTTTAAATTTTTTTTTTCCAAAAATATTTCTTGAACCTAATTCAGAAGAAGATGAAAATACATACTACCTCCGTTCTCTTATAACTGCAATATTTGAACTTTCACGCTTGTCAATGCACAACTTTATTATTAATATCTTCAATTTTTTATTTTTAAAATGTATAAAAAGTTGATATTTTGGAAGTATATTTCGAGATGAATCTAATAAGATCTCACATGACTATTTTTTCATATGTATAAATCACAAAAAATGGTCAAAAGAGAGTATATGAACAGTGTAATAGTCAACACGTTGCAATATTAAGAGAACGGAGGAAGTATATTTCAATTTTTTGGCTCGATATTATTTGACTCGATGGTTCTCCCAATTTGGGAACTGTTCCAATTTATTTAGCACACTAGTTTTAATTTTTCAGGCTCAAGGCTTTTTAGAAAATATATTTTTGGAATTTGTGGTAATTTTTTTTTGGCAATTAAAAAAATAGTCAAAAGAACTCATCGACTCTTTTATTATCTTTATCTGTCCTAAATTTCGAAAATGTAGGCTTACCTAAACAATTCAAAATTATGTAAATATTGGGGGCAACCACATGTAGACCAACATCCACCGAGAATACTAGCATAATTTGGCCATCCACTAGGCCACAACCACCTTTTAAGTATAGAAATTAATACTTGTGTTTTTTTTTCCACTACGGGAACCCGAAGCGAAGCGGCTACTTTTTGAGTGCGCATTAGATAAACCTTCGAGTTGGACGTAATACCAGAAATTACGCCGACTGTGAAACCACACTAAGCAAATCTCGCGATGCGCTCAACCAAGAAAGTGTTGGTAGGGGGAATCGAACTCGTGATCTTTCAGTCTCTCATTTACCTACTCTTGCGAGTTAATACTTGTGTATTGATATGCATAGACGTTAGTCATCCTTCGATTAGTTCAAATTTGAAGATCATCATAAACACCTCGTAAACACGATATTTGCAATATAATTTGAGGTTTATTTATTTCAAATGTTATGACGAACATTAGAAATAATTGATTTGATATCTTTTTTTTTACATATAGTTGCCTTAATCACTACCAACATCGGGATTTTAGCCGACGACTTAAAGTCGTCGGCTAATCCTCCCAGTCGTCGGCTAAAAAACTTTCGGCTGATATTCATCGGCCAAGGTTTAGCCGACGACTTTTTTGGTAGTCGTCGGCTAAAGTTTAGCCGACGACTTTTTTGGTTGTCGGCTAAAGTTTATAGGTTTAGCCGACGACTTAGTGCCGTCGGCTAAATCTTTAATCTTTAGCCGACGACTCTAATCCCATTTTTTAAAAAAAAAACACAGAATTTGGAAGTCCCAAAACCTGTATTTCGTAACCTGCAATTTCAGTATCCACAACAACACAATATACAACAGTTGCCAATTGCACCAAAACTATAATACATAACAACACAAAACAATACAAAGTTGCCACTGCATATATATACATAATAAGATCAATATCTACATAATAAAAATATTTTACAATCCACTACCAAAATCATCTAAATGTCCAAATGTAGAAGTAGAAAGATTACCACCATCCCCTAGATCCTCGTCACGAGGCTGTGAAGATGGGGTCTAACCGAAGATAGAATGCGGTGGAGCAGGTGCCTGCAGTCCAGCCTGAGTAATAGTCTGAGTCAGCGTCATCATATAGTCCATCATGGCCTGCTGCTGTCTCCGGAAACTCTCTAATCGCGTCTCAGTCCTCTGCTCGCTCTCACGTAACCGCGTCTGAGTCCTCATTTCACTCTCAGCTCGGAGCTCCCTATCTGCCCTCAACTGCTCCTCGAGATAGGCAGTCCGTGCATCCCGTCTGCAAGGGCGCCGAAAGCCGGGGGTATCTCTCAATAGGCTGTGACCCTCGGCTCCCATCATCTTAGTGCAGTACCGACTACCTCTAGGAGGGTAGACGACACCCCACACCCTAGCACGAAGATAAGGATCGGCCTAGTCGATCTGTCCAATGGCGGAATCGAGATCGGTATCCAATAAGTTTAGATACTGCTCCCGATCAATCTCAGCAAGCATCCTCTGAGACTGTTGGGATAACAATCCCTGTATCGAGGTTTTGATAGAGTGTTTTGACAATGTGCCAATCCAGCATACAACAAGCTGCTGTATCGAAAGTCTAATCGAAGTTGCTGATCCTGTATTGAAAACTTATCATTATGCCATCATACAACAACAAGAGTCTAAAAATGCCAAGTATGGAAGTCGTCCCTTAATACAACAAACATTCCATACAACGACCTCTCCTTTATAGCCTACATCATAAATGGATACAACATTCAAGCTGTAAAGTATTGAGACCTTCATACCTATCGAAACAGGACTGAAGACCATTTGATAAGGAATCTTTGTTATTCGCTAAAGTCAAGTCCCGTTTGATAAAGATGTATTTAAATACTGAAAGGATAAAGTATTTAAATACTAAAGCCGATAGAGATCTTCAAACAACGCAAAATCCGGATCTTGGTCTATACAAGTCAACCATCCAGTTGTAATAGACTTTTGCCCAACAGATCTTTCTCAACAGATCTATTCAGAAGGCTATATATATATCCCCAAGAGTTTGAAGATCAGTTACTACAACAACAAGTAACCAGAAGCACTTACACGAATATATCTGAGCAAACATATTTCTTCAAGCATACTGCATATTCTGAAGAGAAGAAATATACAAGTGCTCAACCTTGAACAACACATCATCAGCTCAGGCTCAAGAAAGTCAAGTTATTGTTTAAACCATCGTTCTATCCTTGAACAAACCCATCAGCCCTGTATGGACTGAGAAAGCATTGCTTTTCCCGAACTGTGTATGACGGACTTGCATTGAAGAGACAAAGCTTCGGAACTTTGTGTGAAGAAGTTAGTCAAGTGAAAGCCTAAACCAATCTGTGTGAACGATTGAAAGCTTTGATCATTGTATCAATCTGTGTGAACGATACATTGATAGGTTTGATTATAAATATGTAGTTGTGTACGTAGTATTAATAATAAACATTTTCACTCTTGTGTGGAGGACCAGTGGACGTAGAGGGGTTTACCTCGAACCATTTTAATTACTGTGTCTATTACCTTCTGCATTTACTGTTTTAATATCTGTGATTATTTTAAGTATACACTTCATATCTAGTTGCTGTATTTACAACAACTTACTTTAACAAGACTTCCGCTACGCACTCAGATTTGAAAAACGTACAGCTTGTTGCTTAAAACACTTTCCAAGCTGTATTCTGTATACTTAGTGGCCAACAAGTGGTATCAGAGAGGTTGATTCTAAAAAGAATTAGTCGTATTTTTAACCGAATCAGATCCAAAATCACTTATTGTTGTTTAAAACAGTCTTTTTCTTCCTTATATTCTCATATGGATACATCAATGATCAATAAAGTCCCTATGTTTTCTATTAACGAGTTTGACGACTGGAGAATTAGGATGGAAGCTCATCTTGCAGCAATGCACGAAGAGATAATTTTTGTTATACATGATGGCCCCATAAAGATCATGAAGGTAAATCCGGCCCCAAGGATTGAAGGCCAAGCTCATGCCGAGATGCTCGAGAAAGAGCGCGAACAATGGACTTCTGATGATAGAAAGCACGCCAACCTCGACAATGTTGCAAAGAATGTGCTATTTGTCACTCTTGACAAAGGCACGTTCTCTAAGGTAAAGATCTGTAAAACAGCCAATGATATCTGGGATAAACTCAAGTTAATTTGTGAGGGAACTGAGCTCTCAAAAGAAAATAAAATTTCAAAATTGACTCAACAATTTGAATCTTTTGAAATGAAACCTACTGAAACACTTGAGGAACTTGACCTCAGATTCACTGGCATTGTTGGTGAACTTGAAGCATTAGGCAAAATTTACACACAAAAGGAGAAGAACCTAAAAATTTTCAGATCTCTCCCTGCCCGATGGGACATTAAGGCCCTATTCTTTTGGACTTATTTTTCAGTTTTTAAGTTCAGTTCAGTTTAGTTCAGTTCAGTTCAGGTCCATTCACTTCACTTCGGCCCAGTCCAGTCCATTCGCCTGGGCCGATTCTAATTGATTCGAGTCCATATATAGATTCTCTTAAAAACTCTTGTTGACACTTGATGATCTGCTTTGGGCTGAACATGGATTTTGACAGTTGTGTTTGGATTAGCTTGTTGCAATTCCAACACATAATCTCTGAGCATCTTATATTGATGTATGTAATCACCCCTTAATTTCCTTTCAGCTTGTTGTTTTGCTCTAAATGCCTTACTTTCTGAAACACTTAGTTCATGTTTCTGTTGTAGTTGCTCTTGAACAGCTCTAACAGGTATGTTAGGGTTTGTTTTCAACTGCTCAATTAATTCCTTTCAGAACCATTGGTATGTGGCATACAAGTTATCTCTTTCCTGTAGACATTTATGGACTGACTTGTATGTTCTTACCTCCCAAGATTCAGATTTTTTGACTTTGGATACTAGCAACACCCATGGACATTTATTATCATCCACCTGTTTCTTGCTATTAGGTCTACCCCCATTAATGAGCCTCTCCTTAGCAACTTTTTGCTTGGTCCATTTAATTTTTGATTGGGTGAACTGACTTTGCCCACTAGCCTGACTTGGCCCACTATCCAAGTTATTTTCTTCACCAGCTGGTAGAGAAGGGATAACACCTCTGCAAACTGCCCTCACTCTTTCATTGTCATTCTTTTCCATTCTTATTTTTCTCCTAGTCTCAATTGCATGCTCCTTATTGTATTCCATCACCTTTTCTTTGTTTGGAAATTTTTGACCCACATAGAAATATGTCTTGTAAATTTTCTCAGTAGCATGTGCTTGTTTCCTTAATTGCTTCAACTTCTTTTTCCTTAACCTACTACCTTCACTGTCACTACCTGATGCACTTTCAAAATATTCATTTTCTAATTCATGAACATCCTCTCCATCTGCTGCATCATCTTTAATATCAACTGCTACTCTCTCTCTACACCCCATAAACTCCACAGTCTCATCAACATTGTAGTTAAAGTCCTTCATGTCAACATCCACCTCATCCACATTGTTATTCTCATCTACTATGTAATCACTGTCTTGACTATCATTATCACTCTCACCATCATCCTCAGAGCTATCCTCTTGCTCTCCCTCTATCTCATTCTCACTTTCGCCATTCATTTCGGGCCAACCTCAACCTCGTGGTCAAAGAACAGGTCAAAGTTAGGATCTTGTGACTCTACATAAGGGTCATAAGAAGAGTAAAAGTCATTTACAAACTGACTAGGGACTTGAGAAGAACCATCATTAGCAACTGCACTACTTTGCCCTACTTCTAAATTGACAAAACATGGCTCTTGGTCTTTACCACTACTTTGACCTATATCTTTACCTAAACACCCTTCATTCACATCCAACACTATTTTCTTAGCCACTAGGGTAATGCCTGTCCTTGATGTTTTTGGTTCATCATCTAAATCTTCTATTACAAGTTTTTTAGGCTTTGGAGGTGTGTAAAGGTCAGGGTTGGTCTTTTCATGCTCAACATAGACCATCAACAAGCTTAAGACCTTCCACGACATACTTATCTAATAACAGAACATCTTTGTCACCTGCTAAAGGTTCTAGTCCATTGTCTAAATCATAACGAGGTTTCAAGAAATGATAAAACATCACCCTCCTCCCATCATACTCTAAGTCTTCTAGCATGGAATCAATTTCATGGATAGAAAACTCATCACTGTCTATTAAATCCACAAAAGTAATCTTGCCATTCCTGTATATCCTGTTAGGTGAATTCGTGAAAAACACACCATGATAAAGTTTGATGGAAAACAGAGTAGAGTTCATACCTGCAAATAATTATAAGAAACAATCAGACTAGGGTTTTAAACATCAAAACACCAAACACAGTATTGCAAACCCAAAAAGTCATACTAAAATTCAATAATAACGATTAAAAATCTAAAACACTTACCATCATTGTCAAAAAAAATTATAAAAACATATACTTACGATACATGACATAGGGATCTCGATCATGAACATCATTTCCTCTAATTTCATACAATGCGACCACCATCTGAATGCTTTGCGAAGTTTCAGTTCACAAATTTCTAGAGTACGAAAAGGTTTGGGGAAGAAGAAGATGAAAAGTTGACTTTGTGTCTGAAAAGGTTTGATTGTGGGTGGGTGGGTGACGGGGTAGAAAGATGAGGAAGAAATCTGGGCGGAAAGTGGGAGGTTGGGAAATGATGGATATGCCCTCGTGGGTTAAGTGAGTTAACGACTGTTAGTGGGAGTTAGTGGGGCCAGTTGGATGGAGGTAGGCCTGGGCATGGGACGGGATGGGACCATTTTTAGGTAATCCTGATCCCGTTCCATTTGAAAATTATGGGACGAGATGGGACGGGATTACTCTTCTGAAAAATTGATCCCGACCGTCCCGATCCCGAATGGGATCGAGACGGTATCGGGACAAGAACGGGATGAAAAATGGTCCCGTTGACCAGTGTTGACTCTCAAATAAATACAATATTTGGACTTGTTACATGACAATAAATTTAAGTTTTTTTTAAACCAATCTATTTATCAAATATCGTTGTGAGTCATTTGTTAATTCTTGAACAAATGGTTCATAGAACGAAGTAATAAATATAAAGAACATTACAACACAGTCAGATACTTACTGATCTCTACTTCTATACACAAGTTCTTCATGGTTTATGGAAGTTTCGTTCCCCGAAAGAAGTAAATGAGATAAGTTAGAAATGTTAGATGATAAGACTGCTTTGGGCTTGGTAGTCGGATAAATTTAGTAACTAGACATTATTACGGGACGGGACGGGATCCCATCGGGATTTGACATTTGGGCTCGCGGCCCGTCCCAAGTTTTTAAAACGGGACGGGACGGGATGGGCCCTGAGTTTTAAAATTTTGGTCTCGTCTCGTCCTGATGCGGGACGAGACGGATCCGAGACGGGCCCGAGCCTTCGAGATTAGTTGCCCAGGCCTAGATGGAGGGACAAACGGTGCATAACGTTTGACATTTAAGGATTAGTGGTGCAGTTTTTTTGGTCAAAGGACCACCAGCTGCAGTCAAAGCAAACCACAAGGACGAATGGTGTAATTTATTCGTAAATAAATGGTCACACACATTATTTTATGTGGGGAGAATTATTTAATTCAACAGGGTATCGATAGAATTTCGGTCATCCTAAATTACGTTACCCCACCGCCCCCTTCCCTTCATCTCTTCTCTTCCCCTACACCTTTTTCTCCATGCATCCAGCTCCTCCTCCACTATATTGCGTTTTGCTACGCTTATTCACATGATCACCACCATGTTATCATCTTCCGATTACGTGTTATGGTGCAAGCACGTTGGACTGCTTTTCCTATTTCAGAATCGATCGACGGCAGTCAAACCACCCTCTTGCCCTGGCCGCTACACCCGTCTCTGACTATCGTTCTCAACCAAAAGTATCGGAAACAAAAGTTTACCCAAAACAAAAGTTGCTAGAGCGTGATTGACTGAGCCTTATGGTCTGGGTCCATGGCTATGTTGGAAACTTATGGGTATTGCCTTTCAAAAAAAAAAAAGAAAAATCAACTTTTATGCTGCTAATCCACACTACAGATACGGATAGTTCTTGGCACACTAAAGGAGAATCACTGCATGCATTATCTGGCGGTTGTGTCTCTTTTCCTTGTAGCATAAAGGCGAAATCGCTCGCCCCAGGGCCTCCACCCCCAGTCCAAAAGGGATTGGTGGAGGAATTAAATCATGGTAACTCAACGGCCCACTAGGTGGGAGGAACAGTGTGCAGTGCCTATGCGAGTTTATCCCCATATCGGAGGATAAACTCCCACATCATGGCCAAGGTGACTCGAACTCGCATCCTCAGAAGAATCTGCCACCCAGAACTGGCTGAAATGCCCATACGGAACCGGTCTCTTTTCCAGCTTTTACACTAAATATGCTTAAATTTCATTTTATACAAACAAAAAATAAATAAA
The DNA here is from genome assembly GCA_033398695.1 of Orobanche coerulescens. Classification (NCBI taxonomy): domain Eukaryota; kingdom Viridiplantae; phylum Streptophyta; class Magnoliopsida; order Lamiales; family Orobanchaceae; genus Orobanche; species Orobanche coerulescens. Next base: position 170,868,196 of record CM065811.1, read on the forward strand.
TAAATAAATAAATAACTAAATAAATAAAATAAAATCAGTGAAGGGTAGTTATATCATTTTACATTTATACGCATGACTGTTTCCTGTTATTCTCCAAGACATTTCACGAACCAAATACACTCTCTCATAGGCGGATCCAGGACCGAAAAACCACTGGTGCACCGATCGTCCCACGAAAAACAATATCGAACGATAAAATATATATTAAAATACATTAAAGATAACAAATAATACATAAAGAAAGTCAGTAATAACAAAGATGACAATGAGGCGAATACGCTACGCCTAAAACTTCAGAAGATGAAGGCGAAATCCCTCGCCCCCAGGGCCCCCACTCCCCGGTCCGAAAGAGATTGGTGGAGGAATTAAATCACGGTGACTCAACAGGTCATGACCTCTAGATCGGGGTGAGGTCGAGCCTCTTGGGGGGTACTTAGGACATGGGACGATCCCCTCGTGTGCGTGTGTAGGAAAAAAAACAAAGGATCCGTACATTTACAAAGAAAATCGCCTACATTTACTGTCCATTTCCTGAAAATGTACTAAAATAACATCATTACTAATAGTTTTAAGTACATATTTTTCTATAAATGTTACAAGACGATTATTTAACCATTGATCACTCATCTTACTACATAACTCACTCTTCACATACTTCATAAATGGTAGACTCGCTCAACACTTGCAATTCTTCTTGGCAAAATCAACATTTCTTTCAAAAATAATTTCTAATATTTGATTAACTGAAACCCTTCAAGTAGTTTTGTATTAAGGGTGCATCTTAATTTTTTAATCATATTACATAAATATTCTTCAAAAGAAGCAAGTGTTTGCGAAATACTTCAAGATTGAATAAACAATTTTAAACACTTTAATTAATATCGCCTTGATCAAAACAGATTACGTCAAATCAAAAAATATATTTAATAGGCATATATGACTTTACCTATTAAACTTCGAGAGTAAAAAATAATTAAACTTCTTGATAATTCAACTATCACAAAATAAAATAACTAAAAGATAATACTAAATATTATCGGGAAGTCTTATTCGAAAATCTCACAGACGCGCAGCACCAGGTTAGACATAGATCCGCCTATGCCCTCTGTCCCTTTGGTTCCTTTTAGTAGTTCACGTTGAAAAATAGAATAGTTTTTTTTTTTTCATAAAAATTAATTCTGAATACTAAAATATTTGTTCATGATCATTCAGCTCTTGATCTTATGAACGCTGATGTGAAAGCAATGATAGGTCCATATTCGACCGTTGAATCCCGATTATTGGAAGTTTTGCCAAAACAAATCTAACACAACAATTCTTTCATCTTCATCAAGTCTATTCTCCAATCAAAATCCTTATCTTAATTAAATTGTAAAAGATGAAAATCGTAGATTCTTTTGAATGGTAGAATGTCGTTCGTATCTGCGAAGACACTGCGAAAGGGAGAGAAATGGCTACTTCTAGAGTTAGTTAACTCAAGATAGAAACATATATATGCACATGCCTAATGGCAACATTTGACGGTAAAGTAATTTCTCAAGACACGTTTTCACGTCAAGTTACACTGTATATTATTAACATCACTTTTAACGGTACACGAGATTGCATTAGAGGATAGGTCACTCCAATTCCAAAATATTTCTTATGTTGGAGGAGTTGTCGTTAACAACTAGGTTCATCCATTCGGTACTTTAAACCATAATCAACACCTTTCCCTTGAATTTGTACAAAATTTAAATCAATATCCAAATTTAGCCAACATCTATCAAAACAAAACCTTATGTCATATGAAGAGACGCAAAGCAAAATAAAACCATTATGGTTGCGATATTTATCTAAATATTCTTTGTCCCACATTGTTCATGAATATGAAAGAACTTGAGTATTTAAAATGCAAAACTTGGTTTTTTACTTGTGGGCGTGTTGTGATATTACGTATGATTGTATGTACGAGTGAATATTTTTGCTTTATGAATCTAGGTATACCTAATGCAAGTACTGTTAGGATGTGTTTTATAGGCTCGTACTTATTGTTTTTGGTTCAACATAGAATGTTTAAGCTGGTTATGTATATTTTATGTTCAGTTGATTCATCTTTACTTTCATCATGGACTACCTTGATATGCAAAGCAAAATTTGAAATGTAGAAATCAGGGGGAATACTGAAAACTGTATTATTATCAGATTCAATGAATAATGTACATTACAGAAGATTAAATAGAAACAAAACACGGGAAACCTAAATGCCAAATGGGCCTAGACTACTACAGGCCAATTGGGCCTTATTAAATTTGTTGACCGCTGATTTGGTCAACGTCACGAGTGCTGATCTGGACGAATGGATCGAAGCCACGTAGAAAATAATAAATAGATGAAAATAAATAGGATCACTAAATTTTATTAATGACCGTAATTTTGGATAAGGCCGAGCTGGATTATGTAAGTCGGTCTATCTTTTTTGCTTGCTTATTACAAGTCTTCTCCTTTTCTTTCTCTTATCTATTTTCTCATAAATTCCAAAAGTCCCTTTTTTCTATACACTTTCTCTATATATAGACAATCTTGGCCAATCAGGAGGTGACAGCTGGAGAATATTGGGGAATATGTCCGAAACACTTGTCAGGGGGAAAGCCTGCCTTAGACACGTGGCGGCCCCTAAGAATCGCTTCGGGAAGAGGTACGACAGCGTGCATTAATTGTCCTGTGTGCCTGTTCCGCATGCTTCTGGCGATACTTATCCGATGGGGTCGATCCTCAGGTCTCCCGCTGTTCTGGTCGGCCTTGTCATAATTTTGATTTGGAGCGTATTCATCCTGGATCTGGTCGGCCCTTCTGGTCTGGATATCGGGTCGGCCTTGACATCTATGACCGGTCCGGTCATTAACGAACCCGGGAGAGAATATGATTCGTACTCGGTCCGGCTTGCTGCTCTGATCCGCCGGTTCAGCTGACTGGAGTGCTTACGTGGATGCCAAGACGGATGGGCTATCAACAAGGGCCCCCGAGTCCAGGGTCGTGCCGGGGGTCGGAGCTGGAGTCGTTATATAGTTAGGCCGATCCGGCTTGTTAAGGAGAACAAGGTTCTCGAAAGGGCGTCTCTTCGAGAGACGTGCCTGTTCGATTTTTGTATATTCGTGTCATAATGAGGGACATGTGTCTGGAATTGATTTGTCGGCGCGTCCACGTGCCCTAGGTTTTGGCAATGGTTCAGTTTGCCTCACTGTGCCACGTGCTGCAGGTGATGCGACGGTTCAGTTGCGCATTTAATGCCATTTAATGCTCCTTCCTTCCTTTAAATAAAGGGTTCCCTTTATCCCCCTTATCTTCTTCTTCTTTCTTCATTCCGCCATTTTTGCGATAGATTTTCGCAGAGGAAAATCCAGAGAGCTTCGTACCTTGTCCACTTTCCGAGAGAGATTTCCGGTTAGTATTTTTTCCTTTTCTATTTAAGATGTCGGATCTGAGGGAGGAGATGACGGCGGAGGAGTTGACCGTCTCGCCGGACCGCACGGGGGTGGCGGATCTGTCGATAGTGGGTGTTCCCATCAACTAGAGTGACGAGGAGGAAGGCGGCGAGGTCGCGAGGTCGCCGGGATCTTGATACGTGGACGTGGCTGCGCCGTTGACGGCGGCCGGCGAGACTCCGGAGGAAGAATGGGTTGAGCCTAAGGCGGCCTGGATTCGGCCTCGGCCGTCCCCTTTCGTGGAGGCGGGGTGAGACTCGGCCTCGATCCGCAGCACTGTCACGGAAGAGCAGTTCGTGGATTGGCGGCGGCGGTTCAAGATCCCGGCTGCGGTGCGGATGTTTGTTCCGACTCCCGAGAAGAGGCCTCACACTCTGCCTCTCGGTTGTACGGTGGTGTATTATCGTTCTCTGCTGGCAGGAATGAAGTTTCCGCTTCCGTTGGCCTTCTCCGACTGGCTGAGGCAGTGGGGCCTTCCACTGGCTCAAATTCACCCTAATTCTTAGGCTCAAGTGGTGGGCCTTTTCATCCTCTTCCATCTGCATGGCTGGCCCGAGCCCAGCTTCGAGGAGTTCAACAGTCTCTTCCTGTGGAGATCGGTCGATAGATCCGGCTCCGGTTGGTTTTATCTGCAGCTCGGCATGCCATGCATAAGGAGGTGGTGGATGTGCCGGAGACTATCCATAGTTGGAAGGAACAGTGGTTTTTCGTTGGGGGGTCTTGGAGGAGTTCGGTGGATGAATCTGAGCCCGGCGTCATGGATGCGGAGCTTCGGAACCCACTTCACTTTATTGCAAAAATGCATAAGTGTTGTGTTTCCTTATTCTGTTCCTTTTTTGTCTAACGCTCATCATTTGCTTTATGTGCAGAACGCATTCCGGCGCAGGAAACATCCTCCGAGTTTGACGACCGGATTGACAAGCTTCTGGATCTCCCCACCGAGCAGAGGAAGTCGCATCTTCTAGTAACGGAAGAAAATATATGGGCGGCCGGCCTTCGATCCACTGATCTGAGCATCATGTCTTCCTCAGGTACTTCTACTTTTTTTTTAATGTTTCTTCCTTCTATAGCCCCCAAGGTCAAGTTTTCATCTGGGAGGAAGGAAACGCCTACGCAGCGCGTGGCGAGATTGGCTGCCGAGGCCGCCGAGTGGAGGGAGCGTTCGGGCAAGCGAAAAAGGGGGAGACCGAGCCTGAGGGCAGCGTGACTAAGGCGGGGGCTCAACCCGCTCGTGAAGTTCCTGTATCCACGCCGAGCCCTATCCGAACGGGTCGTGCGACTGGCAAAGAGGCCTTAATCGACTTGGAGAGTCATTATCTTCCAGTTAATAAGGACCGGGAGGACCTTTGTGCTCAGATGAAGGGGGGCGGCCGCGCTGGTTCCTTGATTATGTCCGGGCAGCTACCCCAACCGCCGAGATGCTCGACCGGGTTCCCCCGGCGGTGGCTGCGTCCAGTCACATCCCTATTAGGGGCTGGACGCCCAAGCTGGAGATGGTGACCAATGACATGGATCTGGCTGAGCAGATCCAATTTGGAAATGCTCTGATCGACCGTGCAATGTGCACTTATGTGAAGGCCACCGAGGAGTTAATATCCTTGGTTGAGAAGCACAAGAAGGTGGCGGCCGAGATTCAGACCCTCTGGGAGGAGCACCATCTCTGTCCTTCCCTGATCAAGTCCTTGGAGGAGGAGATAACCTCCCTGAAGGGTGATATGGAGATCTTGGAGAGTCGGGCCCTCGAGGCCGATATGTGGAAAGTGCGAGCCGGAGAGATGACCGAGGCAGCCGAGATGGCTCATAAGCGGTGTTTGTAGACTAGGGCAGAGCACGAGGCTTATCTGAAAGAAACCACTGCTCAAATTGAACGCATGACCGAGCGAATCAGTGTTTGTGAAGCCGAGGGCTATGCCAAGGGTCTAGCTGAGGGGGCCTTTAAGAAGACGCCTGAGTTCGAGGGGTTGATCAACCTGAACTATGTCTACACATGCTACGAGATATTAGATCTCATGAATGAAGGGAAGACAGTTGAGGAGGTCGAGGCCTATATAGTGTCTCTTGGAGCTGATGAGCCAAAGGCCGTCGAGGTTGTTGAAGATCCAGGATTGGTTCCACCTGGTGAAAGTGAAGGACAGTCCTTCCAGGCGGCTAGCTGGGATGGTGGGGTCGAGTAGTTTTTTGATTTTATTTCATGTATGTCCTGCATGCCAGTTTTCATTTCCTTTGTTTTTATCACATGTACTTTGGCGAAATGCCTCCTTGAATGAATAAAATCTTCTTTATAGTACCTGTTTAGTTGCTTTGTTCTGGATGTTTAAGCCCAGTTGGTTCGGCCGTTGTCTTTCTTTCTTATTCATATTCTGTTGGTTGTGCCGAGGTGAGTTCGGACTTTCATAGTACCGAGGCGAGCTCGGTCTTATAGTGCCGGATGAGCCGGTCTTATGAGGTGCCGAGGCGAGCTCGGTCTTTATAGAGCGCCAAATCTAAAAATGAAATAAAGTCCAATTTTATTGATAATACCTTTTTAAATACATAGCATTCCACGGATGAGTTAATCCCTGGTTGTTCAGATATTCTAACCGGTAGGCTCCATTCTGAATGACTTCACTAATCTTGTATGGTCCTTCCCACTTGGGCTTAAGTGGTCCCGGATTCGGTCCCAATACTCGTTTAAGAACAAGGTCTCCGACCTGGAAACTTCTGTGGTGAACCTTGGAGTTGTAATATTTTTCGCATCTTTTTTTATAGACGGCGTTCCGCATATCTGCTTGGGTCCGTTTTTTGGCTATGAGGTCCAGGCTTACTTGGAGGGCCAAGTCGTTATATTGTTCTTCGAAATGGGTTACACGATAGGTAGGTGCCCCAATTTCGACTGGGATGACTGCCTCAGTACCGAAGGCTAAGGAGAAGGGTGTTTCTCCAGTAGCGGACCGATGCGTTGTTCTATATTCCCATAAGGCTCCAGGGAGTTCTTCGGGCCAGGAACCTATGAGTTCTTCAAGGCGGGTCTTGAGGTGCTACTTTATAATGTTGGTGACCACCTCGACCTGTCCGTTGGATTGCGGATAGTACGGTGTGGAAAAGTTATTTCGTATGTGGAGGTCGTCGCAGAAGGCCCAAAATTTCTTATTGTCAAATTGTTTAGCATTATCAGAGACAATGGACTGAGGGATCCCGAACCGGAAGATGAGTGACTTCCAAATAAAATCGACTATCTTTTGATCGATTGTCCGTGCCATAGGCTCGGCCTCGGCCCATTTTGTGAAATAATCAACTGCGACGATGGCGTATTGCACTCCTCCCCGTCCTTTAGGTAAGGGGCCGATCAAATCAATCCCCCACTTGGCGAATGGCCATGGGCAATAAATAGAGGTGAGGGTTTTTAGCGGGGATCTGATCTGAGGAGCGAAGATTTGGCACCGGACGCACTTCCGCACGAGCGCGATGGCGTCTTTTTTAAGATTTGGCCAGTAATATCCTTGCCGGATCAATTTATAGGCTAGTGACAGGCCGCCGGAATGGTTGCTGCATATACCCTCGTGCACCTCTCTGAGGGCGTACTCTGCTTCCGACTCGGACAGGCATTTCAGCAATGGAACCGAATACCCTCTCTTGTATAAAGTCCCGTCCACGATGGTGAACTGGGCGGACTGAGTTCGTAGTGATCGTGCCTGTGCTCGGTCCTCGGGTAAAATGCCACTTTGAAGATATCGGATTATAGGCTGCATCCATCCTTGCGGTTCTTATTGTTCGGCTGCATGGACTTCGGCCATTTCTAGGGCTGATGATGCATGGTATCCTATGCTGACCTCGTCCATATGTTCGGCTCTAGAGCTGGATGCGAGTTTGGCCAAGGAATCGGCTTGGATGTTCTTGGTTCGGGGAATGTGTTGTATAGTTCCCCGAAAATCTTGTAGCCGGACCCGCGCCAGGCTGAGGTACTTAACCAGTTTGGGCTCCTTGGCCTCGTATTCCCCCCTAATTTGGTTTACCACCAATTGAGAATCAATCAAGACGGTGAGGCGAGTGAGACCGAGGGAGGTCGCCATTTCTAGACTGGCGAGGAGGGCTTCATATTCTGCTTCATTGTTGGTGGACGGAAAACCTAGGCGAATGGCCGAGCAGAACAAACGTTGATCGGGACTGCTGAGGACTATTCCTGCATAGGGCTGGGCAAAAAAACCGCCCCGCACGTCCCGTCCCGCCCCGCACCGCAAAAATGGCGAGGGAGTGCGGTTTGATATATCAAAATTTCCCGCCCCGCATCAAACCCGCACCGCCAAAAAAAATATAAAACGAGTGCGGTTTTATTATTATTTCATCCGTCCCGCCCCGCCCCGCCCCGCATATAACAAGATAAAAAACAAAAAAAATAGTCAAAATCCTATTTCACTCCGCCCCTCCCCGCCCCACTCCCTTCTTGCCCCGCGAAAAGTGTGGCGCAGTGCGGTTTTAAGTTGTAAAAATGACCCGCCCCGCATAAAACCGCACCGCACAAAAAATACGGGGCGGGTGCGGTTACACTCTCGCCCCGCCCCAAACCGCCCCGCCCCCAGCCCTATTCCTGCACCTGCCCGGTCGGTAGTTGACGACCCGTCTATGTAGAGTGACCACTCTTCTGATCGGTCATTCTCTTGTGTGATCGCTGTTGTGAACTCCGCGATGAAATCTGCCAGGGCCTGACCTTTTATGGCTGTGCGCGATTCAAAAGTTAAGTCAAACTGTCCGAGTTCGATGGCCCGTTTGATCATCTGGCCGGATACATCGGGTCGGTGCATGACTTGTTTTAAGGGGTAGTTTGTTAAGACAACAACCAGATATTCCAGAAAGTAGGGTCTTAACTTTCGGGACGCCGTTATAAGCGCATAGGCCACCTTTTCCATCGGGGCATGTCTGATCTCGGAATTATGAAGGGCCTGACTAACATAATAGACCGGATGTTGAACCGCATTTTCCATCCGGATAAGAGCGGCGATGATTGCGGAATCGAACACCGCTAGATACAAGTTGAGAGGTTCTCCTCGGGCCAGTCGTTGTAGGATTGGTGCTTCCGCCAAGACTTCCTTGATGGCCTCAAAGGCTTTTTGGCAAGGGTCGGTCCAGTAAAAATCTTTGTTCTTTTTTATTGCCTCAAAGAAATGTTTGCATTTATCGGTTGAGCGAGAGATAAAGCGACTCAGCGCGGCTAGTCGGCCAGTTAGGCTCTGCACTTTTTTGACTGAATTTGGTGGAATAAGTTCGGTTACCGCCCTAATTTTATCGGGGTTGGCTTCAATCCCTCTTTGGCTTACCATGTAGCCGAGGAATTTTCCGGAGCCTACCCCAAATGAATATTTCTTTGGATTTAACTTCATCTTGTACTCTCGCAAAATCACAAACATTTTATTGAGGTCATTTACATGGTCAGCCGAACGCAAAGATTTTACTAGCATATCATCTACATACACCTCCATTGTATGACCTATCAAGCTATTGAACATTTAATTTACCAGACGTTGGTAGGTTGCGCCGGCGTTTTTGAGCCCGAAAGGCATCATTCGGTAGCAATATAGGCTGCAGGCCGAGTTTAAGAAGGTGTTTTCTTCATCAGTGGGATGCATCGGGATCTGATTATATCCGGAGTATGCATCCATAAAACTCATCAGCTCATTCCCGGCCGTTGCGTCCACCATATAGTCGATATGGGGCAGGGGATAACTATCTTTTGGGCAGACTCTATTTAGATCAGAGAAGCCAATGCAGAGCCTCCATAGCCCGGTCGGTTTCTTCACCAGGACCGGGTTGGCCACCCAGGTTGGGTATCTGGCTTCCCGGATGAACCTATTGTCGATCAGCTTCCCCACTTCCTCTTCTAGCCCCTTCTGCCGTTCAGGCCCCATTTTCCTCCTCTTCTGTATAACCAGCCTTGAATTGGGGTCAATATTCAGCCGGTGGGATGCGGATTCCGGGTCGATCCCTGGCATGTTCGAATGGGTCCACGCAAAGACGCCCGGGTTTTGTCTCAGGTGGAAGATCAGCTCGGAGCTGGTCGGTTCTTGGAGGTTGTGGCTGATCCTTAGCTGTCGGACGGGGTTAAATGTGTCCATGTCGACCTGGTCCAGTTCTTCTGTCAGCTCTGTGTGGCGAATCTTCCCTTTTGGATTCTGGTATCACGGGTCGACAGGATACTCTTCCCGGATCGGCTCTTTCCCTGGCCTGCGGCCCCAGTCCGCATCCTAGTCAATTTCCATTTCGAGTGCTTGAGCGGCCCCAGAACCTTCAGCCTCCTGTTCGAGCCGGGCGTCTTCTCCCAGTTGTCCGACTCCGGTGGCTCCCATTTCTTCCGGTGTGCTTCCTGCGGTACCCTCTACGGCGTTTATTTTGCGAGCCCGGATGCTAAGATTGCATTCCCGGGCGGCCCATTGGTCTCCCTATGTACCCTGACGCAGTTCGGGGTGGGCAACTTCATGCACATGTGGTAAGTGGACTGAGTGGCCCTCAGCCTTGACATCACAGGTTGGCCTATGATGTCATTGTAATCGTTGTGCACATCGATGATCTTAAACGTAGTGATCATCGTCCTCTTGATCGACCCCTGACCAAACTCCAGGGCGAGGTCGATTTCCCCCAATGGTGAGGTGCGGCAGTTGCCAAACCCCCTGATGTCCTCGCTGCAGGGTCTGACATAGGATTGGTCTATATTCATCCTGCGAAGGGTATGAAGGTAGATGATGCTGGCATAGGCCCCTGAGTCTACCAATACTCTATGTACCGGAATCCCCATTATTGGTAGAGTGATGACAAGGGCATCGGAATGGGGATGATCTAAACCATCTGCATCTGACACCTCGAAAGTGATTGCCAGCTGGGGGTTTTTGGGGGTTTCTCCGTCCACCGATAGAAATCCCTCGGGTCGGCGCTCTGTCCGCTGATAAGAGGTGGTAGCCTCTCGAATGGAGGCCTTCTTCTGCCGCTTTGATCAATGATCGTCGACCTCGGCCGTTCCCATGATCGTGAGAATTTCCCGGGGTGACTTAGGGGCTGGTGGTACCCGATCGCTTTTGGCTGCGATCTCGGGGTGGGTTCCGGGTAAATCGCCTCAAGTCGGTATCGTCGTATACCGCAATCAGGGCGACGACGAGGTCCCGGCACTGTTCGGTGGTATGGCCCGCCGATTCGTGGTATTTACAAAAGTGGGTTTGGTCCATATCCTTTTGATCTTTGTAGATCGGCCGAGGAGCCGGGAGCAAATTCTTGTCTTTTATCTGGTCAAATATGGCCGCGGCCCCAACAAAGTATATTTCGGCAAAGCTGGCCATGAGCTCGGGTCTATGCTCTCAATAGTTTTGGGTTGACGGTGCTGTCGAGGAGGAGACAGGGGCGTTGTTTTCCCGGCGGGGTTCTTGGCGGGCCTCTCTATAGTCATGCCTGTCATCTTTCTTTTTGTATGACCCTTTCTGGTCGGAGGGCATGACTAGAACCGGCGTCGGTATAGCTTCTACGGCAGCAATATGGGAGCTGGTTGTAATACCCGGTTGTGAATTCATTTATTATCATTCAGTAACTGTCACTCAGAATTTTTTTCACTCAGTACTAATCATTCATCATTCATATTCAGTCAACTATGTTCACCATTCGGCGTATTTTGGGATCATCACTGTTTGAGATCGAGCCGAGATTATTGTCATCATCATCATCATGTTTTGATTTTCATTTTGAGAGGTAGCGCACGCTACCCATTGTAGTTAGCGCGCGCTAATGAGGTGCATGTAACGCACGTAATGACTCAGTTTTAGCGCACGCTAGCGCAAGTGAGGCGCATACCCGTAAGGTACTGGGCTGATATTGGAAATTCGTAGCGCACGCTACGAGTGGTAAGTAGCGTACGCTAACTATGCTGGTAACGCACGCTAAGACTTCAGATTAGCGCACGCTAGCGCGCTCAGATCAGAGGACAGTAGGTTCTGGACTCCAAGATTTTGGATACCAACTATCAGGTAGCGCACGCTAACATAAGGTTAACGTACGCTAAGGACAGGCTGTTAGCGCACGCTACCAAAGGTACTTAGCGCACGCTAACGATTCAGTCAGGGGGGTACTGGACTACCCGGTACACGCGTTAGCGCACGCTAACATCAGGAGTTAGCGCGCGCTAAATCGGGATGATATATAGACGCTTTGGTCCAACGTTCGTCATTTCTTCATTTCTCAATCATTTCGGACGAGCTCGGGCGATTCAGAAAGGTCTTTTCGAGCTACAATCATCTAGCATCATCTTCAACCTTCTAAGTGGATTAATCATCATCTAAATCAGTTTCATCACTCCAAATCAAGGTAATGATTCTTGGATCTAGAATTTCGAGTCTTGGGTGTTTTGCCTCCGATCTCTTCGTGTTAAATCGATATTATGTTGGAATATGTTAGATATGGATTATCTATCTTGGATACATGTATTTCTACGGATTCATTGGTGTAATTTTGAATTTGTGAATAATTGAGGAATTGTTCAAGAACCCTTACGGGTTGACTTTGGAATTTTGGGGTTTTCGACTAAATGTTGTTGAAATATCGTTCTAAGTATTCCTATTGGATTATTGATAGTATTCATGAGTTTTTGTGGTTTTGAATCATTCATTGGGAGTTGGTTTCGGATGTAAATGAGTTTTGGTTGTAAACAATTGGAGATTGTTTACAACGCGTTGTTTAAATGCCCCAATGAGTTTCGGTATTGTTGTATCGACTTTTGAGTTGGTTGTGATTATGCTTGATTCATGTATTAAGAGAATTGTTGGTTTTTGTGTTGTTTAAGGTTGTTCAAGCGCCGGTAATTTCATTAAGGACGTTGATCGTGGAAGTACCTTCTCGCCTTCGGTTTGAGGCAAGTTTTATACTTGCTTCGTCAATGAGCTAATGTCGTCATGTATGTGTATGAATGTGTTGTATCATTCCGAGACTTAGTCTCTTCATGAATTCATTGATATCAAGAGATCGTTCGATACGATACCTTCCGGCAATTTTGCCAAATGTTGATTGTTGTTCGTTAACGGCCGATTCAAGGCATTGTAGTACTCATTATTAATGTCATTGCTTGTAGTTTGGTTCGCGTATCGATGTATCGATTGTTGTTAATATAGATGTCAATTTAAGACATCGTTGAGATCATTGTTATTCTGTTTGGATCGTCATTAAAACCATGCAGGGCCGATTAAAGGCATTGGCTTATTCATTTCTCACCTTCGCCGCTTCAGAATCGATTAAAGGTGCCGAGGCATCATTCGTATCATTGTCATCGATTGGCCGTTCTCAGGCAAATCTAAATGTTCAATCATTCACTGCATCATTGTTATCGATTGACCTTTCTAAGGCAATCGAGGTGTTCACTCATTCATCGTGTCATTATTATCGATTCACCTTTCTAAGGCAATCGAGGTATTCACTCATTCATCGTGTCATTGTTATCGATTGGCCGTTCTCAGGCAAATCGAAGTGTTCAATCATTCACTGCATCATTGTTATCGATTGACCTTTCTAAGGCAATCGAGGTATTCACTCATTCATCGTGTCATTGTTATCGATTGACCTTTCTAAGGCAATCGAGGTATTCACTCATTCATCGTGTCATTGTTATCGATTGGCCGCTCTCAGGCAAATCGAAGGGTTCAATCATCCGCTGCATCATTGTTGTCGGTTGGCCGTTCTAAGGCAATCGAGGTGTTAATTTGGGACTGTCAAGGACGGTGTCTATCCGTGTGTTACTATCATCGTGTTGGCCGACTCAAGGCAGCACACTATCATTCATTGTGATACGGCTTCGTGCCGTGGCTTCGGCCCTAATTGTGATACTACCGATGCCGTGGCTTCGACCCTAAGTGTGATACTACCGATGCCGTGGCTTCGCCCTAAGTGTGATACGGCTGGATGCCGTGGCTTCGCCCTCATTGTGATACGGCTTCGTGCCATGGCTTCGGCCCTCATTGATACTGACTTCGGCCGTTCGACTTCAGTGTTTGTGATATTTGTTAATTTCACGAACGGCTTGTAAGCCTTTATTATTGTCCTGGTAATTTCATTGGAGCCTTCGGGCATTGTGATTCATAATTAATTCAGTCTGGTTTGGTTCATGTCTTGTAATTCATTGTGGTATTCGTGATTTTGATTCGCCGTCGGCACTTATGTTCTAACTCGTCGAATGTATTAATGGTATGCCGTGGGCATAGTATTTCACGAATGCTCGGTTCTTACCTTGGTTTGTGAGCATCTCGTATTATTATTATCATTGTACCGTTTCATTCTTGCTTTGGATGCATATCATGTTATAGATGTATTTGATTTTCATTATCTGGATGATCGACCGTGGGTCGGAACATGTTTTCATGTTTTAGGTGCTTGCGAGGAGAGAGTTGAGACACAGAGGCATGACGTTGGCAACGAGGCATTCGAGCGATACTAGTCCGAGTTGTTCATTGTTGGTCAGTCAGTTGGAGTGTACTCCGGCATCGTCAGTTGTTGTCATGTTGTATTACCCGACAGTATGTTCGTGGATGTTGTTGTATTTCATTTTGGCCATGTAGGCCACTTTTGTCATTGAAATTCCTTATCGGAATATTGTGTCGGACATCATGGTAAGGACTATGATTTTCCCTTGTTGTTCAAATTAATGTATTTTTAGTCATGTTCGCCTGGTGGATCTCCTGGCGTGGGGTCCACGGCACTGTAATAACCCAATAGGATTTGGGGGTGTTACAGAAATGGTATCAGAGACTTTGGGTTGTGAAATACCCTGAGATGTGAGTTATGTGGTCCTATCGACGCGGTAGTAGTGGGATTGTCAGGTTATGACAATCTAGTCAGTCAGGTTGTGTGAGTCGTAATATTAGTGCGACTGCACGAGTCATTCATTCATCGAGTCGTCGTCAGTGAAGACTAGTATCGCGAGACCTCGAAGCTTCGTATGACCTGTGTAAGGACTCGATTCTCTTTATGTTCATACATTCATCATGTCATTAATTGTTCGTGCCTTGTTGAAACCTATATGTGATATTAGTGTTATGATTGATTCATGACTAATTGTTTGGGACACGTGTGGCTTGTGTAAGCATTAAGGATCAACTCATTCATCGGTTAATAATCCTCAATCGTCATGCTGATCTTGTCGATTATGATAATTCATTCATTACTCAGTCAATATCATTACTCAGTCAATTCATCACTCAGATAATTCATTCATCACTCAGTCAATATCATTACTCAGTCAATTCATCACTCAGATAATTCATTCGTCACTCAGTCAATATCATTACCCAGTTAATTCATCACTCAGTTAACTCATTCATCACTCAGTTAATTCATTCATCATTCAGTCAATATCAATTACTCAGTTGCTTCGTTCGTCACTCAATTAATCTCATCGTTTAGCTAATTCACTCGTCACTCAGTCAATCTCATTGCTCAGTTAATTCATTCCTCATTCAGTCAATCTCATTGTTCAGTTAATTCATTAATCATTCAGCCCATCTCACGGTTCAGTTGTTGATCTTGAGGATCTAATTTTCAACCTTGTTAACTTGTTCAAGGTAATCATTTCAGGAATTTCATCAGGCAATCATGTTACCTCATTTGATGTTTCATACGGTCTTATCATACTCGACGTAATGTCGACGATCATTTCATTAAATCATTAATGCATTCATTGTGTTAGAGCGTGTATGCTCATTGTTGTCACTCGTAACGTAATCATAATACGATATTCATGCGGAATCTATAATCATGTGACTTTCCTACTTCAAGATGGATAGAGTCGAGGACGCAGGGAAAAGGCCATGCGGGCCGAACCGGGATCTCGTGTGCATGCCCACACGAACGCGAGGGATATCATTAATTCATCAAACAATGAGGCTACTCATTCATTAGCGTATAATCATTCACCTGTCAGGAGTCATACCCGAGAGGCATCTCACTCGGAAGGTGTTCGGGTTGATCCATTCATATTTATGCAGGCATGATGGCCCAGATGACTCGGATGACGCGGATAGTGGAGACCATGCAGACCTCGATGGGTTGTGGTCCACCGCAACAGGATACAGTGCCATTTCATGGACAGACTGGAGGAGTGAATCAGATTGTTGGCGATATCTCTCGTCCGATGCCGCCTACTTTTGAGGGTTCGTAACCAAATGATATTGTTCATTGGCTCGAGCATTTTGATAAACTCTTCGACATGGTTCGTGTCCTGAGGAGAGTAAAGTGGCGTGAGCGGCTTATTACTTGAGTAAGGGCGCTTATTCGTGGTGGCTTTCTGTGAAACCCATCGACCGTGATTGTATTTGGAGCGAGTTCAAGACTCTCATGTTAGAGAGGTATTATCCGGCTCCACTTCGTGAAGCTAAGTTGTCAGATGTTTTGAACCCCGAACCCGATGGGGACGAGGGTGTTATTGTCATCGCTGAGAAGTTTCAGGACTACTTGATTTGCTTCACAATTATCCGTACCGAGGCGGATAAAAATTAAGTATTTTAGCAAGAGGCTAAATCATGATTGAGGATGCGATTGTTCAACCACAATTGTAATTCACTTAGTGAGTTCATCGGGAAGGCTCTTGGAGCAGAGCTTTTGATCAAGGAGCTTACTCGAAGCATCCTTCGTTTCTTGAGTAAGAGGACTAGAATGCCGGCTCGTTCGGAGGGACATCAGCTCCGCCATCCAAGGGGTCGTTTTCTAGTCGTCTTCGTGCTGGAACAACATCTTCCTCTCGAGCGACGAGTTCGACCGTTGTTTGCTTTAATCGTGATTCAAAGAGTCACGTTAGTACCCGGTGCACGGTGCCAGCTATTGTTTGTTTTCTGTGTGGGAGGCAGGGACACCGGCAGAAATACTGCAGGGGTTCTAGCGTCAGTAAATCTCAAGAGAGCCCGAGGGCCTCGAGAGACTTCGTTACTCCAGCCCGTGCATCATCCAAGGGACCCTATCAGGCCTCGAGGGCCAGAGGTAAGGACATTCATCACCGGTTTGAACAAGTTAATTCTTGTGCGTTAATAGTATAATCATTCATTTCATTGTCGTTCATTCATTCATATAATTCACTCATCATATATCAATCATATGGGGACTCATAATTATCGATTAATCATTCAATTCACGAGGAACGGCGGTTCCAATCACTTCAGGGATCTATCACTCATGACGTTATTAATTCACCTTGGTGAGTCATTCCAAATCCTTGTCGGATTTGTAGTCATTTATCATTCATCATTCATTTTTGTCACTTTCATTCTCGTGACCTTCTAAGATCATAGTTAGTGGCGAGTTCATCGTCGGATATACCTTAAATCGTTGAGATAGAGGAAATCGATGATATGGAAGGATATCGATGTTGGGTACATTTGAGATGTAACCTTGTTTTTGGATGACTGTGTTAATCTATCAGTAATAATGTATCGTGACTGTGGATCATTTATTGTTGATCTATCTTATTATGATTATATTTGAGAATCTTGAGATTTGGATCATTTGTTGGGAGTTCATACCTCCGGCGTTGTGCTCGAGATTTCGTGATAATTTGAGAAATCGTTCACTGTGTTTCGAGACGTCAAGTCTTGGGGACTTGGGCTTGCGGTTGATTTGGTCCCGAGGACTATTTGGGCGTTATTGTTTTCAGATCGTGATGGATAGTTCATATCCCGAGTTGTTTACCCTCAGTTTCGAGGACGAAACTCTTTTTAAGGGGGGGAGTATGTAATACCCGGTTGTGAATTCATTTATTATCATTCAAGAATCGTCACTCAGAATTTTTTTCACTCAGTACTAATCATTCATCATTCATATTCAGTCAACTATGTTCACCATTCGGCGTATTTTGGGATCATCACTGTTTGAGATCGAGCCGAGATTATTGTCATCATCATCATCATGTTTTGATTTTCATTTTGAGAGGTAGCGCACGCTACCCATTGTAGTTAGCGCGCGCTAATGAGGTGCATGTAACGCACGTAATGACTCAGTTTTAGCGCACGCTAGCGCAAGTGAGGCGCATGTACCCGTAAGGTACCGGGCCGATATTGAAATTCGTAGCGCACGCTACGAGTGGTAAATAGCGTCGCTAACTATGCCGGTAACGCACGCTAAGACTTGAGTAGCGCACGCTAGCGCGCCGCATCGAGGATGAGGTTACGGACTCCAAGATTTTGGATACCAACTATCGGGTAGCGCACGCTAACATAAGGTTAACGTACGCTAAGGACAGCCGTTAGCGCACGCTACCAAAGGTACTTAGCGCACGCTAACGATTCAGTCTTGGGGTACTGACTACCGTGCAGCGTTAGCGCACGCTAACATCGGGAGTTAGCGCGCTAAAGCGGGACAAGATATATATGATTTGGTCCAACGTTCGTCATTTCTTCATTTCTCAATCATTTCGGACGAGCTCGGGCGATTCAGAAAGGTCTTTTCGAGCTACAATCATCTAGCATCATCTTCAACCTTCTAAGTGGATTAATCATCATCTAAATCAGTTTCATCACTCCAAATCAAGGTAATGATTCTTGGATCTAGAATTTCGAGTCTTGGGTGTTTTGCCTCCGATCTCTTCGTGTTAAATCGATATTATGTTGGAATATGTTAGATATGGATTATCTATCTTGGATACATGTATTTCTACGGATTCATTGGTGTAATTTTCGGAATTTGTGAATAATTGAGGAATTGTTCAAGAACCCTTACGGGTTGACTTTGGAATTTTGGGGGTTTTCGACTAAATGTTGTTGAAATATCATTCTAAGTATTCCTATTGGATTATTGATAGTATTCATGAGTTTTTGTGGTTTTGAATCATTCATTGGGAGTTGGTTTCGGATGTAAATGAGTTTTGGTTGTAAACAATTGGAGATTGTTTACAACGCGTTTGTTTAAATGCCCCAATGAGTTTCGGGTATTGTTGTATCGACTTTTGAGTTGGTTGTGATTATGCTTGATTCATGTATTAAGAGAATTGTTGGTTTTTGTGTTGTTTAAGGTTGTTCAAGCGGCCGGTAATTTCATTAAGGACGTTGATCGTGGAAGTACCTTCTCGCCTTCGGTTTGAGGCAAGTTTTATATTTGTACTGGTCAATGAGCTAATGTCATCATGTATGTGTATGAATGTGTTGTATCATTCCGAGACTTAGTCTCTTCATGAATTCATTGATATCAAGAGATCGTTCGATACGATACCTTCCGGCAATTTTGCCAAATGTTGATTGTTGTTCGTTAACGGCCGATTCAAGGCATTGTAGTACTCATTATTAATGTCATTGTCGGTAGCCGGTTCGCGGTATCGATGTATCGATTGTTGTTAATATAGATGTCAATTTAAGACATCGTTGAGATCATTGTTATTCCTGTTTGGATCGTCATTAAAACTGTACAGGCCGATTAAAGGTATTGGCTTATTCATTTCTCACCTTCGTCGTCGGTAACCGATTAAAAGTGCCGAGGCATCATTCGTATCATTGTCATCGATTGGCCGTTCTCAGGCAAATCTAAATGTTCAATCATTCACTGCATCATTGTTATCGATTGACCTTTCTAAGGCAATCGAGGTGTTCACTCATTCATCGTGTCATTGTTATCGATTGACCTTTCTAAGGTAATCGAGGTATTCACTCATTCATCGTGTCATTGTTATCGATTGGCCGTTCTCAGGCAAATCGAAGTGTTCAATCATTCACTGCATCATTGTTATCGATTGACCTTTCTAAGGCAATCGAGGTATTCACTCATTCATCGTGTCATTGTTATCGATTGACCTTTCTAAGGCAATCGAGGTATTCACTCATTCATCGTGTCATTGTTATCGATTGGCGCCTCGTGCAAATCGAGGGTTCAATCATCCGCCGCATCATTGTTGTCGGTTGGCGTTCTAAGGCAATCGAGGTGTTAATTTGGGACTGTCAAGAACGGTGTCTATCCGTGTGTTACTATCATCGTGTTGGCCGACTCAAGGCAAGACACTATCATTCATTGTGATACGGCTTCGTGCGTGGCTTCGCCCTAATTGTGATACGGCCGATGCCGTGGCTTCGCCCTAAGTGTGATACGGTTGGATGCCGTGGCTTCGCCCTAAGTGTGATACTACCGGATGCCGTGGGCCGCCCTCATTGTGATACGGCCGTGCCATGGCTTCGGCCCTCATTGATACTGACTTCGGGCATTCGACTTCAGTGTTTGTGATATTTGTTAATTTCCACTGAACGGCTTGTAAGCCTTTATTATTGTCCTGGTAATTTCATTGGAGCCTTCGGGCATTGTGATTCATAATTAATTCACCCTGGTTTGGTTCATGTCTTGTAATTCATTGTGGTATTCGTGATTTTGATTCGCCGTCGGGCACTTATGTTCTAACCTCGTCGAATGTATTAATGGTATGCCGTGGGCATAGTATTTCACGAATGCTCGGTTCTTACCTTGGTTTGTGAGCATCTCGTATTATTATTATCATTGTACCGTTTCATTCTGCCTTTGGATGCATATCATGTTATACATGTATTTGATGTTCATTATCTGGATGATCGACCGTGGGGCGGAACATGTTTTCATGTTTTAGGTGCTTGCGAGGAGAGAGTTGAGACACAGAGGCATGACGTTGGCAACGAGGCATTCGAGCGATACTAGTCCGAGTTGTTCATTGTTGGTCAGTCAGTTGGAGTGTACTCCGGCATCGTCAGTTGTTGTCATGTTGTATTACCCCGAACAGATGTTCGTGGATGTTGTTGTATTTCATTTTGGCCATGTAGGCCACTTTTGTCATTGAAATTCCTTATCGGAATATTGTGTCGGACATCATGGTAAGGACTATGATTTTCCCTTGTTGTTCAAATTAATGTATTTTTAGTCATGTTCGCCTGGTGGATCTCCTGGCGTGGGGTCCACGGCACTGTAATAACCCAATAGGATTTGGGGGTGTTACACTGGTGCACTCCAAGAATCCTTGATAGGTGTGTGGGACATTCTGGCACATCGTCCAACAAAAATTTTTTTTAAGGAAGCCGGCCTGAGCAATAATGGCCAGCGCGTCATCCGACATGGGTTCCGCCTCCAATATCCATTTATTAAAACGGGATATATAATCTTTAAGGGACTCGCTTGGCCCCTGTACGACGTAGGCGATGGAGGATCGTGGGGCGACTGGCACTAGAGACCCCGTGAAATGGGATCGGAACGTCGCCGTGAGCTGAGCCCATGTTTGGATGGAATGGTGGGGCAGCGTCTGATACCATCTCTGGGCCCTCTCCCCCAACATCAAGGAGAATATTCGGCATCGAAATGCATCCTGAGACCCGTGCAGGTCCATCCAGGAGTTATAATGCCCGAGATGGGCATTGGGGTCGGTCTCCCCGTTGTATGGCGGAATCTGAGGGATCTTAAACTTCTCCGGGAGGGGTTCCGCCAAAACACTGGGGGCTAGGGGGCTTTCCTGGCTTAAGCCATTCTGAACTTTTGGATGGTTGGAGTTGTTTGTTTTCAAGTTCCGTAAGGCATTTTTTGAGAAACTCGATTTCACTCGAGTTATCGTCTGGAGTTGGAGGTAGTGCTTGCGTCGGGGTTAGGGATTGTCGGGGAGCTTTTTCTTCTTTACGGCTCTGACTTTGAATAGTGGGAGCTGGCGCCGCTTTTTCAACTCTCTTCCCGGCCCCGAGTCGATCGAAAATGGATATGGGGCGAGAAAGCCTATTTTTTCGAGAGGGATGAGAGCTTTCTCCGTGGCTTTCCGCCCCTGATAAGTGTCAGTTTTATAAACTTATCCATGGTTTGTATCGATAAAATTCACCCATAATTGATCTAGTCTACTCGTTTTTTGCTTTTAATTAATTAGTTTTAATAATTTTATTTTTATCGGATGATGATCGGATTAAATAACTGATTTACTCAAGAAATAACATGTTTATTAAATATTCTCTTTGTTGAATTTTGATATATTCATGTTGTAGGGATTTCCGAAACGAATTCGGCAGTCTTTCCGGATTCAAAATCAGAGTTATATATCAAAAGTTATCATCCGAAGAAGATTTGGGGCAAAAACGCTAAGTCTGAGAAATTCTGGGCTGAAAACATAACTTTCAAAGCAACCAGTGAATAAATTTACGAAGCCAAGTTACGGCCGTAACTACAGAATGTTACGGCCGTAAGTCATCCTAGATACGGCCGTAACTCCTTAATGTTACGGCCGTAACTCTTGACAAATTGTTATGATTTGTCTAATTTTTTATACTTTTTGTGTATTATTGAGGGGATGGCTGGCATTGATCCGATCTATTGTAATAATGCTGGAGTTTTGGAGCTATTAGATGACTTTAGGTGTATAAATAGATCCCTTAGATCCTTCATCATTCATCATTCATCTTATAATTTTCCATTTTTTGTAAACTTTTCTTTTTGTGTGAAGAACACACTTGTGTTCTTGAGTGATATTTGTAAGTGTGGTATAGCATATGTTGTTCAGAGAGTTTATTGCTTCTATCTCCTTTATCTGCTAAGGGAGTTATGATCAATTCTTTCTCTTGATTCAACTAATAATGACCACCAAAGCTTGTAATATGTATAATAAACCCTTCATGGGGTAAATAACCTTTAGTTGGGATTATAAACAAGGTTAGTCATGTTATTTATGTTTGTATAAAAGATCTATTGTGAATTACTTATTATTGTGTGTGATTTTCATTGTTTTAACAATCTTTATTTATTTGGCCAATAAATGACGATATTTATGGTCTTCATATGTTTCGAAAGAAAATATGTTTGATTAGATCAAATGATCTTCACTCTAAGTTGTTATAGGGGATAGAAATATACCTCTAGTCCTTAGATGATTCTTTGAGTTATTTTCATAAATCCTAATGTTATGTATTGAAGCCAATCAACATAGAAATATAGTGGATTGATTCAATATGTAAGGGGCGTTTTATAGTTCGAAAGAGAAACCGTCTTTTTAAGGAAAATCGAATCTACACAACATAATAAGTAAATTTATCTTATGATCTCCTATACATCTTTTATAACTAATGACGAACTAAGTTTGTAATCCCAACTATTTCATTTTATCGTTAATCAATCTATTATTATTGCAATCTTTTTATTTTCTTAAAATATTAGAACTATTATTGCATTTACTTTGCAACAATTAAACCAAACTCTTTAAATTGTGTGTTTCACTCATCTTAGTATCTATAAAAATAGACTAATAGTGTATAATTCAAATTATAACCAAACTTCCTTGTGGGATCGATAAACCGGACTCAAAAAGTCCACTTTACTACTTGATACGATATCGTGCACTTGCGATAGTTACACTAACAACGTGTCAAGTTTTTGGCGCCGTTGCCGGGGAAGTGTAAGTTATATTTGAAAAATTACATTATTAACTATTGTTATAAATACAACTTTTTCTTTGTTGTAAATTCTCTTGTCTATGCGAAGGACGTACAATCGCGATTTAGTTTCACTAGATCCCGAGATCGAAGCCACATTCAGAAGAAGGCGAAGAGAACAAAAGAAAAACATTATTTCTTCACCATCAATGGCGGACGAACTAAATCCACGTCTCCCCCAAGGAAATGATAACGAAAGAATTCCTCCGGTGGGGGGAATACCTAATGTTCAAAACATTCAACATCAACAATATCCTATTGTGCCGGAAATAGATGAAGACAACATGCTCTTTGGGGAATTCATGAACCCCCCATCTTTGAGCGTTCAATCAAGTGTAATCTATCCACTATTTGGAGTGGACAATTTTCAAATTCGCCCCGATGTTATCAATCTCTTCTCCAACAACAACTCATTCTATGGAAGAACCGACGATAATCCATATCTCCATATTAACCATTTTGTGGAGATTTGTGGAAATTTCAAATATCCAAATGTAAATGACGAGGCGATCAAAATGAGACTTTTCGTGCACACTTTGAAGGACAGAGCAAGAGAGTGGCTAGATACTTTGCCACCACGAAGCATAACAAATTGGCCCGAATTTGTCCAAAAATTCACCACTAAATACTTTCCACCAATAAAAGTGGCAAAACTCAAATACGAAATCTCTACATTTCGTCAACAAGATTCAAAATCATTCCACGAAGCATGGGAGAGATACAAAGATATGCTACGAAAATGTCCTAACCATGGTTTCAATTTGGGAGCACAAGTCAATTACTTCTATTCTGGAATTTTACCTACATGCCGAGCCAATGTTGATTCATCATCAAATGGCTCACTTGGCAACAAAACTATGAAAGAGGCTTATTCACTTATTCACTTATGTTGGCAAAAATTGAAGCTCTATCAAAGAAAGTCGAGGAAATGTCTTTTTCAACTCCTCAATCTGTGAAGACGGTGCAAACTCCACAAGTTTCAGCTTTTTCATGTGAAATTTGTGTAGCAACTCACAACAGCACTATCTGTCCCTTAGTGCAACAAAAGCAGTCACCACCACCACCAGAACAAGTGGCGTATGCTCAGAATTTCCAAAGGCAAGCATACAATCCTTACGGGCCAACATACAATCCAGGGTACAAAAATCATCCAAAATTTTCTTATGCAAACAACAACAATGTGTTGAATCCAACGCATCAAGAAAAGAAGCCCGGGTGGGAAGAAGCAATCACAAAGCTAGCTGAACAACAACTGAAGTATCAACAACGCAATGATGCTTCAATTAAAAATCTGGAGACACAAGTTGGCCATATGGCCAAAATACTTTCAGAAATATCTCATGGCATGTTACCTAGCAATACCGAGGTAAATCCAAGGGAAAATGTCTAAGCTATCACAACAAGAAGTGGAGTGCAGTTGCCCGAAATTTCTATGGAAAATCATCTGGAAAAACAAAAAAATAAACAAAATCAAGAATCAGAAAAAGAATCTAATACAGGACCTTCATCTCAAAAAGGTCCAATTGCTACAAAATCTTATGTTCCACCTATCCCATTTCCTCAACGGTTGAAGAATTACAAGCTCGATGCTCAATTCGGGAAATTCTTGGAAATTTTCAAAAAGCTACACATCAACATTCCTTTTGCCGATGCTCTAGCACAAATGCCAAGCTATGCCAAATTTATAAAAGATATTCTTTCCAACAAACGAAGGCTTGAAGAATACGAAACTGTCATGCTAACAGAGGAATATAGCGCAATACTACAAAAGAAGTTGCCACCCAAGCTAAAAGATCCGGGAACTTTCACAATCCCGTGTACAATTGGTGAAGTGAATTTTGGCAAAACTCTTTGTGATTTAGGGGCAAGTATCAACTTGATGCCCCTGTCAATTTTCAACAAATTAAACTTGGGAGAAGCAAAAGCAACAACAGTTTCACTATAATTAGCCGATCGGTCAATCAAATATCTACGTGGGATAATAGAAGATGTGCTCGTCAAGGTTGATAAATTCATATTTCCAGCAGATTTTATCATCCTTGACATGGAAGAAGATCAGGATATTCCCATTATTTTGGGACGGCCATTTCTAGCAACCGGACGTGCTCTTATTGACGTCTATGAAGGAAAGCTAATTCTCAGAGTGGAAGACGAACATGTCATCTTCGATGTCCTAAAAACTTTGAATCAACCCTCCACATATGAGTATTGTCTAAGAATAGACGCAATTGAAGCCATGGTGAACAAGTCTTTAGAGAAAATTCTATCTAAAGATCCTCTTGAGACATGTATAGCAAATTCTCTAACCAGCATGGAAGAAGAATATCACTTGGCCTAAACAGTTAACTATCTAGAAGCACTACCACCCTTAAGAAGGCATTCACATTTTGAAGAATTGGGGACAAGCTCCGCTAAACCCCTCCCTTCTTTACAAGAAGCTCCAATACTTGATCTCAAACCTCTACCCACACATTTGAGATACGCTTACTTGGGCGTTTCCTCTACACTTCCGGTCATCATATCTAACATATTGACCGAACTAGAAGAAGGGAAATTACTAAGGGTATTGAGGAATCACAAAAGAGCAATTGGATGGACTATTGCGGACATTAGAGGAATAAGCCCCTCTATATGCACTCATAAAATTTTGATGGAAGATGACTGCAAACCTTCAATTGAGCATCAACAACGTTTGAATCCAAACATGAAGGAAATTGTGAAGGCAGAGATTCTTAAATTACTTGATGCAGGAATCATTTATCCAATCTCAGATAGTCCATGGGTGAGCCCTGTACATATGGTGTCCAAAAAGAGTGGAATCCCAATCATAAAGAACGAGCACAATGAACTTATACCAACACGACCCATCACATGATGGAGAATGTGCATTGATTACAGGAAGCTCAACAAAACGACCAGAAAAGATCATTTTCCACTCCCATTTATTGATCAAATGCTCGATAGATTGGTGGGACATTCTTACTACTGTTTCTCGACGGCTATCCAGGGTACAACCAAATTGTAATAGCCCCAGAAGACCAAGAGAAAACAACATTCACATGCCCTTATGGAAAATTTGCCTATAGAAGAATCCCATTCGGATTGTGCAATGCTCCAGCCACATTTCAGAGATGCATGATGTCAATATTCTCAGACATGGTTGAAAAATTCATTGAAGTTTTCATGGATGATTTCTCGGTTTTTGGAGATTCATTTGATAAATGCCTAAATCACTTAGGCATGGTCTTGGAAAGATGTGAAGACACAAATCTAGTTCTCAATTGGGAGAAATGTCACTTCATGGTCCAGGAAGGAATCATACTTGGCCATAGAATCTCACAACATGGAATTGAAGTCGATAAGGCAAAGATCCAAGTGATTGTAAAACTTCCTCCACCAATTTCGGTGAAAGGAGTAAGGAGTTTTCTCGGGCATGCAGGATTCTATCGGAGGTTCATAAAAGATTTCTCAAAAATAGCAAAACCTCTCTATTCTTTTCTTGAGAAAGATACACCATTCCTTTTTACAAATGAATGCCACGCGGCCTTTGAAACTTTGAAGGATAAGCTTACATCAGCTCCAATCATCATTTCTCCAGATTGGACTATTCCATTCATTTTAATGTGCGATGCAAGTGATTATGCCGTGGGGGCCGTGCTGGGCCAGAAGAAGGACAAAATGATGCAAGTGATCCATTATGCTAGCAGGACTATGAATGATGCTCAGCTGAACTACACAACAACTGAAAAAGAGATGCTTGCAGTGGTTTATGCCTTTGACAAATTTCGATCCTACTTATTGGGATCGAAGGTCATTGTCTACACTGATCATTCAGCTTTGAAATATTTAATGACAAAGCAAGATGCAAAGTCAAGGCTAATTCGATGGGTTCTACTTATGCAAGAATTCGATATAGAAATCAAAGACATAAAGGGAACAGAAAACCAAGTGGCACATCATCTCTCTATACTAGACCAAAACAATGCTCAAGAGAAGGAAATAAATGAAGTATTTCCGGATGAACAAATGTTCCAAATCTCTAATATCGAGGAAAAACAAAATGCACCATGGTATGCTGACATCGTTAATTTCCTTGTTAGTGAAATAATTCACCCAAATTTTTCCCATCATCAAAAGAAAAAATTCTTCTCCGAGTTGAAATACTATTACTGGGAAGATCCTTTATTGTTTAGACGAGGACCTGATCAAATCATCCGGAGATGCATACCGGAAGAAGAAATGGAGAAGGTATTAGAAAGATGTCATTCCTCTCACTATGGAGGACATTTTGGGGGTTCAAAAACAGCAGCAAGAATTCTTGAAGCAGGATTCTATTGGCCCACTCTGTTCAAAGATGCACATACACTTGTCTCGAAGTGTGACCGGCGCCAAAGACATGGAAACATGTCAAAAAGAAATGAAATGCCAATGAATTTCATCCTTGAAGTTGAAATCTTCGACGTTTGGGGAATTGATTTCATGGGACCCTTTCCATCATCGTTCTCTAATGAATACATCCTTGTAGCTGTGGACTACCTATCTAAATGGGTGGAGGTTGTTGCATTGCCAACAAATGAAGCTAAGGTCGTGGTAAATTTTCTAAAGAAAAATATATTCACTCGCTTCGGAACTCCGAGAGTTATTATCAGTGATGGCGGATCTCATTTCTGCAATCACCAGGTTAAGGCTCTATTGACCAAATTCGGGGTAAAACACCGTGTCGCTACCTCTTATCACCCACAAACCAGTGGACAAGTCGAGGTTTCCAATCGTGAACTGAAACGTATACTTGAAATGACAGTCGACTCATCTCAGAAAGATTGGTCGAAAAAGCTGGATGATGCGCTCTGGGCTTACAGAACAGCTTATAAGACACCGATAGGCATGTATCCATTTCGTTTGGTTTTTGGAAAAGCCTGTCACATGCCAGTAGAACTCGAACATCGAGCCTTTTGGGCTATAAAAAAATTAAACTTTGACGAACAATTGGCTAGAAAGAAAAGGTTGCTGCAGTTAAATGAGTTGGATGAAATCCGACTTGACTCATATGAAAATGCCAAAATCTACAAAGAAAAAACAAAAAGATGGCATGACAGCAGAATTCAAAGAAGAGATTTTAAAGCAGGAGACCAAGTTCTCCTTTTTAATGCACGATCGCGTCTCTGCTTTCGGTAAGTGCGATCACGATGGACGGGCCCTTACACGATCAAAGAGGTGTTTTCTCATGGAGCTGTGGAGATTTATAATACAACCGACGGGAGTTTCAAAGTAAACGGCCAACGGTTAAAGCCATATCTGGGAGGAGAATTCTCGACAGCAAAGTCAATCATAATGCTGGAAATACCTAATTAATCTGACGAGAAGTCAAGCTAAGGACGTTAAACAAAGCGCTTATTGGGAGGCAACTCAATCTCTATTATTTCGCAAAATAAGTTTGGGGGTAACACGGAAAGATTCAACAATAAGAGCAAGGATCATATCATCCAGGGAGTCTTTCTTTCATTATTCTCACACATATAATAATTATAATTTTCTAAATATATATATATATATATAAATAAATAAATACGGCCATAAGTTATAAGTCTTACGGCCGTACGTTGTTCCATTATATTTTTCCCGAAAGCACCTTACGGCCGTAACTATTGCATGTTACGGCCATATCTTAAAACAAGGCCCGAAAAACGAATGCATCATACGGCCGTAAGTCTGGAAAGATACGGCCGTAACTTAAAAACCTGTTAGAAAAACGAAATCATCATACGGCCGTAACTTGGATATGTTACGGCCGTAACTTGGATATGTTACGGCCGTAACTACTCGTCTGTATTAAAAAAAACGGACTTTGCAACACATTCACAAACCAGACGAGACACCAAGCGGCCGGCAGTGCGAAATTTTTTTTCCCCCTCTCAATCCCTACTTTCTAAAAACTCAAATTCCTCAATAAAATTCATTATCTTATCAACATTAACACATAATCATCATGTTCTCTCTCAATCCTTGTTTCAATTTATATATTTTTGAGTTTTAGTTTTTAGTTTTTCACTTCATATTTGTTTTTCGATTGTTATTTCCATATGATTCGTTGATTAAATCTTGTTTATTTGTTAGTATTGTTGATATTTGTGTGGTTATTTGATTCATTGATTTGTGGTGACTTTATGGATTTGAGTTTGAATGAAAAAAAACTTGTTAAAAAACTATGAACTCAAGGTGTCCGACGAAATGCCACAACGAAAATCTTTGAATTTTTTATGTTTTTATTGGTTTTGCTTGATGATTATAGTAATGTGATGAAAAGGAAGTTGATTTTGTTAAATTTCAGGGATGGCACCGAAGAAATCGTCAAAAGGAAAAGAAAAGGTCGGTTCGTCATCTCAAGGTCCGGCTCCACCGCAAAGAAATCAAAACACAAAGTGCATTAAGGAAAGATTGTTCAATCTTGATGATTTCATTGGCGATTCGGATAGAACACTATCACTAGCCCTTTCATTCAAAAATTCATAGACAACGGCTGGGAAAAATTCGTTTCTGATCTCCCAAATGGTAACCCGACCTTGACCCTAAACTTTTACAATTCTTTCAACAAGTCCATTGGGCAGGTAGGGTCGCCTACTTATCATCAGACTACTGTGAATGGGAAATCGATTAATTTTTCACCGGATGTCATTAACAAGTATTTGGGGGTTAATTGTACTAACGCGGTTGACATTTCTATCTTACCTAATGAAGAGGTGCCGGATGATAGGGTTTTACGCTGAGCGTTAGTGAGCGAGATGCATGACAGTATTGG
Organism: Orobanche coerulescens; assembly: GCA_033398695.1. Lineage (NCBI taxonomy): Eukaryota > Viridiplantae > Streptophyta > Magnoliopsida > Lamiales > Orobanchaceae > Orobanche > Orobanche coerulescens. The sequence continues at coordinate 170,897,832 of CM065811.1, forward strand.
GATGATCAAACCCCGATACAACCAGGCGGACCTAATTGATGATGCTTGGTACTTATGGATGTGGGCAGCCGGGAGTATTTACCCGACCTCGACTCTGACGACGGTTTCCATTGGCCACCTGTGAGGTTTATTTGCTATCCGCCGAGGGGTAAAAATGGATTTGGGTACTCACATTTACACTACTATTTGTCACTATGCCGGCATGGTCCCGACTAGGCAGAAGATGCCATACCCCTGCCTTATCACCGGTATTTGCAGGAGCCAGAGAGTAAAAATTTCGGCGGGGGGTGATATATTAACACATGGGGATTGACTGAACGGCCGGAGTAGTATTTTTGAAGAGGATAGTAGCCACGAGGAGGAAGATGAGGCCGAGGAGTATGCCGAAGATGACTTGATGCCTTTTGAGGCGAATTTGCTTGAAAGAGTTCAGGGATTAGAAACATCCGAGGCTGAAATTTTGAGAAATCAGAATGAAATAATAGACCGACAATTAGAAACGGAGAAGTGCTTTGAAAAGCTTTTTCGTTTTCTAAATATCTCTGACGACACACCTGGAGGATCACAAAGCTAAAATTTCAGGGAGTTTTCTGTTTTCTCAATTGCTTTTATTTTTTTTAAAAACTCGGGACAGTTTTACTTATAAGTTTGGGGGTGTTTTCGTACTTGTGTGTTTATTTTGTGGTTTTTGAACTATGATGTTTATTTTGATTTTGATTGTGGTATGTTTTGATTAGTGTAATGTGTGGTGTGTTTTTATTATTTGGCATTGATTAGGTTTAGTGAATATATATTTCTCTCTCTCTCTCTCTCTCTCTCTATATATATATATATATATATATATATATATATATTATTTTGATTTTTGAGATTTCTAGATCTGACCATAACACCAATAAATTAGCTATATACAAGCTTCTAAAATCGTTTTAACCGGTAATTTTTTTTTTTGTATATTCCAAAATTTTTTGAGCCTTAATCTCTCTTTCCAAGCCTTGTAATTGTCATATAAAATCGAGTCATTCGTTACCTTGAGAAAAGAAGAATCAGTCGGTTGATGAAAAATAGAACTGGAATTTACTTAATTTGTGGAGTTTTTGATTTTTCATGCTTAAACTAAGAAATGATTTTCTGCAAAAATTCTATTCCCTAAAAAAAAAAGGAGTCATTGGTGAAAAGAGCTACACGTTAGCAAATAACGGTGTGAAAGCTATCACCTAAAAAAATAACGAAAAGGAGAAGTGTTGAGCAGCAACAGCTGCCTAATTTTGGGGGTCTTAAATTTTGCGAAAAATAAAGGACTAACCATTGTTGGTGCGTAGCTGCCGTCTCAGAAGAATTGGTGAAAAGAGCTACACGTTAGCAAATAACGGTGTGAAAGCTATCACCTTTTAAAAAAAAATGAGATAGAACTTATGTTAGTGAAAAGAGCTACACGTTAGCAAATAACGGTGTGAAAGCTATCACTAAGGGATGTAGTTTATGAGCAAATTTGAATTAATTAGCGGCTGAATTTCAATACACTCACTTTCGTGAAAAATCACAATATTTGACGACGCCAATAAAATTCTTCTTCATATTGAGTCGAAAAATAAACGAGTGATCGAGAGCAACCATTAAAGGGAGTCGTGTGTATCACGAGTGGGAAAGAAATAATCAACCTTTTGGGGGGAAAACCTTGAATTTGGAATTACAAAATAAAACCGTGTTTTAACTTCAAAATCATTAGTAGATTTATTTTGAATCTTGATTCATTTCTATCTACTATATAAAGCTGGTTGTTGTGTATTAATGGCATTTTGATCTCCTTTTCTCTTTTTATATTTTAATTTATGTGTGTATTAATTTTTCTTATTTTTATTTGGAGCATGAATAATAAAGAGTCTTGCTCGGGACTAGCAAGAATTCAAGTTTGGGGGTGTGATAAGTGTCAGTTTTATACACTTATCCATAGTTTGTATCGATAAAATTCACCCATAATTGAGCTAGTCTACTCGTTTTTTTCTTTTAATTAATTAGTTTTAATAATTTTATTTTTATCGGATGATGATCGGATTAAATAACTGATTTACTCAAGAAATAACATGTTTATTAAATATTCTCTTTGTTGAATTTTGATATATTCATGTTGTAGGGCTTTCCGAGACGAATTCGGCAGTCTTTCCGATTCAAAATCGAGTTATATATCAAAAGTTATCATCCGAAGAAGATTTGGGGCAAAAACGCAAAGTCGAGAAATTACAGCTGAAAACGTAAATTTCAAAGCAACCGGTGAACAAATTTACGAAGCCAAGTTACGGCCGTAACTACGAATGTTACGACCGTAAGTTATCCTAGTTACTGTAGTAACTCCTTAATGTTACTAGTAACTCTTGACGATTGTTATGATTTGTCTAATTTTTTATACTTTTTGTGTATTATTGAGGGGATGGCTGGCATTGATCCGGTCTATTGTAATAATGCTGGAGTTTTGGAGCTATTAGATGACTTTAGGTGTATAAATAGACCCCTTAGATCCTTCATCATTCATCATTCATCATTCATCTTATAATTTTCCATTTTTTGTAAACTTTTCTTTTTGTGTGAAGAACACACTTGTGTTCTTGAGTGATATTTGTAAGTGTGGTATAGCATATGTTGTTCAGAGAGTTTATTGCTTCTATCTCCTTTATCTACTAAGGGAGTTAGGATCAATTCTTTCTCTTGATTCAACTAATAATGACCACCAAAGCTTGTAATATGTATAATAAACCCTTCATGGGGTAAGTAACCTTTAGTTGGGATTATAAACAAGGTTAGTCATGTTATTTATGTTTGTATAAAAGATCTATTGTGAATTACTTATTATTGTGTGTGATTTTCATTGTTTTAACAATATTTATTTATTTGGCCAATAAATGACGATATTTATGGTCTTCATATGTTTCGAAAGAAAATATGTTTGATTAGATCAAATGATCTTCACTCTAAGTTGTTCTAGGGGATAGAAATATACCTCTAGTCCTTAGATGATTCTTTGAGTTATTTTCATAAATCCTAATGCTATGTATTGAAGCCAATCAACATAGAAATATAGTGGATTGATTCAATATGTAAGGGACGTTTTATAGTTCGAAAGAGAAACTGTCTTTTTAAGGAAAATCGAATCTACACAACATAATAAGTAAATTCATCTTATAATCTCCTATCCATCTTTTATAACTAATGACGAACTAAGTTTGTAATCCCAACTATTTCATTTTATCGTTAATCAATCTATTATTATTGCAATCTTTTTATTTCCTTAAAATATTAGAACTATTATTGCGTTTACTTTTCAACAATTAAACCAAACTCTTTAAATTGTGTGTTTCACTCATCTTAGTATCTATAAAAATAGACTAATAGTGTATAATTCAAATTATAACCAAACTTCCTTGTGGGATCGATAAACCGGACTCAAAAAGTCCACTTTACTACTTGATACGATATCGTGCACTTGCGATAGTTACACTAACAATGTGCCAGCCCCTTCCCCGACGACTCGAGAGACAGTCCTCTTTTTATGCCGTCTCGAGGCAGCTGGACGGGCCATCCGGATGTTTAAAGCATTCCGCCACCTTGCGGAGGTTTTCTTCCTCCGTGGCGGGCTAAGGATTTTTAGAGCTTTCGTGAGACATCTCCGAGGGATCATTTTTTATTGAAGGTTAGCCCTTCTTCTAGCGCCAATCTGTTGACTGCTGATTTGGTCAACGTCACGTGTACTGATCTGGACGAATGGATCGAAGTCACATAGAAAATAATAAATAGATGAAAATAAATAGGATCACTAAATTTTATTAATGACCGTAATTTTGGATAAGGCCGAGCTGGATTATGTAAGTCGGTATATCTTTTTTGCTTGCTTATTACAAGTCTTCTCCTTTTCTCTCTCTTATCTATTTTCTCATAAATTCCGAAAGTCCCTTTTTTTTGTACACTTTCTCTATATATAGACAATCTTGGCCAATCAGGAGGTGACAGCTAGAGAATGTTGGGTAATATGTCCGAAACACTTGTCAGGGGGAAAGCATGCCTTAGACACGTGGCGGCCTCTAAAGATCGCTTCGGGAAGAGGTACGACAACGTGCATTAATTGTCCTGTGTGCCCGTTCCGCATGCTTCTGGTGATACTTATCTGATGGGGTCGGTCCTCGGGTCTCCCGCTGTTCTGGTCGGCCTTGTCATAATTTTGATTTGGAGCGTATTCATCCTGGATCTGGTCGTCCCTTCCGGTCTGGACATCGGGTCGGCCTTGACGTCTATGACTGGTCCGGTCGTTAACGAACCCCGGAGAGAATTTGATTCGTATTCGGTCCGGCTTGCTGCTCTGATCGGTCGGTTCAGCTGTCTGGAGTGCTTATGTGGATGCCAAGACGGATGGGCTATCAACAAAACTAACACCCTCTTTCAAACTCACAATGTTGCAGCGGTAAACATTGATAGTTTGTCAAAACAAAAAGCTAAACTAAAACTGAAAAGCAAACGAAAATCAAAGTGTCCCAGAGTGCAGAGTCGGTGTTAGATGAAATCTCAATCCGATGTAATCCAAACTATTATAATGTGAAATCAGGTCTGAAACAAACGGACAAGGTCGATGCAAAACCAAAATCGATTGCAAAATCAGAGCAGAGAAACACAAATACAAAGATGAACAAGAGTAGATTCAGGCAAATGGACAGATTCAGGCACACAGATGCAGATTCAGACAGGCAGATTCATGCAGACAGGTGCAGATTTTGACAAACAGACCGGTGCAAACAAAACCTGATGGAACCAGATGCAGAACCACGTGTGAAACCAGATGCAGAAGTACGTCCAGATCCAGACATGCAGATGCAAATAGACAGATGCAGACAGACAGATGCAGATAAAACCAGAGTCTGATTTGGTTTGGATTTCGTAGTCATTTTTTAGTTCGATTTTGTTTGTCAGCTCGGCTTTCAAAACCATCGTGTTTTTTTGTCATTTGGAAATATTGATTGATTCACCTGCTCGTTGGTTTGGTTTTGTTCGTAGAAGAATTAGTTAATTTTTCGGTTGCATTGGTCGGTTAGCATGGATACTTGTAAAAATAATTTGGAATCTGTTTATTTTTTAGAATGATTTCTCATATCGTGACTACTCGTAAAGATGATTTGATAGTTAATAGTTTCCTTCATCATGGTATTGGAATTTGGAGTAAATACGGGTATTGGTATTTGTATCTGTTTTTGAATCGGAATATTGTAGGCAAAATATGGTTTTGCATTGGTATTGGTGATGGTGATGTTACGGTCTTAATTAATCCGACTATGTCTTGAGTAGTTATGTGTAGCATCTTGACATCAACAACTTGTTTACTCAAGTGGTTCTGCATCTAGTTCCGTCTGGTAGGGGTGAGCATTGGGTCAAAACCGACCCGACTCGACAAATCTGAGAACCGAAACTCGAGAAAAACTCGAACCAAAATCGAATAGAAATTACTCGATTTTTCTCAGTTTCGGTTTGGTTTCGGTTTTAGTCGGTTTAGGTCAGTTTTAGTCGGTTTTTTGCTCGAACCAGACTGAACCAACCCGAATCGAAACCGAAACTCGGAAAAATCTCGAACCGAAATAGAACTGAGTTTTCTCGGCTCAGTTTTGTCGGGTTTCTCGGGTCGGTTCGGTTTTGACTCGGTTTTGCTCACCCCTACATTTGTGGGAGAATTCCACCAGCATGGCCGTTTGGTTCGAAGATTAAATAACTCCTTCATCGTACTTATTCCGAAAAAGGCAGAAGTTGAAGACTACTTGATTACAGACCGATTTCCCTCATCGGGGGGATCTACAAAATCATTTCAAAGGTTCTTGCTATTAGATTGAATAAGGTGATGGAGTCAATTATATCAGAGAATCAATCAGCATTTGTGGGGGGAAGACAACTTGTGGATAGTGTTATAACATTGAATGAAGTTATTAAAGACCGGAAAGAAAGAAAGAACAAGGGTGTGGTGTATAAGATTGACTTTGCTAAGGCATACGACACGGTCGAGTGGGGGTATTTGGAGGAAATAATGAAGTGCTTTAATTTCAATTCGAAGTGGATTCAATGGATCATGGAGTGTGTTTGTACAGCTCATGTGTCCGTGCTTGTAAATGGTGTAACACCCCGAGATATTCGGAATAATTACAGCACCGTAAACCCTTTAGATACGGATTTACAAGGCTAATTTTAAAAGAAGTGTAAAAATAAACCAATCGAACACTGGAATTCACATACAGATTTGAAACAAACGATCAAATGTGCTGACTTATACAACCATATCGAAAAGACTTTATTAATACAGACATACTCGATTACTAAACGAACCAAGAAGACAAATCATAATAATAAGAACATCAACCACATCACTGAGCCATCTCATCGTCCCGTTTGCATCGTGGTCGCCCTCCCGCTCCTCGACTACCTGAACATAAAAAACAATGTCCACCCCCGAAGGGGTTAGCAAAACAATGCTAGTACAAGTATCGTCATAGAATAAATCATTAATACATCATAAAACATGCAAACGGACTTCCGCCACCGGAATCCAATGATGCGAATCCTCACGATTCCATCTACACAATACAGGGTAATCCAGCGATCCAACGCCCTTGGTATAGATCCCCATGATGATCCCGTCGGACCAACGCATGGTGGAAAACCCGTCCAGCCGATCCGCTTCTCAAAGATAGATCCCCATGATGATCCCGTCGGACCAACGCATGGTGGACATTCGATCCAGCGCCCTCAGCATAGATCCTCATGATCCCCTCGGATCATTTATACCATAAATGAAACAATTATGCATACACATATGCATTTCAATATGTTCATCAATACGAACAAACAACAACGAATATCACGAAAATCCTCAGAAATACATCTCATATTCAACAATATGAATAAAACCACAAGCATGATAAATCGAACTCGACATATGATACTTGCCTCGAAAATGGCAAGGACGAAACACTTCAATGTTCTCGACACGCTCGAAGGCCGCCTCCTTCGATCAACGTAACAAGCTCGAACCTCAAAGTAGTGAAGAATACGGAGGAAAATGAAGCGATCCAACACCGAAGGCTTGAACACCAATCTCCAATGATATACGATCTTCAATCTCGAACTAGGAGGTTGATATGAAGTGTTTAGGACGAAGGGAGTTATGATCTAAGTGTAAGAGTTCGGGTTATGGGAGGAGAAAAACTGAAATCTCGAATAGGATGATGTCCTATTTATAATAAATGGCTATTAGCGCGCTAGACTTCGTCAGAAGGCGCTAACGGCTCACGCCTAAATCAGACTGCACTTAGCGTGCGCTACGCATATACTCGTAGCGTGCGCTAAGGCGTTGACTCGGCTTTTCCCGAAAGCCGCCAGTACATCCGACACGATCCGGCAGGTCCCCGGCCGATCTCACCTACCGCACGTCCCAATCAATTTGACCACGCATAGCGTGCGCTAATTACATTCTCAGAAGCGTGCGCTATGAAACCATGTTAGCGTCGCTACTTTAGCCTGTAGCGTGCGCTACATGCATGAATTTCAACCTTACAAATCACAACCATGAAATTAAACGCTCGACAACATCGAATTATGAAATACGGAGAATAATACTCGCAAAAGTACAATCATTACAATATCACAAGTTCCAATTACATAACGTAAATCTCGGCATTACATCCTTCCTCCTTTAAAAAGAAGTTTCGTCCGAAACTTATGATGAAAACAACTCGGATATTTAGCCTTCATACCGTCCTCCGTTTCCCAAGTGGCCTCTTCGACTCCATGTCGTGACCATTGTACTTTAACCAAGTGTATTGGTTTATTTCTCAACCGCTTGATCCGGCTCTCAAGTATCTTGATTGGTCTCTCTTGAAGGTGCCATCATTAGCTATCTCGATCTCCTCGAAATCAATGACGTGATCGGGTCCTAGACATACTTCCGCAGCTGGGATACGTTAAAAACATTGTGAACATGACTCAACGATGGCGGTAAGGCCAACCGGTATGCTAAATCCCCAACTCTCTCTAGGATCTCAAATGGTCCGATATATCTCGGACTAAGCTTGCCTCTTCTCCCAAAACGGAAAATCCCTCGTGTAGGAGACACCTTCAATAGTACGTGGTCCCCAACTCTAAAGGGCGACGACGTACATCGGCATAAGACTTCACGACTCTGGGCAGTCAACAGTCTCTCTCGAATCAAGGCTATCTTCTCTTGAGTCTGAATAATCAATTCCGGTTCCGTCCCGATCAAATCCGAAGAATCATCCCAGCACAGGGGCGATCGGCATCTTCTCCCGTATAAACCTTCAAATGGGGCCATCTTAATAGAAGCATGCCAACTGTTATTATAGGTGAACTCGATCAAGGGCAAGTGAACTTCCCAATCAGTCGACCAATCTAAAGCACAAGCTCTAAGCATGTCTTCTACTGTCTGTATAGTTCTTTCAGACTGACCATACATTTGGGGATGATAAGTTGTGCTAAAGTTGAGCTCAGTCCCCAAAGCCCTGTGAACTGCTTTCCAGAAGTGTGACACGAAACGACCATCTCGATCCGAAATAATGGTCTTCGGCGTCCCGTGCAATCTGACTATCTCCGCAATAAATATTCGTGCCAATCTCTCGGGTCCCCATATATCTTTAATTCCCAGGAAATGAGCCGACTTGGTTAGTCGATCAACTACAACCCAAATCATGTTCATTCCCGTTCTAGTCCTTGGCATACTAGTAATGAAGTCCATCGAGATATCCTCCCACTTCCACTCAGGGATCGGAAGCGGTCTTAACATTCCTACAGTCGTTGATGTTCAATCTTAACCTGCCGACAAGTCAAACACTTTGAAACGTACTCCGCTACATCCTTCTTCATATTCCCCACCGTAAGTTTTGCTTTAAATCTTTATACATCTTATCACGCCTCGGTGAATAGAATAGGCGCGCCGTGAGCTTCCTTCGTAATAGTCCTTCTCAAATCATCATCATCGGGAACGCAAAGTCGACTCAAATCTCGTAACTCCATCATCTTGTATCACGAATCCTGGGGCTTTTCCTTTCTTTACTTCGTCACATAATCGAAGGATCGAGAATCGCTCAATTGTTTAGACTTGATCTCCTCGACTAGTGATGAAGTCGGTTCCATCACATAAAGTTGCCCTCGATTCCCGGTGCCCATACTTCAATCCTCGCGGATCGGTTCCGTTGAATACTGGTTTGGGACGTAAGTGCTTCCAACACTCGAAGGGAAAGCAGTTTACGGCTCAAAGCATCGGCTACTACATTTGCTTTCCCGGATGATAGAGAATCTCCAAGTCGTAATCCTTGATCAATTCCACCACCTTCTCGCCTCATGTTTAACTCTTTCGATTGAAAATGTACTTGAGGCTCTTATGGTCTCAGAAGATCCGACAATGAGTGCCGTACAAATAATGTCGCGATTTTCAAGGCAAAGACCACACTGCTAGCTCCGGATCATGAGTCGGATAATTAACTTCGTACGGTTTCAATTGCCGAGAAGCATAAGCAATCACTTTATCCTTCGCATCAACACACAACCCAAACTCCCGATTTGAAGCATCGTATACCATAAATCCGCTCCTTTCTCGGCGCTAATATAGGTGTCGTCGCCACCTCCTCTTAAGTTCGTCAAAACTAGCCCGGCACTCCTCATTCCACATGAACTTTTGAGTTTTCTCAGAATAAATGAGTGAGCGGACGAGCAATTTTGGAAAATCCTCTACAAAGCGGCGATAATATCCAGCAAGTCCTAAGAAGCTTCGGACTTCTTTCACGTTTAGGAGCTTCCCACTCCAAGATTGCTTCGACTTTCTTCGGTCCACCCGAACTCCGTCGATGATATCACATGCCCAAGGAAGGTTACTTCCTTAAGCCAAAATTCGCATTTAGAAAGCTTAGCATACACTGTTCCTTTCTCAAGATGCTCAAAACCACACGTAAATGTTCAAGATGTTCCTCTGCGTCCCTCGAATATATCAAGATGTCGTCAATGAAAACGACCACAAATTTATCCAAGTACTCCAAGAATACCCGATTCATCAATTGCATGAATACCGCAGAGCATTGGTAAGTCCAAATGGCATCACTACAAATTCATAATGCCCGCATCGGATCTCGAAAGCATTTCGTATATCCGATTCCTTAATTCTCAATCGATGGTATCCCGCTCGCAAGTCAATCTTCGAGAATACCCTTGCCCTTGCGCTGATCAAACAAGTCGCCGATCCGAGGTATAGGATACTTGTTCTTGATTGTCATCTTATTGAGTTCCCTGTAATCAATACACAGTCGGAGGGATCCGTCTTTCTTCCGGACAAAGAGAACGGCGCTCCCCAAGGAGAAATGCTTGGTTGAATATAACCCTTCTCGCAACAATTCCTCCAGCTTGTTTCTTGAGTTCATACATCTCGGTTGGCGCCATGCGATATGGTGCTCTGGAAATAGGAGCTGCCTGTGCTCTAATTCGATAGTGAATTCCACTTCTCTCGCGGAGGTAATCCGGGTAGTTCGCCAGAAAACATCCGAGAACTCATTCACAATCGAAATAGATGAGAGCTCTACTCCTTCCTCTTTCCTCATGGCATAGCACCAAAGTCCGTGACATCCTTGCTTGATAATTTCACGCCTTTCATTGCCTTGATCAATTTCCCGAGCTTCCTGCCTCCATCCTCGGAATAAGTGTTCGATCCGTCATCGCAATGATGGAAATGACTCTCTCTCGGTAATTCAGATACCTCCATAACGGTTGAGCCAATCATCTCCGAGAATTAAATCGTCACCGCAGATGTCAACCACAATAAGATTCGATGGCCAATCTCTTCCTTCTATAGATACCGGGAAATCCTTAGCTTCTAAGGTTCCCACAATTTTCTCTCCGCTCGGTAATCCCACAACATAAGGTTCACAATTATACAAGCACGAGATGTTCAAACGATTAACACAACAAAGATATAAAAGAATGCGTGGCTCTGAATCGAACAAGACACTAATCGTTGCAAAAGGATCTCGAATCGCACTGACGCAAACACCGTGTTCGATCATCGATTTCCTCATCTCGTACAAAGCGTGGAGGAACGGACCCGGACTGGATGCCTCTCTCTTCCTGCCGTCGCTGAAATCCACTTTGCCGTCTGGTTCACACTCGTCTCCTTCGGACTTGAGCCGAGCGCGAGTACCAAAAGATCGGGTCGCATTCCCACAAAATGTTGCGCGATGTCCTTCCCTGTCCACACTCGAAACAGTCACAAGCAGCGCGAAACAATCACGTCGAACATGTCCCGCCTTGCCACAGTTGTAACACTTCTTCCCTGTGTCGAAATGATCAGTCCGCCCGGAACTTCTTTCCTCCTCGACTAGGAGTCGGAGGTCTCTGGATGAGTGAAAAGAGGACTGACACGGCTGGGCCCGCTATTCTTATTCTCCGCGGTTGCCCGACACCTTGTTTCTTTGCTTCCGTCGATTTCTCTACCGCTTCCTTCATATCGTAGGCCAACGCCTTGTCCCGAGCATCGCCTCAAGGTGGTACAATCAAATCCGGACATATATTGCTGAATTTCCGGCTTCATTCGCATGTCAAAATGGAAAATCCTTTCCGCCTCGGTCCCCACTGTGGCGCACATAAGTCGCTTGGTGATTAAAAGTCTTAATCACTTCACACAGATTGCTTCGAATTTTGCGGTGAGAAAACTCCCGAACTCGGGCCTCTCTAACCGGCGAGGACAATCTGCGCCTCCATCATCGGGTTTGAATTCGTCTACCAACATTATGCTCCTCCTGGCCGAATGGCCTCCCACCGCCGAAAGCCTCCTGTCGAGAAGATACCGCGACCGGAACCTTCCTATCGTTGGGACAATTAATCCCCGCAAAAATCTTCTCTAATTCTTTCACCTGACCCCAAGAAAGCGTCTCGTCGAACCATCAAATTTCGGAGGATGCAATTTGATCACTTGTAAGCCATTTATCTCCCGATTATCCACGTTATTCGCTGTCCCATCGCCGTCGCATGCGATCCACAACTTGAGAAAATCGGTTTATCTGGGCAACCACTCGCCAAGCACTCCCGGCACGTTAGGATCTGCATTATTATTTGCCGATCCCTGCTGTCCCCCGGAATGTGAATCCGTTTGACTAGCGGTTATCTCTGGGGTAGATACCGACTCTTCTTGCCTCGCATTACCACGTCCGCGTCCACGACCGCGTCCGCGTCCACGACCTCCTCTCAACATACTGTAAACATAAATACTCAATATCTGGGACAAACTTTCTCAAAGTACATTCATTAATGTTTACAAGACGTGAATTAAATAAAACAGTAGTATTCGAGATTAGGAAACTTACAACCACAGTCCAATTGACGATGCTGGCTCAGCAGTGATGTTACGAACGACCAATAATCAATAACGTAAACAGACCCAACTAACCCGACTGCCAAGATATCCATAAATCTTAGCTCCGATACCATATTCTGTAACACCCCGAGATATTCGGAATAATTACAGCGCCGTAAACCCTTTAGATACGGATTTACAAGGCTAATTTTAAAAGAAGTGTAAAAATAAACCAATCGAACACTGGAATTCACATACAGATTTGAAACAAACGATCAAATGTCACTTATACAACCATATCGAAAAGATTTTATTAATACGGACATACTCGATTACTAAACGAACCAAGAAGACAAATCATAATAATAAGAACATCAACCACATCACCGAGCCATCTCATCGTCCTGTCGGCATCGTGGTCGCCCTCCCGCACATCAACTACCTGAACATCAAAAACAAAGTCCACCCCGAAGGGGTTAGCAAAACAATGCTAGTACAAGTATCGTCATAGAATAAATCATTAATACATCATAAAACATGCAAACGGACTTCCGCCACGGAATCCAACGATGCGAATCCTCACGATTCCATCTACACAATACAGGTAATCCAAATGATCCAGCGCCCTTGTTATAGATAGCCATGATGATCCCGCGGACCAACGCATGGTGGAAAACCCGTCCAGCGATCCGCGCCCTCAAGATAGATCCCCATGATGATCCCGTCGGACCAACGCATGGTGGACATTCGATCCAGCGCCCTCAAGATAGATCCTCATGATCCCCTGATCATTTATACCATAAATGAAACAATTATGCATACACATATGCATTTCAATATGTTCATCAATACGAACAAACAACAACGAATATCACGAAAATCCTCAGAAATACATCTCATATTCAACAATATGAATAAAACCACAAGCATGATAAATCGAACTCGACATATGATACTTGCCTCGAAAATGGCAAGGACGAAACACTTCAATGTTCTCGACACGCTCGAAGGCCGCCTTCGATCAACGTAACAAGCTCGAACCTCAAAGTAGTGAAGAATACGGAGGAAAATGAAGTGATCCAACACCGAAGGCTTGAACACCAATCTCCAATGATATACGATCTTCAATCTCGAACTAGGAGGTTGATATGAAGTGTTTAGGACGAAGGGAGTTATGATCTAAGTGTAAGAGTTCGGGTTATGGGAGGAGAAAATCAAATCTCGAATAGGATGATGTCCTATTTATAATAAATGGCTATTAGCGCGCGCTAGACCTGCTCGTAGCGTGCGCTAACGGCTCACAGCCTAAATCAGACTCGGCACTTAGCGTGCGCTACGCATATACCATGGCGTGCGCTAAGGCTGACTCGGCTTTTCCCGAAAGCCGTCCAGTACATCCGACACGATCCGGCAGGGTCCCCGCCGATCTCACCTACCGCACGTCCCAATCAATTTGACCACGCATAGCGTGCGCTAATTACATTCTGTAGCGTGCGCTATGAAACCATGTTAGCGTACGCTACCCTTAGCCTGTAGCGTGCGCTACATGCACATAATTTCAACCTTACAAATCACAACCATGAAATTAAACGCTCGGCAACATCGGATTATGAAATACGGAGAATAATACTCAGACAAAAGTACAATCATTACAATATCACAAGTTCCAATTACATAACAGAAATCTCGGGCATTACAAATGGTAGTCCCACATGTAATTTTAAGATGAAAATAAGGTTGAGATAGGGGGTTCGTTATCCCCCTTTCTGTTTCTTTAGTGGCTGAGGTGATTGGAGCCATCATGGAAAAGGCTGTTGAAAAGGGTTTGTTTAGGCCGGTGGGAATGGGAAGGGATAGAATTCAGGTTTCACATTTGCAGTTTGCGGACAATACTTTGTTTTTGGGCGAAGCATTGGAGGGGAATATTCAATTCTTAAGCAGGTTCCTTATCCTCTTGGAACTAACTATGGGGATGAAGATTAACAAGAATAAATGTAATCTTTACGGAATTGGCACAGATGCACTGTTGTTAGAGCAACAGAATGTTTCGTTGGAATGCAATGTTGGGAGAATTCCTTTCATCTATTTGGGGCTGAAAGTGGGTACAAGTCATAATAAGGTGTCGGATTGGGGGTACATGACCCAGAAGGTGAAAAACAGAGTACGGAAATGGGAAAAATCGAAGATTTCAATGGGAGGGGGACTAACTCTCATTAACTCAGTGCTCTCTTCTCTTCCAGTTTATCTTATGTCCATCTATCGAGCTCCAAAGAAAGTGTTGAGTGAAATCATTAAAATCAAGCGATCGTTTCTTTGTGAGGGGAGTGAAATTGAAAGAGAAATCTCATGGGTCAAATGGGATACAATCTGCCTACCAAAACACCAAGGGGGTCTTGGGGTGAGGGGCTTGGAGTGCTTTAACAAGGCATTATTAGGGAAGTGGTGGTTGAGGTTATTGGGGGAGGGTAATCATTTGTGGGTAAAGGTGTTAGTGTCTCGGTAGGGGAATAGTTGGATGGAATGGAAGTTTGAGGGGTGGAGGTAGGCTTCGTAAGCCTTCGGGGTGGCGTGCCATTTTGTTGTGGCGTGCCCGGCATAGTATATTGAGCACATATGACGCAACTTTCGAGGAACTTTGCAAAGGGACCAGGACATTATCCAGATTCATCATACATTCCATAATATTCACCACCTCTATCAGATCTTACGATTTTCACTTTTCTATCAAGTTGCCTCTCAACCTCATTTACAAACACCTCAAGGGCATTTATAGATTGAGATTTTTCATGCAGCAAATAGACAGTGAAGGATGGAGTATCAATGGTCCACAAATATCGGTGTGTATAATTTCAAGGAAATTACTACTTATTGTGGCACCTTTCTTGCTATGTTTGGTTTGCTTACCCTTAATGCATTCCACACATAAGCCAAAATCATTGAAGTCTAGATTCGATAGAATCTCGTTCTTCACCAATCTTTGTAATCTTTCTTTGGATATATGACCTAAACGTTTATGCCACAAGAAAGCAGAATTTTCATCTATAATACTACGTTTCATTCCAACATTATGATCAACAGTAAACAAAGATTCAAAAAAAACATCATCTAGTTTCAGTTTATATAAATTATCAATAAGAATACCATAACCAATTAAGGATTTATTCTTATATAAATTAAAATGACCATTTCCAAGTCTCGGAACAGAAATTAAATTTCTAGAAATTAAAGATACATAGAGAGTATTCATTAGATCCAAGTGAAATCCGGTATCTAACTTCAATCTGTAAGTCCCTACGCCTTCAATGGGAGCCTTCATTCGGTTCCCCATAAAGAGAAAGTTATTAGTTGGGCTTGTAGTTTGGATTGTAAGGAATCCCTGCATAATATTGGAAATATGAGTAGTAACACCAGAATCAAACCACCAAGTATTAGAAGGAACTTCAGATAATTTTGATTCAAAGCATAAAGAAACACAATGTATACCTTTCTTTTCGAACCAAGCCTTACGCTTAGGACAATCCTTTTGGAAATGTCCCTCTTTCCTGCAAAAATTGCATTTGTTGTCCTTTTCCTTCTTTTCACCATTAGCATCCTTTGAGGTCGTAGCATGTTGTTTCTTCTTAAAGTTCTTGTGTTTGGGTTTGAGTTTCTTGTCAACTCCTTGATTCACCAGGTTAACGGAGTGAACTATTTGTTTCTTTAGTCTTGCTTCCTCTTGAATAAACTTACTGGACAGTTCATCAATATTCCACTTATCCTTTAATGTGTTATAATTGATGTGAAACGGTCTATATTCAGAAAGAAGTGAATTCATTATGAATTGCACTAAGAAAGTCATCCACATTCATACCCAGTGTCTTAAGTCTTGGTGTGGTATTGGTCATGTCAAGGACATGTTGCTGCATACTCTTGGAACCATCAAATTTCATGGTGGTGAGTTCAGCCATAATTATCTCTGCTAGTGCTTTATCAGCAGAACGAAACTTCTCTTCAACAAGCTTAAGAAAATCTTTAGCATTTTGATTTTCAATCCAGGAAGAGTAGACTTAATGTTGTTGGCAATTGTCATCTGCATAAAGTTCAAGCATAGTCTGTTAGACCTTGCCCATGCCTTATGGTGTGATTTTTGAGTCTCTGTACTATCATCAGTAAGGTCAGTAGGCCTATCATCCAGTAGCGCCAAGTCAAGATCCAAAGCACCTAAATGGAAAGTGACTTGTTCGCTCCGTTCAGATAATTTCACACCGGTAAATAAGGTAACGGAAGAAGCTTGAGAGTGAAGGTTAATTGCTACAAAAAAGTGTATATATTTACCAATTAAAAAATTTGTACGAGATAAATAAATAAAATATATATTATTGGTTTCCTTTGGGTAAACACAACAATATATCCTCATCATTATTAGAATGCGATAAAACTTTACAAGAAAATAAAATAAACTTCGTCAAATATATAAGCATCTTTGGATAACTATATATATATATATGACAAAAGTATATTATTTTTCATCTTTAAGATTATTAGTTATAGAAAAATAATTTTTCCTTTGGGTAAAATTCATAATTTCTATGAACTAATAAAAAAATTCATAATAGCATTCTTTAAGACAACATGAATTATATGACTATAAATTTTAAATTTGAAATTAACTTGACCACTTTGGTGACTAACATATTAATCTCACTTAATGTCATATAATAAATAAATAGCTTTAAAGGTAATTAATGGAGATTTACGGCATAAGGATGTTAGAAGCAATACATCTTCCAAATTATGTAATTAGTGGCGGATTTTTCATAGGAAGAAGTGAAGAATGCCATTGATATGTGTGATGGTTCAAAAAGCCTAGGGCCGGACGGGTTTAACATGGAGTTTTTTAAGAAATTCTGGGATTTATTGAAAGGGGATATCATGACATTTGTGGGAGAATTCCACCAGCATGGCCGTTTGGTTCGAGGATTAAATAACTCCTTCATCGTACTTATTCCGAAAAAGGCAGAAGTTGAAGAATTGCATGATTACAGACTGATTTCACTCATCGGGGGATCTACAAAATCATTTCAAAGGTTCTTGCTATTAGATTGAGTAAGGTGATGGAGTCAATTATATCACAGAATCAATCAGCATTTGTGGGGGGAAGACAACTTGTGGATAGTGGTGTAACATTGAATGAAGTTATTAAAGACATGAAAGAAAGAAAGAACAAGGGTGTGCTGTATAAGATTGACTTTGCTAAGGCATGCGACACGGTCGAGTGGGGGTATTTGAAAGAAATAATGAAGTGATTTAATTTCAATTCGAAGTGGATTCAATGGGTCATGGAGTGTGTTTGTATAGCTCATGTGTCTGTGCTTGTAAATGGTAGTCCCACAGGTAATTTTAAGATGAAAAGAGGGTTGAGACAGGGGTTCCATTATCCCCCTTTCTGTTTCTTTAGCGGCTGAGGGGATTGGAGCCATGATGGAAAAGGCTGTTGAAAAGGGTTTTTTTAGGCCGGTGGGAATGGGGAGGGATAGAATTCAGGTTTCTCATTTGCAGTTTGCGGACGATACTTTGTTTTTGGGCGAAGCGTTGGAGGGGAATATTCAATTCTTAAGGAGGTTCCTTATCCTATTGGAACTAACTATGGGGATGAAGATTAACAAGAATAAATGTAATCTTTACGGAATTGGCACAGATGCACTGTGGTTAGAGCAACAGGCTGTTTCATGGGAATGCAATGTAGGGAGAATTCCTTTCATCTATTTGGGGCTGAAAGTGGGTACAAGTCATAATAAGGTATCGGATTGGGGGTACATGATCCAGAAGGTGAAAAATAGAGTCCAGAAATGAGAAAATTCGAAGATTTCAATTGGGGGGGGACTAACTCTCATTAACTCATTTCTCTATTCTCTTCAAGTTTATCTTATGTCCATCTATCGATCTCCAAAGAAAGTGTTGAGTGAGATCATTAAAATTCAGCGATCGTTTCTTTGGGGGGTGAAATTGAGAAAAAAATCTCATGGGTCAGATGGGATACAATCTGCCTACCAAAACACCAAGGGGGTCTTGGGGTGAGGGACTTGGAGTGCTTTAACAAGGCATTATTAGGGAAGTGGTGGTGGAGATTATTGGGGGAGGGTAATCGTTTGTGGGTAAAGGTGTTAGTGTCTCGGTGGGGGAATAGTTGGATAGAATCGCAGTTTGGGGGGGTGGAGGTAGGCTTCGTAAGCTTTCGGGGTGGTGGGGAGGTGTAATGAAGGCAGTATGAGGAAAGGGGGGTTGGTTTGAAGAAGGATTAGAAAGAGTGGTGGGGAATGGTGTAAATACTTTGTTTTGACAATATATATGGGTGGGGAGTGAGAGTTTAAAGAAGAGATTCACTAGACTGTTTAGGTTACCCATTGATAAAGAAGCAAAAATTTATGAGATGGGGGAGTGGAGGGATGGGGTGTGGCATTGGAGGTGGAGGTGGAGAAGGGCTTTGAGGGAGAGGGATATTTCTTTGCTTAATAATTTGCTACTTGTTTTGAATAATTTCAGCTTGAAACAAGAAGTGGAGGATAAATGGAGATGGCGTTGGGAGAGCAATGGGATGTATACAACAAAAGGCGTGTCTGAGTACCTTGCTCGAAGCAAACTTGGAGGGCAGCCTGGTGTACGGAAGGAGTTCAAGACTATTTGAAATAAATTAGTACCACCGAAAGTTCGCTTTCACGCGTGGAGAATTTTGTGGGAGAGAGTGCTGACGACAACCATGCTACAAAGAAGGAGATGCTTACCTCAAGACGTGGATGTTAATTGCATATTTTGTGGTGTGGCGTCGGAATCTGTAAGACATGTATTTTTTTAGTGTGAATTTGCGTAGGTTTGGATGGATGTTCTACATTGGTTGGGAGTAATTTGAGTTTTTTCTTCTACTCCTGCTATGAACCTGCTTCATTTTAGTAGGCTCATTAGGGGGCGTAGCGGAAAATTGTTTGGAGTATATGTCTTGGAGTGCGTCATATGGTTGTTATGGAAAGCAAGAAATGCAAAAAAAATTCGAGGAGAGCAACCGACGAGAGAGAAGTTGTTGGTGGATGTCAAAATAAATACGTGGAGTTAAATACGACATAGATCGTCAAGTAGGTTGGCTGGGAGCATACAAGATTGGTTTACGTATCCTGTGTCTTTGGTTAATTCTATCTGATATGCTTGGAGGCTGTTTTTCTCAATTCATGCAGTTTTTGGTGTTGTAGTGTCTGTATGAGTGATGTGTTATTTTTAACATCTCTGTAGGTTGTGAATATTTGTACAAGACATACCTTTTGTCTTTTTATTCTTTTCGTTTCAATAAAATTTCATTCTTTCCTGATAAAAAAAAATGTAACGTCAACTTCTTAAAAGCAATAATCACTACAACATTTTTAGCCTGAGGCCACAGATGAAAACCATGGCTAAATGTGAAAAAACTGTGGCCTAAAGTTTAGACCACGATTTTTCGTGCGTGGTACAGGTGGCCGTGGGCTATTCTTATAAAACCGTGGGCTATTCGAATACACCACGGTTTTTTGACCATTCGCCACGAGAGAATAAAACCGTGGGCTAAAGTTCAAGAATAGGCCACAGTTTTTATTATGAGATTAGCCACGGTTTTTATATTTGTGGCCACGCTTTGTATATTCTTTGTCCACGGTTTTGTATATAATTTCTGGCCACGATTTTTAGGATAAGTTCTAGCCATATTAATATATATACTCGTAAATGACAATCAATCAAGATGTTAAATGCATTGGACGTTACAAATAATTGTTGACCAAGTATATGATTTGCATGACAACTAAAAATCATGGCAGTAAGTAATTATTATTTGAAAGCGTTTACATGTCATAATATATGATTGAAACAAATGAAACATCCCTTTTTTTTATAGCTAGATGATGCCAGTTTAGTCGGACTAATCCGAGTCCCTCAATAAACTCACTCCTAACCCATTGAGAGAAGTAAATCGCGAATCGCTCGAGCAACTCCAGGGTTCTCAATGCCTTTTCTGTACACTTATGCGTACAAGGAGAAACTCTTAACTGATTAACAGCGCCTCAGGTTCCCAACACAGTTCTCGGGAGAACAACCACTGATTGGTCAGCACCTCCGGGTTCTCAGCAAGAAAATACTCTCACACTGCCGCTAGACGTGAGATTAAACATTGATTAGCGGTTGCTCGAGCTAGCCCCGGGGAGCTAGAGGATCATAAAGAGAAAAACTTCCTCTTTCACCTCCTTGGTGGGGTTAGAACCCAAGACCTCTCTCAAAGGAGTGTCTTGAGAGTAGGCGTCCTACCACTGGACCACCAACCCTTCCCAAACATTCCCTTTCATATTTAAGTATGGTAATGATATAAACAATTATATTATTTAAATACTCATTTTATTCATGCCTATATAATAAATGTAGCAATTCACATGTACAACAATTTTATAAACAAAAGGCATGTACAAACATATCAATCAAGGTTTACGAAAACATACGATTATAAAGTACTTTTCTTTAGTGCGGAAAATATTAAACATCATTTCAATAATATGAAGTATTTTGTCATTATTTCTAATGGAGTCAAAAGACTCATAATTCTTTGTTTCTGAATTATAGTGGAATAAAACAAAATGACTCACTAAATTGATTGCACTTCTTTTTCTCATAAAGTACTAGTCATTCCAAGCAATTCTCGATGAAATTTTTATTTTGGACTATCCGGAAACAGCCTCTCTGTGTTAAGACATGGGTAAAACTGCGTACATCTTATCCCCCCTTACCCCACTTTTTACGGGAGCCCTTGAGGCATTGGGGTAATGTTGTTGTTGTTGATTTCAATAATATGAAGCAAGTTAACAAAATACTCTGTAATATAGTAGGGGAATTTTAGGGTTCACCCTTTCTTGTATTTGGTTAATATACACTACCTTAAGGTGTACTTAATTATAACATTTGGATTAATAATAAATTTATTATAAATGATTGTGCTACATCTTAACCACATATATTATAATTGTAGTACATTATATTTATATATATATATATATATATATATATATTTGGATATTTTTTTTTACATTAAAAGTTTTTGGGCTAATTTGAAGTTATACCAAAACTTTTTTTTTCATCTGACACCAAAAGCTTTCAAAAATTTTGAAATCACACAAATATTTTGGATAGCGTTAAGAATTTCCGTCAGAAAAATAAAAAGTAAAAAGAAAAATTCTGAAAATTCTGAAAAATCTAAAAAAGCAGAAAAAAATAAAAAAAATCTGGAAAATTCTGCAAAATTTAAAAAATCTTAAAAAAAAATCGGAACTTTTATTTTGTAAGAAAAAATTATCTAGAATAAATATTAAAAATCAACTTTTATTTAAAATTCAAAAATAAAAAATAAAAAATAAAGAACAATTCTGAAAATTCTGAAAAATTTAAAAATCCGACAAAAAATTGGAACTTTTATTTTTTTTAAAAAAAATATATGGAATAATATTAAAAATCAGAATTTTTTATTTAAAATTCGAAAATAAAAAGTAAAAATAAAAAAATTCTGAAAATTCTAGAAAATTTAAAAAATCTGAAAAAAATCAGAACTTTTATTTTTAAAAAAAATTATCTGGAATAATAATATTACAAATTAGACTTTTATTTAAAATTCAAAAATAAAAAGTAAAAGTTCTGATTTTTAATATTATTATTTTCAGAATTTTTAAATTTTTATTTTAAATTTTCCAGATTTTTTTATTTTTTACTTTTTATTTTTGAATTTTAAATAAAAGATCTGATTTTTAATATTATTATTGAAGATAATTTTCCTTAAAAAATAAAAATTCTGATTTTTTTCAGATTTTTTAAATTTTGCGGAATTTTCTAGAATTTTCAAAAAAATTTATTTTTTCAGATTTTTTAGATTTTTCGGATTTTTTCAGATTTTTTAGATTTTCCAGAATTCCGTAGTGAAATATAGACAATTTCATAAATAAAAATTACCGAATTGAAAAAAATAAAAAATTATTTAGGTGTGAAATTTATTTTTTAATATAAAAAATAAAAGGTTAAATACATAATTTCAATTCTAAAAGTACGACTCTAACAGAATACTACTAGATTTACAATATACATATGGCTAAGATTTAGTACTACTGATTTAATTATATTTATAATTAATCTAATGGTGAGAATTAAGTATATTTTAACTTGATGTATATTGACCAAGTACATTCTTGGTGGACCGCAGAACTACCCAATATAGTAGCCTATTGTTTCAAACATAATGTAAACATGCGTCCCATGGTGCATGCTTTTTGCTGACGATATTGTGTTAGTGGCGGAGTCGAGGAGGGAGGTCGAAGTTGGAGTTTTGGAAGTCTAAGTTAGAATCTCAGGGCTTGCGTGTGAGCCGGTCTAAGACCGAGTATCTTTGGTGTAACTTTTGTGGTGAGGCCAACGAGGAAGATGTAGAGGTAATGATTGCAGATCAGATCGTATCCCGTACGGATAAGTTCAAGTATTTGGGTTCGATCATTCAGAAGGAAGGTGAGTGTGAAGATGATGTCACTCATCGCATCAAGGCGGGGTGGCTAAGGTGGATAGCGGCGACAGGGGTCCTGTGCGACAAGAAAGTCCCTCTAAAGTTGAAGGGTAAATTCTATAGTGTGGCAATCCGACCTGCAATGTTGTATGGCTCCGAATGTTGGGCGATGAAGAAGTCGCTTGAGAGCAAGTTGGAAGTGGCTGAAATGAGAATGTTACGTTAGTCGTGTGGTCACATAATGTTAGATAGAATCGCGAACGGGGTTTTCAAGAACGCGCTGGAAGTGGCGCCCATTTCAGCGAAAGTTAGGGAGGGAAGGGAGATTGAGATGGTTTGGCCACGTCCGCAGGAGGCAGGCATCTGCTCCGGTGAGGAGGGTCGAGAGTTTATTAGTTGTCGGGGAGAGGAAGAGAGGCAGACCGAGTAGGACGTAGGAGGAGCAGCTGAGATTAGATTTGAAGGCCTTAAACCTTTCCGAGACCATGATTGTTGATAGGTGCGCTTGGAGGCGCTCAGAGTTGTGAATTCTTTTCTAGGGAGCGGTGCTGTAGTTGAGAGCCTCAGGGTTGGGTTGTCTCGGTTAGCTTTGACCTAGAGCATTGCATTTTTTTACTTTTATTGTATATTTAATCATATTGTCTTTGTGTGTGGTGTATTTTTGACGGGGAGTTGTGCGCAGAGTCAACCTCTCTTCTGTTAGAGCAGCGCTCTTTGGGAGTGAAGTAGCCAAATTCCGCTTAGGTAAGTTCCATGTGGATTAAGCCATGGGCTCAGGTATGGTATCGAGCTTTTTCGAATCATATGATTTCCTTTGTATTTATCACTCAATATTCTGATGTGCACTAAGCTGGGGTCTTCACGGAAACAGTCTCCCTACCGTAATAAGTAGGGGCATGGTCTGCGTGCATTTTACCCTCCCCAGACCCTGTTCTGAGCGGAATATACTGGGTATGTTTGGTTTGATTTGGTTTATGATGCCTTACTTATTATATTAAAAGCCCATAATTAAAACATATATTGGTTGCATGCATTAACGAAAAGGTCGATTTGTATAAATCTGACAAACATGTTAACGAAATTTGTGCTCCATTATCATGATATATATATATATATATAGTGTAACTTTATTTTCAGAACCCTGTTAAGTGCGAGAACTGCGAGAACCACCTTTTGTACTCCTAATAATACATAATGTACATCATGTCAATGCATACAACCCCTATTGATCATAACCCCTACTATATAGTAGGGGTTATATATATAGTATGGGTCATCATCCGTAAGGGCTATTATAGTAGGGGTTATCATCAGTAGGTGTTAATAAAAATTATATTTTACTATAATACCCTTTTGAATTAATAATATTTTTTAATATTTAAAAAAATCTCATTGGTTTAAAAGAGTTCTCGCAGTTCTCGCACTTAAGAGAGTTCTGAAAATAAAGCCTCCCTATATATATATATATATATATGTATATATATATATATATGTGTGTTGTTATTTGTGTTACAAACTTGCTCGGCGGAAAAAGAAATTATAACTCGACTACAAAAATTACAACTCGAAAACAAAAACTACAAACTCGTACGGAAATAAAAATACAAAACTCGAAACAGAATAAAATAAATTATAAAACCGTAAACTAATGCCGAGTCGAGGAATCCTCTATTCGCACGACGAAATACGCCCCGGTAGTGCTCTCGGTTCTGACGTATTGCCCCCAAAGATAAAACGTCAACGTCTCGTAGGTAGTAGCACCACAAGACCTACGAGCTCCGGCGAACTGGAAGAGGTGAGGACAAAGCTCCGACTTATGATATGCAGAGAATGTTGAAAACTGTTTGATTATACTGAGTTCGAAAATTGCATGTACAGAAGCAAATGTATGCATGCCTACACGTGCAGGGGGTTTAAACACAGCCCTTATGGCTGTCATAATGCTGGCATTCATGCCTGCATTGAACAGAGGAGTTACACAATTCAAGGAGTGGTTACTGCCCGTTTTGAATTTGAACAGGCAGCCTTAACACCTCCTCATTACACCTGGGAGGTTACTGCCCGTTTTTGGCTGAGTTTGAACAGTTCGGATGCACCTGGACTATAATCAGCTTCTTAACCATTTGACGGATGTACCTGGACATCCTTATGTGCACATACGAGTCCAACTACGTTGTTGAGCTTGTCCAAAAAATTCTTTAAGCTAGCCCAAGGCCTAGCTCACGGCTAAGCCCACGAAGAGGCCCAAAGACCAATTGCCAAGATCCAAGTCCAAGATCAAGATCAAGATCAAGGCCAAGGTCCAAGGTCCAAGGTCTACGGTCCACGGCACGCGACACGCGGCCGCGGCCGAGGCCGAGGCGAGGCGGGCGGCGGCGGCGCGTGCGCGTGTGGGCTTTAAGCCCATACACATGTGCCATTAATTATTACATGCATAAAGGTAACTCCTTATATACTAGAATAATGATGGTTCATTATTCAATGTGGGATTTCATCCCTTATTAATTCACAATTAAGTGACAAACTTAAATTCACTATTTCTCACTCACCGGGAATCGGTTTAGAGAAAGTGAATATACCACGATCATCTACTCGGAACGTAGATCGATCCTATGATATTTAATTTTACAAAATAAAATTAAAATCATTAACGATTCCAACAATCCCCCACATGAGTGAAAATAGCTCAAATGCAATATGCAGACTCAAGCTCAGTCCTCAAGAGGCGTTAAAGTATAAGGATAGGTAGTTCGTGACTTTGAACCTTTTATAGTTAACATCATCGGGTACACACGTGGATTAGTGGCTTGATGCTTTGAACTATTCCCCCACGGCGTGCACCGAGATAATGGTGCTAATACTTGAACACCTCAACCTCATCCGTTCTCACGTTTTGTGTCCTTTGCGGGCCTTGGACACCCCTTTGGATTCATAAGTGTATTTCATGAAGCGGCCCCCACTTCTCACTTATATAGGTGATTCTTTACCGAGTATCTTGCCATACTCAACCTCCTCGAGGTCTTTAGGAATCATTAAAAGTCATAGACTTAACCTCACCACTAGGCAAGCTTTCAACACTCAATTGCTCTATAGGAATAAACTTAGATGAGTGTTTCACACGAACTATCATAGCTTAGTTCTCCCATTGAACCAAGTTCTTGGGATCTCCAGTCATCTTGGTTGGGTTACCACTATGATAATTCTCAATTTGTGGATTTTAAACCCATTCCCTCTAGCAATTTATTCATTTGATCACGGTTTAACCCTTTGATTAGCGGATCCGCTAGATTATCCAATGACCTCACATAGTCAATAGAGATAACCCCACTTTTGATCAATTGTCTCACGGTATTATGGCGTCGACGAATATGTCGAGACTTTCCATTATACATGTTACTTCTCGCCCTACCAATAACAGCTTAGCTATCACAGTGAATCAACACTGCAGGCACTCGCTTGGACCAACATGGAATATCTTCTAGAAAGTTTCTGAGCCATTCGGCTTCTTCACCAGCTTTGTCCAAAGCTATGAATTCCGATTCCATGGTGGATCGGGATGTACACGTTTGTTTTGCGGACTTCCACGAGACAGTTCCACCCCCAATGGTAAACACGTAACCACTTGTAGAAAATGAACTTTTCGTATCGGATATCCAATTCGCATCATAGTACCCTTCAAGTACCGGGGGTATCTCGAATAGTGTAGCCCAAGGTTTTGAGTATACTTTAAGTACCTCAAAACTCTAACGAGAGCTTTCCAATGCTCTTTGCTTGGATTGCTCGTGTAATGACTCAATTTGTTTACAGCGCAAGCTAAATCGGGTCGAGTGCAATTTGTAAGATACATTAAACACCCAATGACTCGTGCATATTCTTCTTGTGCAACGGGTTCCCCTCGATTTTTGCTCAAGTGATCATTTAAATCTATTGGGGTCTTAACCGGCAAGCTATCAAAAGCATTAAATTTCTTGAGAACTTTCTCGGCATAGTGAGATTGTGTCAAGATGATTCCATCTGATTTTCTCAAAATTTTCATTCCAAGAATCACATCGGCTAGCCCCATGTCTTTCATGTCAAAATTTTTTTTTAACATGTTCTTAGTATCGTTAATCACTTGTATATTGTTACCCATGATTAACATGTCATCTATATAAAGACATACAATAACATAACCGTTATTAGTGTTCTTAATATAAACACATTTATCACACTCATTTATTTTAAAACCATTTGATAACATTACATTATCAAATTTCAAGTGCCACTGTAGTAGAGCTTGTTTCAATCCATATAGAGACTTAACCAGTTTGCATACCTTTTTCTCTTGTCCAGGTACTACAAACCCTTCAGGTTGTTCCATATAGATCTCTTCATCCAGATCACCATTCAGAAAAGCAGTCTTAACATCCATTTGATGAATCTCAAGATGGTGCAAAGCAGCAATCGCGAGAAGCCCTCGAATAGATGTAATTCTCGTTACAGGTGAATAAGTATCGAAAAAATCGTACCCTTCCTTCTGTTTGAAACCTTTGACTACTAAACGAGCTTTATACTTGTCAATTGACCCATCAGCCTTGTACTTTCTTTTAAGGATCCATTTGCATCATAAGGGCTTACAACCTTCAGGTAAATCAACCAAAACCCAAGTTTGGTTTTGTAAAATTGAGTCAATTCCACTCTGAACAGCTTCTTTCCAGAGCAACCCGTCTGGTCTGGCATAAGCTACTTTGATCGATGTTGGTTCTTCATCCAACATGAATGCTATGTAGTCAGGTCCAAATGTCTTTGGTGTCCTAACTCTACTACCGCGTCTCGGTTCTACATCTTCCAGATTAGATCTCGATCGCTTACGTGACTTTGGATCTACATCTACAGGTTTTGAACTTGTTCCTTCATCTTCAACTCTATTGCTAGAATTGTTCTCAACTTTATCATTATCCTTACAATGATATATGTTTTCAAAGAATACAACATTCCTTGATTCAATTATTGTTCCCACAGTCATTTCAGGAACTTCTGACTGTGGATAACAAACCGATAGGCACTACTGTTCAGTACATACCCAATAAAGATACAATTGACCGTCTTAGGTCCGATTTTAACTTGTTTAGGTAGAGGTACCTCAACCTTAGCCAAACATCCCCACACTTTGAGATATTTGTATGAAGGTTTTCTACCTTTCCACAACTCATAAGGGGGTAATATCCTTACCTTTGCGTGGAATCTTGTTCAATATGTAGTTGGCTGTCAAGACAGCTTCCCCCGACATATTCCGGGGCAACCCTGAACTAATCAATAAGGCATTCATCATATCTTTAAGTGTTCGATTCTTACGTTCAGCAACGCCATTAGATTGTGGTGCATATGGAGCTGTTGTTTGATGAATTATACCACTTTCGTTGCATAATTCCTCAAACGGAGCTACATATTCGCCACCTCTATCGCTTCGAACCATCTTGATACGGCAGCCTAATTGATTTTCGGCTTCATTCTTGAAGTTCTTAAAAGCTTCAATAGCCTCATCTTTACTTCTCAAAAGATAAAGATAACAATATCTTGTGCAGTCATCGATAAAAGTGATAAAGTACATCTTACCACCTCTAGTTTGCACAAACTTTAAATCACACATATCTGTGTGAATTAATTCAAGGGGTTGTGTGTTTTGTTTTACCAAACGAAACGGAAGTTTCGTCATTTTTGCTTCAACACAAATCTCACATTTGTTTTGAGTATTGATTTCATTTAATTTTAGTAAATCTAAGTTTACTAATCTTTTTATAGCATTTAGATTCACATGACCTAATCTACAATGCCATAAATCAGAACACTCAGTCAAGTAAGAGGAAGAAGTAGCATTTTCATTAGCATTACTGGACTTGGTTACATGGCGTTTAGCCAAAGCATTAAGTTTAAAGAGTCCCTCCGTGAGGTAACCCTTACCAAGAAACCTATCAAACTTTTTTATGATAATTCTATCTGACTCAAACACTAGTTTAAACCCCTTTTTAACTAGTATAGAGCCTGAGATCAAATTCTTCCTCATCCGGAACATGAAGCACATTTTTCAAGGTGAGTGTCTGTCCGGACGTAAGTTTGAGGTCCACTTCTCCAACTCCGATAATTTCAGATGAAGCTGGATTCCCCATGTTGAGCTTCCTCCCCTCAACAGCTTGATAGTTCTTAAACTGGCTCCTATCGGCACCAACGTGGGCGGTCGCACCGGTGTCGACGTACCAACCACCTTGGTTCTCAACGTGGTTGACTTCTTCGGTGACCACAGCAGCAAGGTCATCTTCTTTCCATCCGTCGTTAGTCTCGGCGATGTTGGCAACATGTTTCTTCTTCTTTTTGGCCTTCGGCTTTCGATAGTCTTTCGCCGTATGCCCATGTTTGCCACAGTTGAAGCAATCGCCATCAAACTTCTTGACTGGTTGCTTCCCTTTGCTCTTGTTTTGGACACTTGGACGAGCTCTTTTATTGGAGGGACCGCTATACTCCAACAGATTGGCCTTAGCATCTATCAAGCCTTTTGGTTTGTGTTCATTTTTGCGCACGTCTGACTCGATATGCAGTTTCACAATCAAGTCTTCAAGAGTCATCTCCTTTCTCTTGTGTTTGAGATAGCTCTTGAAGTCTTTCCAACTGTGGGGCAACTTCTCGATCACAGTTGCAACAGTGAAAGCATCCGGCAGGACCATTCCATCGGCATTGACATCATGAATGATGAGTTGGAACTCTTGCACTTGTTCCATGATTGGCCTTGAGTCAACCATCTTGTAGTCCAAATACTTGGCGACTACAAACTTCTTTGTACCTGCATCATCACTATGGTACTTCTTTTCAAGTGCTTCCCACATCTCTTTTGATATGTTTACAACAGAATAAACATTGTGCAAACTATCTTCTAAGGAATTCAGAATAAAGTTTTTACAAAGATAGTCTCCATTGTGCCAATTGTCATAGGCAGCTCGGACTGTGAAACTAGTCTCTTGAGCACTTGGCGCCGGTGGCGCATCTTCCTTTAGGAAGTTCGCAAAGCCCAATGTTGTCAAATAGAACAACATCTTCTGTTGCCACCTTTTAAAGTCGGCTCCACCAAACTTTGGCGGCTTCTCGGTGGCAAGCATCATCCTTGGCCCCGAGGTTGTTCCAAAAAAGGAACCACTCGTGTTGAACCTGTAGGCTCCAACACTAGATCCTAACATGGATCCAACGGTACCACTAAAAGTGGAACCTACAGTGCCACTCGAGGTGGATCCACCGGTAGTCAGAAATGGGTTCGAAAACACCCATGGAGTTGTTGATGAGGTAGTTGAGCTCATCATGCTGGACATGGTTGCGGCAATGGTGTTTGCCACCTTCGAAGCGGCGGTCGCGGAGGCAAAGGCAGTGGTGGTGTTAGAGTCAGTGGAAGCAGCGTCGTCATCTCCAGTTGTAGGATTCAGCAAGTAAGTATTTCGTCTTGCGCTTGTTGTTATTTGTGTTACAAACTTGCTGGGCGGAAAAAAAAATTACAACTGGACTACAAAAATTACAATTCGAAAACAGAAACTACAAACTCGTACGGAAATGAAAATACAAAACTCGAAACAGAATAAAATAAATTATAAAACCGTAAACTAATGCCGAGTCGAGGAATCCTCTATCCGCAAGACGAAATATGCCCCGGTAGTTCTCTCGGTTCTGACGTATCGCCCCCAAAGATAAAACGGCAACATCTCGTAGGTAGTAGCACCACAAGACCTACGAGCTCCGGCGAACTGAAAGAGGTGAGGACAAAGCTCCGACTTATGATATGCAGAGAATACTGAAAACTGTTTGATTATACTGAGTTCGAAAATTGCATGTACAAAAGCAAATGTATGCATGCCTATTTATAGGCCATTCACACCTGCGGGGGGTTTAAACACAGCCCTTATGGCTGTCATAATGCAGGCATTCATGCCTGCATTGAACACAGGAGTTACACAATTCAAGGCAGTGGTTACTGCCCGTTTTGAATTTGAACAAGCAGCCTTAACACCTCCTCATTACACATGGGAGGTTACTGCCCGTTTTTGGCTGAGTTTGAACAGTCCGGATGCACCTGGACTATAATCAGCTCCTTAACCATTTGACGGATGTACCTGGACATCCTTATGTGCACATACGAGCCCAACTACGTTGTTGAGCTTGTCCAAAAAATTCTTTAAGCTAGCCCAAGGCCAAGCCCACGAACAGGACCAAAGACCAGCGCAAAGACCAATTGCCAAGATCCAAGATCCAAGATCCAAGTCCAAGGTCCACAGCACGCGGCACGCGGCGAGCGGCCGCGAGCACGGCCGAGGCCGAGGCGAGGCGGGCGGCGGCGCGCGCGTGTGCGCGCGTGTGGGCTTTAAGCCCATACACATGTGTCATTAATTATTGCATGCATAAAGATAACTCCTTATATACTAGAATAATGATGGTTCATTATTCAATGTGGGATTCCATCCCTTATTAATTCACAATTAAGTGACAAACTTAAATTCACTATTTCTCACTCACCGAGAATCGGTTTAGAGAAAGTGAATATACCACGATCATCTACTTGGAACGTAGATCGATCCTATGATATTTAATTTTACAAAATAAAATTAAAATCATTAACGATTCCAACAATAGAAATATTATATATATATATATAATATCTCTATTAGTTTGGAATGATGTCATAAGCATAAACATATATTTACCCACGTCATGCAATTTACGGACAAAATGAATTAAACCGAGAGCAAAAATAACAGTTCAATACGTATATTGGTTTATGATCAATAAGCTAAGGGTTGTTATCTTATTCAAAACGTTGGCTCTAGATACCACATGTAAGCATTATATGTGTACACATTAGCATCAAATATACATGATGAACACTTATGCCACAATGATCTTAGAATACGATAATAACCACATAGATAAGATGAACGAGTACAACATACCGGAAGCCGTAGCGGATGTCGACATGATGTAGAGAACACTTTAAGCACAAACTAATTTCTCTCCCTTGACCCACTTTAGTGTAGAGAGCTTGATGGATAGCTAAATGATTTTACTTTTGTGTGTTGTAGGATAGAAAGAGGACTAGTTTATATAGGGCTTTTAGGTTGGCATGTCGATCAATGCCAACATATGTAACGGTCAAGATATAATGTACCATTAGGAGCATTCATCATAATATTGACTAGTTTGATTACATCATTAGTACACATTGAAGTATAGGTAACCTACCCCAAAACATGCATTAAATAGTTTGTACAATTGTGTCCTAATCAATTTTGTGAGTGTGCCAATCACCTCCCATTAAGAATACATGGTACGAGCCTATAGAATAGATCCTGTTCAAGTAAGGTCGTGCTACACTGCTTCTCAGCGCCCTATTAAAACATGTCTTCATTTGTACTTATAGATCCTGTTCAAGTAAGGTCGTGCTACACTGCTTCTCAGCGCCCTATTAAAACATGTCTTCATTTGTACTTTTTAGCGACGTGGGACCAAAAATAGCACAAAATTACTAACTCCTATCAAATCTTAACTCTGATTATCTAATGGTATTGGGCAACAATTTCGCATCAACACACCTATTGAAACATGTTTGATGCCTTTGTGTACACTCTAACATAACCTTTGTGTTAGTTCGTATACACTCAAGAACTTAAGGAAGGTCAAGAACATAATACGGAGTAAGGTAAATAAGGCCGACGTTTTATAAATCTAATAGTTGAGCACTTGAAGTCGTTACAGCAGTACTGTTTCATGTTAATTCAGGAAAAGGTGCAAATTTCCCAAAATCACTTCTACCTAAAACCACAGTCATATGATACCAATTTTCATACAGAGTCCATTACTTTTAAATATATTCAAGTCCATTACAAATATGGAAGTTATGACTAGGAAACAGGTCCGGAAAAATAACAATTCTATGCAGTATGCAAATCCTGATAATTTAATAACCTAATAAGCTAATCATGCCTTCATTCACGCGATGTTCAAGAATCCAGGAGCAAATAAAACAGAGAAAGGAAAAAAAACAATACCTGAGCAGAGAGACGGCAAAAAAACCTTATAAATAAACAATCTGGAAGTGGAAATGAACCATGCTAGTAAACAAACACATACAGCAGACCCACTAAATTACAAAATAGTATAAAAGAACCTCCTCTATTTAGAAAATATTATTTTTCAAAGAAGTAGATAGCAACCAAATCCCATATACGAACATAAAAAACCAGATGTGGCAAAAAATCTTTGAACAAAGTACCTAAATGGGGAGTATGTATTGGCAAAGGAAATCCAGCAAAACATTATTAAAAAACATTGACATAAACCGCAAGCAATGTCCAGTCGGACGAAGGCCAACCATCCAGAATAAACCAAAAGAAAAAAAGAACCATGCTTTATAAGGCAACCACAACAATTCGACACCCAAAATAACCAGAGTTCAACAAATATATAGGACTTAACGTAGAAAGCAGACCAGAAAAAATAACAAGCCACAACTAAACGCAATATATTGAACATGTACCTAATAACGAAAAGACAACAACAACCACCAGCAGCAGAAAAGAACACGAATCTGAGAAAAAAATTCATTAACATTCAGTATAAACAGCAAAAAAAAAAAGATATTGCGAATCTAGGTTTGACCCAAACTGCAGTAAGTTGTAAACAAACATCCACAAAAATTTGGCCAAAACCCACGAGGAGTTTATAAGACAACTAAATTCGAGGGTCAAAGATGGAGGTCCCAAAAAGTAATATTTTACAGCAAATGTAATAAACAAAAAAAAGGAACCCAAGATCGATCTAGAGGCAAAAGAAAGCCGCAGGAAAAAGAAGAAACCCTCAATCGATCGAACCAGGACAACCCACCAACACAAAAACAGAAGGCGTTGCCAAGATATGTGTAATCGACGAAAAATAAATCATCCACCACTCACCCAGTGATAACCGAAGCAACGCCTATCCACGAGCGCAAGGAGAATGAGCAAAACTCGAGAAACTAAAACCCTAGTTTCGAGATCAAAGCAGGAGACCAAAGAACAAGACAACCGATAAGTGTAGGAAATACTATGAAACAACGAATAAAAACTAAAAAGGAGAGAGACGCCACCCGAGAGGCCGAAGCAGAGAGCTCGGTGGAAGAAAAGGAGAAGACAAAACACGGGGAAGCAGGTGAAGGGCACAGGATGCGGACGACGTTATACACTCTTATTATATATGGTAATATATATATATATATATATAATATTTCTATTAGTTTGGAATGATGTCAGAAGCATAAACATATATTTACCCACATCATGCAATTTACGGACAAAATGAATTAAACCGAGAGCAAAAATAACAGTTCAATACTTATATTGGTTTATGATCAATAAGCTAAGGGTTGTTATCTTATTCAAAAACGTTGGCTCTAGATACCACATGTAAGCATTATATGTGTACACATTAGCATCAAATATACATGATGAACACTTGTGCCACAATGATCATAGAATACGATAATAACCACATAGATAAGATGAACGAGTACAACATACCGGAAGCCGTAGTGGATGTCGACATGATGTAGAGAACACTTTAAGCACAAACTAGTTTCTCTCCCTTGAACTAGTCAAATCTTAACTCTGATTATCTAATGGTATTGGGCAACAGTTTCGCATCAACACACGTATTGAAACATGTTTGATGTACACTCTTAACATAACCTTTGTGTTAGTTCGTATACACTCAAGAACTTAAGGAAGGTCAAGAACATAATACGGAGTAAGGTAAATAAGGCCGACGTTTTATAAATCTAATAGTTGAGCACTTGAAGTCGTTACAGCAGCAGTACTGTTTCATGTTAATTCAGGAAAATGTGCAAATTTCCCAAAATCACTTCTACCTAAAACCACAGTCATATGATACCAATTTTCATACAAAGTGCGGAAACAGGTCCGGAAAAATAACAATTCTATGCAGTATGCAAATCCTGATAATTTAATAACCTAATAAGCTAATCATGCTGATATGATCGGATAACTAGGACAAGATAAACGGCAATGCTGTAACTCTCTTATTTGGGCCGTCTTTTTTAAACTGCAATAGCAAATCTAGGAACAAGAAACCTCATGATGAATGCTAGCTTTCCTCCCCCCAGCATTGCGTAGGTAAAATTCACTTTCTCATGAATAAAATAAATCATGAAGAGGAAAAGTGCAGATGCCATTGAGACCCCACCGTTAAGAAATAGACCACGGAAACCTTCAAGGTTTAGAATTTTGGGCGCCGGCAAAGAATCTGATTGTTTGTTAAACCACTTGTCCTCCAATAATTTTAAAGTCCCATCTTCTCGTAATTTGGCAATCTGAGTTGACATCTCAGGGGCCAAGGGTGAACCTTTTGGAAATGCCTGCACATTTTAATAGCTAACATTTTACTAGGAGTGCTGCATCTTACTCATTTTGAAACTTGTACCAAAAAAAAAAAAAAAAAAAAAGGTTAAGAGACTCACAAAGCCAAAACCATTAGTGATTTTTTCAGACACCGTTATGGAGTAGCCAGATGGATAACATGCAAGGAATTCCTTAATGTAAGGAATTTCATCTACAATTGCATCAACGCCACCTCTCTTACTCCCACGTGACAAGGCATCAGCATATTCCTCTGCGGATTTATATGGCTTAAACCGTGTGTCCGTAAAATTCAAGTTCCTAACAAGGACCCCATGAACAGCGGAACCAAACTGGTATCCAATTGAGCCTGTATTTGATGCTAACCCAATCTGTTCAACAGTTAATAACTAGCTCAATGTTGCAGTGTAACTTGAAACGAGCACAAGCACTACGAACAACCACACATTGACTACAAATCTCGACAAATTACTCTTTAGCTTCTCCCCTGCAATACTCAAGCCATAAGTTATAATTTTATCTCTTACGATATTTCTGTTTGTCATTAAAACGCAAAACTTAGTTGTGTTCATGGCGATAAAAAAAAAAAACTAAAATGGGACGATAGAGCTTACTATGAGCATAAACAAGGGTTGAAAAGGCAAACCATAATATTGTTCCAATTTGTTGACCTGCTGAGCCTTGAAATTCTTCATTCACGCGATGTTCAAGAATCCAAATGACAAAGCCCATTAAAATAAAGAAACAAGCAGACACAACCCAAAGATCTGAACTAAGTGGTTTCATAAAAATCCAAATGCTTGTGTCGGCGTTTCTAGATAGTGTTGCAAGACCAATATCGGTAAATGGCAATGTGAAATCAACATACTTAGATCTGTTTGCTGTGATTGATATATCTCCAATTGCAGCATCAAATTCCTGATGCAAATAATATACAATACAACAGATTATAATTCCTTTTATCAATATATTGATGACAAACAATAATTGGTTACAAAATATACATACTCTGTCATGAACTCGATCTATAAGGTCATTGTAATTTACTTCTCCAACTTCAGCTTTCTTCATAAATGGAATGAATTCAAAGGCTACATCGTGAGCAAATGCACTAAAGGCTGCAAGGAATACTTCTCCGCAAAATCCTGAAACGTCTGTAGACTTAGTTTGATCATCATAACTCACTTGAAAAACTCTCCCAGTTCTGAATACCACTGGAATGCCGATTCTAAGGGTTTTTCTACTCATTTGTAGCATCCTATGTGTTGGAGTAGTTGAGATACCTCCTGGCCAGATGATATCAGGAAATGAATTCAGCTTACCAATCTTTTTGGTTAAACCAACATCCTTTGTCCAAAACCCAACCCGTCGCTCCCCTTTACCTATCACATGTATTATTTCTACGACATTTGTACTAATCCTTCCATTTAAAAGTTGGAAAGTACCACCCAAACCACGAAATGAGACTCTTAACATCTGATCCAGAAGTGATGTTTCCCAGTCTTTTATGTTTGATCCCAGAACTTGCTCAGCTTGTGTCCTCTCAATAGCCATTGCTAGTGCTGAAACTGCATCATATGCCCAGATACCATACGAGTTTAAAAGTGAAAGAATAGGTACTCTAGCCTCGTCTCCCAATACCGCCAGCAACTTTGCTTCGGTTGTTGACTCTGAACCTATGATTGCTTGGACTTTCGGCTTCTCCAATGGATCAAGAGCTGGAAAAAAAAACATGCAAGTCATAAAAGTAGCAACGTGTGAGGCTTGGTATCAAGTTAAAATGTCGAATTTCAGACCAACCACCACTAGATCCGTGTGAATTCTGTTGGGAAATTGGCCTCAATATTTCCAACAACCCAAGGCAATGAACAAATATAGAGAAAAATAAACAGCAAAGAATAATTATAGAGGAGAAAAGAAGACAAGAACTTACGTGGAAACTCCAAAAGCCGAGAAAAAAACCACGGAAGAGAAGAAAATCCACTATTTGAAAAATTATTACAATCACACAGCTATAATCTCTCAAGCCTCACCCAATAACACCCACACTACCAAGAAAGAAAGAATAAAATACTTAAATGTGTATTTTATGGGATGATTTAGCCTTGGACTCCTTTTTATAGGCTTGGAGTTTCCTTCACCTTTCATTATTCCACCGATGTGGGATAACCTTCCAAGCTTTTCTTTTATTATAGCCAACAAATTCATGGGCACCATAATAGTTCCATCATGCGGCACATATTGCATACTTACATGTATAGGGAATCTTACGTTGTTGTACTCTTCACTTGCTTATATGAGATCTAAATTTAATCCTTCTTAAGTATATTTCAAACATAATATGAAATATATATTTACCAGCAGATAGAGCATGCAGTGGTTCTCCAAGCGTATCCCTACTGTGGATAACTATCCTTGTTTTGTAGCGGTTGTTAACCGTGTAAAATTCAGATAGTGCCATGGTCATGCAGCTATGAACAGTCTTTCCGACCCATGATCCCATATCTAGAATCACTCCCACCGGGATCTCCATGTATGATGAATCTTCTTGTGCTTTTGAGCATATCTGAAAGCAAATCAGCATAAATATTAAGAACATCACATCTGTGCACTTCCTGCATTTGATCTCCATACTTGAATGACAAACACGCAAAAGGCTCCTATCACTGAAGTACAAATATATGTTAAGCTCTTTTTTTTTTTCTATGTCATTTCACTTTCTATTGACTAATCTCATGAGTTGACTTTGCTTGAATCAGTCAACTCCAAATAAATTCCTAAATACATCACTCTCAAGGTCAAATGCAATGATTTAAAAACAGTAAAATATTCTTCTGCTTTTATCATTCAGTCATCATCGGCTTATAGTCCAAAAATATACTTTGTTTTGGTCCTTTGGAGAAACAATCAAGGCTACTAATCTAATTGAAGCATATCAT
This sequence comes from Orobanche coerulescens, assembly GCA_033398695.1. Classification (NCBI taxonomy): domain Eukaryota; kingdom Viridiplantae; phylum Streptophyta; class Magnoliopsida; order Lamiales; family Orobanchaceae; genus Orobanche; species Orobanche coerulescens. Next base: position 170,936,082 of record CM065811.1, read on the forward strand.
CGAACGCTTGTGTGCCATCTTTAGTCCTTAATAAGCCCATAATAAAAAGCAAAGATAGATGATAACCTGATCATAAAAAAACATAATTTCTTACAGACACATAATCAAACAAGTTGCATGCATATCTAAGAACACCCCATATCCATAAAACTAATTCAGGAACGAAAAAAAGATATAGGTTTGTCTGTCATACAACAATGTAGCCATGCCGAGACCCATCAGATGGGACTGGCGACGATCCTCTACTGAGCCATGGCCGCGACCATAGGAGTCGGTTAATCACACTCTACCGAGGACATAGTCGTGGCTTAACAACCATACATGGGTTTCTGTCTCTTGAGGAATCAAGAATACAGAACTCTGAATCATGTTTTGAGTTTTATATCTTTCAATCATTTTATGTTCCAAGCATTCGTTTAGTACGTAGTGGTCGAAAACTTGAGCGGGTCATCATATTATCTCAAATCAATGTAGGTTGCAAATATGCCCATCTAAGAAGAATAACAATTTTTTTGAATGAGTCAAATGGAAACCATCGGTTTTCTCGGGTCGGTTTGGTTTTGACTCGGTTTTGCTCAACCCAGCACAAATGTCATGATTAGGGTTGTAAACGAACAGAATTGTTCGCGAACAAAGCTCGGCTCGACTCGTTAAGGGCTCGGTTCGTTAAGAATTCGAGCTCGAGCTCGGACACAAAAATCTGTGTGTTAAGAAAACGAGCTCGAGCCGAGCTTGGGCATGTGCGGCTCGAGCTCGGCTCGAGATCGGCTCGAGCTCGGTTCGGCTCGGTTCGGCTCATTAAGCTCGATTAATAAATATATTTTTAAATTTATTTTAATAATATTTATATATTATATTATAGATTAATAATATTTTAAATAATTTTCATATATTAAAATATTAATTTTTATATATATTTAAAAAAGATATAATTTTTAATGATTATTTTAAAATATTTTATTTTAAATAATTCAAATATATTATCTAAATAATTTAAAAATATATAATTATTCGCGAACAGCTCGAGCTCGGCTCGAGCTCGACTCGGCTCGAGTTGTTCGCGAACAGCTCGAGTTCAACTCGTTTTATTAACGAGCTCGAGCTCGAACACGTTTTTTGTGCGATAACAAAGCTCGGCTCAGCTCAGCTCGTCAGGAAAAAAAATTGAGCTCGACTCATTTAGGTCAAAGCTCGGCTCGACTCGATTCGTTTACAACCCTAGTCATGATATCCCCTTTCAACAAATTCCAGACTTTCTTAAAAAAACGCCATGTTAAACCCGTCCTGCCCCGAGCTTTTTGAACCATCACACATCAATGGCATTCTTCACTTCTTCCTCTGACAAATCCGCCACTAATTACATAATTTGGAAGATGTATTGCTTCTAACATCCTTATTCCTTAAAATCTCCATTAATTACCTTTAAAGCTATTTATTTATTATATGACATTAAGTGAGATTAATATGTTAGTCACTAAAGTGGTCAAGTTAATTTCAAATTTCAAATTTATAGTCATATAATTCATGTTGTCTTAAAGAATGCTATTATGAATTTTTTTATTAGTTGATAGAAATTATGAATTTTACCCAAAGGAACAATTATTTTTCTATAACTAATAATCTTAAAGATGAAAAATAATATACTTTTGTCATATATATATAGTTATCCAAAAATGCTTATATATTTGACGAAGTCTATTTTATTTTCTTGTAAAGTTTTAGTGCATTCTAATGATGAGGATATATTGTTGTGTTTACCCAAAGGAAACCAATAATATATATTTTATTTATTTATCTCGTACGAATTTTTTAATTTGTAAACATATACACTTTTTTGCAGCAATTAACCTTCACTCTCAAGCTTCTTCTGTTACCTTGTTTACCGGTGTGAATTTCTCTAAATGGAGCGAACAAGTCACTTTCCATTTAGGTGCTTTGGATCTTGACTTGGCGCTACTGGATGATAGGCCTACTGACCTTACTGATGATAGTACAGAGACTCAAAATTCACACCATAAGGCATGGACAAAGTCTAACGGACTATGCTTGAACTTTATGCAGATGACAATTTGCCAACAACATTAAGTCTACTCTTCCTGCATTGAAAATCAAAATGCTAAAGATTTTCTTAAGCTTGTTGAAGAGAAGTTTCGTTCTGGTGATAAAGCACTAGCATGGACAATTATGGCTGCACTCACCACCATGAAATTTGATGGTTCCAAATAGTATGCAGCAACATGTCCTTGACATGACCAATACCGCAGCAAGACTTAAGACACTGGGTATGAATGTGGATGACTTTCTTAGTGCAATTCATAATGAATTCACTTCCTTCTAAATATGGACCGTTTCACATCAATTATAACACATTAAAGGATAAGTGGAATATTGATGAACTGTCCAGTAAGCTTATTCAAGAGGAAGCAAGATTAAAGAAATAAATAGTTCACTCCGTTAACCTGGTGAATCAAGGAGTTGACAAGAAACTCAAACCCAAACACAAGAACTTTAAGAAGAAACAACACGCTACGACCTCAAAGGATGCTAATGGTGAAAAGAAGGAAAAGGACAACAAATGAAATTTTGCAGGAAAGAGGGACATTTCCAAAAGGATTGTCCTAAGCGTAAGGCTTGGTTCGAAAAGAAAGGTATACATTGTGTTTCTGTATGCTTTGAATCAAACTTGTCTGAAGTTCCTTCTAATACTTGATGGTTTGATTCTGGTGCTACTACTCATGTTTCCAATATTATGCAGGGATTCCTTGTTGGAATATAAAACGCAGCGGAAGCGAGTTGGTGATTAGAATTTAATAAAAGGTTTTATAAACTAACCAACAGAAAAACCGGATCTATTTAGGCTTGTCAATTAATTAACTAAACAGATTAATAAACAATTAAATAAACATATTTACGCATGTGAGTCGGTAATTTTTACCTTTGACGCGAAGTGGTAGAAAATCCCTTTTTGATCGATTTATGTCCTCTTCGTGTTCCTCTCCGATCTTCTTGTATTTCTACCTCAAGATCTTATAGAGTATATCCCGCCTACGTCCGGATGTCGTGTGGGCAACAATCTACCGAACTAAATTTGCACAGCTAGTGTCGGCCGAAATCTCCTCACAAGAAAACTCACGATTTTTGTTCTCTCTATTTTTCTTGAATATTTTGGTATTTTAGAAAAATATTGTGTTAACTAAAGTATGGAATCCAAGACACATGTCAAGATCCACAATTAAACACACACAAAAAAAAAATCGATTTTCTTGGGCAATTGTAAGTGGAAAAATCGGCCAACACTAAGTATGTATTTATAGGTGTTCTGGGCTACTCTAGGGACCTTAAGGAGGATATGGTCAGGACTCCCAATAGATATCTTCCTTCCATTATTAGGACTCTTCCTAATATGAAGACTCAATTAATATCAACTTAGTCCACTAATAAGTTAATATTGCACTTCAAATCCCAAATTACGAAATTGGGCTCCTTTTTGAATTAATTATTTCCCGTGTTTAAGATATTCCATGTCCATTAATTAATTTAAGCTACTGACAGCTTTTAATTAATTAATGTATTATACATGAGTATACCACTCGACCTTTATTATTATATCAGAAAATTAATTCCACCTGCAGGGTTTAATATAATAATCCTTTCGAGTGCCTCAAGGGACATGATCAACCCGACTGGTCAGGACACGATTTCTAGCTATAATATTAATTATCATATAAATAATAATATTGCCCAAAATATCGAGCATATTGAGTCAATCATTGTGGCTCTCACCCATGATAAATCAAAGCAATAAATATTAAATATATATAATTAAATATTAATCACTAGAATTAAGAAATAATTAGGGGTGGGCACAAAAAATCAAAATCCCGATCCCGTCCCAAAATTACCCGGGATGGGACGGGATCCAAAATTAAAAACACTAGGCCCGTCCCGTCCCGTCCCATTAGAGTAATCATGGGACGGGACACGGACAAAAATTTGAGGCCCGTAAGACCCGTCCCGTCCGCTAAGTTTTTAACCCTTTTTAAAACCATATATTTTTATTATTTGTAACCCTTTTTAAATTAATTTTTAATAATAAACTATTTTTATTTTTTACTATCTATATTTTATAATTATACACAAACCTAATCAAACGATATAAAGTTTGATATTTTTTCAAAAAAAATGGATATGTTGTATTCAATGTTAATAATTGTTATTTTAAAAGTTTAATTTAGGCTATTAAATTAGTTTGTTGGATATTTTTCCCGAATTTAGATGTATAAAATTATAGATTTTCTTACTTTTTTCTAATTTATATTTTGAACTTTTTTATGCGGGACTAAACCCGTCCCGTCCCGTTCTGTCCCGTCCCAACCGGGATAAGGCCCGCGCGGGATGAAATTTTGAAATCACCAATCCCGTCCCGTCCCGTCCCGCTTGTTATAACACGGGACGGGACGTGGGATGACCCCAGGCCCGTCCCATCCCGTCCCATGCCCACCCCTAGAAATAATAATTGTTCGAGATGTACGTTCTTCTTATAGTCAGTACAGAAGAATCTATCTCACCTCAATCATGTTCAACGTATACCGAATACGCTAATATATGCTAATGGTCAAGACCAACCAATATCAAGCATATACTACAACCTCTCACATAACGGTCTAATGTTATATAGGTTGTGAACTAAATATTACTATATAAGGAACCGGTAATGTGATCTTCTGTGTGACACTACACACCACATTATCTACAATATAAAGTAAATTAGACTACATTTGCATAACCATATCGTGAATAAATATGAAAAACATGTGATAAATGAATTAAATATTCTCATAGATAAAGACCGGGAAATTAGGTAATACAAGCATAAAGTATGTTTTGACATATACAACCCTAACAATCCCCCACTTATACTCAAAGCATGCTTTTGAAGTATACTATCTAGACTATGTCTATCTATCTCCCACTTATACTCAAAGCAATGCTGCCATACATCTCAACCCCATTCCTTCCACATGCCCTTCAAATGATTTCGAGGGCAACCCTTTCGTGAAAGGATCAGCTAGGTTGTCTTTAGATGCTATCTTGGAGACAATAATTTTCATTCTCTTCACAAAATCTCGAATGATATGATATTTGCGCTTGATATGTTTGCTTGCTTTGTGGGCCCGTGGTTCCTTCGAATTTGCAACAGCACCGGTATTATCACAATAAAGTGTAATACTCCTGGGCAAATCAGGAATCACACCCAAATCCTTTAGGAAGTACTTGAGCCATACCACCTCTTTAGCTGCCTCTGAGGCTGCTACATACTCGGCTTCCATGGTAGAGTCCGCTATGCATTTCTGCTTCACACTCCTCCAACTAATGGCTCCACCTCCCAAAGTGAAAACATATCCGGAAGTTGATTTCGACTTTTCTTTGTCCGAACTGAAATCTGAGTCAGTGTAACCCAAAGGACAAAGTGTATCTGATTTATATACAAGCATATGCTCCTTAGTCCTTCTCAGGTACTTGAGTATATGCTTGACAGCAATCCAATGTCCCGGTCCTGAGTTCGACTGATATCTCGCCACCATGCCTACAGCATGACAGATATCAGGCCTAGTGCAAAGCATAGCATACATGAGGCTTCACACTGCCGAAGCATAAGGGACCAGCTTCATGTCATCTATCTCCTTCTGTGTCTTAGGACACATAGCCTTAGATAGTTGAATTCCATGTTTGTAAGGCAAGAAACCTTTCTTGGAATTCTCCATGCTAAACCGCTTTAGCACCGTATCGATATAGGATGTCTGAGATAAGTACAACATCCTTTTCTTGCAATCTCGAAAGATCTTAATACCAAGGATGTGCCTAGCTTCTCCCAAATCCTTCATATCGAACTGCTCAGACAGCCATACCCTTACGTCTGATAATATCTTCACATTGTTTCCAATTAGAAGTATATCATCTACGTACAGTACAAGAAACACCAACACGTTTCCATCGCACTTTTTGTATACACAAACCTCACTAGGACACTGTTCAAAACCATACGATTGAATGACTTCATCAAATCGCATGTTCCAAGACATTGATGCTTGCTTAAGACCATAAATGGCTCTCTTAAGCCTACACACTAAGTGCTCCTCTCCTTCAGCAATGAATCCCTCAGGTTGGCGCATATAGATTTCCTTATCAAGACTCCCATTCAAGAACGAAGTCTTGACATCCATCTGCCAAATCTCCATATCCAAATGCGCAGCTATATCTAAGAGAATCCGGATCGATTTAAGCATGGCTACTGGCGAAAAGGTCTCATCGTAGTCGATGCCCTCCTTCTGAGCGTAACCTTTCGCAACAAGCCTTGCTTTGAAGGTTTCAACCTTCCCTTTCGATCCTCTCTTACGCTTGTATTCCCACTTACTTCCAATGGGTTTTACCCCATCGGGTAGTTCTACTAGCTCCCACACTTGGTTGGAATCTATAGATCCCATTTCGGATTCCATTGCTGTTTGCCAGGATTCAGCATCCTTGTCTTGAACTGGCTGTTTGTATGTACATGGATTCGTTTCATCCTGGTCCGGGGAGTGGTCCGAAGACGTTCCTACGCCGATGAAACATTCAGGTTGACGAACAACCCTCTCACTACGACGAGGCGTGTCATTGGTTTGTGTATCCACAATAGTGTCGATACGTGGTACACTAGGTGTTGACACAATTGGTATTGTAGAAATATCGCCCCTAAGTTCTTATAGAATGACCTCACTCCTAGGCTTGTGGCTTATCACATAGTCCTCTTCTAAAAACCGGGCATTGGTGCTAACAATGACCTTCTGGTCTTTAGGACTATAGAATAAGCCACCCTTCGTTCCCTTAGGATATCCTACAAACACTCGTACTTCTGTATGAGATGCCAACTTATCAGCTTCCTTATTCAGCACTTGTGCTGGAGAACCCCAAATTCGAACATGTCCTAGACTGGGCTTGCGCCCATTCCACGGTTCTGTGGGTGTTTTTGGACCTGATTTCGAAGGCACGAAGTTTAGAATGTACGCTGCTGTTTCCAAGGCGTATCCCCAAAACGAAATAGGCAAATCAGAATAACTCATCATTGACCTAACCATCTTTAATAAAGTACAATTCCTTCGTTCAGCAACACCATTTTGATGTGGTGTACCAGGCGCTATGAGCTGGGAAGTAATCTCCTCATGTGCCAAGAAATCCAAAAACTCTCTACTAAGGTATTCGCCACCACGATCAGATCGTAGTGACTTGATACTCTGCCCATGACGCTTCTCCATTTCAGCCTTGAATTCTTTGAACTTATCAAAAGATTCAGACTTATGTCGCATCAAATAGATGTATCCATATCTCGAATAATCATCTATAAACGTGATGAAGTATTCGAAACCACCCTTAGCCTAGATATTCATTGGACCACATACATCGGTATGAACCAATTCCAACACATTTTGTGAACGATTTCCTTTGCTTTGAAAAGCCCTTTTAGTCATTTTACCTTCTAGACATGATTCGCAGGTTGGAAATGACTCAACTTGGAGCGAATCCAATGGGCCATCGCTCACCAATCTTTGAATCCTTCTAAGGTTAATATGACCCAATCGTAAATGCCACAAATATGTTGGATTTATGCTCGAAGGTTCCTTTCTTTTATTAGAATTAGTCAAAGAATTAAGCGATTTATAATTATGCAAGGGAGCTGGTGCAACATTGATGATATAAAGTTCTTCATTATAAGTACTCCCGCAAATATATTCACCATTTCTTTTAATAATTGCATTATCTTTAAAAGAAATTGAATATCCATCACGATGCAATTTAGAAACTGAAATCAAATTCATTCTAAAATCGGGTACCCATAATACATTATTAAGAACTAAAATCCTATCATCAACTTTTAGCTGCACGACTCCCACTGCAATGACCTTGACTGGAATAGTCGCCTGACTTATTGTAATCTCATCCGCACTAAGTACCTTGGTTACTTGGAACCCATGCGAGTCATAATAAACATGATCGGTGGGCGAATCCACTATCCACGAAGTGATGGAGCAATGACAAACATATTTTGACTACTAGTGCATGAGACGTACCTTTCTTAGGGCAGTCACTCTTGAAATGCCCTTTCAGACCGCAGTTGAAGCATTTGCCCTTCGGATTTTTGTTCGCTTCCGGCTGAGGAGCTTTTGACTGAGGAGCCTTGCCCTTAGCTTTGAAGGTTTCCACTTGCTTCTGGGCAACCTGCTTTTTCTTCTTTCCCCATTTGGGTTTTGAAGAAGCAGCACCGGTTGCCGCAAGAATTTGATGATAACCTTGTTTGAAGAGACCTTCGGCAGACTGAAGCTTTGTTAGAAGTTTCGCCAATGTGTAAGTCCTACGATTCATATTGTAGTTGAGGCGGAACTGCTCAAAGCTTCTTGGTAAACTGCCCAAGATAATATCGACCTGCGACTCCGCATCGATAGTGGCCCCTAGTATGCTTAGTTCGTTCAAATGAGACATCACTTTAAGAACGTGATCCCTTACTGGGGTCCCTTCAGACATTTGGGTTGTCATCAAAACCCTCATTGCATTTTGCCTAGCCGCCCGGTTCTGATGACCAAACATCTTAGTGAGATTTTTCATCATTTCCGCGGCCGAGCCCATCGTCTGATGCTGATGCTGCAATACATTTGTCAATGAAGCCAAAATGTAACAGCGAGCCATCTCATCCGACTTTTTTCATTTCCGGAATTCAGCCAACTCTTCAGGAGTGGCATCCGGTTCTGGTTCCAAAGGACTCTCCTCAGTTAAAACAAATTTACACCAATCACATACAGTGGATCTCAACGAAACACAACCGACTGGTGAACATTCCCCTCGGCATATGAACAACGAATCGCAAATCGACGAACATACCAATTCATACAAGGAGTGGGAACGACCACTCAATATCCAAAACAACCAGCATTGGGTCACCATCCCCAAATTTACACTTACAAAGAAATCAATCAAAGATCACTATGTTAAAATTGCGCTACTACACTGATGGAATCACATAGCACATATGTTCCGGTTCACAATATCCCAAGTTTCCAAAATAATATTATGTGCATGAATCTACAACACGCAACATATTTCTCTTATCCGATAACTCAACCGATCATCCTTGGATAATCAAAGCGCCATACTAAAGTTCGAATCTCTTTTCCTCGTACCATGCGATGTCTTATCCGGTTCGTGAATCTCATTCGAACTTCACCACGATATGCATTATGCATTAAATGCGTATGTACATCAATCACATTTTCAAAACCAGTTTGAAATCATATAATCTTGTCAAGGAGACAAATTTTGAAAGTTCTTTCAAAAATTTCAAAACTCAAAACATAAATTTTGGTAAGACCACCAAATCAATTCTCGAAAAATAAAGCGGCTCATTTGGTGCCAAGTATTTGATATGATTTCCTTCGAATCCACACGATTTGAAGTTTTACAATGAAAACTATGCAAATGATTGACCACATCCGTACTCCTATATACCAATCCGGCTCGTCACAAATCCCATGATATTCCATCGAAAACTACACGATAGAATCCAAAATCTCAATGTATAAACTTGACAAAAACTCCTTTTCCACATATGACTCATAGCGTCAATCATTTTCCATCTGGATCACCTCAATTATCTTTATGACAATGCATTGAAACAAATCAACACAATGAAAGACTTCCCAGAAGTTTCTTTTGAACAAGTAATCGAGAACCCGAAGGCGGGAGCGACATAGATAAACGATTGATAAAGTGTTTTACAAGTCTCGGGAGTTTTTAAGAAAACAGAAAAGTCTTTTGAAATATTAGGGTCTCAGCCCGTATCTCGTTCCGCATTACAAGAAGTTTAAAAAGTAGGAAACTCTTTTTCGGACCCCAAGTCCTGAGTTATAAAACAATTTAAAAAAAATATATTGGGTCTCGGCCCAAAAATCATTTACGGTAAAACATCCGTAAAACATTCATTTTGAAAAGTATCATTTTCAAATGCTCAAAAACAGTTCATATATCTCAAAATGAACTAACATGACTACATGTTCTCCTGAACATTCCACAATATTTCTCCCAAATGCACAGCTCCGTTCCAAAACTTAATCGACATATTGATTTCCAAAATCATAACTTCTCAAGATCATCAATCATGTCCCAACTCTGTCATCTTATACTGTAACGCATAATATCTTTCTGAACTTCAGAACATATCAACTTAGAACGACAATAAATCTCAATGCAATTCAAAAATCCAATACTTACAGATTGTGAAGCCGACGATTCCCCGTGATACTAGCACATGTCTCGACTCAAGAAAATACTCGACACAGATACTTTCAAAACACACATTTTGCAAACTCAGTTCAACTCGAGAAAACAACACAGCTCTATCTGAAGAAACACGTTAATACTATTTGGAAAAGTTTATAACAAGACCCGATTACTACCTGCAAATCGCACAACGCATAAGCCCGAGTGAACAACAAAAACCCGAGCTCAAACACTTGTCAACCGACAACTCGAATGACACGACAAAAGCACGACCCAACTCGACCCATTGCTGAGGTTTTCAACCTAAGCTCGATACCATATTACGTAACACCCCGGATCCGACCGGGAATATTACAGCGACGTGGGCCCCGAGATGGAACCCACAAGGCTGAAGGAAATTTTCGCAAACATTTACAAACGCCCAAGAGGCTAACGACGGTATTATCTAATAAAAACATTCGAAGATTTATAAAACTCGTTTATCAAACCGTCGTGAAAACTCATTTGAAACCACAAGACCCAAAATGCCAAAACTCAACAGTTTAAAAACATACGTTAAGCTATCGCTTACACGCACGGCGTAATAGATTTAGAAAATGATTGGCAAAGTAACCTAAGTTACCGGATACCAAAAAGGCCATTTAAAAATACTCACGCAGCGGATAAAGACAAACAATTAAAATACTCTAGCAGCGGAATACAACAACTGATCAGAAACTCAAAACACAAATACATGTCCTTGCCAGTATCCTCCGGGAAGTTCATCTCTCCGCGACCGCTACAAGCTTGATAATCCAAGAACCTAAAAAGAAAGCCCACGACGGGGTCAGCCATAATATCCAACAATGATAACCATCACATCTCGTCAATAATTACATATCAATGGAAATACTAAGTAAGAATACGACCAATGTAATCTTACCGTCGTAACTTTACGAGAATCCACGATTCGTATCCTTAACAACATATTAAAATAATACCGAAATATCTGTACGGTATCTCAACAATACTCAAGGTTCTCAAAACATTATCATAACTCGCGATACGGAAATTATACCAACTCTGGACAATTCAATCCATCGGATAACATTGACAATTCCAATACGATAATCGATTGTCCATCAAAGACAAGTACCAAGGAAATACGGAACATACCTCAAGATACGAAATATCATGACAATCACGTCAGTCTAATCCGAGATCAGATCAACATAACATACGGACATGGTCCTAACACAAGACCTACAAATGCATACTCATATGACAACGTCAATATGATTACAACAATAACGACAATGTATACTTATGGCAAACCCATAATATACATATGCACAACAACAATACCTGGCAATCCGATGATCCAGCGTTCACTGCCTAGATCCCCCGATGATCCCGTCAGACCAACCCGAGGTGGAAAACCCATCCGTTGATCCAGCGCATGCTAGCATAGATCCCCCGATGATCCCGTCGGACCAACCCGAGGTGGACATACAACAACAATGCACAAATACATATAACAATGATACACAATGCATGACAACAACGAAACACGCATGTATCACAACATGATCGACATGAAATGACAAAAATGATTAGAGTACTTGCCCCGAGTCCTTCAAGAACGATCTCAATGCCTAAACCATCACGAACCATTATCCTCAATACTCGACGGTCCAAAGTATCACGGATTGCAGATAATTCATATCTCCATTTTTATCACGATATATCCTCGATATACAAGTATACCAATAACAAAAGTAAATCATATACATTATGATTTAGATTCCCAAAACTCGAATATGATTTATAATCTCAAGTCTCATGTGATTACGATTATAAACATTATTATACGAATTATAAACGAATAAAACGGAAACCATTCATTAAATACTATAAAGCGAGTAAGTAATAACTTACTTGATCTGGATACAATGACGAGGAAGTCATTGCAAATCCATTGCCGTCATCTACAAGTTCCTCGGTCCCGACCAAAGCAATCAACGAACATTCTCGAGCTCGACCGCAACACACGGTTGTAATCAGCGATCAATATTCTCAACCTATTACGATGTCGATAGACAACAAGTTCGACAACAATTAACAATCGATAAAACCAATTTACAAACCCAACGGCTCGACAATATCTCGATTAAACACAAGACAGATAAATCATACTCAAACCAGCAAGAATAAACAACCCCAACACGAAAATCGCACTTTACGCCTTCTTAGCGCCGCGTTAATCACCTAACGTAGCGTGCGCTAAGTTGCTCCGTTAGCGCGCTAAGCGATGGCGTAGCGTGCGCTAATCTTTGTCTGGATGCATGTTTTTCAGATACCGATCAACTTATGGCGATTTCAAGAACACCAAGTGATTCTGAATCATGTTCAAAGCGATCAAAATAACGAAATCCGATATCCTTTAACATATAAACAATCATCCAACTTATAATCCAAGTTCTATATCCATATATCATCTTCCTCAATATCAACATCATGAAACATTAAGAACGTAACAACACTTTCATAATCTATCATTACATGGAGTAATCATCGACAATAACATCAACATCCAAAACTGAGGAGAAGGATTAATCCACTTATCTCAAGAAAACGAACAACACTATTCAAACCACAAGAATGATATCAATATCTTCATGTCAACAATAACATCATCATAATCCGGTAATCCATCTCATAATCATGCTTATCAACTTGTTTATGTAATAATCATCAACTCAAGAACATCAACATTCAATCCAAAACGAAATCCAAAGATGAAGAGTAATTACCTCTTTGAAGGAATGGATTGAATCCCAAGGTTGAATCCGTTTTCAATCACTTCCAAGTTTCAAATGTTGTTAGGAATGATCAACTCAAGTGTTTGGGACCTCAACTTCTCTCTAAGACCTCTCTCTATCGTCTGAAGGTGAAAGAATGGACGAAATGCTTCATAATACCCATTTGTCCCTTATATAGAATACATTACTAGCGTGCGCTAAACCTTATGTTTAGCGTGCGCTACGGCCTTAGCGTGCGCTAACTGACCTTTGTTAGCGTGCGCTATCGCGATCGAGAGGCAAGCTGTCTTCTTGCATGAAGTGATTTACGTGCGCAATGCCCATGCGATAGCGTGCGTAAATGCCTCTATTTAGCGTACGCAAGTGTCTTACCTTAGCGTGCGCTACTCATAGTTGACTCGTTTGTTTGTATGCTTAGAAGACGAGTCCACACGCCGAAAGTGCTGACGAGGATAAGATTCCTTTTTGTCCGATATACAGTTAGCGTGCGCTATTGAAAATGCATTAGCGTGCGCTAACACTACATTACAACATCCGTTGACTTATCATAACGTGCGCCGAAAGTGGCCTGGTCCACGCAGATTCCTTCCGTCCGACGCATTAGCGTGCGTTATCTTATATCCGTAGCGTCGCTAAACACGCTGCGATAGCGTGCGCTACTCGATTATTAGCGTGCGCTAATAATGTTACACTTAGCCATTTTCAGCTATTCTTGTCCAATCGTCTCAACATACGAATACGAACATACGGCATCTTGAATACATATACTTCTTACATCGATTGTCGACCAAGTACGATAATTATACCAATACTGAGATGTCTTGGTCCTTCAATTATTTTACCCATCTTGTATAGATTCGACATTTGTACAACATAATTCGGATAAAATAATCTTAAACAACGATAGTGGAAATTAGGATATTACATACTACACCACTTAAAATAAGTTTCGTCCTCGAAACTTGCAATCCGTCATAAAAACAAACAAATCGTTCAACCAAAATATCCCGAAACCATCACGACAACAATCAATCATCATTATTACCGAATAACCAAAATAGCATACTTACATATGCGCCAAGTCGACGCTCTCCTGAGATGCTAGCAAGTGACTTCACTGTAAAGCTTCAACACGCTTACGATCACAATTCCATGGATCTCAACAAAAATATAACATCTTCGGAAGAAATAATCTATCCGTTTCAAATCCTGTCGCTTGATTACACAATCAAGTCGAATCTGATACAAATCAATAATACGATACATCTGTGAAACAAGCGCCAACAATGGCAAGCGAATCCCGAAATATCAACACAAAATCGAAGGCTCGGATGATCACCGGAATGATCAACTCATAAATTAAGCGAGAATATCATTGACATGATGAACTCTAATATGACCAATCCAAAGGTCGAAACGCAATCGAGAATATCATCACCATGATAAACTCCAACACGGTCAACACGGAACCACGAACCGATATAGAGTTCTCAAAGCGATACACCAATCACATACGGTGGATCTCACGAAACCTGACCGTGGTGAACATTCCCCTCGGCATATGAACAACGAATCGCAAATCGGCGAACATACCAATTCATACAAGGAGTGGGAGCGACCACTCAATATCGAAACAACCGACATTGGGTCACCATCCCCAAATTTACACTTACAAAGAAATCAATCAAAGATCACTATGTTAAAATTGCGCTACTACCGCACTTGATGGAATCACATAGCACATATGTTCGGTTTCACAATATCCCAAGTTTCCAAAATAATATTATGTGCATGAATCTACAACACGCAACATATTTCTCTTATCCGATAACTCAACCGATCATCACTTGGATAATCAAAGCGCCATCTAAAGTTCGAATCTCTTTCCTCGTACCATCCGATGTCTTATCCGGTTCGTGAATCTCATTGAACTTCACCACGATATGCATTATGCATTAAATGCGTATGTACATCAATCACATTTTCAAAACCGATTTGAAATCATATAATCTTGTCAGGAGACAAATTTTGAAAGTTCTTTCAAAAATTTCAAAACTCAAAACATAAATTTTGGTAAGACCACCAAATCAATTCTCGAAAAATAAGTGGCTCATTGGTGCCAAGTATTTGATACGATTTCCTTGAATCCACACGATTTGAAGTTTTAAAATGAAAACTATGCAAATGATTGACCACATCCGTACTCTATATACCAATCCGGCTCGTCACAAATCCCACTGATATTCCATCGAAAACTACGATAGAATCGAAATCTCAATGTATAAACTTGACAAAAACTCCTTTTCCACATATGACTCATAGCGTCAATCATTTTCCATCTGGATCACCTCAATTATCTTTATGACAATGCATTGAAACAAATCAACACAATGAAAGACTTCCCAGAAGTTTCTTTTGAACAAGTAATCCGAACCCGAAGGCGGGAACGACATAGATAAGCGATTGATAAAGTGTTTTACAAGTCTCGGGAGTTTTTAAGAAAACAGAAAAGTCTTTTGAAATATTAGGGTCTCGGCCAGTATCTCGTTCCATGATCTGAGAAGTTTAAAAGTAGGAAACTCTTTTCGGACCCCAAGTCTGAGTTATAAAACAATTTAAAAAAATATATTGGGTCTCGGCCCAAAAATCATTCTGATAAAACATCCGTAAAACATTCATTTTGAAAAGTATCATTTTCAAATGCTCAAAAGCTTGATTCATATATCTCAAAATGAACTAACATGACTACATGTTCTCACAGACATTCCACAATATTTCTCCCAAATGCACTCAGTTCCAAAACTTAATCGACATATTGATTTCCAAAATCATAACTTCTCAAGATCATCAATCATGTCCCAACTCTGTCATCTTATCTTTATGTAGCATAATATCTTCTGAACCTCGAACATATCAACTTAGAACGACAATAAATCTCAATGATTCAAAATCCAATACTTACGGATCGTGAAGCCGCGATTCCCGTGATACTAGCACATGTCTCGACTCAAGAAAATACTCGACACAGATATTTTCAAAACACACATTTTGCAAACTCAGTTCAACTCGAGAAAACAACACAGCTCTATCTGAAGAAACACGTTAATACTATTTGGAAAAGTTTATAACAAGACCAGTACTACACTGGCAAATCGCACAACGCATAAGCCCGAGTGAACAACAAAAACCCAGAGCTCAAACACTTGTCAACCGACAACTCGAATGACACGACAAAAGCACGACCCAACTCGACCCGACTACCTAGGTTTTCACAACCTAAGCTCTGATACCATATTCTGTAACACCCCCAGATCCGACCGGGAATATTACAGCGCCGTGGGCCCCGAGATGGAACCCACAAGGCTGAAGGAAATTTTCGCAAACATTTACAAACGCCCAAGAGGCTAACGATGGTATTATCTAATAAAAACATTCGAAGATTTATAAAACTCGTTTATCAAACCGTCGTAAAAACTCATTTGAAACCACAAGACCCAAAATGCCAAAACTCAACAATTTAAAAACATACGTTAAGCTATAAACACACGTGAGCGAAAATGATTGCCAAAGTAACCTAAGTTACCGGATACCAAAAAGGCCATTTAAAAATACTCACGCAGCGGATAAAGACAAACAATTAAAATACTCTAGCAGCGGAATACAACAACTGATCAGAAACTCAAAACACAAATACATGTCCTTGCCAGTATCCTCCGGGAAGTTCATCTCTCCACGACCGCTACAAGCTTGATAATCCAAGAACCTAAAAAGAAAGCCCACGACGGGGTCAGCCATAATATCCAACAATGATAACCATCACATCTCGTCAATAATTACATATCAATGGAAATACTAAGTAAGAATACGACCAATGTAATCTTACCGTCGTAACTTTACGAGAATCCACGATTCGTATCCTTAACAACATATTAAAATAATACCGAAATATCTGTATGGTATCTCAACAATACTCAAGGTTCTCAAAACATTATCATAACTCGCGATACGGAAATTATACCAACTCTGGCCAATTCAATCCATCGGATAACATTGACAATTCCAATACGATAATCGATTGTCCATCAAAGACAAGTACCAAGGAAATACGGAACATACCTCAAGATACGAAATACCATGACAATCACGTCAGTCTAATCCGAGATCAGATCAACATAACATACGGACATGGTCCTAACACAAGACCTACAAATGCATACTCATATGACAACGTCAATATGATCACAACAATAACGACAATGTATACTTATGGCAAACCCATAATATACATATGCACAACAACAATACCTGGCAATCCGATGATCCAGCGTTCACTGCCTAGATCCCCCAATGATCCCGTCAGACCAACCCGAGGTGGAAAACCCGTCCGTTGATCCAGCGCACGCTAGCATAGATCCCCCGATGATCCCGTCGGACCAACCCGAGGTGGACATACAACAACAATGCACAAATACATATAACAATGATACACAATGCATGACAACAACGATACATGCATGTATCACAACATGATCGACATGAAATGACAAAAATGATTAGAGTACTTGCCCCGAGTCCTTCAAGACCGATCTCAATGCCTAAACCATCACGAACCATTATCCTCAATACTCGACGGTCCAAAGTATCACGGATTGCAGATAATTCATATCTCCGTTTTTATCACGATATATCCTCGATATACAAGTATACCAATAACAAAAGTAAATCATATACATTATGATTTAGATTCCCAAAACTCGAATATGATTTATATTCTCAAGTCTCATGTGATTACGATTATAAACATTATTATACGAATTATAAACGAATGAAACGGAAACCATTCATTAAATTCTATAAACTGAGTAAGTAATAACTTACTTCGATACCGATACAATGACGAGGAAGCTGTTACCAAATCAATTGCCGTCATCTACAAGTTCCTCGGTCCCGACCAAAGCAATCAACGAACATTCTCGAGCTCGACCGCAACACACGGTTGTAATCACTGATCAATATTCTCAACCTATTACAGTAATCGATAGACAACAAGTTCGACAACAATTAACAATCGATAAAACCAATTTACAAACCCAACGGCTCGACAATATCTCGATTAAACACTAGTCGGATCAATCCTACTCAAACCAACACGAATTTACAACCACAACACGAAAATACTGCACTTTCTGCCTTCTTAGCGCACGTTAATCACCTAACGTAGCGTGCGCTAAGTTGCTCCCGTTAGCGCGCTAGGCGATAAGCGTGGCGTGCGCTAATCTTTGTCTGAGATGCATGTTTTTGAATACCGATCAACTTATGGCGATTTCAAGAACACCAAGTGATTCTGAATCATGTTCAAAGCGATCAAAACAACGAAATCCGATATCCTTTAACATATAAACAATCATCCAACTTATAATCCAAGTTCTATATCCATATATCATCTTCCTCAATATCAACATCATGAAACATTAAGAACGTAACAACACTTTCATAATCTATCATTACAGGGAGTAATCATCGACAATAACATCAACATCCGAAACTGAGGAGAAGGATTAATCCACTTATCTCAAGAAAACGAACTACACTATTCAAACCACAAGAATGATATCAATATCTTCATGTCAACAATAACATCATCATAATCCGGTAATCCATCTCATAATCATGCTTATCAACTTGTTTATGTAATAATCATCAACTCAAGAACATCAACATTCAATCCAAAACGAAATCCAAAGATGAAGAGTAATTACCTCTTTGAAGGAATGGATTGAATCCCAAGGTTGAATCCGTTTTCAATCACTTCCAAGTTTCAAATGTTGTTAGGAATGATCAACTCAAGTGTTTGGGACCTCAACTTCTCTCTAAGACCTCTCTCTTGTAACACCCCGAGATATTCGGAATAATTACAGCGCCGTAAACCCTTTAGATAAGGATTTACAAGGCTAATTTTAAAAGAAGTGTAAAAACAATACAATCGAACAACTGAAGTTCAAATACAGATTTGATTCAACCGATCAAATGAGTTAACTTATACAACCATATCGAATTGACTTTATTAAAACAGACGTACTCGAGTACTAAACGAACCAAGCAGACAAATCACAATAACAATAACATCAATCACATCACTGAGCCATTTCATCGTCTCCGCCGATCGTGGTTGCCTCCCGCTCCTCGGCTACCGAACATCAAAACAATGTCCACCCCCGAAGGGGTTAGCAAAACAATGCTAGTACAAGTATCATCATACAATAAATCATCAATGCATCATAAAACATGCAAAACGGACTTCCGCCACCGGAATCCAACGATGCGAATCCTCACGATTCCATCAACACAATACAAGGCAATCCAGCGCCCTCAGCATAGATCCCCATGATGATCCCGTCGGACCAACGCATGGTGGAAAACCCGTCCAACGATCCAGCGCCCTCAGCATAGATCCCCATGATGATCCCGTCGGACCAACGCATGGTGGACATTCGATCCAGCGCCCTCAGCATAGATCCTCATGACCCCCTCGGATCATTTATACCATAAATAAATCAACTATGCATACACATATGCATTTCAATATGTTCATCAATACGAACAAATAACAACGAATATCACGAGAATTTTCAGAAATACATTTCATATTCAACAATATGAACAAAACCAAAAGCATGATCAAAGTTCTCAATATAAATCGAACTCGACATATGATACTTGCCTCGAAAATGGCAAGGACGAAACACCTCGATGATCTCAACACACTCGAAGGCCGCCTCCTTCGATCAACGTAACGAGCTCAAACCTTAACAAAAGGAATGATATACAAATCATCTCAAGTCGAACGATGGCCTAACAATTCGGTCTACGGCCGAAAAGTTCAAAACAAACAATCTGCCTGGACTGCTTAGCGTGTGCTACGTACTCTACGTAACGTGCGCTAAGCCGACCTGTTAGCGTACGCTATCGTGTAAGACTAGCGTGTGCTAGCTACGAACTGACAGTTCGCATCGGCTGATACATAACGTACGCTACGTACGTATTGTGCGTTAACTGAACCTCGATAGCGCACGTTAACTCACATATGTTAGCGTGCGCTAACCTTGCATGGCAGAATACTGCTACCGGAAAATCTGGGTTGAAAGGTGGTGAATTCATGAATTCTATGTTGATACAACAAGTCATCCTCAAGCATGTCATGCTAAAAAGGTTTGTGGAAGTTCCATGATCATGAGGTACAACTTATACGGATAATCATCTCAACAACATATTTTTTTATAAGATCTTCAAGAAATATTCTAAGTTCCGATTTATTCCAAGTCCCAAAACATATGATTCCTTACGTAAAATATATGAACTAGGTAATCTCCGATTACTGATCATAAATCGATTAGAAAACGCTTAGGAGTCCACAAACTGAGATGGTTCAAAGGTTCATACGATAAATAGTGCCGATACGTCAAAAGCATCCTTCTAACATGTGATGACCGATCATAAACGAAATAACTGGCTATAAAAACATGATCAGACGTCCTTAAAAACATTACTAACATCGGTGAAGAATCACCTACCTCAAAGTAGTGAAGAACACGGAGGAAGTCGAAGCAATCCAACACCGAAGGCTTGAACACCAATCTCCAACGATGAATGATCTTCAATCACGAGCTAGGGTGTTGATATGAAGTGTTTAGGGTGAGGGAAGTTATGTTCTAAGTGTAAGAATTCGGGTAATGGGAGAAGAAAGAACTGAAATCACGAATAGGATGCTGTCCTATTTATAATAAATGGCTATTAGCGCGCGCTAGACCCTGTTCGTAGCGTGCGCTAACGGCTCACTGACTAAACTGTACTCAGCACTTTAGCGTGCGCTACGCATATACCTGTAGCGTGCGCTAAGGCGTTGACTCGGCTTTTCCCCGAAATCCGTCCAGGTACAACCCGACACGATCCGACAGGGGTCCCCCGGCCAGATCTCACCTACCGCACGTCCCAATCAAATTGACCACGCATAGCGTGCGCTAATGACTCTCAGTAGCGTGCGCTATGAATCCACGCTAGCGCACGCTAAACATAGCCGATAGCGTGCGCTACATGCGCAGATTTACAATATTTAAATCACAACCACGAAATTAAACGCTCGACAACATCGGATTATGAAATACGGAGAATAGTACTCAGACAAAAGTACAATCATTACAATATCGCAAGTTCCAATTACATAACAGAAATCTCGGGTATTACATCCTTCCTCCCTAAAAAGAAGTTTCGTCCCGAAACTTAAGATGAAAACAACTCCGGATATCTAGTCTTCATACTGTCCTCCGTTTCCCAAGTGGCCTCTTCGACTCCATGTCGTGACCATTGTACTTTAACCAAGTGTATTGGTTTATTCCTCAATTGTTTGATCCGGCTCTCAAGTATCTTGATTGGTCTCTCTTCGAAGGTGCCATCATTTGCTATCTCGATCTCGTCGAAATCAATGACGTGACTGGGGTCCGGTACATACTTCCGCAATTGGGATACGTGAAACACATTGTGAACGTGACTCAACGATGGCGGCAAGGCCAACCTGTATGCTAAATCTCCCACTCTCTCGAGGATCTCGAATGGTCCGATATATCTCGGACTAAGGTTGCCTCTCCTCCCAAAACGGAAAATCCCTCGTGTAGGAGACACCTTCAATAGTACATGGTCTCCTGCGTCGAACTCTAGAGGGCGACGACGTACATCTGCATAAGACTTCTGTCGACTCTGGGCAGTCAACAGTCTCTCTCGAATCGATGCTATCTTCTCTTGAGTCTGAATAATCAATTCCGGTTCCGTCCCGATCAAACCCGAAGAATCATCCCAACACAGGGGTGATCGGCATCTTCTCCCGTATAAAGCTTCAAATGGGGCCATCTTAATAGAAGCATGCCAACTGTTATTATAGGTGAACTCGATCAAGGGCAAGTGAACTTCCCAATCAGTCGACCAATCTAATGCACAAGCTCTAAGCATGTCCTCTACTGTCTGTATAGTTCTTTCAGACTGACCATCCGTTTGGGGATGATAAGGCATGCTAAAGTTGAGCTCGATCCCCAAAGCCCTGTGAACTGTTTTCCGAAGTGTGACACGAAACGACCATCTCGATCCGAAATAATGGTCTTCGGCGTCCGTGCAATCGACTATCTCCGCAATAAATATTCGTACCAATCTCTCGGGTCCCCATGTATCTTTAATTCCCGGAAATGAGCCGACTTGGTTAGTCGATCAACTACAACCCAAATCATGTTCATTCCCGTTCTAGTCCTTGGCATACTAGTAATGAAGTCCATCGAGATATCCTCCCACTTCCACTCGAGGATCGAAGCGGTTTTAACATTCCGGCAGGTCGTTGATGTTCAATCTTAACCTGTGACAAGTCAAACACTTCAAACGTGCTCGCTCGTCCTTCTTCATATTCCCCACCGGAAGTTTTGCTTTAAATCTTTATACATCTTACTACTGCACAGGTGAATAGAATAGGACGCGCTATGAGCTTCTTTCAAAATTGTCCGTCTCAAATCATCATCCTCGGGAACGCAAAGTCGACTCTGAAATCTCGAACTCCATCGTCTTGTATCACGAATCCTGGGGCTTTTCCTTTCTTTACTTCGTCACATAATCGAAGGATCGGGAATCGTTCGATTGTTTAGACTTGATCTCCTCGACTAGTGATGAAGTCGGTTCCATCACATAAAGTTGCCCTTGGATTCTGGTGCCCATACTTCAATCCTCGCGGATCAGTTCTCGATGAATATTGGTTTGGGACGTAAGTGCTTCCAACACTCGAAGAGAAACAGGTTTACGGCTCAAAGCATCGGCTACTACGTTTGCTTTCCCCGGATGATAGAGAATCTCCAAGTCGTAATCCTTGATCAATTCCACCACCTTCTCTGCCTCATGTTTAACTCTTTCATTGAAAATGTACTTGAGGCTCTTATGATCTGTAAAGATCCGACAATGAGTGCCATACAAATAATGTCGCCAAATTTTCAAGGCAAAGACCACAGTGCTAGCTCCGGATCATGAGTAGGGTAATTAATCTCGTGCGGTTTCAATTGCCGAGAGGCATAAGCAATCACTTTATCCTTCGCATCAACACACAACCCAAACCACGATTTGAAGCGTCGCTGTATACCATGAATCCATCGGTTCCCTCGCAACGCTAATATAGGTCTTGTCGTCGGCCTCCTCTTAAGTTCGTCAAAACCACTGGCACTTCTCATTCCACATGAACTTTTGAGTTTTACCTTAGCAATTTGGGTGAGCGGACGAGCAATTTTGGAAAATCCCTCTACAAAGCGGCGATAATATCCGGCCAAGTCCTAAGAAGCTTCGGACTTCTTTCACGTTTTAGGAGCTTCCCAATCCAAGATTGCTTCGACTTTCTTGAGTCCACTGAACTCCGTCGGCTGATATCACATGCCCAAGGAAGGTTACTTCCTTAAGCCAGAACTCGCATTTTGAAAATTTTGCATACAGCTGTTCCTTCCTCAAGGTGCTCAAAACCACACGTAGATGTTCAGCATGATCCTTTGCGTCCCTCGAATATATCAGGATGTCGTCAATGAAGACAACCACAAATTTATCCAAGTATTCCAAGAATACCCATTTCATCAATTGCATGAATACCGCAGGGGCATTGGTAAGTCCAAACGGCATTACTACAAATTCATAATGCCCGTCTGGGATCAAAGCGATTTGGTATATCCGATTCCTTAATTCTCAATGGTGGTATCGATCGCAAGTCAATCTTCGAGAATACCCTTGCCCCTTGCGATTGATCAAACAAGTCGTCGATCCGAGGTATAGGATACTTATTCTTGATCGTCATCTTGTTGAGCTCCCTGTAATCAATACGATCGGAGGATACGTCTTTCTTAGGACAAAGAGAACAGGCGCTCCCAAGGAGAAACACTAGATGGATATAGCCCATACAACAATTCCTCCGATTGCTTCTTGAGTTCATACATCTCGGTTGGCGCCATGCGGTATGGTGCTCTGGAAATAGGAGCTGCTCCAGGCTCTAGTTCGATAGTGAATTCCACTCCCCTCTGCGGAGGTAACCCGGGTAGTTCGTCAGAAATACATCGAGAACTCATTCACAAGCTGAAATAGACGAGAGCTCTACTCCTTCCTCTTTCCTCATGGCATAGCACCAAAGTCCGTGACATCCCTGCTTGATAATTTCACGGCTTTCATTGCTTTGATCAATTTTCCCGAGCTTTCTGGTCTCCATCCCCGGAATAAGTGTTCGATCCGTCATGAGCAATGATGGAAATGACTCTCTCTCTGTAATTGAGAAACGACTCCATAGCGGTTGAGCCGATCATCTCAGAATTAAATCACCGTAGATGTCAACTACAATAAGATTCGATGGCCAATCTCTTCCTTCTATAGAATCTTTGAAATCCCTAGCTTCTAGGGTTCCCACAATTTTCTCTCCGCTCGGTAATCCCACAACATAAGGTTCACAATTATACAAGCACGAGACTTTCAAGCGATTAACACGGTTCAAAGATATAAAAGAATGCGTAGCTCGAATCGAACAAGACACTAGCGGTTGCAAAGGATGCAGATCGTACGATGCAACAGTGTGTTACGATCATCGATTTCCTCATTTAAATGCAGGCGTGGAGGAACGGACCCGGCCTTTGGATGTCTCTCTCTTCCCAACGTTACGCGGTGAAATCCACTCTGCTTTGTCTGGTTCACACTCTCATTATCTTGGTATTCACGACGAGAATGGTTCTTGAATGATCCCAATCATTCGTTCTCGATTAAGTGCAGTGTAGGCGCTAGGTGGCTAGGTGGTGCTACTACTCTTTGGTTCCTCCCATTCTTTGATCGAGACGGACCTCTGGAGTCGCGATAGGATTGACGACGGAATGAATAAAGCTAATTCTCTCATTATGAATATTAGATATTGGATATCTAATTTTGGAACATTGGATGTTTAAATCGATTTATTGGATAAATTGATTTACGGCCTAATGAATTAAATAAATTACTGGGTGATTAATTTAATTCATATATATAATTATTTCTTGGAGAAATAATTATATTATTTTGTATTTGATATGATGAAATTAATTGGATTAATTAAACTATACAAATACATCGGAACGGAATTGGAATTTATCTGTTTGGACTCTCGAGAGTCCGAAACGAACCAAACTCATCCGTTTTCTCCATGGGCCGCCCCCCCATTTCTAGCCACCTTCCTTTTGGACTTATGTCCCCATTCTTTAATGTATGATAATTGTGGAGGTGGGGTTAGATTCCCACATGCATGAGTTGTTGCTAGTGGTGGGGAGTTGAATAAGAGGGATGAAGACATCTTTCATTTCAACCTACACATTCCTACGTGAGAGTTAGATAGAGAGAGAGAGAGAGAAAAAAACCATTTTCTCAATTGTCTTCATCATCTTCTTTATATCATCTTAATTGTTCTTGGAGAAAATTAAAGATATATTGAGAGATATAAATTAAAACACTTAGAGTGTTATAATTAAAGTTTCATCACTTTATTCTAGCAGTAACCTTAGAGGTTAATCGAGTGTTGTCATTCCGTTCGTTTCTCCGACGCGTGACAAGTAGAGACGCGGTTTTTTCGGCGTTGGATCATCCAAGGGCTTGGAGCATTTTGGATCGTTTGGGGAATAGCTCAAGAGAAGGAAATCCATATAATCAACGGACGACAAGGGTATGATATCGAATCTTCCTTTGTTTATTTTATATTCGTATATGCGTAGCTCGATCGATCCTCGTAGGGATTCGGATCGAATTAATTTTCGTTTTACCGCTTCCGCTGGGCCTTCGTTTTAGGCACTGAATCCCAACATGAGGTTGTCTTTCTCGGGCATGTGATATCATCCGAAGGGGTGAGAGTGGACCAACAAAAGACGGAAGCCATTCGAGATTGGCTACCACCGAAGAACGTAAAGGAAGTTCGGAGTTTCCTCGGCCTAGCGGGTTACTACCGGCGGTTCGTAGAAGGATTTTCTAAAATTGCGCAACCGATGACTAACTTACTGCGGAAGGACAAGAAGTATTTGTGGTCAGAAGCATGTCAGCAAAGTTTTGATGAGCTCAAGAGTCGATTGATTTCTGCACCTGTTTTGGTCTTACCTAAAGGAACGGAAGGATTTGTGGTGTATAGTGACGCGTCGAGACAGGGTCTGGGATGTGTACTAATGCAGGAAGGGAAAGTGATTGCCTATGCGTCGAGACAATTGCGACCATATGAAGTTAACTATCCGACCCATGACTTGGAGTTAGCAGCTGTGGTGTTTGCTTTGAAAATCTGGCGTCACTATCTTTATGGAGTTACTTGCCAGATCTTTACAGACCACAAGAGCCTAAAGTACATTTTTACTCAGAAGGAGTTGAACATGAGATAGAGAAGGTGGCTAGAATTAATCAAGGACTATGATATCGAGATCCATTATCATCCGGGTAAAGCAAATGTGGTTGCCGACGCTTTGAGCCGTAAGACAGTGCAGGAGCAGATGCTGATCCGTTTGACAGCACAGAGAGAGTTGCAGTTGGACCTTATGAGGCCAGAAATTGAAGTTTGGTTACAGCGTGTTCAGGGACAACTTTGCACCCTTGAGATTTCTTCATCTCTTGATGATATGATCAAATCGAAGCAAGTTACGGACCCATTCTTATCTCGAGTCCGGGATGAGGTAACCCAAGGGAAAGCCCCTGGATTCGTGATCCACGATGATGGATTGATACGCTTTAGAAATCGAGTTTGTGTACCCGCTGACGAAGAATTGAGGAACTCTATCATGAGAGAAGCCCATGATACCCCGTATTCTATTCACCCGGGATCTAGCAAGATGTATAAGGATTTGAAGCAGAATTATTGGTGGGGGAATATGAAACATGAGGTTGCCGAATTTGTTTCGAGATGTTTAACCTGTCAGCAGGTTAAGATTGAGCGCCAGCGACCCGCAGGAATGCTGAAACCGCTCCCGATTCCCGAGTGGAAATGGAAGGACATATCTATGGATTTTATCACTAGCTTGCCAACGAGTCGTCGAGGAATGAATACGATTTGGGTGATTGTGGACCGTCTGACCAAATCAGCCCACTTCTTGGAGATTAAGGACACGTGGGGTCCCGAGAGATTGGCCCATCTGTTTATTAAGAAAATTGTGAGATTACATGGTACCCCCAAGAGTATTGTATCAGACCGTGACGGGAGATTTGTGTCACACTTCTGGAAGGCAGTTCATCGTGCGATGGGCATGCAGTTGAATTTCAGTACGGCTTTTCATCCACGGGCCAGGTGGTGATCCGAGAGAACCATCCAGACTCTAGAGGATATGTTGAGAGCATGTGCTCTTGATTGGAAGGACGATTGGGAAGCCCAACTGCCTTTGGTGGAATTCACTTATAATAATAGTTGGCACGCTTCGATTCAGATGGCACCGTATGAGGTATTGTATGACCGTCGCTGTAGGTCCCCTTTGTGTTGGGACGAACTGTCAGAATCTCTGGGTACGGAACCCGATATGTTATTAGCAGCCCGTGAGAAGATCACTTTGATTAGGAGTCGGTTGTTAACGGCTCAAAGTCGACAGAAGTCTTATGCTGATCACCGTCGACGACCGCTTGAGTTCGAGGTTGGGGACCATGTGTTAATGAAGGTGTCTCCTACCCGAGGTGTTTTTCGTTTCGGGAAGAAGGGCAAGCTGAGCCCGAGGTACATTGGGCCATTTGAGGTTTTGGAGCGTGTAGGTGATCTGGCCTATCGGCTAGCTTTGCCACCGACTTTGAGTAAGATTCACAACGTGTTTCATGTCTCCCAGTTGAGGAAATATGTTGCTGATCCGAGCCATGTACTTCAGTTCGAAGAGATTGAATTAGCAGAGGATCATTCGTACGAGGAGCGTCCTGTGCAGATACTCGAAAGAAGAATCAAGCAGTTGCGGAACAAGACGATTCCCCTACTGAAAGTTCAGTGGTCACGACACGGAGTCGAGGAGGCTACGTGGGAAACCGAGGATAGTATGCGGGCGAGATACCCCGAGTTATTTATCCCTTAGTTTCAAGGACGAAACTCTTTTTAAGGGGGGGAGTATGTAATATCCGACTATAATTTTTTGTCTTTACCTGTCATTGAATTATTCGGATAATCTGATTATCATGAAGCGTTGCATTTAGTATTATGTTTAGGTATTATAGATTTGAATTTCATATCGTTGTTATTTCATTTCATATGTGATGATTCGATGTTAATTAGAGAGTTGAATTTTCGAATTTTTCTGTTGATGTAGCGTACGCTACATAGTATGATTAACGTACGCTAATCCTGTGCCTTAGCGTGCGTAATGTTTCCTCTGTTGCGTACGCTAAGAGGGAATCTGGCATTAGTTGACTTCAGCACGTGAACTCGTTAGGCGTTGGCATGCATGTGAGTAAGGTCTGAGCTGTCATGTCGGCCAGAGTCAACTTTTATTAGCGTGCGTAACCCCTTTTTTCATTAGCGTGCGCTAACGACCTGCGAATTCAAGACAGTAGCCACTGTAAGCCGCTTACGTACGTAATATTAACCAGTTAGCGTACGCTAAACTGTTAGATAAGCGTCGCTAAGCTGCCTGATCTATTTATAGGACCCACTGTTTTCATTTCTTCACAACTCCAAACCAATTCTCTCTCCATATATCGTCCCTCTGCACTCCCAAACCAATATCAACCTCCCCTAACTTGTTTATAAGCCTTAAATCTTGGAGTGGAGCTCATTTCCTTGGAGATTAAGAGGTGTTCTTGAGCTTGGAGTATATTTTCTCATAGCATTGAGGTTGTTCTTCATTTCTGGAGGTAGGTGTACTTTTCTCTCTGTATTATTTTCATATGTTGATGTTAATGACGAATTATACTTCACTTAGAGTTAGATTAATCAAGTAAAACATAGTTTTAATCCAACCTTTTTAACACTTTTGAAGAATATGATAAATAAGGGTTTGAGATGGATGTGTTCTTGATGATATAGTGATTTTAACCATGTTGTAACTATCATGCTCATCTTACTGGAAGAATTTAGCTCAGTAGAACACCTTTGAATCAGTTAACTTCACCATAGTTGGATTTAACTAATAGAGTTATTATCATAAAGTGATTAAACAACATTTTAAGTTTTCACTTACCTTGGGAAGAACTTGGCCATGATTAGAAGTAGAAGAATGTCTTCTTGCTCAGATTTCTTAAGAATCATATCCTCCTTATGTTTAACTCAGCAATATTTTGAATGGTTAAGGATATTTGTGAAACCAACAATAACAACTTTTCATTAATCTAATGTGTTGAGAACTTAGAATGTTTTGATCATCATACTAGATAAATGGTGAATTCATCATGATGTTAATGGATCTTCCAGCCTTGTAAAGAAAGATTTTGATAACCTTCATGAATATGGTGTAACCTCATAGCTAATAATCTTGTTGTAAGCATTATATTCAATTTAGATGAGAGGAGAAATGATCATAAATGTGCAGATTTTGTTCCTTCAACATTTTAATGTTTTGGAAAGTTTAATCATCATAAGATGATCTTAACATCATAATTGGTTATTCAACATACCCTTGATAGAATTCTTGTTTATGATGAACCATGTGAACATTCGGTAAAAGTATTGTAAACCGATTTTTATGGTTGTAATGATGTTAAAAGAACTCCTGACATAAGGCTTCGATAATTGGAAATAACAAACTATTCTAAAGGATTGTAGGATGACGTCTTACTAATCCTATATTGATAATTATACGAATATGTTATTGAGTAAAATGTATTTCGTTTAAGGTTGATTGTTCGAGTAAACAATATTAGTCGAGGACCGTTCGTTCGTTCCGACAAGAAGAGGACTATTCTCGTCTCCGTATTGAGGCAAGTTATCTTGCTTGGTTATAATGATGATTAGATTCTTGTGATGGTTATATAATTCATGTGTATAAATTGTTCATGTAATGTTTGTCGTGATTTGACATTGTCATTGACGTTATTCCGTTTTCTTCATGGGGTTGCATTCCCAAGTATGTCGTTTTGAATCGTTGATCTCGTTGGTCTTTATTTTCACTTTGGTGAGTTTTCTTGATCCTTAATCGGATATGTATTTCATTGAACTTCGTTGTCATGTTGTATCGTGACATTTACGGAATCATATCTGCGTGCCGATTGGATATTGTGTAGGATTTTTAGCCGGGCACTTGTATAGTCATACGTGGATGTTTCCGTATTGGACTGTGCACACGAGGGTAGTTCGTGAGGCTAATTAGGTACATTGTCACACGTATATTCTGGATTCCGTATACGGGGTGGACATGTACACGGACACATTTCCGGATCGGGCGTACTGTGATGTCCATCTTGAGCTATATTGTTAATCGTTCATAGTCCATGTGTGATTGGATGTGTTCGACGATTTGTGACTGATTGTTTCATACGCCCGAGGGGTATGATTAATAGTCGGAATGTTTTCCTTGAAATCTACATACGTGAATTGTATAATGTTGGAAGAATTGATTATCATGTATATCTGACTCTGTGTTATGGGCGAAATACTTGTATTGTATTTTAGGTCGAGGCAAAGGCAAGGCACGGGAAGAGCATGTTGACGGGAAGGGTTCGAAGGATACTAGTTTGGGGCCCCCACATCATTTGTTGTCTGGTTATGTTAAACCGTGTTATGTTACTTTATTTTCTGTGTCATTTAAATTACTATCTGGTTGTATTGACATTTGAAGTATTTTCCATCTCCATATGATTTATACTTGTTTTTCGGATCCTGTGTATTATAAGGCCGTTGGCCGTAATTTCGATAAACTCCTAATCGGAGTAATGACTATTCATTGTGGTTCGGTATCACAAATAATATTTATTTAACCTGTTTTGGATATCGCCTGGTGGGTCCCAGTGTGGGGTCCATGGCACTGTAATAGCCGCCTTTTGGGGTGTTACAATTTTCAGTCAGAAGGAATTAAACATGAGGCAGAGAAGGTGGCTGGAATTGATCAAGGATTATGACTTGGAAATCCTATATCATCCGGGTAAAGCAAACGTAGTAGCTGATGCACTGAGCCGTAAACCTGTTTCTCTTCGAGTGTTGGAAACACTTACGTCCCAAACCAGCATTCAACGAGAACTGATCCGCGAAGGGATTGAAGTATGGGCACCAGGAATCCAAGGGTAACTAAATGTGATGGAACTAACTACGTCACTAGTCGAGGAAATCAAATCTAAGCAGTTGAACGATTCTCTGATTCTTCGGTTATGTGACGAAGTAAAGAAAGGAAGGGCCCCGAGATTCGTAATACAAGATGATGGAGTTCTGAGATTTCAAAGTCGACTTTGCGTTCCCGATTATGATGTTTTGAGACAGACAATTCTGAAGGAAGCTCACAGCGCGCCCTATTCTATTCACCCGGGCAGCAGTAAGATGTATAAGGATCTAAAACAAAACTTCTGTTGGGGAAATATGAAGAAGGATGTAGCAGAATACGTTTCAAAGTGTTTGACTTGTCAGCAGGTTAAGATTGAACATCAGCGGCCTGCCGGAATATTGAAGCCACTTCCGATCCCTGAGTGGAAGTGGGAGGATATCTCGATGGATTTCATCACCAATATGCCAAGGACCAAGACGGGAATGAACATGATTTGGGTTGTAGTTGATTGACTAACCAAGTCGGCTCATTTCCTAGGAATTAAAGACACTTAGGGACCCGAGAAATTGGCGCGAGTATTTATTGCAGAGATAGTCAGATTGCATGGAACGCTGAAGACCATTATTTCAGATAGAGATGGTCGCTTCGTGTCGCAATTCTGGAAGGCGGTTCACAGAGCTTTGGGGACCGAGTTGAACTTTAGCACAGCTTATCATCCTCAAACGGACGGTCAGTCCGAAAGGACTATACAAACAGTAGAAGACATGCTTAGAGCTTGTGCTTTGGATTGGTCAACTGATTGGGAAGTTCACTTGCCGTTGATTGAATTCACATATAACAATAGTTGGCATGCTTCTATTAAGATGGCACCATTTGAAGCTTTGTACGGGAGAAGATGCCGATCACCCCTGTGCTGGGATGATTCTTCGGACTTGATCGGGACAGAACCGGAAATGATAGTTCAGACTCAAGAGAAGATAACTTTGATTCGGGAGAGACTGTTGACTGCCCAGAGTCGACAGAAGTCTTATGCAGATGTGCGTCCTCGCCCGCTAGAGTTCGACATTGGGGACCACGTACTATTGAAGGTGTCTCCTACACGAGGAATTTTCTATTTTGGGAGAAAAGGTAAGCTAAGTCCGAGATATATCGGACCATTTGAGATCCTCGAGAGAGTTGGGGATTTAGCATACAGGGTGGCCTTACCGCCATCGCTGAGTCACGTTCACAATGTGTTTCACGTATCCCAATTGCGGAAGTATGTACCAGATCCCAGTCATATTATTGATTTCGACGAGATCGATATAACTAATGACGGCACCTTCGAAGAGAGACCAATCAAGATACTTGAGAGTCGGATCAAACAATTGAGGAATAAACCAATACCCTTGGTTAAAGTACAATGGTCACGACACGGAGTTGAAGAGGCCACTTGGGAAATGGAGGACAATATGAAGACTAGGTATCCAGAGTTGTTTTCATCTTATGTTTTGGGACGAAACTTCTTTTTAGGAAGAGAGGATGTAATACCCGAGATTTCTGATGTGTATTTGAACCTTGTGATATGTATTTGTTGCATTATGATCTGAGTATTATTCTCCGTATTTTATGATCCCGTGTTGTTGAGCGTATGATTTCATGAATGTGTTCAAAATTGTGATTTTTGCACTTGTAGCGCACGCTATCGACTAGGCGTAGCGTACGCTAATTTGGGTTTCGTAGCGCACGCCACTACTACAGAATACCTTTCAATGACGTTGAAAAAACGTCATAAATTGGTTTTCATGACGTTTTATCCCCGTCATCTACACTGTCGTCTATACTGGTGTCATGGATAGTGTTTGAATCAATGACGTCTAAAAAACATCGTATATACCTTTTAATGACAATCATTTGGCGTCACAAATATATAACGCATGACGTCCGTAAATTGTCATGAAATATTTTCAATGACGCTTGTATTTCGTCATTACAAGTCGATATTATAATGTTAATGAAACGTCATTGAATGTTTAGTATGACAGTTTTCAATTATCATCTATTTATTATTTCATGACAGTTATATATCATCATCAATTGTGGAATCAACGACGTTGGGAAACTGTCGTTATAAACCTTTAATGACAGTATATAATCGTCATAAATATATTAAGCATGACGTTTCGAAACTGTCATAAAATGTTTTCAATGATGCTTGTATTTTGTCATTCTAAGTTGCTATTACCATGTTTAAAAGGCGTCATAAACTGTTTTTATGACGTTGTCGAACATTGATTATAATGCTTTTAATGACACTTTTCTATAGTCATATATGTTTTGATGATGGCTTTCTAACATCGTGCTAACATATTCAATGTCATTTGATTACTGTCATAAAACAAAAAAAAAATTTGAAAAAAAAATTACAATTTCCTGGATTTTAATTATATTTAAAACTAATATAGAATAAATTCATCATCACATATGAAGTCAACATCCGAACTACCAAACCTAAGAACAGACAATAACAACTACCAAACTAAGTACATCCAACCAATCTAAATAGACCTTAAGTTATTGGAACAAGCCAATAACAACCAAATACAAAGCTCTACGCACTATCACATAAGTTTATAAGGAGAATTGAACATAAGTTTATAAATACTCAAGTGTGAGGGATAATGTATTTGATTGGCCACATAATGGTGCTTCCAACTGCATCTTCCATAGAAGAAAATTGGTGAGAGCGATAGAATTGACTCTAGGATTATTTGCTTCCTCAATGTCGACTACTGTGATCGAGTCAAGCTTGTATCCATGCACTTTGCTTGTTGGATCCACTGCTGATATTTTGCCTCTAGCAACAATTTCATCTGTGCCCTCCCAATCGAGTAACATGCAGCGCTGAGATACGCTAAGGGTGCTCCCTTGTACCGACTACAACAACCAAAAACACAGTCACAACTCAAATGGTGCCCCCTTTCAAACAAAATGAGATATAACATCTAGAAAATAATTAAAGGGGGATATAAGGAAAACTTATCTCAAGTAAATTTACATTTGAAAATAAAACAAAATTTGCACTTTGTCATGAAAGAGTCTGACACACCAAGGAATGCATCCAAGCACCAACAAATGTCCCCTACTAAATATAGTTACTCAATGATTTATGAAGTATATGAAATGCGAAAATATCATGTTGATAACAAAGTAGAAAAAATAAGTTTCTACAACTGCGTAAGTTTTAATGAGAAAAGGCTAGCAGTATTCTAGAATTTCAGAATCAATACATATTCCATCAACATCAACAGCGGAGCTAAGATCCATGACCCATAGTTTTTGCAATAGAGAATAAAGTTAGATTAAAAACTAATGGGCTTTATAGGATAATCAGCGCTTCAGAAACATTAAAAATCTCAAAAAGTAAAAAACTGTAATAAAAGAGGAAGAGAAAGTAAAAATAAAAAGTAAAGAGCATCCAAAGGATCAACTTATAGATTCAGCCACAATGAGAACAGCATAGACAACTCTCCTCACACTCGCTTTTCCTACTGAGAAAGAAGTAGCAGCAAGTAGAATTCTGAGGCTTCGTTCTACATCGTAAAGTTGTCGCCATCTTCGATCTCAATGTCTCAAGCCTGAAAGGCTGAAACCAGTTGGTATGATTTGAGAAGAGATCATCTAAGGAAGATCAGAGTACTAGAGAACAAGAGCTGGAACATGACACTAGAGATTTTTTAACTCTTATATTTATATCTGATACTACCAGGTGAACATCAACATGCCTTATTCTAACCACTCACAACGGACAGTTGACATAAAGTTCAATATAAGGAAAGATTTCTCGAACGTCAAAGTGCTTTCTGAACATGCAACGCTGAGATACACCAAGGGTGCTCCCTTGTACCGACTACAACAACCAAAATCACAGTCACAACTCACAGGCCTGAATATGTTTATAAATTAACCCCAAGTTATACACAACAAAACTTACTTTATTCATAAGAAATTTCAAGGAAATACTACCAAAGCAAAATAAACCTTAGTCATAGCAACACACTATCTTTCCATACATAGCAAAACAGATCTCAGATATAATTATAAACTTACCTTAGAATTTCCAGTTATAGGGCTATGGTTAATTTTTCTTCACCATTATCAGGTACATCCTAAATTGTAAATACACACGCAAGTAAGTATTTATAGATTAACAAATAATTAAGTTTTCAATGATATGGAATAATAATGCACCAGTAATTTAGTAACTTGTGCTTTATCAGGACTGCTTGTGCGCTTACTTCCATATTTGGTATACAATTAGACAAGACACAAATAAACAACTTTCGTCTTTAGACCAACTTGAAATTAGGTCTTTAACCCCTTCAAAACAACTCTACAAAACAGATCAATAAATCTAAAAATGTAAAATACTACTGCGCATACTATACTTAAACATTTTTAATAAATATAACAATGCTTCTTAAATCACAAAATTTGGCAGATTTCAACTTCAATATCAAGTCAATCTCTCATAAAAAATTAATCTCCAAAACCATTTTATAACATATAAAACGAATTGAAATAAACTCAAGCAGAAGCACTGAAATTTCAGTTTCGCAAACCTTCACTAAAACGGTCATAACTTTTGACTCGTTTGCTACTTTGACGCAAGGTTTTCGCGTAGACAAACTAGAAACCAAATTCTACAACTTATTTCACAGAATCATAGTCAAAACAAGGGATTAACAGCCTCGAAATACTGCTGCAACAACAGTACTGCTCCTATCTTCGCTTCGGTAACAACATGCCATATCTCATTGTTTTTTATCTTCAGTATAAATCGAACAATGCTTCTTAAATCACAAAATTTGGCAGATTTCAAATTCAATATCAAGTCAATCTCTCATAAAAATTTAATCTCCAAAACCATTTTATAACATATAGAATTGAAACAAACTCAAGGAGAAGCACTGAAATTTCAGTTTTGCAAACCTTCACTAAAACGGTCATAACTTTTGATTCGTTTGCTATTTTGACGCAAAGTTTTCGCGTAGACAAACTAGAAAACAAATTCTACAACTTATCTCACGGAATCATAGTCAAAACATTGGACTAACGGCCTCGAAACACTGCTGCAACAACAGTCTCATCGACTTCTAACATCAATATGTAATAATATAAATTATACTTAAACATTTTTAATAAATCGAACAATGCTTCTTAAATCACAAATTTTGGCAGATTTCAACTTCAATATCAAGTCAACCTCTCATAAAAATTTAATCTCCAAAATCATTTTATAACATATAAAACGAATTGAAACAAACTCAACCAAAAGCACTGAAATTTCAGTTTCGCAAACCTTCACTAAAACGGTCATAACTTTTGACTCGTTTGCTATTTTGATGCAAGGTTTTCACGTAGACAAACTAGAAACAAAATTATACAACTTATCTCATGGAATCATAGTCAAAACAAGGGACTCACAGCCTCGAAATACTGCTGCAACAACAGTACTGCTCCTATCTTCGCTTCGGTAACAACAGGCCTAATCTCTTTATTTTTTATCTTCAGTATAAATCGAACAATGCTTCTTAAATCACAAAATTTGGCAGATTTCAACTTCAATATCAAGTCAATCTCTCATAAAAATTTAATCTCCAAAACTATTTTATAACATATAGAATTGAAACAAACTCAAGGAGAAGCACTGAAATTTCAGTTTCGCAAACCTTCACTAAAACGGTCATAACTTTTGACTCGTTTGCTATTTTGATGCAAGGTTTTCGCGTAGACAAACTAGAAAACAAGTTATAAAACTTGTCTCACGGAATCATAGTCAAAACAAGGGACTAATAGCCTCGAAACACTGCTGCAACAACAGTACTGATCATCGACTTCTAACATCAATATGTAATAATATAAATTATACTAAAACATTTTTAATAAATCTAACAATGCTTCTTAAATCACAAAATTTGGCAGATTTCAACTTCAATATCAAGTCAATCTCTCATAAAAATTTAATCTCCAAAACCATTTTATAACATATAAATCGAATTGAAACAAACTCAAGCAAAAGCACTGAAATTTCAGTTGGCAAACCTTCACTAAAACGGTCATAACTTTTGACTTGTTTGCTATTTTGACGCAAGGTTTTCGCGTAGACAAACTAGAAACAAAATTATACAACTTATCTCATGGAATCATAGTCAAAAAAATGGACTAAAAGCCTCGAAACACTGCTGCAATAATAGTACTGCACCTATCTTCGCTTCGATAACAACAGACATCATCTCTTTGTTTTTTTTATCTTCAGTATAAATCGAACAATGCTTCTTAAATCACAAAATTTGGCAGATTTCAACTTCAATATCAAGTCAATCTCTCATAAAAATTTAATCTCCAAAATCATTTTATAACATATAAAACGAATTGAAACAAACTCAAGCAGAAGCACTGAAATTTCAGTTTCGCAAACCTTCACTAAAACGGTCATAACTTTTGACTCGTTTGCTACTTTGACGCAAGGTTTTCGCATAGACAAACTAGAAACCAAATTCTACAACTTATTTAATGGAATCATAGTCAAAACAAAGGATTAACAGCCTCGAAACACTGCTGCAACAACAATACTGCTCCTATCTTCGCTTCTGTAACAATAGGCCATATCTCTTTGTTTTTTATCTTCAGTATAAATCGAACAATGCTTCTTAAATCACAAAACTTGGCAGATTTCAACTTCAATATCAAGTCAATCTCTCATAAAAATTTAATCTCCAAAACCATTTATAACATATAGAATTGAAACAAACTCAAGGAGAAGCACTGAAATTTCAGTTTCGCAAACCTTCACTAAAACGGTCATAACTTTTGATTCGTTTGCTATTTTGACGCAAGGTTTTCGCATAGACAAACTAGAAAACAAATTCTACAACTTATCTCACGGAATCATAGTCAAAACAAGGGACTAACAGCCTCGAAACACTGCTGCAACAACAATACTGTTCATCGACTTCTAACATCAATATGTAATAATATAAATTATACTTAAACATTTTTAATAAATCTAACAATGCTTATTAAATCACAAAATTTGTCAGATTTCAACTTCAATATCAAGTCAATCTCTCATAAAAATTTAATCTCTAAAACCATTTTATAACATATAAAACGAATTGAAACAAAATCAAGCAAAAGCACTGAAATTTCAGTTTCGTAAACCTTCACTAAAATGGTCATAACTTTTGACTCGTTTGCTGTTTTGATGCAAGGTTTTCACGTAGACAAACTAATAACCAAATTATACAACTTATCTCATCGAATCATAGTCAAAACAAGGGACTAACAGCCTCGAAACACTGCTGCAACAACAGTACTGCTCCTATCTTCGCTTTGGTAACAACAGGCCTTATCTCTTTGTTTTTTATCTTCAGTATAAATTGAACAATGCTTCTTAAATCACAAAATTTGGCAGATTTCAACTTCAATATCAAGTCAATCCCTCATAAAAATTTAATCTCCAAAACTATTTTATAACATATAGAATTGAAACAAACTCAAGGAGAAGCACTGAAATTTTAGTTTCGCAAACCTTCACTAAAACGGTCATAACTTTTGACTCGTTGCTATTTTGACGCAAGGTTTTCACCTAGACAAACTAGAAAACAAATTCTACAACTTATGTTACAGAATCATAGTCAAAACAAGGGACTAACAGCCTCGAAAAACTGCTGCAACAACAGTACTGCTCATCGACTTCTAACATCAATATGTAATAATATAAATTATACTTAAACATTTTTAATAAATGGAACAATGCTTCTTAAATCACAAAATTTGGCAGATTTCAACTTCAATATAAAGTAAATTTGTCATAAAAATTTAATCTCCAAAACCATTTTATAACATATAAAACGAATTGAAACAAACTCAAGCAAAAGCACTGAAATTTCAGTTTCGCAAACCTTCACTAAAACGGTCATAACTTTTGACTCGTTTGCTATTTTGACGCAAGGTTTTAGCGTTGACAAACTAGAAAACAAATTCTACAACTTATCTCACGGAATCATAGTCAAAACAAGGGACTAACAGCCTCGAAACACTGCTGCAACAACAGTTCCTATCTTCGCTTCGGTAACAACAGGCCTTATCTCTTTGTTTTTTATCTTCAGTATAAATCGAACAATGCTTCTTAAATCACAAAATTTGGCAGATTTCAACTTCAATATCAAGTCAATCTCTCATAAAAATTTAATCTCCAAAACTATTTTATAACATATAGAATTGAAACAAACTCAAGGAGAAGCACTGAAATTTCAGTTTCGCAAACCTTCACTAAAACGGTCATAACTTTTGACTCGTTTGCTATTTTGACGCAAGGTTTTCGCGTAGACAAACTAGAAAAAAAATTCTACAACTTATCTCATGGAATCATAGTCAAAACAAGGGACTAACAGCCTCGAAACACTGTTGCAACAACAGTACTGCTCATCGACTTCTAACATCAATATGTAATAATATAAATTATACTTAAACATTTTTAATAAATCGAACAATGCTTCTTAAATCACAAAATTTGTCAGATTTTAACTTCAATATCAAGTCAATCTCTCATAAAAATTTAATCTCCAAAACCATTTTATGACATATAAAACGAATTGAAACAAACTCAAGCAGAAGCACTGAAATTTCAGTTTCGCAAACCTTCACTAAAAAGGTCATAACTTTTGACTCGTTTGCTATTTTGACACAAGGTTTTCACGTAGACAAACTAGAAACCAAATTCTAAAACTTATCTCACGGAATCATAGTCAAAACAAGGGATTAACAGCCTCGAAACACTGCTGCAACAACAGTTAAAATGCAAAAAGGATTCAAACTACCTGGCCGATCTGAAGTTGAAGCATTTGGAGTGTGCTGTACAACTGCGGTGCGGCGACGGCAAGCAACGTGAAGTGCAGGAGCGGTGGGACTGTCCCGACTTGGAGAAGCGGCGGTGGTTCCCTTTTTTCTGCCCGAATTGGCAGTGAATGTTTTTTTGTTTCGTGAGGATTGAAGAGGATATAGGGCAGGGTTTTTTTTGCGCGATGACACAGAGCCCTTTTTGCACACTCCTTTTTGTTTTTTATTATGTATACATATATTGCATAATTATATTGTGTAAATAGACCACAAGTCTTAAAAAATAAAAAATAAATAGACACTAATTTGGTATGGGCTTAAAATTGATAAAATAAATATTAAGTTTAAAATTTTAATTTTTTTGACAATGATATTTATTGTTAAATTTTTTTGGATATATTCATGTGTTAGCATTAAAAGATAAAATTAATCAAACTTATTTTGATGTTCAATCCACCAATTTCATAAAAAAAAAACAACCATCCAGAAATATTAACGATACAGAAATTATAACCATCCAGAAATTTAAGTCATCCAGATATTTTGGTTCAGATTTAGCAAATGGCCCCTTGTTTTTTTATGAAGGAA
This sequence comes from Orobanche coerulescens, assembly GCA_033398695.1. Lineage (NCBI taxonomy): Eukaryota > Viridiplantae > Streptophyta > Magnoliopsida > Lamiales > Orobanchaceae > Orobanche > Orobanche coerulescens. The sequence goes on from CM065811.1 coordinate 170,976,853, forward strand.
ATAAATTGTAATCACCCAAATAGTATTTCATGACAGTTGAAAATTGTCATTGAAACTTATTACATAACAGTTGTAAAACGTCATGATATAACGAAATCATGACGTTTCTAAAACATTATTGATAACTTATACAATTGATGACAAAACTAAAACGTCATGAAAACCCGAATCAACCCGAATCAAGCATGACGTTGGTAAAACGTCATACAATCGCTCCATATTTTAGATCCATGATGTTTGTTGTCCTAAACGTCATGGAAGCCCCCTACAATGACGTTTATCTCAAAACGTCATAAAATTAGTGTCATTAAAGTGTATATCTCTAGTAGTGCGCTATGTATGAACCTTAGCGCGCGCTATACGTAGTCAACTTGATTAAGACAGAGTGGTAGGTGAGATCAGCCGTGGATCTTGGTCGGGACATGTCGGGATGAACCTGGACGGCTTTTGGAAAAAGCCGAGTCAACGCTGTTTAGCGCACGCTACTGGTATGAGGATAGCGCACGCTAAATGTTGAGTACAGTGAGGTCAGTAAGCTTCGTATGGCCGTTAGCGCACGCTATATAAGTGGTAGCGTATGCTAATCTATGAACTTAGCGCGCGTAGAGGGGTGTTAGCGTACGCTAAGTCGAGACCAAGCAGAAACAGTAGAATGCAGGCCCGTTAGCGCACGCTATGGATATGGACTAGCGCGCGCTAATAACCATTTTCTATATATAGGACAACACCCTTTTTCATTTTTCAGATTTCATCACTTCCCAAACTCGATTTCTGAAACTTAGAGAGTTACTTCCTCCATCCTAAACCTCTCATATCATCATCCTAGCTCGAGTTTGAAGATTGTAGATCATTGGAGATTGGTGTTCAAGCTCTCGGTGTTGGATTTCATCAAGTTCCTCCTTGTTCTTCACTATTTTGAGGTAGATGATTCTTCACCAACTGGAGTAGTATTCTTAAGGATGTTTTGGAACATGTTTTGAGGTTATCTAGTCAGTTAAATTCGTACGTAGTCGAACATCATGTTGTTAGAAGGATATTTTCGATGTTTCGGTACTTCTTCATCGTATAGACCATTGAACCTTTTAGTGTTTGAACTCCTAAGCACATTCATGAAACTACAAAACCGATTATGGCCAGCTTATGGAGATTATCAAGTTCTTATATATTTACATAATGGAATTATACGTTTTGGGACATTGAATGGATCGAACTTATGATATTTTCTTGAAGATGAAGATGAATTATTAGTATGGTCTTGTAATATCCTGGGATAGTATGAGATGACCTTCAATGTAAATCATAACTCATAGTGATTTCTGGATTTGGTTATCTTCATGTTGATGATTCAAATAAAAGGATGTTGATGGATAACCATTACTATGAACGTAAATTTTGGCAAGGAAGATAAATTGTAGAAGAACAAATTATATGGTTGTTAAACCTTAAACTCGGATTGAAGCATGATTTGTAACCGAACTTGGTGAGGGAATCGATAGTCCGAAATCGTAGTACGTAATTACGGTAATTTGAGCGACTCTAGCTAGACCGGGCGGTCGTCGAGTGAGGCGAACCGTGAGTCGGCGAGCTTAGAGTGTTAATCCGACCGTAATGGACGTTAGATGTTCGTACGTTTAAACTTGTCCTGAGTTGCTGTTATTTTCCTGTTTGTTCAAGGGCCGAGCATTTTGCAAACATTTGATCGAAGGAGGTGGCCTTTGAGTGTCTTGAGATCATTGGAGTAATTAGTTTTTGCCATCTTTGAGGCAAGTATCGTATTTTAAACTTATTGATGTTGCATTGTTGATCATGTGTACGATTTATTCTGGTTGTTGAACATGAGATTAATTTCTTCGAGTTGTCATGATATTTGTTATTGGTTCCTTGATTGTTCACGTCGATGAACGTGTTGATTTGCATATGTGTATGCATAATTGTAATAAATGATCCGAGGGGATCATGAGGATCTATGCTGAGGGTGCTGGATCGGATGTCCACCATGCGTTGGTCCGACGGGATCATCATGGGGATCTATGCTGAGGCGCTGGATCGTTGGACGGGTTTTCCACCATGCGTTGGTCCGACGGGATCATCATGGGGATCTATACCAAGGGCACTGGATCGTTGGATTACCCTATATTGTGTTGATGGAATCGTGAGGATTCACATCGTTGGATTCCGATGACGGAAGTCCGTTTTGTATGTTTTATGATGCATTGATGATTATGTATTATGATACCTGTACTAGCATTGTTTTGCTAACCCCTTCAGGGGTGGACATTTTTTTGATGTTCAGGTAGCCGAGGAGCGGGGAAGCAGCCACAGTACCGACATGACGATGAAGTGGCCCAGTGATGTGGATTATGTTATCTTATTTTCCGGTTATTTTCAGTACTCGAGTACGTTTATGATGTTGATGTTTTGAGGTTATTTTGTAATAATGAACTTATTTGAATTGTCGAACGGGTTTCAATTTCCTTTTATTAATGACACTTTAGTATTAATTCCTTATTTTTCAAATTAGCCTTGTAAATTCTTATACAAAGGATTTACGGCGCTGTAATTATCTCGAACATATCGGGGTGTTACAGTCACACACAGTAATGTGAAACCTGTTGGGTATAAATGGGTCTTTGTAAGGAAACGAAATGAGAAAAACCAGATTGTAACATACAAGGCTCGTCTTGTTGCACAAGATTTTTCACAAAGACCTGGGATTGATTATGAGGTAACATATTCCCCTGTTATGGATGCCATTATTTTTCGTTATTTAATTAGTTTATCGGAAACTTATAATCTTAATATGCATTTCATGGATGTTGTTACAGCATATTTATATGGATCACTTGATGCTGATATATATATATATATATATATATATATATATATATATGAAAATTCCTGAAGGATTTAAGTTGCCTGAAGCATCGAAACCCAGAGAAATTTATACAAATTAAATTGCAGAGATCTTTATATGGGTTGAAACAATCTGGACTCATGTGGTATAACAGATTAAGTGAATATTTGATTAAAGAAGGCTATATCAATAAACCTATTTGCCCTTGTGTTTTTATAAGAAAAACAACATCCGGATTTGTAATCATTGTTGTCTATGTTGATGATTTGAATATCATTGGAACTAATGCAGAAATTTTGGAAGCAATGAATTACTTAAATAAAGAATTTGAAATGAAAGATTTGGGGGAAACAAAATTCTGCCTACTAAAAATGGAATATTAGTACACCAATCAAATTATACTGAAAGGGTATTGAAAAGATTCCACATGGACAAAGCAACACCTTTGAGTACCCCAATGGTCGGCAGAACACATAATATTGAAAAGGATCCATTCAAACCAGATGAAGAAAATGAAGAGGAAGTTGGTCCTGAAATACCATACCTTAGCGCAATTGGAGCCCTCGTGTATCTTACTAATTGTACACCGCCGGATATAGCTTTTGCAGTAAATTTACTAGCAAGATTCAGTTCATGTCCTACAAAGAGGCATTGGAACGGAATAAAACATATATTCAGATATCTACGAAGTACGATTGATCTTGGTTTGTTTTATTCTAACCATGCAAAACCAGTTTTGCTTGGCTATGCAGATGCATGTCATCTATCTGATCCACATAATTCTAAGTCACAAACTGGATATGTATTCACATATGGCGGCACTGCAATATCATGGAGATCTCAAAAACAGACAATCGTGACTACTTCCTCAAACTATACTGAGATAATAGCTCTTTATGAGGCAAGTAAAGAATGTAGATGGTAGATCAGTAACACAACATATTCAAGAAACATCAGGCTTGACAGTCGATAACGGCCCAACAATAAGTAGTATACGAGGACAACTCTGCATGTATTACTCAAATGAAGGAAGGCTATATCAAAAGCGATAAAACCAAACATATCCCTCCAAAGTTCTTCGCATTCACTCAGGAACTTGAAAGAAATAAAGAGATCGGCATCCAATATATTCGATCTTGTGATAATGCGGCAGATTTCTTCACAAAATCACTCCCTAGAATGTTTTCAAGAAACACATTCAGAATATTGGAATGCATCATCTTCGAGATCTTTAAAGAATAACTACCCATGCTAGGTTGAGGGGGAGCATACAACTGTACTCTTTTTTACTTATTAAATTTTTATCCCACTGGGTTTTTCTTAATAAGGTTTTTAACAAGGCAGCTTGTGATGCTCCCAAATGAGATATCATGATATAAGATATTTCAAAGGGGGAGTGTTATAATATCATCAATAATGATATGTGGGATCAACAATCAATAATTCAATCAATTATTGGATTGAAATATCTAATATAAAGACAAGTGTGTTGTATAATAAATAATATTAATTTATTTTATGGCATGTAAATTTGAGCTATAAATAGACCTCTTTGGTAGAGCTTTGGAGATACAATTCCTTCTAATAAAAGCTCAATTTCTTTATCTTCTTTCATCCTACTTTATGCTTATATTGTAGTAATATATATTACAATATATATAATATATATTGTGAAGTGATAAAATATCCGATTTTACAACAATTCACACATTTTTGAAATTTTAATTAAATTTTGAATAATTAAATACTTCATATATATATATATATATATATACACTCTCTTGTCCGGTAATTATTTTCACATCTTCTATTTCGATCAGTCCCAACTCTATCTCCACACTCTTAAAAAGGAAACAAAACTTCATATAAATATTTATATTGGACCACTTTATACACTAAAAAGCATAAATACTCACTTTTGTTAATTGAATAATCAAAAAAAATATTTTTCTTAATATGTGTATTCAATACAAGAATGAAAGTAGAGTTGGGACGAATGGAGTAACGTACTATTCCCTTAGTTCTAGAGACTAGAATAAATTTCTCATTTTTTTTTTGAATCGTCCCACAATAAATTTTTTTTTCATAAATAGTACTCCCTCCGTCACGATATTTTTTGCACACTAAGGTGAGCACACAATTTAATAAAAAAAACACTTTTTGAATAAAGTAGTGGCATATTTTTTGAATAATGTGTATATTTTTGTGAATGTGTACGCAAATCAATGTTTTCTTTTCTGGAATGTTCAAATAACTTTAGGACGGACAAATAAGAAAAGTATGCAAATAATAATGAGACGGAGGAAGTACAATATAACACTTCATATGTTAATGGATAAATACTAGTTTTTTAAACAATTAGGACAGTATTTTCTACCACTATTCATTTTTTTATTTTCTACAGGAATCATTAATAAATAAATATTTAAAAAAAGAAAGCCGGATAAACATTCCCTCTCTTTTCTCCTCTTCCGATTTTTTTGTATACCGTCACAGCCCCCTCTAGCGCCACTCCACCACCAGTAGCATGTTGAGATATCAAAGGATCATTATAGTGAATTACCGATGATTTGAGAGAAAAATATTTATTCTATTATCACTCAAGAATAGAATTACAAACTCATAAAATAAAAACTCTCAAACTCACTCAATCTCAACTTGGATTGTTATTCACTCTTTGAACTCACTCTTGGAGATGAGATACAAATCAACAAAATGTCTTGCTATTTATAGGAGTAAATGTGGTGTGAAATCATGAAGCTTCCAACTTCAAAGTTGATGCTTCAACAATTGTTGGTGGAGAAATCTTCAAAGATGGTGGCTTCTAGATTACTTGACATTTGAGATTACTTGACATTTGAGAAGGTGGGTTGGTGATGATTTTTAACACTCCCCTTCATTACCAACACTCCTCATACGTAATACCATTCCAAGTAGGTCTCGAAATTCTAAAATCTTTGTTGCAGTTAAGCTCTTCGTAAATATGTCTGCAACCTGGTTTTCGGTCCTGACTGGCTTCATGTCAATGTCTCATTTAAGTACTTTCTCACGTAAGAAATAATAGTGTACTTCCACATGTTTGGTCCGAGCATGAAATACAGGATTCTCAGCCAAACGAACTGCTGACAGATTGTCACAGTGTAATGCAACTCCATCTTCTATTGGTTGGTTCAAATCCTTCATGAGTTGAGTCAACCAAGCACACTCTTGTGCTGCCATCGTCCTTGCTCTATATTCCGCTTCAGTAGTTAAAAGAGAAACGGTAGGTTGTCTCTTACTGCACCATGATATAGCTCATGAACCAAGATTGAATATATATATATATATATATCCTATAGTCGATCTCCGGGTGTCATGGTCTCCGGCATAGTCAGCATCACAATAGCAGCTGACCTTGCTTTGTACTCCCTTATTGTAGAAAAGTCCCCAATCAATTGTGCCTTTAACATATCTGAGGATTCTTTTAACTGTTTCAAGATGTGACTTCTTCGGTTTCTGCATGAACCTGCTAACAACACTTACAGCGAATGATATGTCAGGTCTGCAAAGAGTTAGATAGATAAGACTACCTACTATTTGTCGGTACATTCTTGTGTCCTCCAAGTCTTTCCCATCGTAGGCACACAACTTTAAGTTTGGCTCCATTGGGTAGATATTGGCTTGCAGTCAATTACCCCAAACTTCTCGATTAAATCCCTTGCATATTTCTACTGACCAATAAATATACCACCATCTGTTCTTTCGACTTCCAATCCTAGGAAGTGTTTCAGTTCACCAAGTTTTGAAATCGGACTGACAAGTTTGCCCTTGTTCGTTGAATCTCGTCTTCGTCATCGCCAGTGATGATTAGATCATCCACATATACAAGGACTACTGCTAGCTTGCCTCCTTGAGTTTTCACGAACAACCTTGAATCTGCTGGGGCAACATGATAACCACTTTGGACTAGAAACTCAGCAATTTTCCCGTACCATGCTCGGGGTGCCTGCTTCAAGCCATACAACGCCTTTTTCAACTTGCACACGTACTCAGGCTTTTCATGATTCACAAATCCTTTGGGTTGATCAATATAGGTATCACGATCAAGTTCCCCATGTAAAAACGCATTCTTCACATCCATTTGCCATAATTTCCAAGACTTACTTGCTGCTAAGGCTAGTAAGACACGAACTGTAGTAATCTTTGCAACTGGACTAAACGTTTCGTCATAGTCTATGCCATACTCTTGAGAGAATCCACGAACAACTAATCGAGCCTTATACCGCTCAATTTTACCATTTGGACGAATCTTCAACTTGTAAACCCATTTGCAGGATATGGGTCTAACACCTTCAGGTCTTGGCACTAAATTCCAAGTTTGATTTTGTTTTAATGCCAAAATCTCTTCTTCCATGGCCTTTCTCCATTCTGGACTATTTGATGCTTCTTCAAATGTACTTGGCTCTTTGACTTCAGCATAGACAGCATCTACATACTTTGGATTTGGTCGTCTTTCTCTGGTTGACCTTCGCACTTGAAGTTGTGAAGGTTCCTGTTCTTCCAGTTGATTAGTATGTACTTCATCTGGTGTTTCATGAAATGGCGGAGCTTGAGCATAGCGTTTGGGGGGGGGGGGACATTCTAACGTAAAATTTATTTTTTTCCTATGAAATTTTATTCAAAAAAATTCTTAACTGTTACTATTAATGGAGAGTCAAAGAAATACTACATATGATTCATTCAAGTTTAAACAAGACAAAAATCATAAAACAATTAACATATAAAATAAAGTAATGAAACCTTAGTGAATTCTTCTGGAAAAAACTCAAAAACTAATATTTGAATGATGTGAATGAGGGGTTTTTTTTGGAAACATTGACATCTTATGAGCTAGGGGTGGGCATGGGACGGGATGGGTCGGGATTGGGCGAATCCCGTACCGTCCCGAAAATAAATTACCAGGACGGGACGGGACGGGATTGCGTATTTTGAAATTCATCCCGTAGGTCCCAATCCCGTTCGGGTTCAGGTCGGGATGGGGACGGAACGGGATATCCCGCATATTTATTGACCTTGACAGAAATTGTTAAAAAACGAATGAGACAGCTATAAATTTTTAAATTATCAAATGAATGAGGTAGAAATTTAAAAAAAAGAAATCCAAACTAGTCATTCCCAAAAAAAGTGACCCCCAATATCCATTAAAAACTTAAAAAACACACAGAACAAAATAGATAGTAACGTAAACACGCACAAAGGACAATAGATCAATAATCCAACTGCATAGTGCATATTACATCAACATCAACACGTGAAGATTGTTGTGTCGAGAATTATACTCTCCGACTGGCGATCGCCTCGGAGATCGGGCGACCTAGCCATTGCCGAGCAGCCAAGGCAGAACTGCCGACCGAAGGTCCCAGGACAAGTCCCGGTGCCGAGCGATCGACATCTAAGACGATCGTCTCTCGGTACTTGGCGGCCGACTAGCAGACGATCATCTCCCGGCACTTGCCGACCGACCCTTGGTGACCGATCGATGCCGACCCTCAGCAATTGGCTGATGCCGACCTCTGGTGACCGGCTAAAGACGACCGCCTCATGCCGCTCGAAGCCGATAGTCATCCAGTCGGCAAAGGTCGAGCCTAAGGACAGACCCCACGTGCAGTGCCGAGACAAGATCCGCATATCACGGATCGTTGACCACAGCCTGTCAGCATCTTCCCACCAGCCGACAGGCCCGCCGAAAGGTGTCAGTAGGACCGCATGTGACAGTGACCCCGGGCGCGTGTTGGCTCCTCATTGGACCGCACAGCTGGCTGCCAGCAGCTGCCTTGGACTTTAGGCCGACAACCCGTGTGACTTAAGGACGATCGCCCCATTATTATATTGGCCGGCAGATGATCGCCCCATTATTATATTGGCCGGAAGGCGATCGCCCGCTAGGAGACAGGGCACCTCAGCCCCTATATATAACAGGCTACCTGCACTTGGAAAAAGGCTTCAGAACTCCAACACCCACGGGATTTCATACACAACTTGCCATTCTCCTACTCTTGGCAACAACTATCTTTTGGTTCTTTCTTCTCTCGGCCTCTCTCATACAGAAGACGATCGGCAGGGACGAAGAACACCAAGCTTCGCTCAAGAGCTGGATTAATAGAGTCTTTTTACACTCATTGTACTTAGATTCTCACATTAATACTTGTATCCACGAATATTTGTATTAATAACATCTCGCGAGAGCATTCAAGCCCGGGCCTAACAAACTCGGCAAATCTTGTGTTTATTCATATTCTCTCGGAAGTGCTCCCGCAACTTTGTTTGTTGTCCGTTCATTTCAGCAGTATTTAATCTTCGGATAAATATTTTGGGCAACAACAATTGGCGCTAGAAGGAGGGGATCCAACCCTATTTTTATTCCTACCGTCTCGAAGAACACTCACTGTTCTCCGGGGCATATACCTGAAGAAACACTCACTGTTCTTCAGAGAAAGCTTTCAGAATCATGTCTTCTGCCTCCGCGTCGAAGAAAGCCGCTGGCCAGCCCGCCAGACGCCTCTTTCCGTCTCAGTCCGAGCCACAGCCGATGGCGGAAGGTAGCCGCCGCTGTCCGAGATGCTCGACCCCGCCCCTGGACGGCGGCCCAGGCCTCTCGCTCGATCAGCTCCAAACCGCGGAACAGATCGACGAGGCCATGGCCGTCCTACAGGAGCGACGGAGTGCTCTCGACGCGCCTCCCGCTATCACCCCCTCGGCCATCCGCCGGAAGACCAAGCGGAAGTTCAAGGCATTACTGGCCGAGCGATCGCCAGGAGGCTCTCATCCGCAAGGAGAGGCGCTCGCCAGCCGGGGCACCTCTGCTGATCGCCTAGGCGGCGACCCGTCTTGGCGACCAGGCGATCCGGCCCGGCTACGAGGCAGAGTTTGAGTCCGTCACCAGGAGCTCAGCCTACCCGACTCCCAGAAGGCAGCCCAGCCGTCTGGCTTGACCTTGCCAAATAGCCGAGGTCGGCAGCAGCAGAGTCAGGAGATCGGTACACGATCGCCTCGGCTCCCGCTCCCAAAGCCGATCCGCGGGCGACCGAGCCACGGCGATGGCCGCGATGCAACGCCAGCTCGACGACGTGAAGGCCCTCCTGGAATCCGGGGCAGGCGCCAAGAAGACGATCGCCGAGCCGAGCGAACCGCTCGCGGTCCACATCGAGCTCGCCCCCGTGCAGCACAAGATCGCTCCTCCGCAAACACCTTTGTACGAGGGGAGATCGGAACCCGAAATGCACCTGAGCAAGTTCAACATCTACATGACCGGGTGTGGGGCATCAGACGCGACCAGGTGCCGAATGTTCCTTATGACGCTGGACGACCTCGCCTACAGGTGGTACACCTCATTGCCACCTCGGTCCATTGGCTCCTTTAACCAACTGGCGAACGTCTTCATGGAGTACTTCACCACCAGGGTCGCTCGGCCAGAAGGTCCCCATCGCATGATGCAAATCAAGCAAGGCGAAGAAGAGTCCGACTCGGACTACATCGACCGGGTAGACGAGATCATCCTCAACAGCGAGCGCGTAAGCGATGAGATCGCCCTCTACGTGGTCCTAGGAGGATTCCATGGTCTTTCGCCTATGTTCAGGCATCTTACGAAGGACTAACCCACGACCTATGTGATCTTCCGAGCTAAGGCCGCAGACTTCCTGGCCAGGCAAAAGTTTCTTCTTAGCCTTTGAGCAGCGCGATCGGCGCCCGAATGACGATCGACAGTTAATGCGATCGGCACCCGATCGCCGGTATCAACCTATGAATAACGCGATCGGCAGCCGAACGACGATCACCAGTCTTCGAGCCCGATCGCCATCATCAAGAAACATCACCAAAAAACCGGAGGACTCGTTCGCTATCTACAGTTCAGCCTCTAACATGACGGACTAAGGCATGAGATCGCCTCCACCGCACATCATAAAGCCATGGTCCTGGTAGTCGATGGAACCGGCTGCTTCGGCCATGCAAGGTCCCTTTAGGCCAAGATCGCCCGCCCTTCGTTTAAATACGAGGCCGACGTAGTCTGAGGGCCCTCCAAAATTAATCAGTGGACACGATCGCCCGCCCTCAAAGGTTCATCATCTAACATGGTGAACCCGGACAATGCGACGCGTCACTACCCCCGTCTCAACGTACACTGTCGAGGTTCGCCATTTACATGGCGGGCCGCGGTGGAAGCAGAGCTAACAAGCTGCGGACGTGGAGTTGAATCATCCGACGACGCCCCGCGCAAGGACTCCTCTAGACCAAGACCGCACGCCCTTTGTTTAAATACGAAGGCGAGGCGCAGCCTAACAGAGGACCCTCACAATAAAATGAGTCACGAGACACTCAATGTCTTCGCGTAGAAGACACGGTCATGGATTCGGTCCATCGAACTCCGCGACTGTGCACGATTCCTCAAAACGACGAAACCATCAAGTTTCTGAGGGGGATCGGCCAATGTTGTTTTTTTCAGGTACAAGACCGAAAGATAGCTAGCCAATCGACCAGATAGCCCAAGTCCGAATCCAAAGTCACCAACGGTTCGCCCGTCCTTGTCCTACACGATCGCCAGCAAGAACCACCTCGCCCCATGTCTTCAACATCGGAGCAAGATGGGGGGAAATTGTTGTGTCGAGAATTATACTCTCCGACTGGCGATCGCCTCGGAGATCGGGCGACCTAGCCATTGCCGAGCAGCCAAGGCAGAACTGCCGACCGAAGGTCCCAGGACAAGTCCCGGTGCCGAGCGATCGACATCTAAGACGATCGTCTCTAGGTACTTGGCGATCGACTCCAGGCAGCCGACTAGCAGACGATCATCTCCCGGCACTTGCCGACCGACCCTTGGTGACCGACCGATGCCGACCCTCAGCAATTGGCCGATGCCGACCTCTGGTGACCGGCTAAAGACGACCGCCTCATGCCGCTCGAAGCCGATAGTCATCCAGTCGGCAAAGGCCGAGCCTCAGGACAGACCCCACGTGCAGTGCCGAGACAAGATCCGCATATCACGGATCGTTGACCACAGCCTGTCAGCATCTTCCCACCAGCCGACAGGCCCGCCGAAAGGTGTCAGTAGGACCGCATGTGACAGTGACCCCGGACGCGTGCTGGCTCCTCATTGGACCGCACAGCTGGCTGCCAGCAGCTGCCTTGGACTTTAGGCCGACAACCCGTGTGACTTAAGGACGATCGCCCCATTATTATATTGGCCGGCAGACGATCGCCCCATTATTATATTGGCCGGAAGGCGATCGCCCGCTAGGAGACAGGGCACCTCAGCCCCTCTATATAGCAGGCTGCCTGCACTTGGAAAAAGGCTTCAGAACTCCAACACCCACGGGATTTCATACACAACTTGGCATTCTCCTACTCTTGGCAACAACTATCTTTTGGTTCTTTCTTCTCTCGGCCTCTTTCATACAGAAGACGATCGGCAGGGACGAAGAACACCAAGCTTCGCTCAAGAGCTGGATTAACAGAGTCTTTTTACACTCATTGTACTTAGATTCTCACATTAATACTTGTATCCACGAATATTTGTATTAATAACATCTCGCGAAAGTACTCAAGCCCGGGCCTAACAAACCCGACAAATCTTGTGTTTATTCATATTCTCTCGGAAGTGCTCCCGCAACTTTGTTTGTTGTCCGTTCATTCCAGCAGTATTTAATCTTCGGATAAATATTTTGGGCAACAACAAAGATAAAATTCAAATTGTAAGTGCAGAAAATATCAACTTAAAACTGAAACTTTGATGTTTCATACATCATACATCAATTTAGGGTTTACATGACTAAATGATATATAAAAAAATTAATTATATTAAATATTATGGGACGGAACGGGATTGATCGGGATGGTCCCGATCCCATCCCGTCCCATTTGAATAGTAACAGAGCGGGACGGGACGGGATGGGATTGCCATTTTAAGAAACTATCCCGTCCCGTCCCACTAGTTTTCGGGACGGGATCGTAACGGGATCGGAATTTCGGGTTCAAGTGCCCAGCCCTATTATGAGCTATTATGCTTTGTTATCATATTTTAAAGGGGCTATAATGTAAAATATGTTAACAAATTACATAACTTTACTCAAAACTAGCTCGACGACGTGAAGGCCCTCCTGGAATCCGGGGCAGGCGCCAAGAAGACGATCGCCGAGCCGAGCGAACCGCTCGCGGTCCACATCGAGCTCGCCCGGTGCAGCACAAGATCGCTCCTCCGCAAACACCTTTGTACGAGGGGAGATCGGAACCCGAAATGCACCTGAGCAAGTTCAACATCTACATGACCGGGTGTGGGGCATCAGACACGACCAGGTGCCGAATGTTCCTTATGACGCTGGACGACCTCGCCTACAGGTGGTACACCTCATTGCCACCTCGGTCCATTGGCTCCTTTAACCAACTGGCGAACGTCTTCATGGAGTACTTCACCACCAGGGTCGCTCGGCCAGAAGGTCCCCATCGCATGATGCGAATCAAGCAAGGCGAAGAAGAGTCCGACTCGGACTACATCGACCGGGTAGACGAGATCATCCTCAACAGCGAGCGCGTAAGCGATGAGATCGCCCTCTACGTGGTCCTAGGAGGATTCCATGGTCTTTCGCCTATGTTCAGGCATCTTACGAAGGACTAACCCACGACCTATGTGATCTTCCGAGCTAAGGCCGCAGACTTCCTGGCCAGGCAAAAGTTTCTTCTTAGCCTTTGAGCAGCGCGATCGGCGCCCGAATGACGATCGACAGTTAATGCGATCGGCACCCGATCGCCGGTATCAACCTATGAATAACGCGATCGGCAGCCGAACGACGATCACCAGTCTTCGAGCCCGATCGCCATCATCAAGCAACATCACCAAAAAACCGGAGGACTCGTTCGCTATCTACAGTTCAGCCTCTAACATGACGGACTAAGGCATGAGATCGCCTCCACCGCACATCATAAAGCCATGGTCCTGGTAGTCGATGGAACCGGCTGCTTCGGCCATGCAAGGTCCCTTTAGGCCAAGATCGCCCGCCCTTCGTTTAAATACGAGGCCGACGTAGTCTGAGGGCCCTCCAAAATTAATCAGTGGACATGATCGCCCGCCCTCAAAGGTTCATCATCTAACATGGTGAACCCGGACAATGCGACGCGTCACTACCCCCGTCTCAACGTACACTGTCGAGGTTCGCCATTTACATGGCGGGCCGCGGTGGAAGCAGAGCTAACAAGCTGCGGACGTGGAGTTGAATCATCCGACGACGCCCCGCGCAAGGACTCCTCTAGACCAAGACCGCACGCCCTTTGTTTAAATACGAAGGCGAGGCGCAGCCTAACAGAGGACCCTCACAATAAAATGAGTCACGAGACACTCAATGTCTTCGCGTAGAAGACACGGTCATGGATTCGGTCCATCGAACTCCGCGACTGTGCACGATTCCTCAAAACGACGAAACCATCAAGTTTCTGAGGGGGATCGGCCAATGTTGTTTTTTTCAGGTACAAGACCGAAAGATAGCTAGCCAATCGACCAGATAGCCCAAGTCCGAATCCAAAGTCAGCTCAACGGTTCGCCCGTCCTTGTCCTACACGATCGCCAGCAAGAACCACCTCGCCCCATGTCTTCAACATCGGAGCAAGATGGGGGGAAATTGTTGTGTCGAGAATTATACTCTCCGACTGGCGATGGCCTCGGAGATCGGGCGACCTAGCCATTGCCGAGCAGCCAAGGCAGAACTGCCGACCGAAGGTCCCAGGACAAGTCCCGGTGCCGAGCGATCGACATCTAAGACGATCGTCTCTAGGTACTTGGCGATCGACTCCAGGCAGCCGACTAGCAGACGATCATCTCCCGGCACTTGCCGACCGACCCTTGGTGACCGACCGATGCCGACCCTCAGCAATTGGCCGATGCCGACCTCTGGTGACCGGCTAAAGACGACCGCCTCATGCCGCTCGAAGCCGATAGTCATCCAGTCGGCAAAGGCCGAGCCTCAGGACAGACCCCACGTGCAGTGCCGAGACAAGATCCGCATATCACGGATCGTTGACCACAGCCTGTCAGCATCTTCCCACCAGCCGACAGGCCCGCCGAAAGGTGTCAGTAGGACCGCATGTGACAGTGACTCCGGACGCGTGCTGGCTCCTCATTGGACCGCACAGCTGGCTGCCAGCAGCTGCCTTGGACTTTAGGCCGACAACCCGTGTGACTTAAGGACGATCGCCCCATTATTATATTGGCCGGCAGACGATCGCCCCATAATTTAATTGGCCGGAAGGCGATCGCCCGCTAGGAGACAGGGCACCTCAGCCCCTCTATATAGCAGGCTGCCTGCACTTGGAAAAAGGCTTCAGAACTCCAACACCCACGGGATTTCATACACAACTTGGCATTCTCCTACTCTTGGCAACAACTATCTTTTGGTTCTTTCTTCTCTCGGCCTCTTTCATACAGAAGACGATCGGCAGGGACGAAGAACACCAAGCTTCGCTCAAGAGCTGGATTAACAGAGTCTTTTTACACTCATTGTACTTAGATTCTCACATTAATACTTGTATCCACGAATATTTGTATTAATAACATCTCGCGAAAGCACTCAAGCCCGGGCCTAACAAACCCGACAAATCTTGTGTTTATTCATATTCTCTCGGAAGTGCTCCCGCAACTTTGTTTGTTGTCCGTTCATTCCAGCAGTATTTAATCTTCGGATAAATATTTTGGGCAACAACAAAGATAAAATTCAAATTGTAAGTGCAGAAAATATCAACTTAAAACTGAAACTTTGATGTTTCATACATCATACATCAATTTAGGGTTTACATGACTAAATGATATATAAAAAAATTAATTATATTAAATATTATGGGACGGAACGGGATTGATCGGGATGGTCCCGATCCCATCCCGTCCCATTTGAATAGTAACAGAGCGGGACGGGACGGGATGGGATTGCCATTTTAAGAAACTATCCCGTCCCGTCCCACTAGTTTTCGGGACGGGATCGTAACGGGATCGGAATTTCGGGTTCAAGTGCCCAGCCCTATTATGAGCTATTATGCTTTGTTATCATATTTTAAAGGGGCTATAATGTAAAATATGTTAACAAATTACATAACTTTACTCAAAACTAGTAAATGATCGTGAGAATTTAGGGGGGGCCACCACCACTCCCTGCCCCAATGATCCTCCGCCCCTGGTTTCATGTACACCTATTCTCCAAGGGCTTCTTGATTTGGATCGTACCTCAATTTGATATGACGGGGATCTTAGTCCTTCTATGTCGTCGTTGTCTTGATAGGAATGTAGCTGCAACTTGGTTTGTAGCTTTTCTTGCATCTCCTGTGTATCGGGTAATGCCACCTTGTTTGCCCACCATGAAGATGCCTCATCCAATACAACATTTCGAGAGACATAGATCTTGTTTGTATTTGGATCGCAGCATCTCCAACCTTTCTTTTGTTCATCATATCCAACGAATATGCAGCGGACAGCTTTCTTGTCGAACTTACTGCGATCTTCATCTGCAATAAATACATAACATACACAACCGAACACTCGAAGATAATTCACTGTTGGTTTTACATTATACAATTTTTGAAATGGTGAAATAAATTCCAGCCTCGGTTGTGGTAGTCTGTCTGTGATATAAACTACTGTCTTCATGCATTCTGCCCAAAATCTTGTATCAATATTCTTTGCATGTAGAAGACTTCTACATGTCTCTGCTAGGTGGAGGTTCTTCCTCTCCGCTACTCCATTTTGCTGTGGAGTTTTTGCACAAGTCAGTTGCCTTCAGATATTGCACTTCTTGAGGTAGTTGTTGAATTCATTTGAAGTGTATTCTCCTCCATTATCAGTATGGAGGCACTTGATCTTCCTTCCAAACTCACGTTCTACCGTATCTTTGAATTTCCTGAATTTTTCAAAAGCCTCATCTTTATGCTTTAAGAAATATACCCATACATACCTTGAGAAATCATCAATAAAGGTTATCGGATATTGATAACCGCTTGTTGACTTTTGTTTGATCTTCCCAAACACATCTGAGTGGACCAATTCCAACGGCTCCCTTGCTCTGAACTTTGACTCTTTGTAAGGCAGTTGATGTGCCTTACCATATTGACATCCAGCACACACAGTGTCATGTTGGATCTCGAGTTGAGGAAGTCCCCTCAGCATGGACTTCTTCATCATAATTTTCAGTTTGCCGTAATTGACATGTCCAAGTCGTGCATGCCATAGGTCTCCGGTGTCACTTCTCTTAGCCTTCTCAACGTAGGCTTCTTCAGCTGACATCACATAGATAGCCTTCATTTTTGGTCCTTCCACGAATGGTGTACCTATGACTTTCAATTCACGACACACTTTCACATCATTCGGGATAAACAACACATAATTACCTGAAGCAGTTAATTTTGGTACTGACAACAGGTTCTTCTTCATCCCTGGGACATGATAGACATTGTCGAGTTGTACTTCTTTATGTCCGTACCTTTGTGGCAGTTGTGTCTTGCCAACATGGGCTATTGATAATTGTGTGTTATCAGTTATCACAATAACTCGATATCCTTTGTACTTGGTCATACTTACAAGTTTCAACTCATCTCCAGTCATATGATTGGAACAACCAGAGTCAACGATCCAATCATTCTTGTAATCGACTAACTGCTCACATACCACAGTAAGTGCGAATTCCTCTCTTGGGCCTTTCCCTCGTGTATCAGCAGTATCTACCTCCTCGGCATAGAAGGAAGTCTCGAAATCCCAATCTTCTTCTCCTGGAGCCTCGTCCTTAGATGTTGTTGCTGCATTTCCTTCAACTCTCTTGGACCAGCAATTTTTTGCATAATGTCATTTCTTGCCGCAATTGAAACATTCGTCACTTTGACGATCCTTTTGTTGCCACAGGTTCTGACCATTTCGATTATGTTGAGCTCCTCGAGCTCCCCCTAACTGGAAACCTCTATCTTCGTTTCCTCGAACATCTCTTTCTTGACTATTGAATCTCCCGAAACCACGTCCTCGTCTTCGACCACGACCGCGTCCTCGTCCGCGTCCTTGATTGTCTCTTATTAGTGAAAAGGGTTGTCTCTTCACTATTGGTTGCTCGACTAGACGCGGGTTTATCTATATCCTCTTCATTAATTAGCAAATTCTCGAGATATGCTAAAGTTGGCTCGGTGGCCCAGCCCCGAGTTGCCGTGATAATACTCTTATACTCCGGCTTCAATCTGTGGATGATAATTCTGTTCATCCTGGTTTGTGTAATGCCATTTTTAGGATCTAGTTTAGAAATCTCGTCACAAAGAGATTTCACCTTTGAGAAATATTGACTCACGGACATATTTCTCTGGGAGATCGACAAAAGATCATTTTCAAGCCTTTGCAAGTTTGCATCATTTTTCTTCGCAAAAATAGCCGCCAATGTATCACAAGCTTCCTTCGCTGTTTGGGCATCTTTGATCCGCTGGAGAAATTCATCCTCTACAGCTACAGTTAAGGCATACATAGTTTTGCCTGCCTTAACCTTCCATTTCTTTAAAACATCGTGGCGGTGGCCTTTGATGTGCAAAGATCTGTCAGACCGTGTTGAGGTTGAGATGTCGGAGGCTGTGTCTGTGCTTTTGGCCTCCCTTGGTGGTGTTGTCTCAGCTCCGTTCACGATATCCCAGAAGTCCTGCCCGAGCAGGTAAAACTTCATACGGGTACTCCATGACCCATAATTGTTGTTATTGAGCTTCTCAATAGAGGTAGTAAAATCAGCCATGATTTTAACAAAGCTTCCGTGGCCAAAAGTAAATTTTTTTTTTGAAATTTTTTGGGTCAAATAAAAAATTTCAGAAATTTAGGGACTGAATTAAAAACTTCCGAAAGTTCAGGGACCAGTATGTAATTTCTGGAAATTTTATTTGCAGAAACTAATGTTCATCGTCTTCAACCTTGAGACGATTCTTTCGGCAGCCCGTATGGCTTCGTCTGGCGTCTGTTTTTTATTCCGAAAATACCTCCGACTCGACGCGAGAAATCTAATGATATCCTCAAAACTGAGTTTCGACCACCTTTGTAAAACTCGAAATTTTCAGCTCCTCTACCACTTCCGGCTAGCACTCCAAAACCTTTCTCAGATATCACTTGTTGAGATATCAAAGGATCATTATAGTGAATTACCGATGATTTGAGAGAAAAATATTTATTCTATTATCACTCAAGAATAGAATTACAAACTCACAAAATAAAAACTCTCAACCTCACTCAATCACAATTTGGATTGTTATTCACTCTTTGAACTCACTCTTGGAGATGAGATACAAATCAACAAAATGCCTTGCTATTTATAGGAGTAAATGTGGTGTGAAATCATGGTGTGAAAGGATGGTGTGAATGGATGAAGCTTCCAACTTCAAAGTTGATGGCTTCAACAATTGTTGGTGGAGAAATCTTTCATCTGCTTCTAGATTACTTGACATTTGAGAAGGTGGGTTGGTGATGATGTTAACACAGCAGTGATGTAGATATCATTTCCAAACCCCGGCCACTTGTCGGTGAGATCACTGGCAGTTGTAGTCTCTCGCCCACCCCACGCTCTCACTTCATCAAAACCTACCTCCACCCTGTCAGTTTCACTTCAGCGAAACCCACCTCCACCCTCACTGGCAGCCTCCTCCCGTCCAACTTTCACTTCAGCTGAACCCACTGGCAGCCTCCTGCCCCTCTCATTTCACTTCAGCGAAACCCTTCGGTGACAAGAAGTGAATCATTGGAGATTATTGTCTCTCAGTTAGAGAAGGGAGTAATAAAAGGTTGGCCGCTGATATTTTTCAAAACTCGTCACCATGCATCGAGCACTTTGTTTTGATGAGATGCTAGCTAATACGTGGGATGGTGCGTGGCCTATCCGTACGATCCTGGCGGAGATTCAAACGACCTTGTCGCTGTTGACAAAGGACAAGGGCATTGCCACTTCCTCAAGGCGGAATAGCGATCCACGCGTGGCAAGCTTTAAATTCGCATAGCGGTCTCTCGGTAAAATAGCAGTGTTATTGGAAAAAGAAAATCGTGTGGGGATGTCTTGAACTCCCGGTACGCGGAGTTGTATGGGGTCTCGTTTTGGGCTTCGTTTGCAGTTTTGGGCCTATTTTTTGGCCTGTCCGATTATGTTTTAGGGTTAGGATTCTTGCCTATATAATGATGATTTGTAATCTAGCCGAAATACACAATATCAATCTCTGTAATCTCCTATCAGTAATAATAATCGTTCCTCTCTTCTGCCCGTGGACGTAGCTAACTCATCGTTAGTGAACCACATAATTTGTTTGTGTTCTTATCGCTTTTCATAATTTCTTTCTTATAATCGTTATAACAAATCGGTTGAAAGAGGTACTAACAAAAAATGGAAAGACACCATTCAGATGTAGTTACTTGTACATGTTTGATACAGGACCTTTCCACTCCTTACCTATTTTTCTTTCTTGAAACGGCAGATTATGAGCTCTGTGTAGAAGATAATTTCTTTAATTTTGTGTCTTGTTGTGCCATGTGTGTTCGACCCCACTTGTTATAACTGTTGACTTGTTAATCAGCCATGGCCCCTGTGTTTGTATGATCTACTTACATGCGCCAAGTAACAAAATTAAGCTGCAAAGCTTCATGGAAGTACGTGGTAGTTCATTGTAATGATGATGATGTATCAAAAAACACTATAGCAGATCTTGTTACAGAAGCATAAATCCTTGTATAGCCTTGTTGCATTTCTGGAAATCTAATCAAGATGGTATGTCGGAGATGAATGGAATCATTACAGAAAGCCTTGTATGTTGGTCTGATGCAAGTAATCCGATTCCAACATTACCGACTCCTGTGCCTTTGGTAAAGAAGTGGGTGGAGGTAACACTCAATAATGCCTCCCTTCTTTAGCATTATTTTGAAGGCAACATTATGCAGCGTAAACTGTCTAAGGAGTCAGAGGATGGAGAATTGCTGTATTCATTGCTTTCATCTACTAAAGGGATATCTAAAAACACACTTGGGAAATTACTAGAAGAGGTTCTGTCTCTCCTCAAAGTACACATGCTTGTTGTCTATGTATTGTTGTATTCATATGTTAGGAATGCCACTCAGGGGATGAGAGAGAAGGGCATTGTACTTGTAATTATAAAATTAATAATAAAAAGGCAATATAATTCATTCATTGTTTATTAGATTTCAAATGCATTCTTGATTTGGTAAACATTGAAGTGAAATCCTTATAAATAAGAACGGACGGTTAATGAGCAAATAAGATCATAAGTCTTTGGACAAAGCATTCTGATCTAGTCGTATTAAATACACTAGTAATCAGTCGGTCATGATTTGCATTAACACATGTATATTGTCTAGTCAACAGTAGGGTTTGACTTTACCGTGACCCGAAGACTTGACCGGGATATCTGATGAAGGGTTTATACGTATATGGTATTCATGACATAATGGTTCTGGAATGATCCCTTCATTCGTTCTCAGTCGGGATTTTACAGTGCGCCCGCTAGGCTGGCTAAGTGCTGCCCGCACTCATTGGTTCCTCCCAATGCTGGATGAGACGGACCTACACAGTCGCGCATCAGGATCGTTGTCGGATAAATATGAATTTATCATCTCTCTATTAATATTAGATATTGGATATCTAATTATGATTTATTGGATAAATCAAATAGCGGTCTTGTGAATTGAAATTAAGTTACTGTTGATAGGTGCGCTTGGAGGCGCAAGATCAGAGTTGTGGGTTCTTTAGTTGGGAGTGGTGCTGTAGTTGAGAGCCTCAGGGTTGTGTTGTCTCGGTTAGCTTTGACCTAGAGCATTGCATTCTTACTTTTATTGTATATTTTATCCTATTGCCTTTTGCGTGTGGTGTATTTTTGACAGGGAGCTATGCGCGGAGTCAACCTCTCTTCTGTTTGAGCAGCGTTCATCGGGAGTGAAGTAGCCAAATTCTTCTTAGGTAAGTCCCATGTGGATTAAGCCATGGGCTAAGGTATGGTATTGAGCTTTTTTGAATCATAAGCATCCCTTTGTATTTTTCACTCAATATTTTGATGTGCACTAAGATGGAGGGTCTTCACGGAAACAGTCTCCCTACCGTAATAAGTAGGGGCATGGTCTGCGTACATCTTACCCTCCCCAGACCCTGCTCTGAGCGGGATATACTGGGTATGTTTGGTTTGGTTTGGTTTTTACTGGGTAATTAATTTAATTCATAAATAATATTTCTTAGAGAAATATATTTGTATTTGATATAATTAATTAATTGGATTAATTAATTAAGTATAAATACATTGGAGATTAAACTGTGTGTATTTAACAGAGTCGTTTGACGAACGTCAGTACAGGAGCCGAGTGACTCGGACCGTTTCCTCCCACCTTCCTAAGGCTGCCCCCTCCCCTCTCATGTTGTCTTAGTGTGTTTTTATTTTTATATAAGATAAGGCATATTAGTCTTTCACATGCTTCCAAATGAAATGATAAGATTTATCTTATCAAATCATTTTTCATATCTTATCTTTCGTCATGGAGACTTATAAAATGAAAACAAAACAACATCAACCTTACCTTATATGTGGTGTTCGACCGAGAGCAAAAGAGGAGAGGGAGAGAAAATTTTTCTTCATCTTGTTCTTCATCTTTGAGATAAGAAATAAGCAAGAAAAATTAGAGAGAAAATTCCTACGATAACTTCCTAGCCGTGTTCTTGAAGAACAGAGTTTCGTTAAATTTTTTCGAGCAACATCCGACGCGTGTGAAGTAGAGACATCGTATTTTTGGTGTTTGGGACGAAGAGATTTCGTGCTCGTACTCGGGTTCGTGATCATCATCATATTACGAAGATATTATCAAATGCTACAAAGGTATGACTTTAATCCTTTATCTTCGTCAATTTATTTTTCGTATATACGTTACTTGATCGATCCTATTTGGGATTCTTTAAATTGTATTTTATTATTCCGCTGCGTACTCGTTTCGGTATCCGGAATATTAACACCATCATGGAATATGGTGCACTTCTGTTCTCTTGCTTGGGATTTATTAGGAACTCGTGGCATATGATTGCGATATTGATTTGAAATCCTGTCGGAAGTAATCAGAATCCTTTTAGAAGAGATTCATGTAACAAATGATGGTATTTTGAAGAAATGTAGATTTCTCATCGAAAAGGAAAAATCTAGGGTTGGCAAAAATCCGATGGATACCCGATCCAAAACCCGAAAATTTGGATATACTGAATCCGGTTTTTTGGATTTGGATTCACTTTTTGGACCCGAAAAATTTCTGGATTTGGATTAGGATTTAAGGTCTACCGATCCAAAATCCGATCCGAGATCCGAACCCGATACCCGAAAAAATACCCGAACATATATATAGTGGCGCGTTCTATGCAGTGTCAATATTAGATGCAGTACATTACAGTACTAATTTATGCATGAGTTTTGTACTAATTATGCATGAAATATATGCATTTCGTGCATCAAAATTTTAATGCATTAAAATATGCAATATCTGCATCAAAATATCGATGCATTAAAATATTAGATTATATGCATCAAATATATTGCATATTTTAATGCATTGAAATTTTGATTCACGAAATGCATATATTTCATGCATAATTAGTACAAAATTTATGCATAAATTAGTACTGTAAGGTACTGCATAGAACGTGCTCATATATATATATATATGTTTGGGTTAAAATAAAAAGTGTAGGAAGGCCTCTTAGCTCGCCACGTGTCCTATCTCTCCCATCCCCTTTTTTTAACTTATAGGGGCATTATTGTCATTGCATACTTAGGGTAATATATAGTTTCTTTTTCCAGGTTTTTCCCATTATTACGTTTCTCCTCCACTGCTCAGATCCATCTTCTTTCTCTCTCAGATCGATCTTCTCTATCTCACCACCATTTTCCATTGTTTCACCACCATTCACCACTATTCACCACCGTCTTCTACATCTTCTCCACCATTAACCAAGATTCATCATTTTCTATTCATCCATATTCACCCCAATTTAACGATTTGATGTCCTTATCCTAATTCAAGAGTGATTCTGGAGATGTCGAGTGATTCTTCAAATACAAGTGAGCGTAATTCATCAAACACTTATAGTTCAGTTTTGGTTTTTCTTGATCTAAATATGTTATATTCAAGTTTGGTTCAAATTAACTACATCATGTTCCTTCTAGATAAACCACATGGGGTGACCCAGTGGTTTGGATTTGGTCTCCTAAGTGGTTAAAGTCCCTGGAGGTCCCAAGTTCAAACCTTGGGGAGAAAATTAATCCCCATGTGGCCACGGAGGTTCGCCTGCGATGACTCCGGGTTATCCAAAAAGGGTAGTCGCCCTGGGATTAGTCGGCTCGCAATGTCGAGTCAGAACCCAGGTAAAAAAAAATGTTCCTTCTAGATATGAAACAAAATGTATAGAAAATATATACAAAACGGGTTTAGAAAATATGCATACAAGGTGTTTGATAAAATGTCTTATTGGACTTTATAACTGTGATGCAGTAATTGTATACTATGATGCATTAACTGTTACTTTTAGACTGTTATGTAGTTGTTCTTTAATCCTGATGAACTAGGTGTGTAATTTTACAATGTGATGCATCAACTGTTAATTTATATTTTGTGTGTAATGTATGTATGATGCAGTTGCTGTTAAGATGTGATGCAATAGGTTATATTTTTTGGCAAATAATATATGATTAGGATACTTGTAGCATGTTTTACTTGTTGAAAAGTGATTGTGTCTGTATTTTTAATGGATGATGCATTTGATGTAAAGAAATGATGCAGTAGGTTATGTTTTGTGGCAAATAATGTTCGTTTAGGATACTCGTAGTAGGTTTTAGATGTTGACAAGTATTTGTGTTTGTATTTGTAAGGATGATGCAGTTGATATAAAAGAAGTGATGTAGTATCTGTTTGTTTGATTTTTGTGTATTTAGTTGACCTAGTTTGATTTTAGAACTGTGATATGTAATATGTGTTTGGTGATTTGTTGATGTTTGACACGTTATTGGTTTTAGATTCTCTATTGCATATGTGGTTTGCCTATTTATATGTGAATTATCTTATGCCATTGTTAGTTTTACGAACTTCGAATATTGTGAGTTAGTGACGGATGAGTGATTGCAACATTGCCATTGCTTTTGCTTAGTTGGTTAGTAATTACCTACTAAAGTGCACGTCATCGTTTACAAGCAAGTGCACGTCATCGTTTACAAGTGCACGTCATCGTTATTTCCTACACGCAGCAAAAACTTGTTGCGATATTTCCTACACGCAAGTTGCGATATTTCCTACACGCAAGTGCACGTCATCGTTTACAAGTAATAAAGTGATAAGTAGAGTATCGTTCCCACGAGGATTGAATCTCTAACTACCGACGTTTTCGTATCCCAATTTTATTTGAACAATCGAAGTTGGGTTTTTGGATTAATAACTAAAAGAATTAGTAAAAGACTAAACAGAAAACAATAGCTTGAATAAAGGGAATCAAATGATAAATAAGTCTAGAGTTCTGAATCCACCTTAATTTATCCGAATTTAATCTTGATTATCCGTAATAAATAATTTTCCCAATTTATTGAAGGCGGAGATTGCTAAAATATTCTACCGCCTCTCCCGAGGTCAATAGATTTATCTAACGTCGACTAACGCACTCTATCCCTAGGTGAATTATCTCGTCGCTAGGCAAAAAGCATGAAATCTCCTAAAGGCCACGTAGTTCCTATGAGTATATTCCTATCTCACAGAATAAAACGGTCCTCACCAATAGTTCCTCACCAAATCTCCTCTCCCGATTCGAAGTGAATGATTAAATCAATACAACTATTGGCCAGATAATTGCAAGCATTAAACATAATTGGGAAAACTCAATAAAAAGGTAATAGATTGGATAATCGCAATCAATTCATCAAAATAAAGGTTTCATCAAAACCCTAGATTAGGGCTTTTAGCCTGACATACTAAAAACTGAAAATACAGAAGAAATAAACAAAAGCATAAAATTCAAACGCAGATGAAGCTCGGATTCCTCCGTTCTTCAGCTTCCGCCTTCTGCCCTTGAATTCCTCTGCTTTCCTCCTCTTCTCTCGCTCCAAGCTTAAGCTCTCCTAGGTTTAGCTCCAATGATTCCAAGATAATTAAATTAGGGTCTTAAGCCCTATTTATAGCTCAGTACTTCCATAAATCGCGTCCGTGTTAGTTGGTTGAAAACTGGCTTCGAAACGGCCCAAAATCCGCGCAGACGTACCAAACCCGCTAAGTGTGCCGCGGCTCACTGAACCTGTGCCGCGGCACATCGCCAAAATCCGAATACCTGGGCGTAATTAAATCCTTACGTACGCGGCTCACATGGGCCGTGCCGCGGACACAGTACTGACTTACTCGCCCTTGGTGGTGTCTTCCTTTGCCGCGGCTCAGCTTCCTTGTGCCGCGGCTCATAGTCCAGTTTTGCCGTTTTCGCCCGTTTTGCCTCGTTTAAGCTTCCGGACTTCAATTTCCTGTCAATCATACAAAATTAAGGCATTAACAGCTCATTTAGATGATTTCACACTCCAAAATACTACAAAATAATGATAAATAAGCGTATAAAAATACGCCTAACAAATACCCCCAAACTTAAGCCTTTGCTTGTCCTCAAGCAAAAAGAATTAAAGTCAATAAAAGAATGTCGTGAATCATCGTGCAACTCATAATGTTCAACCTAATCAATACTATCCTGCCATTCTCTCTAAATAATACGAGTGTCATAAAAGCGAGCTGCACTCAGAATAATGATTCCGCCAAGAAATCAAGTTCAGTCCTAATCATTTGTTCATGAAGAAAACTCAGCTCAAAGATCAACAAAACATGAGTCAAATCAACCGTCAATATGAAAGGCTAACATAAACAAGCTAGTTCGTCGCGTTCCACAGTCTAAAGGCACAATTTTTCACGAGTCTCATAACAAATAAACCTCGGACAGTATCCCCTTATATAAATATGCTCAAGAATTTGATTCGAGTCGACCACTAGGTTAGGGTCTCGGGATGTTTCATCGGGATAATCCTAGGGTGGAACTTCCATTCTCATGTATTCGGAAACCGTTTGACGTAAAAGACACTCATGGGGCACATGGATGCTTCTAGTTACTAAGTTCCCGTTTACAGCGGAGAAACAACTCGAGTACAAAATTTCCGCATGTCCGAATCAAGGTTGCCGTTTTACGCGAGAGTAAACAGCGGGTCACGCGAGTACCCCCGGTTACTAGGCTTCCTATCATTGGCACATGTGAACTCACTAAATCACTAGTCTAATCGGGGTCGCCGTTTTACGCGAGAGTAAACAACGGGTCACGCGAATACCCCCGGTTACTAGACTTCCCTTCATAGAACACATTATCTCGACTTTTGGGGAAAAACTGAACGACTCTAAACTCAATTTAAGTGCCAACACGACTAAAGAAACAGTACGACTCACTATCCGGAAAATGTAGCCAAACGCATTGATGGGGATTTAAAAACAAGTATGTATCGTTTCTTATCTGCCAAGTCCTCTAAAATCACGAAAAATTTCGGACCTAATTGAATACTAAGCAGAACAGAAATAACTGACTACAACTCGACTAAAACTCGCCCGCTTCTTCAGAGAGAAAGACAGTGTCGTAGCATCAGTATCACACATAATAGAAGCACGAAAATTCACGAATAAAGAAAAACTACGGCAAGCAAGGCTATCTAAATAAAATTTTCGCAAAGAAAAGAAAAGTGCAACAAAATATAATGTACAGCAAGAAAATAGAGTACAGCAATGAATGTAGACTGAAAGTAAACCCCCCCCCCCCCAAACTTAGGACGTACATTGACCTCAATGGACAAAAAAATGAAATGCAAGAAAAGTAAAAGGTCAAGTACTCCCCTCCAGTCTGCTCAGGAGCTGGTGCCGGCATCGTCCGGTGAGGAGGGTGGTGTGGCTGGCCGGGCGGGTGCAGTAAATGGCCCGTCGGGATGCATGATGTGGGCCGTCCATGCGGCGAGGTACTCCTGATGATAAGCCTCCCTCGCAGCAAGACGCCTCTCCGCTCGTCGGCTGGCCCGGCGGGCCTGCTCCCTCATCTCGGCTCTGGCTGCAGCAACAACACTCTCCCGCGCCGCCCGCTGCTCCTCTCGCAAGGCAGCCATCCAGCTCTCTCTCTCTCTCCTCATCTCGTCTCTCACTCTCCTCAACTCCTCTCTCAGCTCCTCTCTCTCTCTCTCCTCAGCTCCTCCCTATGCTCTTCTCTCTGTCTCCTCAAATCCTCCCGCAGCCCATCAAGCAGCTCCTCTAACCTCGCTCTGTCAGGCTGCGGGCCGGCCTCTCCGTGCGTCAACAAAAGCGGCTCGGGGGATCCCTCATGAGCCTCCTCGAGCAAAAATCCTCGCCCCCGAGCGTGTGCCGGCGCTCCGCCCCACTGCTCAAAGTGCGATATGATGCGGTGGTCGATCGGGGCACATGGGGCAAGCATCGGCTCGTCGGATCGACCATGTCGGCCATTTGCCGGCATAAAGCACAGATGAGGGAGGGGTGCTTCAACCCCGTCTTGGCCCCCCCTGGATACTCTGGAAGATAGATCGAACCAGAATGGGGGCCACATCAAAACGCAGCCCGGAGGTGATAGCAAAAAGTATCCCGGCACGGGAGAGAAAAACTGTACGGATCTGGGAGGTGGGATCAATGCGGGCACAAATAAAGTAAAGCCAGGCTCGCCCGAGCCGACTGAGGCGCGAGCTCCTAAAGTGAAAAGTAGATGAGCTCTGTGCTCATGCTCCCGATCGATGCCAGGCCGCACAATCGTCTCAAGCGGGGCCTCCTTAGTGAGGCCGGTCATCACGCGGTCATAGTCGCCTCGCCCACCGCCGAAACCCAAAAAGCCTCCGAATAGCGATCGGGAGAAATCAACCGTGACCCCTCGGACGTCGACTGAGTCCGAGACTCTAGAGATGGCAACGTATGCCCTGCCGGATGTGCTTCACAGAGCGCTGGCATAAAACTCCTGGACGATCGAGATGATCGCTGGCTCAGAGGTGCGGTAAATCTAGCCCATCCCATCTCGTCAATCATCATGAGCAACTCCCGTCCTGAGGAGCTAGAGTAAAACCTCTCTCGGGAATAAGTGGACGCGGACGGATCTTTTCGTTGAATATCTTGTGGATCTCGGGGTCCGAAAATTGGTGCCCCTCCGCCTCGGCCCGACCCCGAGAGGTCTCCCCTCGCGTAGGGGATGACTCGGTCCTAGCACGCTTGGTCAACTTCTTCGTGCGCGCCATAATCAATCCTGAGAAGCATAACACGAGGGTTTATTTACGCAAAAATAATAACGATGATATATGCGCGGCTAAAGACATCAAACCAGAAATTCCGAATTTACGACACTAGCGCATACGAGAGAAAAAGATGAATTTGGACTTAAACATCTAAACTGGATGTAAGGGTTGGGCTTGCTGTAAATTGAAAACGTATACGTTGCACAAAACTTCAAAACACTTGCTTTTTCAAAGAAAACTATTCATTTGGGCAATTTATCGGACACCTTGAGGGCGCACGCTTACTTGAAGAATAAACATAGTTCTAGCTCGATTCAACCCCCAAAAACAGAAATGCAATTCAATTAGCAACAACTTAACACATTCAACTCATTTATGTTCCAATTTAATCAAGAAAATTCGATGAAACTCCCCTGTTATTTTCTAACAATCACAAAACTATATGAAGAAAAATAAACATGTTCCAATCATTTAAAGCATAGACACTTCCATATATCAACCATAAGCAAATAAGAATTCAAGATTCAAACGTACCTTTTTGAAGATTTCAAGAAAAATCGCAGGAAAAAAAATTGAAGAATCGCTTCGGCCGGTTCGCGCTGGGGAGGGAAGGCAAGGAAATAGGAAAGCTTACCTGGAATTGCCGGCTGAATGCTCGTTATATGCTACCTGGCCTTTCAAATTCCGCATAGTGTGCCGCGGCTCACAATCGCTGTGCCGCGGCACAAGGTACAGTCCCTTTTACCTGTGTCTCGTTTTGTCGTGTGCCGCGGCTCAAATTCCGTGTGCCGCGGCTCATTGCTCAAGTGTGCCGCGGCTCATTTATGCCGAGCCGCGGCGCAAGGTACAGTCGGTTTTGCCTCCCTTTGCTATTGATGTGTGCCGCGGCTCACAATAACTGTGCCGCGGCTCATACTCCAGTTTCTCCCCTGGGACTTTCCTGCACAGAATTTTGAAAAGAAGACGTTAAAAACGAGAGGAAGAAGCAGATAGAAGCACAAAAATGATGAAAACTAAGAATCACGAAAAACAAGAAAAATAAAGAAATGCAAAATTCTACAACTACGAGCTCGGGTTGCCTCCCGAGAAGCGCTAAGTTTATAGTCTTCAGCCGGACCTATTGAACACGTTAGTTCGCTTTTCGCAAACTCCATTTGGCTTCCGCCCCGTTTATCGAACCGTTTATATTTTGGTTAAAATTATGACCATTGGTCATCAGCAGTTCGATTCTCGGTTCGGTAATCAAATGTTGTTTGCGAAGAGGATTCGACTTGAAAAACTTCCCGAAACACCCGGTTTCTCCATGACTAATTTTTCTCTTGGCTTTCGGCTCACTCTCCTCCTTCACAAACGAACTCACAACTGCAGCAGATTTTTCTTCATGGTCGAGAAACGCCACTAGTTCTACATCCTTCTTCAAACTTGGGCCATTTAACACAAAATCTGAATTTTCCCAACGACGATTTTTTTGATGCTTTCCTCTTTCAACAACATCCACGCTTTCAATTTGAGACTCTTTATCAGCACTTCCGGGACATGGGAGCGATTTGAACACTTGAAAAGTGACTTGCTCGTCTTGGACCCTCAGAGTTAACTCCCCCTTTTCCACGTCTATAAGGGTGCGGCCCGTAGCTAGAAATGGTCGTCCCAAGATGATCGGAATATTTTCATCTTCCTCCATGTCTAGTACGATGAAATCAGCCGGAAAGATGAACTTATCGACTTTAACTAAAACATCCTCGATCACTCCCCTCGGATACTTTATCGATCGATCTGCCAATTGTAAGGAGACTGTGGTTGGCTTGGCTTCCCCAATATTCAGCTTTTGGAAAATCGATAGAGGCATGAGGTTGATACTTGCACCAAGATCGCATAATGCCTTATCAAACGAAAGATTCCCCATGGTGCATGGTATGTTGAAGCTTCCCGGATCTTTCAATTTAGGTGGAAGCTTCTTTTGAAGAATTGCACTGCACTCCTCTGTCAAGGCAACCGTTTCAAACTCTTCAAGTTTTCTCTTCTTAGATAATATCTCTTTCATGAACTTGACATAACTCGGCATCTGCTCCAATGCTTCGGCGAACGGAATATTTATGTGAAGCTTTTTGAACACCTCAAGGAACTTAGAAAATTGTTTGTCCGCCCTCCTTTTCTGTAGTCTCTGCGGAAACGGAACGGGGGGAACACATGTCTTTGAGTTATCCGGCTGAACTTCCTTCGACTCCTCTAGCTTTAATTCCATCTCTTCCTCAATCACCTTCTTCTCTTTACCCAGCTCGGGCTGATCTAGCACATCTCTCCCGCTTCTCAAGCTAATTGCATTTAGACTCTCTCGAGGATTAGTCTCTGTTGTACTCGGCAATGCTCCCTCCGGACGAGCTGTCAATACATTAGCGATTTGGCCCAGCTGGACCTCCAAATTCCGAATGGAAGCAGAATGATTTTGTAGTGTAGCTTCCGTCCGAGTCATAAATTGACTCGTATTGGCCGCCAATTTTGCAAGCGCTTCCTCGAGAGACACTTTAGGAGCGGAAGGGGGCTGCTGTTGATTCTGAGTGAAAGGGGGCTGGTGTGCGTTCTGTCCGTTTCTCCATGAAAAGTTGGGGTGATTGCGCCACCCCGGATTATAAGTATTGGAGTACGGGTTATTCGGTCGATTCCCATTTCCTACGAATTGAGCCTGCTCCATCTGATTTTGCTCGAACGGATTTCCAAATTGACATTCCGCACTCGGGTGTGATCCGTTACACCAATTACACGTCTCAATGGTAACGGGGGCTGGTGCGTGCGAAAATTTCTGGAGCTGTTGTGTCAAAGCGGCGACTTGAGCTGACAAGGTGGAAATCGGATCATTGCTCGAAACTTCCATTACCCTCTTCGGTGCCAATCTTTCTGCTGGCCATTGGTAAGCGTTTTCAGCCATATCTTCCAAAAGCACGTGAGCCTCGGCCATAGATTTTCCCATGAATGTCCCTCCAGGTCGCATCCACTAAAGTGCGTGTAGAAGCACTCAAACCACCATAAAATGTGTGCGGTGAAAGCCAATCAGAATGCCGTGATGAGGGCATCTTTCGAAGTAATTCTTTATATCGCTCCCACGCCTCGTGGAGCGATTCCATATCGAATCGGGCAAAAGTAGTTATCTCGTTTCTCAACCGCGCCGTCTTAGCCGGTGGGAAAAATTTTGCAAGGAAGGCTTGCACTAACCTCTCCCAAGTTGTAATCGACCGTGGTAAGGAATTTAACCAAAATTTTGCTTTATCCCGCAAAGAAAAAGGGAAAAGCCTCAATCGGATGGCATCGTCGGTGACACCATTTGTTTTAAATGTGTCGCATATCTCAAGGAACGAAGCAATGTGGGCATTCGGGTCGCCCTTCTGCAATCCACGAATGGGCTCGCCTGTACCATCGGAATAATGGCGGGCTTGATTTCAAAATTATTAGCTTGGATGGTGGGACGCCGAATTCCCGAAAAATTTGCGTTGGCTTGCGGCATGGCATAATCCCGAAGAGCGAGTTCCGGTTGAACTTGCCGCACTTGGTTGTCTCCTCCTTGGATTTCAATATTTTCGGCCATCTTGACCGTCGTCTGCAGCTCTCTTCTCTCCTTTTTATTCCTTCTTAGCGTGCGCTCGAGCTCGGTGTCCAAAGGTAGTAAGCCTTCGTTACCGAGTCTTCTCATGCACTACACGAAAGGTCCTGAAAGGAAAACGAATAAACAAAATTAAATACACAAAAAATAAAAATAAAACGTTCAAATTAAGACTGGAAATACTTAAGTCGATATTAGAAAAATTTCAATCCCCGGCAACGGCGCCAAAAACTTGTTGCGATATTTCCTACATGCAAGTGCACGTCATCGTTTACAAGTAATAAAGTGATAAGTAGAGTATCGTTCCCACGAGGATTGAATCTCTAACTACCGACGTTTTCGTATCCCAATTTTATTTGAACAATCGAAGTTGGGTTTTTGGATTAATAACTAAAAGAATTAGTAAAAGACTAAACAGAAAACAATAGCTTGAATAAAGGGAATCAAATGATAAATAAGTCTAGAGTTCTGAATCCACCTTAATTTATCCGAATTTAATCTTGATTATCCGTAATAAATAATTTTCCCAATTTATTGAAGGCGGAGATTGCTAAAATATTCTACCGCCTCTCCCGAGGTCAATAGATTTATCTAACGTCGACTAACGCACTCTATCCCTAGGTGAATTATCTCGTCGCTAGGCAAAAAGCATGAAATCTCCTAAAGGCCACGTAGTTCCTATGAGTATATTCCTATCTCACGTAATAAACGGTCCTCACCAATAGTTCCTCACCAAATCTCCTCTCCCGATTCAAGTGAATGATTAAATCAATACAACTATTGGCCAGATAATTGCAAGCATTAAACATAATTGGGAAAACTCAATAAAAAGGTAATAGATTGGATAATCGCAATCAATTCATCAAAATAAAGGTTTCATCAAAACCCTAGATTAGGGCTTTTAGCCTGACATACTAAAAACTGAAAATACAGAAGAAATAAACAAAAGCATAAAATTCAAACGCAGATGAAGCTCGGATTCCTCCGTTCTTCACTTCCGCCTTCGCCCTTGAATTCCTCTGCTCCTCCTCTTCTCTCGCTCCAAGCTTAAGCTCTCCTAGGTTTAGCTCCAATGATTCCAAGATAATTAAATTAGGGTCTTAAGCCCTATTTATAGCTCAAGACTTCCATAAATCGCGTCCGTGTTAGTTGGTTGAAATCGGCTTGAAACGCCCAAAATCCAAGCAGACGTACCAAACCCGCTAAGTGTGCC
Source organism: Orobanche coerulescens (assembly GCA_033398695.1). Classification (NCBI taxonomy): domain Eukaryota; kingdom Viridiplantae; phylum Streptophyta; class Magnoliopsida; order Lamiales; family Orobanchaceae; genus Orobanche; species Orobanche coerulescens. Next base: position 171,010,819 of record CM065811.1, read on the forward strand.
GCGGCTCATCAACTCGTGCCGCGGCACATCGCCAAAATCCGAATACAGGCGTAATTAAATCCTTACGTGCGCGGCTCACATGGGCCGTGCCGCGGCACGCAGTACACTCTACTCGCCCTTCGGTGGTGTCTTCCTTTGCCGCGGCTCGGCTTCCTTGTCTGCGGCTCATAGTCCGATTTTGCCGTTTTCGCTTTGCCTCGTTTAAGCTTCCGGACTTCAATTTCCTGTCAATCATACAAAATTAAGGCATTAACAGCTCATTTAGATGATTTCACACTCCAAAATACTACAAAATAATGATAAATAAGCGTATAAAAATACGCCTAACAAATACCCCAAACTTAAGCCTTTGCTTGTCCTCAAGCAAAAAGAATTAAAGTCAATAAAAGAATGTCGTGAATCATCGTGCAACTCATAATGTTCAACCTAATCAATACTATCGCCATTCTCTCTAAATAATACGAGTGTCATAAAAGCGAGCCGCACTCGAATAATGATTCCGCCAAGAAATCAAGTTCACTCCTAATCATTTGTTCATGAAGAAAACTCACTCAAAGATCAACAAAACATGAGTCAAATCAACCGTCAATATGAAAGGCTAACATAAACAAGCTAGTTTCGCGTTCCACGCCTAAAGGCACAATTTTTCACGAGTCTCATAATAAATAAACCTCGGACAAGATCCCCTTATATAAATATGCTCAAGAATTTGATTCGAGTCGACCACTAGGTTAGGGTCTCGGGATGTTTCATCGGGATAATCCTAGGGTGGAACTTCCATTCTCATGTATTCGGAAACCGTTTGACGTAAAAGACACTCATGGGGCACATGGATGCTTCTAGTTACTAAGTTCCCGTTTACAGCGGAGAAACAACTCGAGTACAAAATTTCCGCATGTCCGAATCAAGGTTGCCGTTTTACGCGAGAGTAAACAGCGGGTCACGCGAGTACCCCCGGTTACTAGGCTTCCTATCATTGGCACATGTGAACTCACTAAATCACTAGTCTAATCGGGGTCGCCGTTTTACGCGAGAGTAAACAACGGGTCACGCGAATACCCCCGGTTACTAGACTTCCCTTCATAGAACACATTATCTCGACTTTTGGGGAAAAACTGAACGACTCCAAACTCAATTTAAGTGCCAACAAGACTAAAGAAACAGTACGACTCACTATCCGGAAAATGTAGCCAAACGCATTGATGGGGATTTAAAAACAAGTATGTATCGTTTCTTATCTGCCAAGTCCTCTAAAATCACGAAAAATTTCGGACCTAATTGAATACTAAGCAGAACAGAAATAACTGACTACAACTCGACTAAAACTCGCCCGCTTCTTCAGAGAGAAAGACAGTGTCGTAGCATCAGTATCACACATAATAGAAGCACGAAAATTCACGAATAAAGAAAAACTACGGAAAGCAAGGCTATCTAAAAAAAATTTTCGCAAAGAAAAGAAAAGTGCAACAAAATATAATGTACAGCAAGAAAATAGAGTACAAAGAATGAATGTAGATCAAAGTAAACCCCCAAACTTAGGTACATTGACCTCAATGGACAAAAAAATGAAATGCAAGAAAAGTAAAGGTCAAGTACTCCTCCACCGCTCAGAGCTGGTGCCAGATCGTCCGGTGAGGAAGGTGGTGCTTCAATGATCAATTTTCCATTGCCGCAATTTATCAAACACCTTGTGTGCACAAGTTAAAATGAAGAACAAAAATTTTGATGGTTAATTCCAAATCCCAAAAATAATAACCGTATTGTAGCCCGAATTACAAAAACCATCATCAACAATTCGTTCATAAACATCAATTCCATCACAATAACAAATTCCCCATATTCCAACTCCATTTCAGAAACAACAATGAAGAACAACTAGCAATATAAAACTCCAAAACTTTTCACATCAAAAATCACCTCTGATTTAGAAATCAAAAATTACCTGGAGAATTTGAGAAGGAGACTGATAGAATGGACCCGACTAACCTCATCGTGTGCAGGAGGGAAGGAATGAAGGGAAGAAGTATATATGCAAAGCCGATCGATCAAAGAGCTTGACCTGGCTGCTCTTATTTTGCGACGGGTGCCGCGGCACAATAAAAGTGAGCCGCGGCCCAAAGTACAGTCGGATTTGGACGTTTTGATATGTCGTCGGGTGCCGCGGCTCAGATTTCGTATGCCGCGGCTCAGTGTTATAGTGTGCCGCGGCTCAGCCTTAGTATGCCGCGGCTCAAAGTCAGCGCCCTGGCGTTTCTTGACCATTTAGTGTGCGCGGCTCGGCGACTGGTGTGCCGCGGCTCGGTAAGATCATGCCGAGGCACAGTGCGCTTTGATCGGCCATTTTTCCTCACTGGTGTGTGCCGCGGCTCACTGGATCAGTGCCTGCCCATTATTGAATTTATCCCCTTTTTCCGATTCACCTTAAATTTTACATGAATTCATTAAAATGAGAGGAAAGGATGGATCCAAGAGGAAAGAAGACAAAAAGAGACTCTAAAAATGCAAGCAAACAACAAAGAATCTACAACTAATACTCGGGTTGCCTCCCGAGAAGCGCTAAGTTTATAGTCTTCATAGGACTTCTCTCGCATTCATCCGGCGGTGGATAAGGTGACGCTCGTTTTCTGCGTGTCTATTGGATTTCCCAAGTATGCCTTCAACCGTTGTCCATTAACTTTGAATTGTCGACCATCTCTTTGAACTTCTACCGCACCATGTGGAAACACTTGAACTACGGTGAACGGTCCCGACCATCGTGAACACAATTTCTAGAAATAACTTTAAGCGTGAGTTGAATAGCAACACCTCTTGACCCGGACAAATTCTCTCTGCGTGATGTGCTTATCATGCCAAATTTTTGTCCGCTCCTTATAAAGTTTTGCATTTTCGTATGAGTTGTGGCGAATTTCTTCTAACTCGTTCAGCTGCAAACACCGCTTTTCCCCTGCGGATTTTAGATCAAAGTTTAGTTTCTTTATCGCCCAATAAGCACGGTGCTCCATCTCTACGGGCAGATGGCAACCTTTTCCATAGACCAATCTGTAGGGCGACATTCCGATAGGTGTCTTATACGCGATCCAGTGCCCAAAGTGCATCATCGAGTTTAAATGCCCAATCTTTTCGAGACGAGTGACCGTCTTTTCTAGAATCCACTTCAGCTCTCGATTTGATATCTCAACTTGACCACTCGTTTGCGGATGGTATGTCGTGGCAACACGATGAGTGACTCCGTATTTTCTCAAAACCGCATCAAGAAATTTGTTGTCGAAGTGTGACCCACCATCACTTATAATAGCACGTGGAGTCCCAAAGCGTGAGAAGATATGTTGTTTGATAAACTTGATCACGACATTGGACCCATTCGTAGGTAGTGCCACCGCTTCAACCCATTTGGAGACGTAATCCACGGCCACCAAAATGTAGAGATTCTTGTTTGATGGGGGAAATGGACCCATGAAGTCGATCCCCCATACATCAAATAATTCGACTTCAAGTATTGTGTTCAGCGGCATTTCGTGTCGTCTTGAGATGTTTCCTGTCCGTTGACACCGATCACATGTAGACACAAAGGAGTGAGCATCTTTGAATAAGGACGGCCAATAAAATCCCGACTGTAAGACCTTCGCTGCTGTTCTATTTCCACTAAAGTGTCCACCGTAGGGCGATGCATGGCAATGGTTCAGCACACTGTGGATTTCCTCATCTGGAATGCATCTATGGATAATTTGATCGGGGCATCGCTTAAAAAGAAAAGGATCGTCCCACAAATAGTACTTAGCGTCCGAGATTAGCTTCTTCTTTTGATGACGTGAGAGATCGTTCGGAATTATTTTACTTGCTAAGTAGTTCACTAGATCAGCATACCAAGGCGCATGTGTTGAATCCAACTTGTAGAGCTGCTCGTCGGGGAAGGTTTCTATAATTTGTGGCTGACTTTCTTCCTTCTCGAGGGAACTCTCTAACCGTGAAAGGTGATCGGCTATAACATTTTCTGTCCCTTTCTTGTCCCGAATCTCCAAGTTGAATTCTTGAAGGAGTAGCACCCACCGAATTAACCTTGGTTTGGCATCCTTCTTCTCCAAAAGGTACTTTATCGCCGAATGATCGGTCCACACAATCACCTTTGTTCCTAGTAGATAGGCCCGAAATTTATCAAATGCAAATATCACCGCCAACAATTCCTTCTCCGTTGTGGCATAATTTCTTTGGGCGTCATCGAGCGTTCGGCTCGCATAGTATATGACATGAAACACCTTCCCTCGTCTCTGCCCCAAAACAGCCCCAATGGCAAAATCGCTAGCATCGCACATTAGTTCGAATGGAAGGTCCCAATCCGGAGCGACTATCACCGTGCCGTGCTTAGAGCTCTCTTCACAACTCAAAACTTTCTTTACAAGACTCGTCGAAAGTAAATGGGACATCTTTCATGAGTAAGTTGCACAGCGGCTTCGTGATCTTTGAAAAATCCTTAATAAATCGGCGATAGAACCCGGCGTGTCCCAGAAAACTCCTAATCCCCTTGACCGAAGTGGGTGGAGGCATCTTCTCAATTGTCTCAATTTTTGCTCGGTCGACTTCAATTCCATGTGAGGATATTCGATGGCCAAGCACAATGCCCTCCTGCACCATAAAATGACACTTTTCCCAATTCAAGACTAAATTGGTCTCTTCACATCTCCGCAAGACCTTCTGTAAATTTTCCAAACAAATGTCAAAAGAATCTCCAAAAACAGAAAAATCATCCATGAAAATCTCAATACACTGCTCTACCATGTCAGAAAAAATAGCCATCATACACCGTTGAAAAGTCGCCGGCGCATTACACAATCCAAACGGCATGCGCCTATAAGCGAAAATGCCGTAAGGACATGTAAACGTCGTTTTCTCTTGGTCTTCGGGAGCTATGTAGATCTGATTATACCCCGAATAGCCATCGAGAAAGCAATAGAAATCGTGTCCGGCTAATCTATCTAACATCTGATCAATAAAAGGCAAGGGGAAATGATCTTTTCTAGTGGCCTTATTTAGTTTCCTATAATCTATGCACATACGCCACCCCGTAACAATCCTGGTGGGAATTAATTCATTATTATCGTTTTGAACAACTGTTATCCCACCCTTTTTCGACACAACTTGAACCGGACTTACCCACTTACTATCAGAAATTGGAAAGATCATACCTGCGTCGAGGAGTTTTAAAACCTCGACTTTTACCACCTCCTTCATGTTAGGATTCAGCCGGCGTTGATGCTCCACGGATGGTTTGTAGTCTTCCTCCATCAAAATCTTGTGCATGCAAATCGATGGGCTGATCCCCTTGATATCCGCAATAGACCATCCAAGAGCAGATTTGTACTCCCTCAAAACTCTTAATAATTTTGATTCTTGATCTCCTGCTAAAGTGGCTGAAAGAATAACTGGAAGGGAGTCGTCGGGCCCCAGAAATGCATACTTCAAATGAGGTGGCAGCTTTTTGAGTTCCAATTTTGGAGGTTTTTCAATCGATGGGGTCGGTTGAGTTAGTGAACTTCCTAGCTCCTCGAATGGTTTACGAATAAAAATTGGCGGGGAAGCATCCATGTGTCGTACGTAGGCGGCATGCTCTCCATTTGGTTCAGAAACAGCCCCAATCAAAACGGATTCCAATGGATCGGGTGGATAATTTTCTCGAAAAGTTCTACTCACGCACGAGTCAATGACGTCAACTTGGAAACAATTTTCAGCGTCACTTGGATATTTTACGGCTCGAAAAATATTGAAGGTTACTTGCTCCTCTTGAACGCGCAAAGTCAGCTTTCCTTTTTCCACATCAATCAACGTTCGGCCTGTTGCCAAAAATGGTCTTCCCAAAATAATTGGGATATCTTGGTCTTCTTCCATATCCAGTACGATGAAATCGGCCGGAAAGATGAACTTATCCACTTTGACTAAAACGTCCTCTATCACACCCCTCGGGTATTTGATGGATCTATCGGCCAATTGTAGAGAGACTGTCGTCGGCTTGGCTTCCCCAATCTCCAGCTTTTTAAAAATCGAAAGGGGCATAAGATTTATACTGGCTCCGAGATCACATAGGGCTCTTTCAAAAGATGAATTTCCGATGATGCAAGGAATGGTGAAACTTCCCGGATCTCTCAATTTCGGTGGGAGTTTCTTTTGTAAAATAGCGCTGCACTCCTCTGTTAAAGCGACCGTCTCATATTCCTCGAGCTTCCGTTTATTGGACAAGATCTCTTTCATGAACTTGACGTAACTCGGCATCTGTTCCAATGCGTCGGCAAACGGAATGTTTATGTGCAATTTCTTGAAAACGTCGAGGAATTTTGAGAACTGCTTGTCCAGTTTTTGCTTTTGAAAACGCTGTGGAAATGGAATTTGAGGAGTGGGCTGAGTAGTCGATACTTCCTTTGGCTTAGGCGTCTCATCCTTTTCCTTCTCGTTCTGCACGTTCGGCTGCTCTTTGTCATTAATAGGCTGCCCTTTCAACTCCTTTCCGCTTCTTAATTCGATTGCTTGCACATTTTCCTTGGGTTTCACTTCGGCTGCGTTGGGGGCTGCACCTTGAGCTCGAGAAGACAATAAATTAGCAATCTGCCCCATTTGTGTTTCTAGATTTCGGATGGAGGTTGAATGATTTTGAAGAGTCGTCTCGGTGCGGGTCATGAATTGGCTTGTGTTAGCCGCCAATTGAGCAAGAGCATCCTCCAAAGATACCTTTGAAGATTGAGGGGCTCTTGTGGGGTTGCACGAAGTGAGGTTGTGGAGGCTTCATAGCTTGCCCATTTCTCCATGGAGAATTTTGTTGATTCCTCCACCCTTGATTATAAGTCTTTGGGATAAAAATTGCTTTGTCGATTTCCATTGGCTACGAATCGAGCTTGCTCCATCGATGTTGCTCGACGGATTTCCAAATTGACATTCCGCTTTCGGGTGTGGTCCGTTACACCAATTACACGTCTCAATGGTAACGGGGCAGTGCGTGCGAAAAGTTCGAGCTGTTGTGTCAAAGCGGCGACTTGAGCCGACAAGGTGGAAATCGGATCATTGCTCGAAACTTCCATTACCCTCTTCATGCCAATCTTCTTGGCCATTGGTAAGCGTTTTCAGCCATATCTTCCAAAAGCACGTGAGCCTCGGCCATAGATTTTCCCATGAATGTTCCTCCGAGGTCGCATCCACTAAAGTGCGTGTAGAAGCACTCAAACCACCATAAAATGTATGCAATGAAGCCAATCAGGAATGCCGTGATGAGGGCATCTTCGAAGTAATTCTTTATATCGCTCCCACGCCTCGTGGAGCGATTCCATATCAAACTGGGCAAAAGTAGTTATCTCGTTTCTCAACCGCGCCGTCTTAGCTGGTGGGAAAAATTTTGCAAGGAAGGCTTGCACTAACCTCTCCCAAGTTGTAATCGACCCGTGGTAAGGAATTCAACTGAATTTTGCTTTATCCTCAAAGAAAAAGGAAAAGCCTCAATCGGATGGCATCGTCGGTGACACCATTTGTTTTAAATGTGTCGCATATCTCAAGGAACGAAGCAATGTGGGCATTCGGGTCGTCCTTCGGCAATCCACAGAAAGGGCTCGCCTGTACCATCTGAATAATGGCGGGCTTGATTTCAAAATTATTAGCTTGGATGGTGGGACGCCGAATTCCCGAAAAATTTGCGTTGGCTTGCGGCATGGCATAATCCCGAAGAGCGAGTTCCGGTTGAACTTGCCGCACTTGGTTGTCTCCTCCTTGGATTTCAATATTTTCGGCCATCTTGGCCGTAAATGCTGCAGCTCTCTTCTCTCCTTTTTATTCCTTCTTAGCGTGCGCTCGAGCTCGGTGTCCAAAGGTAGTAAGCCTTCGTTACCGAGTCTTCTCATGCACTACACGAAAGGTCCTGAAAGGAAAACGAATAAACAAAATTAAATACAAAAAAATAAAAATAAAACGCTCAAATTAAGACTGGAAATACTTAAGTCGATATTAGAAAAATTTCAATCCCGACAGCGGCGCCAAAAACTTGTTGCGATATTTCCTACACGCAAGTGCACGTCATCGTTTACAAGTAATAAAGTGATAAGTAGAGTATCGTTCCCACGAGGATTGAATCTCTAACTACCGACGTTTTCGTATCCCAATTTTATTTGAACAATCGAAGTTGGGTTTTTGGATTAATAACTAAAAGAATTAGTAAAAGACTAAACAGAAAACAATAGCTTGAATAAAGGGAATCAAATGATAAATAAGTCTAGAGTTCTGAATCCACCTTAATTTATCCGAATTTAATCTTGATTATCCGTAATAAATAATTTTCCCAATTTATTGAAGGCGGAGATTGCTAAAATATTCTACCGCCTCTCCCGAGGTCAATAGATTTATCTAACGTCGACTAACGCACTCTATCCCTAGGTGAATTATCTCGTCGCTAGGCAAAAAGCATGAAATCTCCTAAAGGCCACGTAGTTCCTATGAGTATATTCCTATCTCACAGAATAAAACGGTCCTCACCAATAGTTCCTCACCAAATCTCCTCTCCCGATTCGAAGTGAATGATTAAATCAATACAACTATTGGCCAGATAATTGCAAGCATTAAACATAATTGGGAAAACTCAATAAAAAGGTAATAGATTGGATAATCGCAATCAATTCATCAAAATAAAGGTTTCATCAAAACCCTAGATTAGGGCTTTAGCCTGACATACTAAAAACTGAAAATACAGAAGAAATAAACAAAAGCATAAAATTCAAACGCAGATGAAGCTCGGATTCCTCCGTTCTTCAGCTTCCGCCTTCTGCCCTTGAATTCCTCTGCTTTCCTCCTCTTCTCTCGCTCCAAGCTTAAGCTCTCCTAGGTTTAGCTCCAATGATTCCAAGATAATTAAATTAGGGTCTTAAGCCCTATTTATAGCTCAGTACTTCCATAAATCGCGTCCGTGTTAGTTGGTTGAAAACTGGCTTCGAAACGGCCCAAAATCCGCGCAGACATACCAAACCCGCTAAGTGTGCCGCGGCTCACTGAACCTGTGCCGCGGCACATCGCCAAAATCCGAATACCTGGGCGTAATTAAATCCTTCTATGCCGCGGCTCACATGGGCTGTGCCGCGGCACAGAGTACAGCCTACTCTGCCCTTCGGCTGGTGTCTTCCTTTGCCGCGGCTCAGCTTCCTTGTGCCGCGGCTCATAGTCCAGTTTTGCCGTTTTCGCCCGTTTTGCCTCGTTTAAGCTTCCGGACTTCAATTTCCTGTCAATCATACAAAATTAAGGCATTAACAGCTCATTTAGATGATTTCACACTCCAAAATACTACAAAATAATGATAAATAAGCGTATAAAAATACGCCTAACACATAACTCAGGGGTATTGAGTTTAAATCACAAGTATGTCTAGAGTGAATTACTAATCTTAAGTATGTGATGCAGTTGATTTAAAACATTGACGCATTAGGTGAATAAGTTTTCATTAATGTTTTTTTTAGATTTAGTTTTAGTTTTGATTTGCTTGATATAACATAGTGATGTAGTTTATTTAAAACATCAATGCAGTAGTTGTATAAGGTTGCATTAGTTTATGCATAGTTTAGTTTTGTCTATCTCACAATTATTCATTAAGGTTTATTCTGATGTGCTTATATAACATAATGATGCAGTTTATTTAAAATATTGATGCAGTAACTATGCAGATGTTTAAACTGATGGTATATATATTCTCGCCTTTGTTTGTTTTTGTTGTGATTTGCTTTTAATATATCACTCTTATTGAATAGTGACTGAACTTATATGCGTTAACCATACATATGTTCAAACTGTTAAATACTGACATCAAACTAGCCAAGTCACTTGATCTGAACATGATGACACCTTACTTTATATTCATACATGTATAACAATTGTAGAAAATAGATATAATTCACTAAATTCTTCACTAAATTCTTAACCCGAACTCTTTTGGAATTTAATGAAATTTATACTTTTATTCAGTTCAAAGATGGTTTCATTCAATTGGAGCAAAGAGAATGAGGAGGACATGGTCACGATGAGCCATCATACTTGCACTCAAATCATATGTGCATCTTGGACCGAATGAAAAAACAGAAGTTGACCATGAGTCTTGGAGTTTTCACAGCATTCAACATCAGTGTTGGTGTCTTTATTTTTGTTATTGTCTTCCATCAAAAGAAGACTACAATTGGTTAAGCCTCTTACAAATGAAGGGTGCTAGATTCTCTTATTTTTCAATAGTGCAGACAAGTTATGAATGCCTTGTAGTACATTATACGTTTTGAATTTGTTTCGTTCATATTGAAATATGACGACTTTTTGATTTTATGCAATGGCCGATAAGTCACCATACATCTGCTTATTTTGAAATTGAAATTGTCTGTTTTTTTTTCTTTGATATAGTAATGCAGTAGAATAATATAGTGATGCAGTACAGTATTAATTTAATGCAGCAGTATGATAACATTGAGAAGTAATAGTATGTATAACATTATGATGTAATAAATTAACATAGTGATGCAGTAAAATTATATTGTGATCTGACAGTATGATAACACTATGACGTAGTAATACGATAACATTCTGATGCATTAGAAATTTGAAAATATTTATAACATTGTGATGCAGTAGATTTATACATTGTAATGCAATAAAAATTTAGTAATCCAAAGTATTACTTCCAACACAATTCAAACTAAAGTTGTACAATAATAAAAAACACTTAATATTCAATGACCTTGAATACACATTTAGTAATTTTTGTCAACAAATCTCAAGGCACTTTGACATTATCATTGGTTACAATTTATAACTCTTTGGTTGATTTTTCATGTATGCTTTTGCTTCTTTCAATATTTTTGCCTTTTTCTTATTAATCCCGAGAAGAATCGTCTTTGCTAAGTACTTGACGTGCAACAACTTTAGTTGTACTTTTTGACCAAGGCCTTCTTTCTTCATCTCTTCCAAAAAATGCCATGACCCACGTATGTTTCCACTCAGCACAAATACACCACACTTGGTACCATTGTAGGTTGTTCTCCAACGCATCATCAAAATATTAGTTATGGCCATTAAAACTCAACGCATTTCGGGTGCTTTACTCTTCCCAGGTAGTCAATATATGAGTCGATCTGTGAAAATTATAATATATTGTTACATCCACAGTCTTCAGATTAGACCAACTGGATCATACATACAAACAAATAGCCACCCTTTTCGAAACATAAAATACCTCGCTCGTAACTTAATATACCCTTATATGACACATACAAGTTCCCACTGCACCAGTGTATTACATCAATTACATCAAGCATACAAACACACAAACACTTTCCAACACATAAAAGACCGTTCAAGTAACCTAACCTAGCCTCATGTGTCACAGACAATATCCTATTGCATCAGTGCATTACACTAACTGCATCATGCTTAGAGACACATACACTCTTTTAGACACATAAAAGACCTTGTGTGTAACCTAACCTAGACTTATATGCCATATACAAGTTCCAACTGCATAATGAATTATAGCAACAACATCAAGCATACAAACATACACAGACTCTTTCCAACACATAAAAGACCTTGCGCGCAACCTAACCTAGCCTTATTTGCCACAGACAAGACCCTACTACATCAGTGCATTAAATCAACTGCATCAAGCATACAAACACTTTTCGACACAAAAAATACATTGTGTGTAACCTAACCTATTCCGATTTGCCACCAACAAAATCCTACTATATCAATGCATTATACTAACTGCATCACCTAACCTATCCTTATGTGCAAAAGACAAAATCATACCACATCAGTGCATTACATCAACTGCATCAAGCATACAAACACACACAAACACTTTTCAACATAAAAAAACACACTACACGTAACCTAACCAATTCTTATGTGCCACATAGAAAATCCTACTACATTAGTGCAACCAAATCAACTGCATTAAGCATACAAACACACATAAACACTTTTCAGCACAAAGAGCACATTGTATTAAACATTCGAACAAACATACAAGAACTTTTCGGCACATAAAACATTCTTCGTTTAACCTATTCTAACCTCATATGCAACTAACAGGTACCTAATGCACCACTTCAATACCACACCTGCATTAAGCATCCAAACAAACACACATACACTTTTTGGCACATAAAACACGCTTCGCCTAATGTAATCTAACTTAATATGCAACTAACATGTACCTACTACATCACTTCAATACAATACCAGCATTGAGCATTCAAACAAACACATACACTTTTCAGCACAAAAAATACACTTCGCCTAACCTAGTCTAACTTCATATGGACTAATAGGTAACTACTACATCACTTCAATACAACAACTGCATTAAACATTCAAACAAACACGTAAACACTTTTCGGCACACAAAACACATTTCGCCTAACCTAGTCTAACCTCATATGCTGCTAACAGGTACTACTGCATCACTTCAATACAACAACTGCATTAAAAATTCAAACAAACACAGAAACTCTTTTCGATACATAAAACACACTTCATCTAACCTAATCTAACCTCATATGCAGGTACCTACTGCATCACTTCAATACAACAACTGCATTAAGTATTCAAAAAAACACAGATACTTTTTTCGAACCAAAAACACACTTCGCCAAATACAATCTAATGTTATATGTAACTAACAGGTATCTACTGCATCACTTCAACACAACAACTGCATCACTCATAGAAACACATAAACAAACACTTTTTGACATGTAAAATACACTATAACTAACCTAATCGAATATTATTTGCCATAAAAGTAGAACCTATTGCATCACTTCTTTACAGCAAATGCATTACTCTTACAAACACATAAAACAACCTACGCTTAGCCTATTTCATCATTACACGCGACAACTGAATACCTACTGCATCTTAGTTCAAATTCCAGTGCATCACATATATAACCAAGCATGCAAACACATTTACACACATAAAACAACCTACGCTTACCTTATTTCATCCTTACACGCGACAACTGAACACCTACTGCATCTCAGTTCAAATTCCAGTGCATCAGACATAAAACCAAGCATAAAAACAAGTTTACACACATAAAACAACCTACGCTTAGCCTATTTCATCCTTACACTCGACAACTGAATACTTACTGCATCTCAATTCAAAAATAATGCATTGCAGTTTCGTTACAAGTGCATCAGAATGTAAAGTTAGTGCATCACAGTTGTAAAGTCCTATTTTGACATTTTATCAAACACCTTGTATGCAACAATCATAAACACACATACACACTCTCATTAACAGATATGATAGCCTACTTCACTATATTCAAAATAATGAACTTAAATTAATCAACAAAAACACAATATTAGTAAATTAAAATTAAAAAAATGATGCATTAACAAAATTATTGTTCAAAAATTAACTTACAAGGGGGTATAAGATTTGGTAAGTTCGTCTTCACCATCGTTGATTCATCAAAGTTTTTGAATGGTGATTCAAACCCTAATAAATCGATGCAGTAACAATCATTTATGGAGAAGGTTGCGTTGACGATGAATCATTGATAGGATCGTTGATAAATTGTTGATGAATCGTTGATGCAGTAACAAGATATGAAGAATTGTTGTGTGTTTTTTAGAGAGAGATTTGTTTGGAGTGAAATGAAATGAACAGCCGTGGTTTTCTTGGTACCAGTTATGTGGTTTATAAAGTTATAGCTTTGCCCTTGATTTTTTCAGTAATTACAAAAGTGCCACCGTCCCTTTTAATCTTGATGGGTTTGATCCAATGACTAGGATTCCTTCCTACTTTTTTTATTTTAACCCCCTTTCTATTATAACCTCACCATATATATATATATGGGGAAATTACAGCCAACTACCCTATTAGATGACCTCTTTACATTTTAGTCCCTATTGTTTCATAAATTACAGCGAAGGACAAAAATCTGAATTGGTGTTGACTTCCATCAAAAAGACGAAAATGCCCCTCTATTTACTTGAATAAAATATTTCTTTTAAAATACATTTCATATGAAACAAATAGCTTATAAGTTATTAAAGTGTTTGGCTAATACATTTTTGTTAAAAAATATTTTTTTTTCAGAAAATAATTTTTTTTCGAAATATAATTTTTTCCAGAAAATATATTTTTTTATTTTTTCGCAAAAATATCTTATTTTATTTTTTTCCAAAAAATAATATTTTTTCAAGAAAATAATTTTATTTCGAAAAAATATTATGTTGCCAAAAAATAACTTTTTCTCTAGAAAATATTTTTTATTTTTTTCGGAAAAATATTTTTTTATTTTTTTTCCAGAAAATAATTTTATTTTTCAAAAAAATAATATTTTTTCCAGAAAATAATTTTATTTCGAAAAATATTATTTTGCCAAAAAATATTTTTTTCCTCCAGATTTTTTTTTATTTTTTCGAAAAAATATTTTTTTATTTTTTTTCCAGAAAATAATTTTATTTTTTGAAAAAATAATATTTTTCGAGAAAATAATTTATTTCGAAAAAAATATTATTTTGCCAAAAATAATTTTTGGAAAGAAAATATTTTTAGTTTTTCAAAAATAAAAATTCCGTAAAATATTGTTTTTTCAAAATATAATTTTTTCCCAATTTTTTTGAAAAATAATATATTTTTCCAGAAAATACTTTCTTTTTGAAAAAATATTTTTCCTAGAAAGCTTGAAAATTTATTACATCGAAGTCAAAGTGTGATATATATTACTGATGGTCAACATGTCCACGCGTGAAATGAAAAATAAATGGGTAAAAAGAAAAAGAAAAATAAAAGGGCAAATTTGGAATATCGATCTCTCTCTCCGGTGACGTAAATCACGAAAGTTTGACTTTTGTCGCCGTTGTAAATATAGTTTAAGACGGTCTGGTTTGTCTTCATTGTAATATATGAAACAATAGGGGTAAATTGTAATTAGGCCATCTAAAAGGTAGTCGGATGTAACTCGCCCATATATATATACATATAGGGCGAGTTACATCCGACTACTTTTAGATGGCTGCTTTAGTCCCTATTGTTTCATATATTACAATGAAGGACAAACTTTGTCCGTAAACTATATTTACAACGAAGGACAAAAGTCAAACTTTCGGATGATGTCATTGGAGAAGTATTGATATTCGAATTTCTTTTTATTTTTCCTTTTCTTTTACCCATTTTTTTCTCCGTGGGTGTATCTGACCGTTGTATATATAACACTTTTGAACGATGTAATAAATTTTCAAGCTTTCTAGAAAAATATTTTTCGTAAAAGAAAGTATTTTTGAAAAAAATATATTATTTTTCAAAAAAATATATTCGAGAAAAATTATCTTTTGAAAAAAACATTATTTTATGGAATTTTTTATTTTTTTCGAAAAAATTAAAAAATATTTTCTGGAGAAAAAATTATTTTTTGGCAAAATAATATTTTTTTCGAAATAAAATTAAAAAAATATTTTTTCAAAAAAATTAAAAAAAATATTTTCTGGAGGAAAAAATATTTTTTGGCAAAATAATATTTTTTTTCGAAATAAAATTATTTTCTTGAAAAAAAATTATTTTTTCGAAAAAATAAAATTATTTTTCTGGAAAAAAAATAAAATAAAATATTTTTGCGCAAAAATAAAAAAATATATTTTCTGAAAAAAAATAAAAAAATATTTTTTCAAAAAAAAAAAATAAAAAATATTTTCTGGAGAAAAGTTATTTTTTGGCAAAATAATATTTTTTTCGAAATAAAATTATTTTCTGGAAAAAAAATAAAATAAAATATTTTTGCGAAAAAATAAATAATATATTTTCGGAAAAAATTATATTTGAAAAAATTATTTTACGAAAAAGAATATTTTTTAAAAGAAATTTATTAGTCAAACACTTTAATAACTTATAAGCTATTTATTTCATATGAAATGTATTTTAAAAGAAATGTTTTATTCAAGTAAATAGAGGGGCATTTTCGTCTTTTTAATGAAAGTCAACATCAATTCAGATTTTTGTCCTTCGCTGTAATTTATGAAACAATAGGGATTAAAGTGTAAAGAGGCCATCTAATAGGGTAGTTGGATGTAATTTCTCCATATATATATATATATATATATATATATATATATATATGTTTGAGGAGAAAGTAAAAGACAGCAAATCAATTCATTCATAACACTGATAGAGGGGCCTTTATATAGGCATTACAATGAGAGTCCTTCCATACATAGGATTCCTAGATAAGGTAAGACATCTAATAGGATCCTACTACCTCTGTAAGGATCTGAACCTTCCATCTATGTATCTACAATCAATTAGGTAAGACACATCACGGAATAATAATTCCCTAACACTCCCCGTGTCGAGCACTAATACAACAATAGTGCAGAAGATGTTGCCTTCGTAAAAACCTATTCCAAGCCAAAACAAAACCCCATGGGAAAAATAAAGGCTTGATGAGGAAAAGATTGCAACGCACCAACATAACATGTCATGTATACTCCCCTTGATGTATACATAACGACTCCCCCTGATGAGTACCTCAAATCATAGGAGTCAGATGCCAAGTTGCCCTCACAACTATACCAAGGAAAAACCCAGTGGGAAAAATACCTCTTGGTCTAAGTTGAGCAAGTACAACGCATCATTGTCTGGATGTTCTCATAGGTCGCCTCGTTAAAAACCTTACCAAGTGAAAACCCAGTGGGAAAAACAAACCTTGGTCTAAGGACAAAAAGAGCGCGACACATCCAAAGTGCAGAGTCACTAAAGACTTATCAAGTTTTCCAAAGTCTTGACCTCTATGCATCAAATCAGTCATAACTTCTTCGATTCAATAGGTATCAACGAGGCTAAGAACTTATGAAAACTAGACACCCATAGCTTTTCATTCACATACGATCGTAACCTAGATCGACCTGAGCAGATCACAAAGCTCTATCGAAGTTGACTCAGCAAATTACCGGACACATCCTGTCCTACTTTGCAACAATAGTCATATGTCACTCAACATGATGGATGTGATCAAATGGTTGGTTTACTTGGAAAGTAGACACAAACCTTTCCAATGGTACCAATTTCACCATTTTCCATCAAGTGAGCTGCCATGTAGGTCATATGGGAGATAGACCAACACATTCTGGGCAGATTCGGGTATCAATTTTCAAGTGTCCTTTTTATCGAGATAGAGCGAGCTTCAAGCTTCTTGTCAATCACAGACATTGCGTGAGCGCATCCTAGGCCATCATCACAGTGGCTTTACCGGATTATTACGAATGAGTACATCGAGTCAAACATGAGTACATAATACCGTACTTTTCTCTTAAGACTGCATCATCACTTAAGTGAGCCAAGTCTTATGATGACTTCGACTAATCATTGGGAATCATATAGGCATTACTTTATCGTCTCTTAGGGAAACCGTCCCTTAGATTGCCTTAAACCGATTGATGAATACGCATCATCAAGTGTCCCAAGATCCTTTCATTCTTAACTTTGGATTTAGCGGAATCTCTTAGTCTCACAAGAGTACATCACTATAAACCCTTAGTTTTACACGCAAAAGCTTCATATCTCTTCCAAATCAAGTATATACTTAGTATGCGTCCCGACAATCACTTGTCGACGCGCTCCGTGGTCAGGAGCCACTTGATTTGAGTCTGATCCACCACGAGATCCTTTTTATCACTTAACTTAGTTCCCACTAAGATAAGATTTAACCACAAGCCGCACGTCGCTTTTGGGAAACTATCTAATCAAAAGATAGTGGATGATATAACATCCATTGCGATAGCACAACTAAGTTTCGTGTCATCGTAGTCGATTCCGGTGCGTTCATGAGAAACCTCGCGCCATGAGGTGAGTTTAACTCTTTCTCTCACTCGCTTTAACAAAGTATACGGATAGGTCTTATCTTTGGAGTGTCGGTACCACTTCAACAAAGGGCTATCACTTTGTCCATACTGGAGTCGCATATGTTTCCATTTTAGGCCAAGGCTACAACGTTGTAGATTTTCAACGAAGTATGGTTCGATTAAACTCACATTCCACGTCCTCATGAACCGGCTTTATTCATAGAGTACTCTTTATGGATTGGCATTCATTGAGGCGTCCCCAATGATGACTATAATCCGTAATCACATGAGACGGATGAGTTCATTTGATCATATGATCAAGTTTTCATGTACCAAACTCGCATACATTCTTAGCGAGAGTATTTATCGAACCAAGTGGCATCCCAATACTCGATGAGATCCACGGCCTAGTAACACCATCTACCACAATTTGTGGTGTTACCATATCACCATTTATAGGTGACGAACGTCCATAACCGGACACAATCCTTGCAGACATGTTTGCAGCATGTATTTAATCTCGTCACTTTAGGGAACTTGGTGAGGCACCGTAGGGACAAACTACGACAATTCCAAGTCGTTCTACTCGAACATGATCGTTCGCATCTCCCCCTAACGACGGGAAGACTGGCTCATCAAAGTGACTTACGAGATCGTCTGCCAAGGTACATTTTAAGCGGACTATGAGTGAAAGCGCATGTCATATTCATCATTTATAACCCGTCATAATGCGTTGTGGTGACGCACTTTGGCACATGAACATGTGGACGATAAAGGTTTTTCAGTGTTAACACAATCCAGTTAACAAAATGCATATTGTTACACTCGTAACTAAGCATTTGAATGATGATAGGTATAGGTGAATATGACATGTTGACCTATGCTACATAGCCGTAGCTACTGGTCTTGAGAATCAAACAATACCGCCTCCATGCACCACCGGGATCGAACATAAAGAAACGATTGAACCGATGATAGGCCGTTGGTTTTATCGAACCTCTAGTGCTTTCTTGAAGAGTTCACTCCCTTCACCAGGCCCAAACACCTCAAAATTTCGTGAGCATGTATAAACGGGTGTTTAGGATTCCAAAACCATCAACCTTGTGGTCAAAAACCGATCGAAATGACATCGAACTAGTCGTTAGGGGCCGGTGGTGGTATGTGAAAACTTCATTTAAGTGGTTCACCTCCTTCCAAGTCTCCAAATGGCACCAAAATTTGTGATAAGGTAGCCTTGGATGTTAGGAAGTACTCGTTAAAATTTCACTTTAAGACTTGGTCTAAAAAGTGGGTGAACCGACCTTTACAATGACTGGTCCGCAAGTTGGACAACCATAACTCAGGTTTCATCAACTTATCAATCATTGTCAAAGGAACAACATAACATATAAATGTTATTACTTGAGTACGACCATTTGTGAACACCATCATAGCATTATAAGCCACCCAGGCTAATACTTATGATCATGTATGTATAAGGACTCGGTGAAAAGGGAGGACTCAGCACCATGCTTATGCGAGTCGCTACATATTCTCTTTAGCATAGGAGGGTGTCGTCTCCTAATCGTGCCAAAGAATAGGCTTTAATAAATGAACATGGCTAAGAAGGATCATCGGGGGGGTCTTTGGCGTCACACATGCTTATGAAAGCAAGACGCGAATGACATAAATATCATCATCGGTCATGAGCCCTGCTCACGACTCCACCAATGTACTTTGGTGTCTTTGATCCAACTAGTTTCTTTGTTCAAAGAAAATGATGTCCATGACAATACCGTGGTATATGAATCATCAAACTGTCCAAACTCCGGACTATTAAAGCCTAAATGTGTCAATGTCCCAATACATCTTCTGGTTACCAAAACCGATGCAAGCCAGACCATATTGACTCATGAATATTTTTCTTTTCACATATCCAATACAAGTGATTCATAAGATTTTATTCTCACAAATCACAATGAGATGCTATGAGTGATACACTTTGGCATATATATCATCGAGTCATAACATGGTTAAATTGTTACGGAACATATGTGACTAGAAAACGCCATTCGGCATTCAACAACTTGAGCATCATACCGCTCATTGATTGTGATGACCTACTCATCATAGTCACAATGGATTTATAAACCGAAATCAAAAAATATCATGTTCCTTGAAAATAGCTTAATACGCACTCAATTTCGCTTGCAAAATTTCATAATCATGAGCATAGCGAATACTCTAACAACATAGAGATTTTATGCTTGATATGATCAAAATGATCTATCATATTGAGTGCATAACATGGCAAGGTTATATGCCTAAGGGGCAAAATTACGACACAAGCATGGTGTAACACTACCATGCACACGCTCGACCTTCTTACAAGGGTGCGTATTTTGGGCTTTCCCAATGAAATGCTTTTCAACATTTGAAAGATGATAGTTTAGCGTACAACGCATACCAAAATCGCATCATCTATGGCAAATTCGCCGTAAAGAGGTTGAAAAATTTGTGTCGTAAGACCACTTGCAAATTCAAGATGGGAACCAAGTTGGTTGGGACAAAAGTTAGCACAATCGCTGGAAATAAAATTCCGCGCAGCTTGACCTTTGTTCACTAAAACAGCGATAACTCCCTTGTTAGGAAGGCTATGGACGAACGGTCAGATGTTCTGGAAACTAGACTTCCGTATCTTTCTATCCATATATTGTGCACCACACGTATCATTAAACTCAGATCACAGTGCATATTTTAATTGGCTGTTTAGTTTTTCCCAAGTTTAGTGAGAAACCAAGGTTGAGACCATATCCAATGGCATAAGTGTTGATGCAAAAACATGGCAATGACAGCCAAATGTGCGTTTAAACGCAGCAGGGTGTTCGATTTCTTATCTTCGACTAATGATCCTTTCGGTAACTCCAACTTGGTAGACTTGCAGAGAAAGTAGGAATGTCGGTACAGCTAAGGCTGTTTAAAAACCACTGATTCCGTTTGAACTTTCAAAGCATAAACAAATACGAAGGAGGATGCGCCTAGTCATGATCAAAAGTGCAGAAAAAATCCACCAAAGTGCATCAATCAACCAAGTATTTTAATTCTCAATTTGCAAGTATACGTCATAATAGCCATGTTATATAGATACAACGCGGTGCATCATAATTAAGCATTTTGAACCATGAGACATAATGAATATACCATAACCAACTTGTCTTGACCATCCAATAAGATCGACTAAACATAGTCAAATATATAAGGCACATGCCTTTACAAATACTCGGAAAAGTATTCGGACCTATAGTCATACGAACTATAATCGAGGTCAACGAATTCATGTATTTACCGCAATATGCCATTGCCTTACATGTTGAAACTCATGAGAATTACTCGTACATTCTTTCATATATCATGTTGCAAGGAGACGATACATGTCTACACCCACATGCAATATTTTATTTTAATAAGATGAAAGATGGAGTTTTCCAAGTATGGGATTGGGTCAAGACCAAGTGGTGGTCGCTCAATTCAACGTGACAATTCCGTCACAAATCGATTTTAACCACGACATATCCGTCGCAATCGATGTTTGTCCCATTTGTATGTCACAAATCCGTGACTAATCATGAACGAGTCATAACTTTACCGTTACCGACAATGTTCATTTTTTTCAATAGTAGGTTTAAAATAGTCA
The DNA here is from genome assembly GCA_033398695.1 of Orobanche coerulescens. Taxonomy (NCBI): domain Eukaryota; kingdom Viridiplantae; phylum Streptophyta; class Magnoliopsida; order Lamiales; family Orobanchaceae; genus Orobanche; species Orobanche coerulescens. The sequence continues at coordinate 171,032,338 of CM065811.1, forward strand.
AAACGCCGACTTCAAATCACACCCAAAACTTGGTGTCTTAAACAACCACAAATATCGACTATCAACAATTATCCGTGACTTCAGACTGCCACACACAATTTACTTCGACATCCGAGAGTGATACCACCTCTCATTGTCTCATCCACCGCAAAGTAGCGTGGGAGATAAAGAACCCAAATACCCGATTCCCAAAAAAATTCCCAAAAGAGAGGAATTGAAAACGAGAACTTTAATAAAGTCTTACGGGTACTTGGTTTCATATATGCTTTGATCTCGAACGAGATTCTCTCCATATAAGCAACATATTTACGTGGGTACTCCGTTCTATATTTATTTTGATCCTTGAACGGGATAAATATGGCTTTTTCTCCATAGCGTGCACATCATCATGACCGACGTATTTTCCTATATACACGTAAAACATAAACATGTAAGATTCATAAGTGTACAAATTAATGAACAAATGAATCATTGAGTAGGAAAAAAATGGAGAGTTGAGAAACGCCCGGATAGGGCTACTGGGCTCAATAATTCGGCCGAAAAAGGACTCGAGCGCGGCGATGCAGCAGCTCGGTATTGGATGAGGTCGGATCTCCAAATTTCTTCGTAAAAATCTGCTTCTGTTCGGCAGTAGATTCAGTAACCAATATTACACAGAATCCGATCTCCACCGTTGAATATACAGATATTTGTGTTGGAAAGTTGCTGCCAAAATTTCACACCGATCCGACGGTTAACGAAACGGGAAACGTGATTTTCGTACGACTGCGCTGTGCAGAAAATTCACGCACGGAAATTCTCGTCTCTCGGCTTTTTTTTTCGATTTTGATAGGTTTTGTCTCGATTGCACTAGGTTTTCAAGCATTAAATATCACATGCATAAACCGTTTGGACGATCCGGTGCTTCGATCGATCGGCCTGCAACCGGTCAGTACAAACCGGGACGCCAAACACGGACTTGGTTGCGATCGGACTGAAGATAAGCCGCCGGATCCGGGAAGATGACCGGTGTAGATTTGGATTGATCGCCGTGCACGGCGGATCGCGGTTGGAATTTAGGTCGATCGGCCGGATGATCGGACGAAGCTCTGGGAAGATCGAAAAAAAAAAACGAAAGGTGGGGCGACGATCCGACGGCGACGATCTGCGCTTGAGCGGCGCGAAAACCGAAAGGCGGGGCGGCGAGTTGCGCGGGGAAGAACGACGGAGCCGAGGAGTAGGATCTCGTGGTGCGAGGGTTGCGGGCGATGACGTGGTTCGGATCTCAGTGTAGGTGGGCGGCGATGGTGTCCACTGCGGCGAGATGGGAATTAGGTTTTCGATTTTTTTTTTTTCAATTTCAATTTCGGACGAATTTTTTCTACTCGGTTGAGATACTACGTCTTTGATAACGTGTTTGAGGAGAAAGTAAAGGCAAAGAAATCAATTCATTCATAACACTGATAGAGGCCTTTATATAAGATTACAATGAGAGTCCTTCCATACATAGGATTCCTAGATAAGGTAAGACATCTAATAGGATCCTACTACCTCTAGAAGGATCTAGAACCTTCCATCTATGTATCTACAATCAGTATTAGGTAAGACACATCACGGGAATAATAATTCCCGGAACTATATATATATATATATAGTGTGTGTGTGTGTGTGTGTGTTACACTAGTTATATTCATTGTTGGGCAAAACACAAGTTTATGTATACATTTATATTCCTGGTTACTGACTGGTGAGAAAAGGTTCCGGTAATTATAAAGATTGTGCCCCTACTCCTTGGAATGTGCTGAGCTGTTACCTTGAAAGTAAAATACAGGTATAAATGCAAGAATCACACGTGAAACATCTTTCTTATCTTACTTGTAATTAACTAATTTGTAAATCAATTGTCTTGGAGCAGTTAACCACCTGACCTCCAAAGTTCAATTCTTAGTGGCAATATTTTGAAATTGAATTTTTCAAGACTCAATGACCTCTTAGATCACTAAGGAGTTCCAGCTCCTCAGGATATCTTGTTGGAATAATTAAATATTGAGGTTTGGCGGTGTGGGAGGCGGATCTCGGTGGGACCACGCAATGGATTTGAGGGTCCAAAGATAGAGCAATCACTTGGGGACGACTCGCATGCGCAGTAGTCGAGGATATTTAAGAACTGAGCCGATACACATCTCGCGATTTAACCCAGATAGTGATTGTGGACATTATCTCGAGGACTAGTCAGGTGAAGCTTGAAATCTCGGTATCAAAAAAAAAAACTAATTTGTATATAAAATGCTTTTCTAGGTTGGATATGTTCATGAGATTCTTGGAGATGCACGTGGGGCTGAAAAAGGTTTAAGGTGAGATAGAAATGTGGCCTAGTTTTTTTTAGGTTCACTTTTTGAAATTTCTTTTTTCTTGTGCATTGGGTACGTCCTTTAGTATTTACTTATTTTATTCTTACATGTATGAAAGAATCACATGTAGTGGAATAATATCTGAATCTGATCAGGAAAAATATACCGCAAAAAATAAAGCTTTGGGACGCTACTGAAAACGAATCATTCGATGCCAAGAGAACACTAACAAATAACCTTGCCACCATATCCTGCAAAAGATGTTCATCCATGTTTGAAGTTACTACTGATCAACAACTTGGAGATTTAAGCAGATCTCACTGTATTGAAGAGTCTGATTTTAAAACGAGGTTGTCTAATGCCGAAAGCTTGTATAAGCCACCTATACAGTCCAAATAAAGCAACTAAAATTGACAAGTAATAATTCCCACCTGAAATTCAGATGACTTGAATGCTTATGAATCGTCTTAATGGTGCCTTTGGTTCTCGCGAGACAAGATGACGAGTTGAGGCATATCTGAGAGCCAAGGCTCGGGCGACGGATACCCGCGAGGGATGCGCACGAGGCGCTGGGCGTGCGCGCGAGGGACACAAGGAGCTCCATCCTCCTATAATAGACTTAGAGAAATAAAAGCCTGTGGGCGCACTCGACATTTGAAAATTGAGGAATCCATTATGCGGCAGTTGCGTCCAGAACCTTCTAGGAATGGACCGGGAGGGTCCAAAATATTGAAGAACAATCCAGAGGCATGGGCGAAAGGTCGGGCCGGATCGGGCCGATCGGGTTGAACGGGCCAAGCAGGCCAGGATGGCCCGGAAACATGTAGAAGGTGCCGGAACCTCTTGGAAGAGCCATGGAAATGAGTAGACTTTTCTAGACAATTATATAACTCTTGTAATGTCCTAGAAATTGTAAAGTTGTAGGAGGGTCTAGAAACCTCCAATTGAGGAGGTGAAGGAAGATTCTAGACATAGATAGGAAGTATAAATAGGAGCCTTGAGGCTCATTTGCAAACCATCCCTGAAAAATCCATTGTAAACACTCTTGTAACATTGTTGTGATGTAGTGGAATTAACTTTCCCTAAACTCGTTGCCTTTCTTTCGCTGTGCCAACTATCATACTTAGCCAAATTTGGATGGTTTAAGGCTGACTAGCAAGAGGGTTGCTAGGCCGCACGACGCTTAGGAGCATAGCGATCTCTAAACCCGTGAAAATGAAAGCTGAAAATAGCATTTTGTAAGTACCTGATACCCTGGAAAAAATTTATGGTGAACCAGCAAAAATAATAAAGAAGTGCTGCAAGTTCAGGTGCCAATGCAGTTTGTCCAGGTAACTACTTTCCGATTATCTTGACAAGATATCCAAGCGACTCTGTAGAGTTCTTCGAGCAAAATGAATTTCTTAATTGCTGCAATATATCATGCCCTTCGCGAACATGGAAAAAAGTGCCAGAAAAATTTGCTTGCATGACATACATGTAATAGATGTTGAAGCAAGCTATAAGGGAAAAGGCAATATACACCATCGCAAGTAACATATATTATATTCAACTATCCCATAAGAATATGAAACAACTAAGTAAGGGGCTGTTTGGGGTGGTTGCGAGTTTTTGGTTTTTGGTTTTAAAAGTCGATTTCAAAACCAAAACATGTTTGGGTAAAATTGTGCTAAATTGGTTTTTACATTATTTTCGAAATAGATTTCCATCAAAACACAAAATCAAAAAAAGAGGTTTTATAATTTGAGTTTTGTTTTAACACGAACACGTCATCACAAACCATCATTTCAACAACCACTGACCACCACTCTTACCGCTGCCGACTACCACTCCGGGCATCGCCAACCACCACTCTGCTACCACCGACCATTACCCCGGCCACCACCGACCACTACTCTGACCACTGTCAACTACCACTTTGACCACCATTGACCACCATTTCGACCACTGACCACCACTCTGACCAGCATTCACCACCACCAACCACCACTTCGGCTACCACCGACTATCACTCTGGCCACCACCGACCACCACTCTGGCCACCGACGAGCACCACTCTATCCACCTTCAACTACCACTTTCACCACCACTGACCACTATTTCAACCATCACTATGACCACCACCCCAGCCACTACCAACCACCACTCTGGCCACCACCGATCACCACTCCGGCCACCATCGACCACTGACAACTACCACTTTGACCAACATTTCGACCATCGATCACCACTCTGGTCACTGACGGTCACCACTCCGACCACCGTCAACTACCACTTTGACCAAGGACCACCATTTCGACGACCGACTTCCGACCACCTCTCCGACAATTGCCAACCACATCTATAAGCACCACTGGTGATCGCTAACCACCACTCCAACCACCATCAACTACTACTTTGATCAGCACCGTCCACCATCAACTTCCACTTTGATATTACTTTTATGTTCATGATTTAAACTATAGTTTTTATTTTTGAAAATTTCTTAACTCAAAACTCAATGTGGTTTCTGAAATTTTTAAAACTCAAAACAGAAACTGGTTTTAGTTTTTGAAAATTTCAAAACAGAAAACCACCCCAAACAGGGCCTAAATAAGTATATTTAGCTATCTTATAGGAATATGAAACAGATCAATCACCATCAAGTTCTTCTCAATCAAACAACCATCAAGTGTCTATGTGTATGCAACTCCATTGTACTTATATTAGCTTTATAATGCATAAGTTAGACATGCAAAATATTATTGGCAATTTACACAAAAGGCATGTACAATCTTAAGGGACGAAACTTCTGCTAATTTACTTTATTTATAACATCTTCGCCAGTAAACTTTTTATTCGTCCACAGAAACAAATATAGATATTCCAAAGTTGTTGTTACTTTATGAGACTGACTGGAAGTTTCAATTGCTGCAGTTGTTAGCAGTTAGGTTGTTTATGCAATTATGCCAAACTCATGTTTGCAGTTTACCAAATTTTTCAGATCAAAATAATTTTTATTAATACACTAGAGCAAAATCAGAGAAGGAAGGTAAAAATTTCAATTTGCAAGTATATAAAACACTTTGATATTGGATCAGACCATACCTATGCTAATGAGTAGTCTTAGACAAAGCTTTCTATGAACAAACACCCAGTTCATGTACATGAACTGTGAAGACACAGCCACTGTGAAGACATTGCAAACATTTCATACTGTTGCAAAGAGATCTTACGCCACTTTGGAAGCTTCTAGTTACATCATGATCTGATCCAACAGTATGAAATGACAAATGCCAGAAGCAGGTCCCATTTGAATGTCACCTGATTCAAAGATGGAATAGAAAGCTCTCCCGTCGCACAGATTTAGCTTGTCTAATGCTGACTTATACAACTAGACAACCTCTTTTTAAAATCACTCTTGAATACAGCGAGAACTGTTAAATCTCCAAGTTGTTGATCAGTAGTAACTTCAAACATGGATGAACATTTTTTGCAGGATATGGTGGCAAGGTTGTTTGTTAGTGTTCTCTTGGCATCGGATAATTCATTTTCAGCAGCGTCCCAAAGCTTTATTTTTTGCGGTAATATTTTTCCTGATCAGATTCAGATATAAAGCTTATTCCACTACATGTGATTCTTTCATACATGAAGAATAAAATAAGTAAATATTAACGGACGTACCTAATGGGCAAGAAAAAAAGAAACCATATCTGAATCACATGGGTACGTCCACAACTTTTTTTTTCTTGTGCATTGGGTACGTCCTTTAATATTTACTTATTTTATTCTTACATGTAAGAAAGAATCACATGTAGTGGAATAAGCTTTATATCTGAATCTGGTCAGGAAAAATATACCGCAAAAAATAAAGCTTTGGGACGCTGCTGAAAACGAATCATCCGATGCCAAGAGAACACTAACAAACAACCTTGCCACCATATCCTGCAAAAAATGTTCATCCATGTTTGAAGTTACTACTGATCAACAACTTGGAGATTTAAGCAGTTCTCGTTGTATTGAAGAGTCTGATTTTAAAAAGAGGCTGTCTAATGCCGAAAGCTTGTATAAGTCAGCCTTAGACAAGCTAAATCTGTGTGACTGGAGAGCTTCCTATTCCATCTTTGAATCAGTTGACATTCAAGTGGGAACTGCTTCTGAGCATTTGTCTACTGCTGATGTTGGATCAGATCATGATATAACTAAAAGCTTCCAAAGTGGCGTAAGATCTCTTTGCAACAGTATGAAATGTTTGCAATGTCTTCACAGTGGCTGTGTCTTCACAGTTCATGTGCATGAACTGAGTGTTTGTTCATAGAAAGCTTTGTCTAAGACTACTCATTAGCATAGGTATGGTCTGATCCTATATCAAAGTGTTTTTTATACTTGCAAATTGAAATTTTTACCTTTCTTGTCTGATTTTGCTCTATAATACTAATAAAAATTATTTTGATCTGAAAAATTTGGTAAACTACAAACATGAGTTTGGCATAATTGCATAAACGACCTAACTGCTAACAACTGCAGCAGTTGAAACTTTCAGTCAGTCTCATAAAGTAACATCTTGGGAATACCTATATCTGTTTTTGTGGACGAATAAAAAGTTTACTACCGAAGATGTTATAAATAAAGTAAATTAGCAGAAGTTTCGTCCCTTGAGAAATTGTACATGCCTTTTGCATAAATTGCCAATAATATTTTGCAAATCTAACCTATGTATTATAAAGCTAATATAAGTACAATGAAGTTGCATACACATAGACACTTGGTTACTTGATGGTTGTTTGATTGAGAAAAACTTGATGGTGATTGATGTGTTTCGTATTCCTATAAGATAGCTGAATATAATTCTTTACTTAGTTGTTTCATATTCTTATGGGATAGCTGAATATAATATATGTTACTTGCGATGGTGTATATTGCCCTTTTCTCTTATGGCTTGCTTCAACATTTATGCAGGCAAATTTTCTGGCACTTTTTTCCATGTTCACGAAGGGCACGGTATATTGCAACAATTAAGAAATTGATTTCGCTCGAAGCACTCTACAGAGTCGCTTGAATATTTTATCAAGATAATCGGGAAGCAGTTACCTGGACACACTGTATTGGCACCTGAACTTGCAGCACTTCTTTATTTTTTTGCTGGTTCATCATAAATTTTTTCCACGGCACCAGGTACTTACAAAGTGTTATTCTCATTTTTCATTTTCACAAGCTTAGAGATCGCTATGCTCCTAAGCGTGGTGCAGCCTAGTAACTCTCTTGCTAGTTAGCCTTAAACCCTCCAAAATTTGGCTAAGTATGAAAGTTGGCACAACAAAAGAAAGGCAACGAGTTAAGGGAAACTTAATTCCACTACACCACAACAATACAAGAGTGTTTACAATGGATTTTTCAGGGATGGTTTGCAAATGAGCCTCAAGGCTAGGGGTGGACTCGGTTCCATTCGGTTCGGTTTTTGATCAAAACCGAGAATCGAACCAAATATTCGGTTTCGGTTTGGTTCGGTTCTTTTTGAAGTTCGATTTGGTTAAGTTCAATTTTATAAATATTCGGTTCGGTTTCGATTTGGTTTGATGTTTTTTCGGTTCTTCACAATATAAATTTAAATATTATATACAATAAAATAAATTATATATAACAACAAGCCAACAAGAGTTATGTATATGTTCAAGATAAAAGCTAGAGTTGCATAACAATTTACAAATATATCAAAACATATAACAATCGTAAATCACAGTAGCTCATTCTCTCAACCTAAATTAATTGAATCACAAATTACATGAGTATATTATCGGTCCTCCTTGAACCCATGAGAGTCTTGCAAAAGGAAAACGAATTATACTAAAATTCGAAACACACCAAAATCACAAAAACAAGGTCATTTTAGTATGTTGAAATTTGACTTCGTTCCATTTCGGTCTAGTTCAGTTCCGCTCGAGCCCGAACCGAGAACCGAACCAAATTAGTTCGATTCGGTTCTGTTTTTTTTGTTTTTCGGTTCGATCTTCTTCGGTTTCGGCTTTTCGGTTCTTTTTCGGGTTTTTTCGCGTCGGTTTTTGATTTTCGGTTCCGAAATGCCACCTCTACTCAAGGCTCCTATTTATACTTCCTACCTATGTCTAAAATCTTCCTCCACCTCCTCAATTGGAGGTTTCTAGACCCTCCTACAACTTTACAATTTCTAGGATATTCCATATATTACAAGAGTTATACAATTGTCTAGAAAAGTCTACTCATTTCCATGCCTCTTGGCTCTTCCAAGAGGTTCCGACACCTTCCACATGTTTCCGGGCCATCCTGGTCCGCTTGGCCCGACCAGGCCCGTTCGACCCGACCGGCCTGATCCGGCCCGACCTTCCGCTCATGCCTCCAGATCGTTCTTCAATGTTCTGGACGCTCCCGGTCCATTCCTAGAAGGTTCTGGACGCAACTGCCGCACAGTGGATTCCTCAGCTTTCAAATATCGAGTGCGCACATAGGCTTTTATTTCTCTAAGTCTATTACAGGGGGAGGGAGCTCCTTGTGTCCCTCGCGCGCAGCGCGCGCGCCCAGCGCCTCTCGCGCACCCCTCGTGGGTATTCGTCGCCCGCGCCCGAGTCTTGGCTCTCAGATATGGCTCAACTCGTCATCTTGTCCCGCGAGAACCAAGGGCACGATTAAGACGAATAATAGCATTCAAGCATTTGCATTCAAGTCATCTCAATTTCAGGTGGGAATTATTACTTGTCAATTTTAATTGCTTTATTCGGACTGTATAGGTGATATCTTATATAGGTAATTTTAGCTACTTAATTTTTTTCTATTCTCTTTAAAATGGTCACACTTTTTTTATATATTAATTCTTTTCCCCAAACATATCTATATTTTTCCATGTGTTTCTTCTTCTTGAAATTTACAATGATACTCCAATTATCATACACATATTTTTATTGTGTACTAAACTAATAATGTATCTTAAAAATAAAATACCTAAAAAAAATTTCAAAATTTTTTATATTATAAATTATCTTTCCAACTATATATACATAATATGCATATATTATATCTGAAATGATCATATGCCCACCAGTGGACACAAACTTATATGCCCACCGCGAATGCGATATTGACATATAAGTAAACTTGAGTAATAAATTAAAATAATAGTCTGCAATTAAATTCTAGCATGCTAGAATTTACCTTAACAAAATAATTACTTCAAGGAATTCATCCATTATTTGCAGACTTCGTGCTCCCAAACCGTTGAAAACAATCATGGCCATGGCCTTCAAACCCGATATAATAGCGGAGGATCAGAAACAAAGACAGAGTAGTAGACACACGGTATGATCTCCGATTCCACGAGAAGAAAAGCCATAGTGAATGATGAGAGACACAAGAAGATCGTCTTCATGTAACAAATTCATATAAGATGGTGGGTCAAAGTGTGAGACACGTCTCATGTATTAGACCTTCTCACAATAAAGTGTCTCTTTTAATTATGCTTATAAGATCTTGTTCAGATATAAAATATTAATGGAGATACATGTGAAATTTTTTAATTGATACTTTAAATTATTTTAAATTAAAGAGTATTTTTAGCATTTCATAATTTAAGTACGGAGTAAGTCTTGTGTATGCCCAAAGTAATTCCAACATTTTTATCAAACAAGACATACGTTCCAATCTGTTTGAAAAGTTCATATTATAAATCCATATAAGGCCTATTTTAGTACTTAGCAACACACAAAATCTAAATGATTCACTTAAAGTTAAAGCTCACTTGTATTCGCTCTGTTATATCCCTCCATGGGTTCTTAGGTGTCCGAGGAGGAGATAGACGGCCACGAGTCTCAGCGCTATTTGTCATCATCCTACATCTCTGTTTTCAGTTTCTCCAAGTGACTCACCAGCTGAAATATGAACCAGTTACAAATCTCAATTCAATAGTTTACTTAATATATATATATATAAAGAAAAGGAGAACCAAAGCTTTAAGCTACCTTCTCATGGGTAACTGGATAATAGATCCAAGGTCTGTCAGGTGCGTCATTTCGTCCTCTCCATAACCATTCATATAGTCTTCATATTCCAGCCCCTCCTCTTCTTCTCGAGCTTTGAACCACGACCCATACTTGCGAATACATATCTTCTCCACTACACCAACTTCTTCACAAAGAGCCTTTGATGATTCTTTTTTAACAGCACGGGGATCTTTCTCAATACAGCTGACATTTACGGAACTGTCGTTTTTCACATAGTGAAGCGCAGAACGCTTGCTTGAGTTTGCTGCATCACTATGAGCATTCCTTCTACCTAGGCCTCCTTTTTTCTTATCTGCTTTAGCTGTGTATGTAGTCTTCCCCCCCCCCCCCCATTCCTATTAGAATATGAAGGGTATGTATGTAATCTTCTTCCATATTAGATATTCACTTATGGCCTGTTTGGTAGGCATGTTTCGACAGGTTAGATAAATTAACCTGTCGAAACATGCGTTTGGTAGGCATGTTTCTAACACTTTGGCCCGTCTTAAAAAACACGGGCCGGCTTATTTTCACTGTTTCGGTGTATAAAACGTAACCCACCAAAATGGTGAGTTACAATAATCCTTCCTGAATAGTAAAAAAGTTACGCCTTTTTGCCACATTTACCCCTGCACTGCACCACCGCCGATCTCCCTCCTCACTCTTCGCATCTTTGCTGCACCTCCACCGGTCCCCGCCACCACCCGGTCTTCTCCTCTTAGATCTCACCACCGCGGCGCCTCCTCTTCCGGTCACCACCACCACCCGGTCTTCTCCTCTTAGATCTCACCACCGCGGTTCTCGGTTCTTGCTCTCCTGCAAAACGAACACCAGTCCCCTCCGATTTTATACTTCCCAATCTTCGATTCATCAGCAGGTCTGCAAATTCATGGTCGTGTCGCCTCCTTCTTCCAGTCGCGAGCTCCCTTTCTTCTTCTCTCTCCCCCAGGAATCAACGAAGAGAAAGCTCCTCCAAATGGTTTCCAAATCAATTTTGTAATTAATAAGGACAAAAAAGTAATTACATGTTATATCTAGGAAGAACAATAATTTTATCATTTTCCTACCAAACAACAAAATAACATATCTGTTTTAACTATCTTCTCATATCCTAACATGCCATATCCTAACCTGCCATATCTTGACATAGCTACCAAACGAGCCCTTAGTATCATAGTGCAATACCAAGCAGCTTTTTTTGTTAATGTTGCAACTTGATCAAAGGACGCATATAATAAACAACAAACGGTGCAATCGAAAGTTGTTCGGCTATAACAATCCTACATTATGAGTTTGCAACTGAAAAATAAACCATAACCCAAGAATTAACCCTATAAACTCAACCAAACCAAGAATTAACATACAAGAACTTCTCAATAATCCAGCTGCCAAGACAAGGTTGGAAGGTTTAACACAATATACATGGAATTCAGTTGGACATAATATGAAGGTATATCAAAATTATTCAAACACCACCTAAAAATAGCCCCTGTTAAATTTCTACATTTCCCAATATTCTAAATTTAAGACTCATCATAAATTTTACCAACAGAAAATTCAATTACCTTCAATGTCCTCAATAAAATTTCAAATATACTGTTTTCGACACACAGCTATACAAAATAATAATAATAATAATAATAAATAAATAATAAAAAACGTCATCTACGAGGATCAGTTGCAACGATTAATATTCAACGTTACAAACAAATATACTTACACGAGTCATTCAGACCCGGGCGATGCTCCGGGTTGTATATGATGGTATTATATATTTAAATTGTTATTGTTCAGCACAAATTTTCGTCATTTTGATCATGGATCCGTCATTTATTTTCGTCATTTTATATTCGGGACGTATTTTTATCATTGTATATATAAGTTGTCATGGTAGCATACATTTTGTAGCATGATACGTATTTAAAATAGTTTATTGACATGTACTCTTTTAAGATGTATTTTTTACGTAATATTTGTTGTCTATTTATTTTGGTATTGACTCTATCATTTTTAATTGGAACTAACTAATATTAATACATTGGGCTAAGTTATAACTATTTCTTATGATAGTCAATGATGCCCGTGCGATGCACATGTGTTGTATAGAAGTTTTTATAGATTTAAAATACGTGCGATGCACATGGACTATATAGAAGTTTTCATAGCGTAATATTCGGCATTTATTTTCGTCATTTTATATTTAAGTTTTCATGGTGTCACACATTTGCTAAGCTTTATACGTACTTAGAATACTTTATTGAGTTGCACATGGGCTGTATATAAGTTTTTATATCGTAATCTTCAGAACTTATTTTCGTCATTATATATCTAAGTTGTGATGGTATCACATTTCTAAGCATGACACACATTTAAAATAGTTTATTGACATTAAAAGAGTATATGTGAAGAGATTTTTTTCAAGATGATACATTGAAAAAAGTCTATTCACATGTAATTTTTTAATATGTATAAGTTACATAAATTATTTTAGATATGAAGCGATGACATTAATGTTGGAGACCTTTTATATTCATCCACGTGCAATGCACATGAGTTTGACGCCTCAGACCCATGCGATGCACTCATGTTGGATCTAATTATTTTTTCGTAATGTTCGGGACTAATTTTCGGTTCATGTTTGAAACTCTCATTTTTTTGTGAAAGACGACTTCATTGTTCAAATAAATTACATTATTAAAAGCGAACTATAAAACAAATTTCCTTTTAACAAAACTATAAAAACATAAAACATTAAAGTGATTAGTATATTCAAGAGTATAAATTATAATTCGTATAATAAATTATAATTCGTATAGTAAAATATCATGTTTAATTTGTAACGTACTATTAATATGAATGCCAAGTATTCATCTATATTGACATTGGCCGTGGCGTTGTTCTTGTTGTTGTTGTTCTTCTTGTTGTCTTTGTCGTTGTTGTTCGTTGGCATTTTGCATGTTTTGTTTTGATACAATTTTCGTGACTTGTCAATCTCTTTCTTTAATGTGAAGAGGTTTTTGCAAAATGTTATATTTAAATGAGGCTTTTCATATGTAATCTTTTAATGTGAGTAACTTACATAAATTATTTTTGATTAATGCATTATTACAACATTTTTCCATAAACTATAATATCGAATTTGGAGCATTCATTAGTAACTCATTCTAAGTATTTACAAGATGACGACATAAATCACATGATCTCAAACTCAAATGAATAATGCTTACTCGTGATATGTGGATAACATTTGAAATACAATTTTCTTCTCCTTTATATACTTCTTCGATTTAGAAGATTCTCATTGTTATGATGATAGTGTGAAGATATTTTTATTATATACTACCATTTGCAATATGTAACATCGACATAATTTACACATCATATCAAATATCAAAGTCACACAATATTCCAAGACGTTTAATTAAAAAAGTGACATTAACACAACGCAAGACAAAAACTACATTAAGAGAAAATATTAAAATGCACCAACAAAGTGTAGTAATAATTATTGACTAAAAATTGAATGCTTACATCATTTTCAATAAACTTACTTGCTAATGAATCAATAGTATTAGCCCGTTTATCGGTATTACATAAAGTAAAATATTGCATGTTTAATTTGTAACGCATCATTAATATGAATGCTAAGTATTCATCCCACCATTACGGCGTTGATCTTGTTGTTGTTGTTGTTTTTGTTGTTGTTGTCTTTGTCGTTGTTGTTCATCGCTTTGATGTTTTGTTTCGACATAATTTTTGTAACTTCTCGATCTCTTTCTTTAATGCTTTGATGCGCTACAAAAAAATAGATATAGTTGATCTTTAAGAACTTAAATACGCTTAATCAATATATTGCATTTTCGATCAAAGTAAAAATATTCGCATGCTCCACTTAATTGATAAGACAACGACGTAGGATCTCTTAAACCATTGTAAAAGATGATGTTACTACCAAATCTCCTAAGCCCACCATCTTTATGTCCTACATTGTTACACACAAAAACACACGTGAAATTTACATAAAATAATATAAATCAATACGCTAAATAAGTAAGACATATGACGCTTACTTTACCACCATAATAAGTTGTAGAATAACGCGCACGCTGTGGAGGAAGTTGTGGTTTGTTGTGTGTGATTTGACATTATATAGTTGATAAAATATTCAAACTCATTGGAAGGTAAAAGACTAACCACTAATTGGTGTGTTTAATTTATGCATTTATGACATTTTTGCTTTGTATTCTTTGTGTTTAATGTGCACAATTCCTATGTACTTACCCTTATGCATGACTATTAAATCAATGTACTAACACATGAAGCTTTCACATTTCACTTTCAATTCATGAAACATTTATTGTGAGCACTTTGCATTTATAAGACAACTTAAGCTTTTAGTATATAAGATTAATGACAATTTGCTCGGAAATCACAGAGAAAACCTAGAATGACTGATTGCGCAAGATGATTCACAGAAGAATTGCGTGCTCTTACCGTAGAAACTCGCCGCCGATTACCCTCGAATTGCGTGTGGACACTCGCCGCGATTACGATTTCGGAGGGGTTGAGTTTTATTTGTGGGAGGTAGGTATACCAGACAAATTATAATTGTGTCGGCTTCTGAATTAATTTTTCCAGGTTGGGCCCATTTCTAATAGGTAAGTGAGGGGAGAAGTAATCGTGCTTGATGGAATAGAGTGAAATATTTAATTTTTTAATATATTTCAAATTGTTATGAGCTTGAGAGAAAAAGAGAGAAATTGGTAGAGAAGAAGAATAATATTCTTATTGAGGCCAAAGTTCTTTATTTATAGACACATCTAGGGTTTCGGGTATAAAGGTCATTCATTAATAAATACATTAATTACAACACTCTATTGAATGACCTTTTAATACACGTCGCCATTAAAACCTCGGTTAAAACCCAGGTGGAAAAAACCCGATCAAAGGAAAAGAGTACAATACTCTCGAAATCGATTACATAAGATCTTTGAGTTGACGCATTCCGATCTTGTGTACTAGTCTTCTGAATGTTGATGTCGGCAACACCTTTGTGAATAAGTTCGCCGACTAATCACTTAAGTGAATATTTGATATATCTACCTTTGAGATACAAGTGACATCATCTTCATACAATATTTCCTCTTGAATATTATGATGTTCATGCCTCATCAACTCATTCGGAAAAACCCTGTGGGAAAAGACCGATAGAGAAAAAGAGTACATAGTATAAATTTGCTCATGTGTTGCATTGGTTGCCTCATTAAAACCTTAACTAAGAAAACCCGGTGGGAAAAAACTTAGAAAGGGAAAAAGAGTACAACCATTTGGTCTTCAGGACCTTTTGACCTTCAGGGTCGACATAATCTTCAAACTGATTTAAAAGTTACCACTTCTCTCCCTCAAGATAACAATCTTGCACTCCAATACCATGAATATAATTTTCAGACATGGAGAGATTTAGTGAATAAATCTGCTAGATTATCATTATTGCTCTTTTGAAGCTTGTGTGGAAATAAATTTCATCTTACTTGCCCAAACATTATATGCAACACATAAATGGAGAATATTTATCATCATAATAAATAGGTAGTATGAGAACAAATATGAGATCATAATCCCTAATAGCCACCAATATCGAATATCGATATCTTTCATGTAATAAACCAATATGGTTAACACCATTCCACATTCTCCTTCCTGGAGAAATATTAAATTTTGCTAGCATGTTAACTTCAAATTGTATATCAGGCCTGATAATGTAATGCTTCAATAGCATACAAGTACGGAACTTCTTGTCCTCTTATATCTTTGTTATTTTCTTGAGATCTATATGAGTCGGTATCCACTTCAAGTGGTAAGACAACCTTTAGGTAGCTAAATGGATAAAAACTTTCTATCATATATGTTCGATCAACAAGTCGAGACAATACTAATACTTAGTTTTATCTAAGTTTTTCATTTTGAACTTGTCTTTAGATACGAGTTCAAATAATTCACATATATCCTCTTCAGGAGGAATTCACTTAGTCGGTTGATCCACCAGACTATTTCAAAATGTGTAAACATTTATAACTCAAAATAGTACATGCTGCAAATTTCATGTTCCTATTACTTTAGGAACCTCAAGTCCGCCAGGGACATTCATATAGATATTCACGTCCAATGACCCATAGAAAAATGTGGTGATGACGTCACTAATTGAATATCTATATTCATAATAATTGTCATATATATATTAAATGACGAGATGTAGTGCCAACGGGAGAATATATTTTGGGTATGCGCTTAAACCCTTGCTATGATAATGTCGCTTATCTTTCACCACTTTATTTTATTTTGCGAGTTAAGCTCTGTCTCAATTGCTTTTATTTTATTTAGTGCTTCAGGCACTCCACTAGCAATTGTTGAGACACAAAGTGTTGTCGACAACTATCATTCTTATAAACAATTCTCCCATATTCACAAAGTCCATGACAACTTCAATAAAATCAAATATTCAACATTTCCCATAACATTTAATTTGGTCGTTCCATAATCCCAATATTGTAATTATTTAGTGCACGTGCAAATTAAGGTATTGAGATTCTCGTCTTCGAGACAATCCTCTTCAGGAGGTTTTTGAAGTGATGTTATAGTTTAATATATTTGTATTCCGTGGATTTTATCTTTAATAGCAATAAAGAATACGTCTCTCGCGCTTCTTGTAACACCCCCAGATCAAACCGGGAATATTACACGCCGCAGACCCTCTCCGTGAGGATCCACCAGGCTAGACATCAACACAACACATTACATTACATACTGATGAATCAAAATAACGAATCAATAGACCGATTTGGTCTTCCGTCACTGACTTACAAATCAAAATACATAAACTCATCCAGACTCATACACATGCAAGGGTAAAATACTTGCAACGACGAACAATAAGACAGCGGAAAAGATAATACAATGGACTCCGACTAATCAAGTCAAAAGCGCCTTCGTGTGATTAGTATCATTCGTCTTTCATCATCCTCGTGCCGATCCCGTGTCTTGCTCCCGACAACCCGCATGTACTGACACAATACAGATATCCACCCCGACATTACTGGGGTTAGCAAACTCCACTGTTTCGCTAGTGCAAGTATAAAGTGCAAATACGAGCCATACACAACACATTCCGAGAATACAACGAAAGACTTCGAGATATATTTAGTAAAAATAGTTCAAGTCTTGAAAGTAGTAACGAAGTAAGTAAGCACTTTGAAAACACTTCCAAATCTCTAAGTTTTGAAAACATTTGAGATTGAAAAGTTCTTCATTCCTCGAAAGTCATTTAGTGGTCACACCCCAAAGTTCATTTTTCAAAATACAAATCCGTTTAACAAAACACGGGTCCACGACCCAACCATTCCTATCACAAAACACAGGTCCACAACCCGATCATCCACTTCAATTCACTTACAAGGACACATTACACATAACACATTAATCCTATGCCATTCTAGCCAAGCACCAAGACTCGATATACAATGTCTCTCAACCCAAAGCACAAAGCATTGTGATACTCCTGACAATATCACAATTAACGAAAACATCGTCATCCTCAAGATGAAAAACCACAATCGGTAACCCGCGGCCGTACCCCTTAGTATCGACCCCGGACATCCCGTCGGACACTCCGGGTGGGAAACCACTTCCGCGGCCGTACCCCTTAGTATCGACCCCCAGACATCCCGTCGGACACTCCGGGTGGAAGTTCATCCACACACGCACCCAAGTCCACTTCCGCGGCCGTACCCCTTAGTATCGACCCCCAGACATCCCGTCGGACACTCCGGGTGGAAGGAACAACACACACACACGTTCCAAAATCACAGTTGCAAACCACAAGCCTCGAAGGTCAATCACAGTATATATAGTCGAGGTACCTTGCTAGAATGGCCAATTCATCCAACATATACTCACATATTCAGAACTAATACTATCAACAAGAAAGCACACTATTCCAACAGCACCGAACGGCACAACCAATATCACATAAATTCACACAATTCATCGATAACGACATGTCTCCATGTACAGCTTAAACAAAGGATTAAACTTCAAAACTTACCGACGACGTAATCACACACAATGGCATCACATGAAAGTATTACGATCTTATACTCAACATTAATACATGTATTCAATTAAGCATATTAATTCTTGGAACACACGAGTCGTCTTTAAGAAAACCATGATGGTAAATATATCGATACTTTTGAAAAAGATGGTTATGAATATTTATTTAGCACATATCGACGATTAACAACCATTATATCCACAAAACACGTAATGTATGGGCAAGATACTTGCCTCGATAATCGATACCGGACACTACAACAATCACGGCTCAGTCGGGACACCTCGAACACCTACGATTCTCCGGCGAAGACAAAGAATACGCCCACGATCGAAAAGCTTTAAGAAAACGACGAACGGAAGGGTTCCGACTCGAGTTCTTCGCAAGAATTCGACCCTAACAACATATAATGATATAAAGCCAATTTCAACACCATGAATACGAAGGAATTCATCCTAGTTCTACCCGTTGGGACAATTCATCGGACACCACGCGTGCATAAGGAAAAGAAATCGGTCAACGGTGGAATAACGGGATTTCATCCCAACCAATAACAAGAAAACCAAGGGTTACGAGTATACTATCAAAATCTAACAACAACATCGGTAAATTCGAATTAAAACACAAGATCACCACCAAACCCTCCCCAAAATCATACTAGGATTGAAGGAGTTCTTACCTCTTGAAGATTCAATCCCTATAATCCGAAGAACACGTGCTAAATCCACAATCCGAGCTAAACGATCGAAGGAGGATGAAGAAAATAAAACACTCAAATGATTTGTGAAGGAAAAATCCTCCCTCAGGCTTTCTCTCTCGGATGCAGGTGGAGAAAAGGGAAAAAATGAGCTGGAAAGCCTAAAAAACGAATTTATAGGGCGGACAGACTCGACCGTGTCCGACATGACACGGTCGTGGCGCGCAATCGGCCGGCAGGGACTCGACCGTGTCCTGCATGACACGGTCGTGTCGCGAAGGGGCGCTCGGCATTGACTCGACCGTGTCCTGGAACACGGTCGGGCCTCTGGGCAGTAGCTTCCGGCTTATCCGGGCGAGTACGGCACGGGCCGTGTCGGACGACACGGCCGAGTCCGGTCGGCAGTGATCGGCCAACTGAGCGGGTGAGCTAAAACGACCATAACTCTCTCGTCCGGACTCCGATTGACTCACCGTTTGAACCATTGGAAAGCTAATTCGATGCTATATAATATTGCAAAGATTTAGAATTTTTGGCTTTACCAAAAATTAATGGTGATCTAACAAAGTCGAACTCCCACGTGAAAAAGTCGATTAAGGACACGGAACTCAACAAAACGACACCGAAACGAACTCGGATGACAAAAAGTGCACAATTAATCATTCTCGGAATGACGAAACGGTCATGATAGAGTTGTCAAAACGAACTTCCTCCGAAAAAAGAAAATTACCGAAATTCGAAATTGCGGATATTACATTCTACCCTCCTTAAAAGAAGTTTCGTCCCGAAACTTAAAACAAGTAGGGAGAAGCAATATCCCGCCAGGAAAACTCAATGAGATACGCAAGAAACGCGTAACTAATGCCAAACGGCGAAACGTTACATACAACGCAACGGAATATACGGTGTGAAAACACGCTCCACGACGACCAACACAACGCCGCCGTTGGGGATATAATAAAACCAACAAGTGACAAGTGTCATCAAATGGATAATACAATCAAGTCAATTATCCGAACAATCACAAAACACAACGAACGAAAATCAATACGATTGACCAACCCAACGGTACATCAATCAAAACGCAAGCCAATCGCTGAACAAATACGGAATTCCACCGCCCAAGGGTTGGAAGATCGAAAACGAGACTAATTTTCCGAACTTGGAAAGGTCACAACGATATATAGATCAATTTGGGACAATATCAGAACTCGTTCGAATGACAAATGTGGGAAACAACACCAGGTCAGAAGCATCAACGAACACAGTCGAGTCGATACGGTTGGACGAAACAGAAAAGAAAGAAAGAAAAAATGTGGGTATTAAATCATATCACCTTTAAAAGAGGTTTCGTCCCGAAACCTAAACAACGAAAACGAAGTGCTGGAATAGCAACCTTCCCGACCATATCCTCTTGGTCCACATCCGATCTTCATGGCCATTAGTATCGTGGTCACGATCAAGTCCTCGATCCATCGGCATACTAAGCGGATTCCCACTAAATACGATTGCACAACTTCGCAAAATATTATACTAAAGTACCAACTCAGCACGACATATCACATAAAGGTAGCCAATAACAACTCGAAAAGAAAATCCACGAGGTATCCTTTTAAAGGAAATCTTTTGAAAATCCTAGGATTTGTATGGCATTTAAAATAAACTTTAAAAGTACTTTTGGTACCTCGGGTTGTTTCATCAAAACTTGTAAACAAAATACTTTAACCGACTCATTTGAAATCATTTAAAGTCATCATGCCCCTACGTATCATCATCACCGTTAACAACTAACAAGTTAACCATGCAAGATCATCAAATCATTCTTACATACTCTAACATTTCCAAATCCGAGTTTAAACTTTACATCGAGTGAGATTTTTCATCTTTCACTATATATTTTTGAAAATAAAAATCGCATTGGTTGTTGAAATAAAATATTTTTATGGTGTGAAAGATTTTTGAAAATCATTCACTCGAATTATTTGAAAATACAATAATACGTTAAAAATCATTTTCGAAAATTTTCCCAACACTTCACAAACATCAACGACGGTAATATTTTACAAAATGTCTATATGTACTTTAAAACAACTCTTTCAAATACCATCGAGGTTTTATTTGAGAATCCAAGGCCGGCTTGACAATTCCAAATAATTTTCAAAGTATACACGGAGCCGCCGATTAATCGAACCGTCAAAACTTTGTGAAGTTTCCAGGAAAGTGTTTTTGAACACACACAGCAGACATAATTTATCAATTCATCAACCACAATCAAATATCACCTAGCAATACGAAAAGTCTTAACACGCATTCACGCACAACTGTTGTTATCACTAGACACCACGTAGAGAATACAACTACAGGTGATTGGCCGCAAAAGTTAGACCTGACGGCTATAATGCGGCTCCATAGCCTCTGCCCAGGTTGATTAGCGTGCGTTACAACAAAGATTAACGTGCGCTAAACACGCCATGTTAGCGCGTGTTAGGCTCGTACTAAGCCTGTGCTAACTGCTCTAATCACCAACACGATTGCAAACATATATGAGGTAATACTAGACTCGAAGGTTACAAGTAAGCAACAACATACAAGTCTAAATGTCATCGACTCACATAATTATAACATCTCACAAGCAACCATCAAAAGAAAATCATCCTACAAAAATGAAAATTTTTCTTCTCAATATAGAGGACTATCTCAACACATACATACCGATGGACTCAACATTCACGTTACTATTTTAATTTTAAAACTGGCACCACTGCTCAACAACGAGGGCATCATCAATACGCATCTTTTGACCAACATTCATGAAACCGAAAAGTTACAAACGAGTCACGTCTTGAGTATATTTTGAAGACCTTATTTGAGTTAAAAACTCGAGTTTTGAAAACTTATAGTACACAAAGGGAAAAGAATTATCAATAATTCGAGTTTTAACGTTCATCCTTGTGGTCAACATACGAAAATCAACTTTTTCCTCCTCGAGGGCATTTTAAAATTTTACGTGACTCCGAAAGGATTCAAAACTTAAAATTCCAAGGTTTATACTCTTGTAGGAAAATGATTTATACAAGGATACATTCAAGAATATCATTCTACATTTAGCGCAAAACGGAATCAACAAATATATGTCACTTACTCACGATGCATCTTCAAATATTAACTACATAACACAAAATCACACAGCTCGTATAGCTCGTGGTACAACATGTAGTAGGGAGACTTACATCCACAGATCGCACGAAGATGATGGCCGCACCTTGATACTAATCACGGCCGACATCCTGCATTTACGTCGCGACACGATTGATCGGACAAAATCGACAAAACAAGACTCAACAACACATAACTCGACCCGACAGCCTAGGTTTCCTCAACCTAAGCTCCGATACCATAAATGTAACACCCCGCATCAAACCGGAATATTACACGCCGCACACCCTCTCCGTGAGGATCCACCAGGCTAGACATCAACACAACACATTACATTACATACTGATGAATCAAAATAACGAATCAATAGACCGATTTGGTCTTCCGTCACTGACTTACAAATCAAAATACATAAACTCATCCAGACTCATACACATGCAAGGGTAAAATACTTGCAACGCATAACAATAAGACAAATGGAAAAGACAATACAATGGACTCGACTAATCAAGTCAAAGCGGCCTTCGTGTGATTAGTATCATTCGTCTTTCATCATCCCTCGTGCCGATCCTGTGTCTTGCTCCCGACAACCTGCATGTACCTGGACACAATACAGATATCCACCCCCCGATTACTCGGGGGTTAGCAAAACTCCACTGTTTCGCTAGTGCAAGTATAAAGTGCAAATACGAGCCATACACAACACATTCCGAGAATACAACGAAAGACTTCCCGAGATATATTTAGTAAAAAAATAGTTCAAGTCTTGAAAGTAGTAACGAAGTAAGTAAGCACTTTGAAAACACTTCCAAATCTCGGAAGTTTTGAAAACATTTGAGATTGAAAAGTTCTTCATTCCTCGAAAGTCATTTAGGGTCACAGCCCCAAAGTTCATTTTTCAAAATACAAATCCGTTTAACAAAACACGGGGTCCACGACCCAACCATTCCGGTCACAAAACACAGGGTCCACAACCCGATCATCCACTTCAATTCACTTACAAGGACACATTACACATAACACATTAATCCTATGCCATTCTAGCCAAGCACCAAGACTCGATATACAATGTCTCTCAACCCCGAGCACAAAGCATTGTGATACTCTGGACAATATCACAATTAATGAAAACATCGTCATCCTCAAGATGAAAAACCACAACTGGTAACCCGCGGCCGTACCCCTTAGTATCGACCCCCAGACATCCCGTCGGACACTCCGGGTGGGAAACCACTTCCGCGGCCGTACCCCTTAGTATCGACCCCCAGACATCCCGTCGGACACTCCGGGTGGAAGTTCATCCACACACGCACCCAAGTCCACTTCCGCGGCCGTACCCCTTAGTATCGACCCCCAGACATCCCGTCGGACACTCCGGGTGGAAGGAACAACACACACACACGTTCCAAAATCACAGTTGCAAACCACAAGCCTCGAAGGTCAATCACAGTATATATAGTCGAGGTACCTTGCTAGAATGGCCAATTCATCCAACATATACTCACATATTCAGAACTAATACTATCAACAAGAAAGCACACTATTCCAACAGCACCGAACGGCACAACCAATATCACATAAATTCACACAATTCATCGATAACGACATGTCTCCATGTACAGCTTAAACAAAGGATTAAACTTCAAAACTTACCGACGACGTAATCACACACAATGGCATCACACGAAAGTATTACGATCTTATACTCAACATTAATACATGTATTCAATTAAGCATATTAATTCTTGGAACACACGAGTCGTCTTTAAGAAAACCATGATGGTAAATATATCGATACTTTTGAAAAAGATGGTTATGAATATTTATTTAGCACATATCGACGATTAACAACCATTATATCCACAAAACACGTAATGTATGGGCAAGATACTTGCCTCGATAATCGATACCGGACACTACAACAATCACGGCTCAGTCGGGACACCTCGAACACCTACGATTCTCCGGCGAAGACAAAGAATACGCCCACGATCGAAAAGCTTTAAGAAAACGACGAACGGAAGGGTTCCGACTCGAGTTCTTCGCAAGAATTCGACCCTAACAACATATAATGATATAAAACCAATTTCAACACCATGAATACGAAGGAATTCATCCTAGTTCTACCCGTTGGGACAATTCATCGGACACCACGCGTGCATAAGGAAAAGAAATCGGTCAACGGTGGAATAACGGGATTTCATCCCAACCAATAACAAGAAAACCAAGGGTTACGAGTATACTATCAAAATCTAACAACAACATCGGTAAATTCGAATTAAAACACAAGATCACCACCAAACCCTCCCCAAAATCATACTAGGATTGAAGGAGTTCTTACCTCTTGAAGATTCAATCCCTATAATCCGAAGAACACGTGCTAAATCCACAATCCGAGCTAAACGATCGAAGGAGGATGAAGAAAATAAAACACTCAAATGATTTGTGAAGGAAAAATCCTCCCTCATGCTTTCTCTCTCGGATGCAGGTGGAGAAAAGGGAAAAAATGAGCTGGAAAGCCTAAAAAACGAATTTATAGGGCGGACAGACTCGACCGTGTCCGACATGACACGGTCGTGGCGCGCAATCGGCCGGCAGGGACTCGACCGTGTCCTGCATGACACGGTCGTGTCGCGAAGGGGCGCTCGGCATTGACTCGACCGTGTCCTGGAACACGGTCGGGCCTCTGGGCAGTAGCTTCCGGCTTATCCGGGCGAGTACGGCACGGGCCGTGTCGGACGACACGGTCGAGTCCGGTCGGCAGTGATCGGCCAACTGAGCGGGTGAGCTAAAACGACCATAACTCTCTCGTCCGGACTCCGATTGACTCACCGTTTGAACCATTGGAAAGCTAATTCGATGCTCTATAATATTGCAAAGATTTAGAATTTTTGGCTTTACCAAAAATTAATGGTGATCTAACAAAGTCGAACTCCCACGTGAAAAAGTCGATTAAGGACACGGAACTCAACAAAACGACACCGAAACGAACTCGGATGACAAAAAGTGCACAATTAATCATTCTCGGAATGACGAAACGGTCGTGATGGAGTTGTCAAAACGAACTTCCTCCGAAAAAAAAGAAAATTACCGAAATTCGAAATTGCGGATATTACACTTCTGGCGTCGAGGAGTATCAACAAATATATTTTCTTCACATTCGATTTTAATTCTTTATGGTACATATACAGCTGGTATATGAGATTTCATCACTCCTTTGGCAATCAATAACTTGTTGACCTTCGTGTTCATAGTGCGTAAATTTAAATATCCAACCCAACGAGAATTTTCCGACTTTCTCTTATTTATATTTCATATCTCCCCCTAATATCGGAGATAGTTAGAATTGGATTATAAAATCAATCCTCTTCTGGAGGTGCACTAATAACAGATGGGGTGACCCAAATATTGTGCCTTTGGTACGGATACTTGAATTTGAAATTCATCGCAACATGATCATTGGATAAAATAATATATCGCTTATAATTAATTCGATACTCATTGAATAAAGCTCCTTTTAGAGCCGACAATAAGAATATTGCCATATGAAATTATACCAATCCTTCGGGGATTGTCTTTCAATTCTTCAAGTAGAAATTGAACAAATCAATATGACATAAAGTTATGTATTTTTCATTTGAAATAAATACATGCAACTTTAAATGTAAATTGCTCACCAAAAGCATGTATTTTTCTTCAAGAATATTAATTGTGCTAACTCATGAGCAACAATTTAAATCAAAGATAATCATATATTACCGAAAATATGAAGTACTCATCAAGAGTATGTGATATTCTTCAAAAGTATCAATTATGCTACCTTGTGAGCAACAATTTATAAGCATATAACACCCAAAATATAAATTACTCTAAAGAGTATGTAAATATTAATTGAAAATATTAATTGTGCTATGTCATGAGCAACAATTTATATCAAGATGGTGATAATAAAAGCAATTCAATAACACAAAGCCATATAGAAAATATTCAAAATAATGCCTTTTTTTGTTTAATATTCTTCAGGAATATTAACATTAATTGATGTGTTTATCATAAATATGTCATAAAAATATGACTATATGTCGTTGTGTTTTATCAAGAACATCAACAATTTATTTTTAATAATCTTCCGGATTATTAAAATTACAAGTTCATGTTTCTTTAGGAAACCATGAAAATATATTATTGTAATGTATTAAAAGAATCATTACAAATAATTTTATATCAATGATACAAGTATTATCATCAATATAATATGTAATAACTATCGTTATTACTCTTCTTCCAGAAGAAAGTGTAATAATTATTATGCAATTAATCCAACATCTATAAAATGTTGATGAAAATTGGTCAACTCAAAATAATATAATTTTAAGTGTATAAATGTACTTCATGATATTTACTAGTAATTTGTGATATAATATAATTTTAAGTGTATAAATGTACTTCATGATATTTACTAGTAATTTGTGATATTTATCATACAATATGTGTGAATTTGCATTAATATATCTTCAGGATATATATCATAAATAAACATATAGTTAAATAAAATATAAAAATAATATAAATAGACTTTAACACCAAACACGTAAAATTTAAACATGTAAATATTGAAAGTATTGGGATTAGTAGACTTGTGGTCTAATAAGTGGTGAATTTTATACATCATTTACATTGATATTTTCTCTATTACCAATTTCTTTTCTTCAGAAATTGTATATGGCATTTGTCTCACTTGTTATCGCAGAATCATACATATTTCAGGTGATAGTTTATAAATCCATAGATATATCGATACTTAGAAGATAATAATGCATAATCTTCGACCCTGTAGGAAGGAATTTAGTGGTTTTTCAGGAACTGTCAATAAATTTAGCATTACCTTTTTTTTTTCATACGAAAAGTATCATTCTAGAGATATCATGCATATTTGCACTTTGATGAGAATAAATCATGACCACTATTTAATCCCAAGAACTTGACATTCTATTCACAAAAAGAAGAAATAAGGTAAGCCAAGAATTTGAATGATACAAATATCTTCAGGATATTTGACCCTTTTATCACTAATTATATAGCAACGATCAATTCAAATCAAACTTCAGGTATGACATCATATCTTATATTGATAAAAACTCACAATATATCATAAGAGATAATAAAATATTAAACTACACAATATATAAGATTAGATATTGACATATAATCTTAAGATTATCATTTTCGTGTCCTTATCATTAACAGTTGATATATCAACTCCACGAGATAAAATTTATAAATAATTATCCCCTACAAGGATAAACTCTAAATTTTATCTACTCCGGGAGATAAAATTTAAGCCATGTAATATTGAAATTTTTAATGTAATATTGTTCACTTCCGGGAACAACTTGATAGGAATATTCGACCACTCACTAATCTTGCTACTATTGGAGCACAGTCGGATTATGATTGTGGAGTATATCATATCTTGCACAATCTCGATAGAGAATATTCTCAAATCATATTAATATTTTTTATTTGAGATATAAGTTATATTTTCCTTCAAGGATAATATCATGCTACATCAAGAGCATAATGATTTAATTATGTTATTATATTTATAAGTAACAAACCAATATTCTTCAGGAATATTGTATCATCACATAATTCATGTATAAATAAGAATTATTCATTTAGGATAGTAATATTCTTCAAGAATATTATAATTAATTGTGCTACTTCGGGAGCAATAATTTTAAGATTCGTAACTGAATATACAAAGGAAAATAAAATAGTACGAGAATTAAAAGGCTCGGAATAACTAAATTAAAATAATTGCTTCTTCAAGAGCACTTACAATATTCATCAGGAATATTATTTTGTGTTTTTCATTAGGAATTTACACAAATTATTAGATCTCATAGTGTTCTTCATGAGCACATCATATTCAACTAGAATCTGATGAGATAACATTGTGCTTCTTCAAGAATTACAATAAATCTTTTAACTTAATAATCTTCTGGATTATTAAGTATTGTTGAATCGTGTTTCTTCTGGAAACACAGAGGAATATTGTTGGGAAAACAAAAACCCTGTATCGAAACAGCCGGGATATTCAATCCCTGTATCGAATAGTATTTGTTAAGAGGTTTTGACATATATGCTAATCTACATACAGTAAAGGAAACTGTATCGAAGTGTTACGGCATCAACCTGTATCGAAGACCTGTCTCGAATCCAGCATATAGTGGAACCCTTCAGTACAGCAAAGAAGTCTTATAAAGACCAAGTATGGAATGTAATATCTGTATTTTTCTTTCCCTTGTATTTTCGTTTTTGGTGTATTTCTCGATCGTAGTGACCCTCGTGTACTTTTCAGCGTGTCCTTCCTGTCAAACTGTTGAACTATATTCTTGTTATTGTTGTGCGAACCGCCGTTTCGGGGTTGCCGTGGATCCATTTCGTGTTATTAGTCCCCAAATATTGATTCCTATCGTTTTATTCTCTTTCCGGATCATTTTTATCATTTTGGGACCCAAAAAGGGGTGTGGGCCGCGGCACAAGGTGCGTGCGCCGCGGCACACAAATTTCTCCAATGTTGGTCGGGCAATGCATGCGTGTGCCGCGGCACACCCATCCGTGCCGCGGCACGGCGCCAGTGCCGCGGCACACTGTCCGTGCCGCGGCACACTCGTGTGTCTTCCGCGACCAAAACCCAGTATGCGTGTGCCGCGGCACACGCAGCCGTGCCGCGGCACAATGCTAAAACACAGGAGTAGATTTTCGGCTGTGCCGCGGCACACTTCTGGCGTGCCGCGGCACACGAAGCGGTAATTGCGCAGACTCGTCCTTATTAGACGAGATCGGTCGTCTCCTTCCCCATTTTTCCACTGCATCGCGAGAGAAAGGATATAGAGGGGGAGAGTTCTTCATCCGGGGGTCGATTTTCATCATTCCTTTTCGGTTGTGAGGCTCGGATAATCAATCTAACGCGTGTTCTACGGATCTTTGTTCTTGAATCTCCAAAGGTAATGTTCTAAAACCCTATTTCGATTAATTTGGGGGTTTTGGGATTTTTTTCCGATTAGTTCCGTTTCGTTGATGGATTCATGATGAATATGATTAATCTTGTTGGTATTCTTAGTTTCCCTATGAATTCATGGTATATTTCGTGATTTTTACGGAATCGAGAGGGTTTGGTTGTGGTCCGCCCTCGTTGTTGTTTATATACGAATATACATGAATCGTAGGCGGGTTTCCGGGTGTATTCCATTTCCGTAATCGTCTAGAGTTGGTTGTGATTGTGCTATTCGAATCATTAGGTTCATTCTCGTCGGTTCCTCACGGTCGTGCTTGATTCTTCCGTTCCGTTCGTGTCGTCGTCTATTTAATCGAGGCAAGTATCCTTATGAACTTACAATCTTGACATAGTAGTTTTGTATGAGAAATTGTGTGTGTGTGTATGCTCACTACGGGTTAGACTCGACGGGGTCTCGGTAGGATGGTTCACTACGTTTGTGTATCGACTATCGCGAACTAAACAAGGTGACCATCAAGAACAAGTATCCTTTGCCGAGAATTGATGACTTGTTCGATCAGTTGCAGGGAGCTGCGGTATTCTCGAAAATTGATTTGAAATCGGGGTACTATCAGCTCCGGGTGAGAGAGTCCGATGTCCGAAAAGCGACCTTTCGGACGAGGTACGGACATTATGAGTTCGTAGTCATGCCTTTCGGGTTAACTAATGCGCCGGCGGTGTTCATGCAATTGATGAACAAAGTTTTTATCGAGTATTTGGATAAGTGCGTCGTCGTCTTTATTGACGATATTCTTATTTACTCGAGGAATGAGGAAGAGCATGCCCATCATTTGTGGGTAGTATTAGACATTTTGAGGACCGAGCAACTCTATGCAAAGTTCTCGAAATGTGAGTTCTGGCTGAAGGAAGTGATGTTTTTAGGTCACGTGATTTCAGCCGAGGGGGTTCGTATGGATCCGCAGAAGATTGAGGCCGTATTGGATTGGGCACCGCCCAAGAATGTGAAGGAGCTCCGTAGTTTCTTGGGTTTGGCTGGCTACTACCGTAGGTTCGTCGAGGGTTTCTCGAAACTGGCTCGGCCACTTACGCAGTTGCTCCAGAAATCCGAGAAGTTCGTCTGGAATGACGAGAGTCAGTCGAGTTTTGAGGAGCTGAAGAAGCGTTTGACTTCAGCCCCGGTTTTGGCGTTGCCATGTGGTAACGAGGGTTTTGCCGTTTATAGCGATGCTTCGGGTCAGGGTCTTGGGTGCGTATTAATGCAGCACGGTAAGACCATTGCCTTTGCATCGAGACAGTTGAGGCCGTATGAGCTTAACTACCCTACTCATGATTTGGAGTTAGCGGCAGTCGTTTTTGCGCTCAAGATTTGGCGTCATTATCTTTTCGGCTCTGCATGTCAGATTTTTACCGATCATAAAAGTCTGAAATACATATTTACTCAGCGGGAGTTGAATATGAGGCAGAGGAGGTGGTTAGAGTTGATTAAGGATTATGACCTCGAAATCCTTTATCATCCGGGCAAGGCGAACGTCGTGGCCGACGCCTTGAGTCGGAAACCGATTGCATTGCGATCGCTTGAGATCCTTACGTCTCAGTTCGAGCTTCGGCGATCTTTAATCGAGTTAGATGTTGAAGTTTTGTTGCCTGGAGCCGTCGGGCAACTTTGTGCTTTAGAGATTTCATCATCTTTGATCGATGAAATTAAGCTGAAGCAATCAGAGGATCCGATGATTACTCAAATCCGAGAGAACGTTCTTAAGGGAAAGTCTCCTGGGTTTGTGATTCACGAGGATGGTATTTTGAGATTTCAGAGTCGGCTTTGTGTGCCGAACGACTCAGAGTTGAGGCAGAGTATCTTACGGGAGGCCCATGCTACACCTTATTCCGTTCATCCTGGTTCGAGTAAGATGTACAAGGACCTGAGAAGAAATTTCTGGTGGAATGATATGAAGGATGAGGTCGCACAGTTTGTAGCGAGATGTTTGACTTGTAAGCAGGTCAAGATCGAGCATCGGCCGACCAAGTTATTGCAGTCACTTCCCGTTCCGGAATGGAAATGGGAAGATATATCGATGGATTTCGTTACGAGTTTGCCGAGATCGAGGTCAGGCATGAATATGGTATGGGTGATTGTTGATCGCCTGACCAAGTCGGCACATTTTCTGGGCATCAAGGATACTTGGGGCCCAGAGAAGTTAGCTCATGTGTTTATCGCGCAGATTGTGAGACTTCACGGTACTCCGAAGTCTATCATTTCGGATCGTGACGGCCGTTTTGTATCGCACTTCTGGCAGGCGGTGTATAAGGCGTTGGGTACCCGTTTACATTTGAGTACCTCTTTTCATCCCCAGTCAGATGGACAGTCGGAACGCACTATCCAGACATTCGAGGATTTGTTGCGTGCTTGTGCTCTCGATTGGAGTAGAGACTGGGAGGAGCATTTGCCATTGATCGAATTCACGTACAACAACAGTTGGCACGCGTCGATTCGGATGGCACCGTATGAGGCACTTTACGGGCGGCGATGTCGATCACCGATCTGTTGGAATGAGGCGTCCGATTTGGTCGGGACCGAGCCGGATGTTGTTTTAGAGACGAGGCGGAAGATAGAGTTAATTCGAGAACGGATGTTGACTGCCCAGAGTCGACAGAAGTCATATGCCGACGTCCGTCGTCGACCTTTGGAATTCGAGGTGGGAGACCACGTTTTGCTAAAGGTGTCGCCGACGAAGGGAGTTTTTCGTTTCGGGAAGAAAGGAAAGTTGAGTCCGAGATTTATCGGCCCCTTTGAGATCCTCGAGCGAGTAGGTGAATTGGCGTACCGTTTGGCGTTACCTCCGGCCTTGAGTCATGTTCATAGCGTTTTCCATGTTTCCTAGTTGAGGAAATATGTCCCGGATCCTAGTCACGTCATCGATTATGGCGAGATTGATATTGCTGAAGATATTACTTTTGAGGAGCGTCCTTTGAAGATTTTGGAGCATCGTGAGAAACGATTGAGGCATAAGACCATACCTTTGGTCAAGGTGCAGTGGTCGAGACACGGTGTCGAGGAAGCAACTTGGGAAACCGAGGATAGCATGCGTGCTAGGTACCCGGAGTTGTTTGTTTCTTAAGTTTCGGGACGAAACTTATTTTTAGAGGGGTACAATGTAATATCCGTATTTTTCTTTCCCTTGTATTTTCGTTTTTGGTGTATTTCTCGATCGTAGTGACCCTCGTGTACTTTTCAGCGTGTCCTTCCTGTCAAACTGTTGAACTATATTCTTGTTATTGTTGTGCGAACCGCCGTTTCGGGGTTGCCGTGGATCCATTTCATGATATTAGTCCCCAAATATTGATTCCTATCGTTTTATTCTCTTTCCGGATCATTTTTATCATTTTGGGACCCAAAAAGGGGTGTGGGCCGCGGCACAAGGTGCGTGCGCCGCAGCACACAAATTTCTCCAATGTTGGTTGGGCAATCTGTACTGTGTGCCGCGGCACACCCATCGTGCCGCGGCACACACCGCGAGCCAGTGCGCGGCACACACTGTCGTGCGGCACACTCGTGTGTCTTCGCGACCAAAACCCAGTATGCGTGTCCGCGGCATACGCAGTATGCGCGGCACAATGCTAAAACACAGGAGTAGATTTTCGGCCTGTGCCGCGGCACACTTCTGCTGTGCCGCGGCACACGAAGCGGTAATTGCGCAGACTCGTCCTTATTAGACGAGATCGGTCGTCTCCTTCCCCATTTTTCCACTGCATCGCGAGAGAAAGGATATAGAGGGGGAGAGTTCTTCATCCGGGGGTCGATTTTCATCATTCCTTTTCGGTTGTGAGGCTCGGATAATCAATCTAACGCGTGTTCTACGGATCTTTGTTCTTGAATCTCCAAAGGTAATGTTCTAAAACCCTATTTCGATTAATTTGGGGGTTTTGGGATTTTCTTCCGATTAGTTCCGTTTCGTTGATGGATTCATGATGAATATGATTAATCTTGTTGGTATTCTTAGTTTCCCTACGAATTCATGGTATATTTCGTGATTTTTACGGAATCGAGAGGGTTTGGTTGTGGTCCGCCCTCGTTGTTGTTTATATACGAATATACATGAATCGTAGGCGGGTTTCCGGGTGTATTCCATTTCCGTAATCGTCTAGAGTTGGTTGTGATTGTGCTATTCGAATCGTTAGGTTCATTCTCGTCGGTTCCTCACGGTCGTGCTTGATTCTTCCGTTCCGTTCGTGTCGTCGTCTATTTAATCGAGGCAAGTATCCTTATGAACTTACAATCTTGACATAGTAGTTTTGTATGAGAAATTGTGTGTGTGTGTGTATGCTCACTACGGGTTAGACTCGACGGGGTCTCGGTAGGGGTCCACGGAGGTGTGGATCGACGAGCTTTGCTTTTAACCACTACGGGTTAGATCCGACGGGGTCTCGGTAGGGGTCCACGGAGGTGTGGATCGACGGTTAATTGTGGTGAATTTTACAAATGTGATTTGATACTGGCATTTCCGGAAATGAGTGTTTTCGAACGGTTTTCCTTATTGCATGCATTACTATATGTGTAAGATGTAAGTTGTTCATCTGGTTACTTGTACTAGCGTAATTGCTAACCCCTCTGGGGACCCGTTTTGGGGAAATTCGTTTTATGAATTTCAGGTCAGGTTCATCGGGACGAGCGCTGGACCGATTACGGATGATGGCCATGCGTGATGATTGTGCATAAGTGACGTCTTAATGTCTTTTTGTCTTTTCATCTTTTGTGGCTTTTGAACTAATAGTTGTACTCGAGTACTTAAGAGTTCTTGTTCGTCCGGATTGTATTGTTGCCTTTATGTTTGTGTTGATTGATGATGTTATGTTTGACCGGTTGAACCGGGTGGTTTATTCTGTGTTGCGTCTTTATGACATGGTGTTGGTTTGTCGTTTATGTGAGTCGATGAGTATGATGTTGTTCAGCCTGGTGGGTCCCATATAGGGATTCACAGCGCTGTAATATACCTCGAATATCTTGAGGGTGTTACATGGAAACTGTCTCGAATCACCAATACAGTTATCTTCCATACAGCTTTCAACAGGACAAGAAGGAATCTTCAGAAGTCAAGTCCCGTTGAATAAAGAAATATTTAAATACTCAAGGATAAAGTATTTAAATACTGTGAGTCAACAGATCTTCAAATCCCGCTAAATCCGGATCGTGCTTTTAATCCCGTTGGAACGGAATCTTGCTCAACGGATACATCTCAACGGATATATATTTCAGAGACTATATATATCTCATGAAGGCATTGAAGATCACTTACCGAAACCGAATGTAATATCCGCAATTTTCGATTTCCGGTAATTTCTTTTTTCAGCGGAAGTCCATTTTGACGACTCGCTCATGACCGTTTCATCATTTTGAGAATGATTAATTCTGCACTTTTTGACATCCGAGTTCGTTTCGGTGTCGTTTTGTTGAGTTCCGTGCTTTTTAGCGACTTTTCCACGCTTGAGTTCGATTCTTGCGAATCTCGTTCGAAACTGCTGTTTCGAGTTTCCTGTAAGTCCGTTTAACTTCGTTAGACGTGTTGTGAACTTCGGTTTGGTTATTCGATCACGTATCGTGATTTCCGGGCGTTTTGGGCCATTTTGTAATTTCTTAAAAGTTACGGGTATCCGTATCTGTAATTGTTGTCTCGACCCGTTTCTTGGTCGCGTATAATTAATTATTGCATTATGTTTTCATTTCGGGTCGTTGATGTCGTCCGCGAACTTTTCGTCGTGTTCATTCCGTGCGTTTACGGAAATCGAGTCGTCGAGCCCTGGTGTTCGAGCACTGGCCGGACGGTTGCGGGACTGGCCGGACGATTGCGGGCACCGGCCGGACGGGTGCGGCAGGAACCGGCGTAGCGCACACTACGGCCAGAAGGCTGCGCGTGCTAACCGGCAGGTGTAGAGCACGCTATCAGCTGGCCTAACGCACGCTATCGGGTCTGGACAGTGGAGTCCAGGGGTTCTGGAATCGGTTAGGCTCGGCAGGTAGCGCACGCTACTGTCGGGCATTGTGCACGCTACGACCGGCAGGTAGCGCGCGCTACGGCCGGAAGGCTGCGCACGCTACCTGGCCGAGTCAGTAGGGCAGTGTGGGCACCGGATCGCGGCTGGCCGATAGCGCACGCTAGCTAGGCAGCCTAGCGCGCGCTAGTCCGGCCCAGTATAAATGTGACAGAGCAGTCACATTTCCTCTCGTTTTTCATTTCCTCCCTTTCTCTTCCACGGCTGGAGACCTGGAGGTATTCGAGCCATGATGTTTGTCAACAAATCCACGAAGTTCTTGAGTTCATAACATCAATCAATCATCCGTTATCATCATTTGATCCAGCGAATCAAGGTAATCTTACCTTAGAACCCTAATTTCGTGAATTTGGGGTTTTTTGCATTTTTGTCCGATTCGTTCCGTGTTGTTGATTAATTCATGATGGGTATGATTAATCTTGGTAGTATTCTTGTGTTTAACATCATTTAATCCATTGTTCTTCGTCGAATCGAAGTATATTTCTTGATTTCCTTCGAATCGACTTTTTGGGGGATTTGTTCTCGATCTCGTTTTTCATCCATTTTTGATGAATCGATTGTGGTTAAATGATGTTTTTAAACACATTCTATGGATTTTATATCCATATTTCAACTTGGAATTCAGTTTTTGTGTTTTGTCGGGACGAATCGTGTTCTTGGCCGTTTTGGGGGAAATCCTTAAACCTTCGTCATTTGTTCTTTGAATTCAGCGGCTTTGGGTCGTACTTTGGAATTCATTTTCGTTGTTATTGTTTTTGTTCGTAGTTCATTGTTGTGGATTGTCGTTCGGTGGAGTCGTCGAGTTCGTAGTCGGTTCGTGCCAACCTACTTCGGCCGATTCTTCGCGTTGTTCTTATTCGAGGCAAGTACCTTGTTCATACGCTTCTCGTTTTGTGGATATGATTGATCGGTGGTCGTCTTGGTGTGTTTGTTTGGTTATTTTAAAAATGAATTTCCAAAAGTTTTCGGTTTGGCCTCGTTAAAGGCTCTCTTTCAAAACGCGTGTGTGTTTTGTGAACGTTGTGTTTTGGGAATTGATTATTTTGAACGTTGAAGGCTTTGATGATATCCCTGTTGGGAAAACAAGAACCCTGTATCGAAACAACCGGGATATCCAGTCCCTGTATCGAATAGTTTTTGATAAAGAGGTTTTGACATATATGCCAATCCGCATACAATAAAGGAAACTGTATCGAAGTATTGAGGCATCATCCTGTATCGAAGACCTGCCTCAAATCAGCATATAAGAGAAGCCCTTCAGTACAGCAAGAAGTCTTATAAAAGACCAAGTATGGAAACTGTCTCGAATCTCCAAAACAGTTATCTTCCATACAGTTCACAACAGGACAAAGAAGGAATCTTCAGAAGTCAAGTCCCGTTGAATAAAGAAGTATTAAATACTCAAGGATAAAGTATTTTCAGTCAACAGATCTTCAAATCCCGCTAAATCCGGATCGTGTTATAATCCCGTTGGAATGGAATCTCACCCAAACGGATACTTATCAACGGTTATATATTTCAGAGACTATATATATCATATCTAGGCACTGAAGATCAACAACTCACCAATAACCCAAGCTATCGAAGTTATCCTAATCTATCAAAGTTATCATCAGAGCAAAACATATCTCCAAAGCTTATTGCAACTCAGAACTAAAGAGATATACAGTGCTCATCATCCTGAACAACACTTCATCAGCTGAAAGCTCTTAAAGTCAAAGTTGTTGTTCACCATCTGTTCTCTACTTTGAACAAACCCAGATCATACATGTGGGTGAGAAATCATGCTTCTCCGATCGTGTGTGAAGGATTTGCATTGAAGAAGACAAAGCTTCAGAACTGTGTGTGAAGAAGCAAGTCAAAGCATTAGCTTAAAACCAATCTGTGTGAACGGTTGAAGCTAAGATTTTTATATCAATCTGTGTGAACGATATATTGATTGTGTGTTGTTATAATTACGTAGCTGTGTACGTAGTAATTATAATAAACTTTTTACTCCTGTGTGGAGGACCAGTGGACGTAGAGGGGTTTACCTCGAACCACTTTAATTACTGTGTTATTTACCTTCAGTTTTTACTGTTTTATTTACTGTGATTATTTAAGTATACACTGTACACCTAGTTGTTGTATCCACAACAACTTACTGTATCTAAGACTTCCGCTACGCACTCAGATTTAAAATCCGTACAGTTTGTTGTTTAAACTTTTTCCCAAACTGTATCCAGTATACTTAGTGGCCAACAAGTGGTATCGGAGCGGTTGATTCTAAAAGGAATCAGTCGTATTTTTAACCGAATCAGATCCAAAATCACTTATTTTCAAAACAGTTTCTTTCATTTCTGTATTATCACATGGATACCTCTATGATTAACAAATTTCCTATGTTCTCTATTAACGAATTTGATGATTGGAGAATTAGGATGGAGGCTCATCTTGCAGCAATGCACGAAGAGATGATTTTTGTGATACAGGATGGTCCTATCAAGATCATGAAGGTAAACACGGCCGCAAGGATTGAAGGCCAAGCCCATGCTGAGATGCTCGATAAGGATCGCGAGCAATGGACCACAGATGAAAGAAAGCGAGCCAATCTCGACAATGTGTCTAAGAACACGTTATTTGTCACCCTTGACAAAGGCACGTTCTCAAAGGTAAAGAGCTGCAAAACAGCCAAAGAAATCTGGGATAAACTCAAGTTGATCTGTGAGGGAACTAAGCTCTCAAAAGAAAACAAGATTTCAAAACTGACTCAGCAATTTGAATCTTTTGAAATGAAACCAACTGAGACACTTGAGGAACTTGACCTCAGATTCACTGGTATTGTTGGTGAACTTGAAGCGTTGGGCAAAATTTATACCCAAAAGGAGAAGAACTTAAAAATTTTCAGATCTCTCCCAGCCCGATGGGACATTAAGACCACAGCTATGCGTGTATCTTGCAATCTTAATGAAATATCTACTTTTGATCTCTTCTCTGACCTCAAAGCTTTTGAGTATGATATTGTGAGAAGAGAGAAAGTCAAGAATCTCCTTCAAAAGTCACAAGACTAGCCGTATCAGATAAATCGACACGGCATGCCCGGCTCGTCGAAGTCTAGTCACAAGAATGCCGACGATGGCACGACATCCTGTCTCAAGATGAAATGGCGCTTCTCATGCATAAATTCAAAAAGTTCATCAAACAGTCTGGAAAGACTCCCTACAGGCCCAAACCTGTCCACAAGGTTAGTACCGAAACATCATCTGGTGATGCTAACCTATGCTATAATTGCAGGAAACCAGGGCATTATGTAAATAAATGTCCTCATCCCAAAGTCCAAAGGTTGCCAGAGGCCGAGCAACAAGAGAGAGATAAAAGAAGACGTGCTTGGAAAGACAAGCTCAAGGCCCTGATTGGAGAATCAGAAGCCTCCTCCACACCATCCAAATCAGAAGAATGTCTTCAGGTGGTCACTGAAAGTGATTCATCTGACGATGAGTTTGATGATAAAGCATATATGTGCTTTATGGCCAAGGACATTCCGGAAGGTGAAGACAGCGACGATGAGGTAAGCTCAACCTCAGCTATTCCGTCAAATGCATCTCATACTTTTGAAAATATGATGAATGAATTTAAAAACATTCAAAAGGCCCATGAGACATTGAAAACTGAGAACATCCAGCTTCAATTATCTAATTTAGAGCTGAAAGATGAAAATGACTTGCTGAAGATAAATTATGAAAATATGTCCCTTGACTGTGAAAGCAGCAAAGTCGATTTTGAAAAACTCATGGAGAGCAATCATCAACTTGCTCATGAACTAAGTGAGGTTAAAACTCACAACGAAAGCAAGACAAATGATTTGGTTCTACTTCAAGCCAAAATCACAACTCTCGAAAAGCGAGAAATTGAACTTGAGACCACTCTGAAATCGTTTGAGAAATCGTCCAAAAGAATGGAAGAAATTCTGAGCACTGGGCAAAATGCTCATGATAAAAGTGGCTTAGGATACAACTCATGTTCAAACAAAGGGAAAACTAGTACAGTGTTCGTCAAGAGTGTGGAACACATTCCAGAATCAGAAGATACCCCTAGTCCAGTGAAGGAACCTGCTGTACCGAGAAAACCGAAGGCTGCTATTCCGCCCCCGCAATCCTATTCCAGACAGCGGAATCATAAGCCGTTCCAACCTGTGAGGCGCACTCAACAGCATGCTCACAGAGCATATCAACAGCGCCAACAGCCGTTCAGAAGGAAGGCTGTATCCAACCACTAAAGGCCCGCACGGCAGTACTATCAGTACAGCACGTCGATGTATTGGATACAGGAATCCCGTTATTCATCGAGACAGCAGATGCCGGTTCAATATCAACAACAGCATTGGGAACCCAACTGGAGACCCATAAGGCAAGCTGTTAGGCCTAAGAAAATGGCTCCACCTCCTAGACGGCACTCGTACTGGATTAATAATAATAACCCTGAATTTTTCATGAATAATAATTATCATGGTTATAACAACTACGGATATGCTCCCCATAGATATCGCAACACTGTACCGAGTATGTCCTACAGTAAACCAATTGCTGCCAGGAAAACTTGGGTACCAAGAGGAACTAACAATCATGGACCCAAAAATCAAAGGGGACCTAAATCTACTTAATTTCTTTGTTACAGGACATTCTAGAGGAGGATACCTGGTACTTTGATAGTGGATGCTCTCGACACATGACCGGAGATAGAAGCAAGCTATCAGATTTTGTAGAAGGTCGCGGTCCAAAAGTTCGCTTCGGTGATAAATCAAAAGGAAGAACAAGAGGGAAAGGAACCCTTATTGTAGGAAAATTCAAAGTCACAGATGTTGCATATGTTGAAGGCTTACAATATAATCTACTTATTATTAGCCAGTTCTGTGATAAACAGTTCTCGGTGAAGTTCTATATAGATCGCTGTAGAGTCAAAAACATCCAAACCAAGGAAGTTGTGCTTACCGGAAGCAGATCAGGTAATATGTATATTGCTGACTGGAAGCCTATGAGCTCCTCAATTCCATGCTTTGTTGCCAAAGGCACTGCAAATCTTAGCTGGTTATGGCATAAGAGGATGTCTCAGGTCAACTTCAAGACAATCAACAAGCTCTCAAGACAGGGAATGGTCAGAGGTTTGCCAAATGTGTCATTCAAAAAGGACAGCGTCTGCGGACCATGTCAGAAAGGCAAGCAAATCAAGTCAACACTGAAGAGCAAATCATACCTTTCAACCCAAAGAGTGTTGGAAATGCTACACATGGATCTCTACGGTCCTGTAGACCCAGTAAGTTTGGGAGGTAATAAATACTGCATGGTTGTTGTTGATGATTATTCCATGTATGCTTGGACGATCTTTCTTAGCAAGAAGAAGGAAACAACATCAAAGCTGCCCGAGCTCCTGAGAAAGTTGCAAAATGAAAAGGCATCGAGTATCGTGTGCATTCGTTCCAACAGAGGTACAGAATTCACTAACCGCTTTATAGAGCAATACTGTTCGGAGAATGCAATACAGCACGAATACTCAGCTGCCCGTACACCTCAACAAAATGGTGTTGCCGAGCGAAAGAATAGGACGTTGAAAGAAGCAACAAGGACAATGATTGCCGCAAGCAAATTTCCACAGCGTTTCTGGGGTGAAGCAACCAATACAACATGCTACACTCAAAACCGCTGTATCGTCAACAAACACCACAACAAAACAGCATATGAGGTATGGAACAACAAAACTCCATTAGTTTCGTATTTCCACATTTTTGGATGCAGGTGTTATGTATTGAATAATGGGAAAGACCAACTTAGAACCTTTGATGAGAAATCAGATGAAGGAATATTCGTAGGATACTCCTCCGTCAGCAAAGCTTTTAGAATCTTTAACAAAAGGAAGCTGACGATTGAGGAATCAGTTCATGTAGTGTTCGACGAACCACATCATGACCCTACAGGAGTAGATGATATCACTCAAAACATTCACCATCTATCTATCTTGGATCCTCCAACTTTCATAGAACCTGTCGTTGATTTAGAAATCAACCCCGCAGCTGTAAGAATCGATGTAGATGAAGCCGACGCTGTACAAGCTGAAGCTGTATCTACAGAATCCTTCGATACAGTACGGGATCCTGAATTAGAACCCGACCGAAGATGGTTGAGAGATCACCCGCAAGAGCTGATCATTGGAAACATTAATGCCGGTGTTTCTACTCGTAGGAGAATACAGAGTACACAAGGAAATGTACTTTGTGCACAAGAAGAATCTGATGCTGAGGTTTCACAGTTTCCTGAATGGAAATCTCAATCCGAGCTTAGAAGACTCAATATGTGCACTATCAATGTATTCTTAGCCCAGTCCGAACCTGTTTCGACCATAGACGCTCTTAATAATTCTCATTGGATAACATCTATGGAAGAAGAGCTTAACGGTTTCGAAAGAAACAATGTATGGTATCTTGTACCCAGACCAACACATCAATCGGTTATAGGAACCAAATGGGTATTTCGAAACAAAAAGGATCGAAATGGACTTATCATAAGGAACAAATCCAGACTAGTCGTACAAGGCTATAGTCAGGAAGAAGGCATAGACTATGATGAAACCTTCGCCCCTGTAGCGAGACTAGAAGCCATCAGGATATTTCTAGCCTTTGCCGCCCATAAGAGTTTTATTGTATACCAAATGGATGTCAAAAGTGCTTTCCTGAATGGAGACCTTGCAGAAGAAGTTTATGTTGAACAACCACCAGGGTTTGCCAACACAGACGGTATCGACCTAGTTTACAGGCTAAGGAAAGCGCTGTACGGACTTAAACAAGCCCCTAGAGCACAGTACGAAACCCCGTCCCAAAGATCTAACCAACAACGGATTTGAGAAAGGTGCTGTGGACAAGACCTTGTTCAAGATACAGGAAGGTGATGACCTTCTTATTGTGCAAATCTATGTGGATGACATTATTTTTGGTTCAACTAACCTTGCTTTATGTCAAAGGTTCTCTCATCTCATGCAAAGTAAATTTGAAATGAGTATGATGGGGGAACTTAGTTATTTTCTAGGTTTGCAGGTAAAGCAGTTACCTACAGGTATTTTCATCAACCAAGAAAAATACAGCAAGGAGCTTCTCAACAAATTTGGAATGAGCACTTCCAAATCCTCGCCAACCCCCATGAGCACTTCCGTGCAAATTAGTGCTGATGAAGCCGGAAAGCCGTTTGACCAATCACTCTATAGGAAGCTCATTGGTTCGCTCCTGTACCTAACGGCTAGCAGGCCCGATATCCAGTTTGCTGTTGGAGTGTGTGCAAGATATCAAGTAGCACCAAAGGAATCACACTTCAATACAGCTAAACGAATCCTGAAGTACATTAAAGGAATAGTCGATGCAGGATTATGGTACCCTAAGGAAGGCGGATTCGATTTAGTTGGCTACAGCGACTCGGATCTCGGAGGCTGCAAGCTAGATAGGAAAAGTACAAGTGGAACTTGTCACTTTCTTGGACCTAGACTCGTTTCTTGGTTCAGTAAGAAGCAATTGGCTAACTCTATTTCCACAATTTGAATCGAATACTATCTGTCTTTGGTAGGCTTGTATGCAGATCCTTTGGATGCAGCAACAATTGTCAGATTATGGAATCGATGCTAGAGAGACTCCAATCATGTGTGATAGCACGAGTGCAATTGCAATCACGCACAATCCTGTCCTGCACTCGCGCACTAAGCATATCAACATGAAGCATCACTTTATAAGGAATCATGTCGAGAACAATGATGTTCGCCTAGAAAAAGTTCATACCGACGTTCAGCTGGCCGACATCTTCACCAAGCCGCTCGACACAGCAAGATTCAACATGCTCAGACAAGAATTGGGAATGCTACAGCCCGACTCCCTGTAAGTGATTTACTGCTTTTACTCAACAAATTGAGGGGGAATGCTGTAAGACCCAAGAATACAGTATCCAACGTTAATTATCTGTACACTCAGAACCGTCAATACAGCACTGTAGTGAACAAAGAAAAATGAATCCTACAGCTGACGTGTGCAATAATTAAGGGGGAATACAGTAGGACCCATGAATACAACATTAATCCTTAAGTTGCTGTATGGAATTTAAAACCTATATGTACCTTTTTAAGGGGTAACGTTGTATCGACGCGGAAACAACACATATTATAGGATTTCGATTCAGTATATATATATATATATATATATAATATTATATTATTTCTTTTCAAAATGATTTTTGTCCAAGTGACCTGTTTATGTCAAACGTCATTTACATTAAATGCCTTACACGACATCTGGACAACTGAATCTCAAAAGCCGCGATGTTTTAAATTGTTTATTGTTTTTAAACCGCCGTTTTAGGCATTTAGGGTATCAACTTATGTCAGAAGTGGGACCCGCTGATATCTTAAACATTTTAATGGATAAGTGTACCAGTTACACTCAGTCCATCTTAACCGTTGATTTCAAAAACCGGTTCCCATCCCTTAAAATCTGACCATTCGTACTCTGCAAAACCCTATTTCGCCGCCCAACTATAAAAGGACTGAATCTGCCATTAGAGACTCTTTACGCTTTCTGCATATTCAAGAGTTCTCCAGCAAAAACAGCCTACATACTTCTCTGCATTTTACTGCATATTTCGATTATT
Source organism: Orobanche coerulescens (assembly GCA_033398695.1). Lineage (NCBI taxonomy): Eukaryota > Viridiplantae > Streptophyta > Magnoliopsida > Lamiales > Orobanchaceae > Orobanche > Orobanche coerulescens. Next base: position 171,076,336 of record CM065811.1, read on the forward strand.
TTCTTGCACTTTTTCTTAAGAAATCATCAAATGGCTGGACAAACTTCTTCTCCTGCTCTGAAGAAAACTGCTAACATCATTGATGGCCGGATCTTTTCAAGATCTGTTATCATCGAGCGCATTCTGTCTGAAACCAATGACGCAGAACCCATGGAGTACATCATAACTCGACTTCGTCAACAAGGCCTTTATCGCTTTGGAAGTCAGACCGCTGATAAGTACGACGCCCATCTGGTTGAGGAATTTTACCTCAACACCGCCGTACGCTTCTTATCTTTGGCCCAAGGAGGTCATGTTGCTGACATCACCGCTACAGTCCAGGGAGTTGAGATCTGTATCAATAACGATCTGCTTCAGCACATCTACAGGCTACCCGCTGATGGCCTCACTATGGACCAACTTGAGACATTCGGGTCTCAAGAGCTAATCACTAAATTTTATGGACTGTTCACAGGCTCCAAAGTTGTCGACATGGTTCAGACTACATGTCACAAGAAAAATTTTTGTCTCCCATATGTATATCTTCATGATTTTTGCTGCAGGATAATTGAGAATCGAACCGGTGCGTTTGAAATGTGTACCAACCTAAGGTTCAGGATGATGGTGGCTATTCTGACCTGTGAAAAGGTCAATTGGTGCCAAATAATCCCGAAGCGCCTGCAAGATGAGGTGTGCAAGCCGGCCACCCAGAAGAGATCTTTTGGTTTGATGTTAAACCATATCCTGACAAAATGCGGACTGACACAATCCACCGATGCTAAGAAGAATAACCCCAGGATATATCTAGGAGGCGTCAAGCCTACTGCGTATAATCAAACTACTATGGTCTGCAACCATCCAAAAACTGGAAGTATGCCAGTTTCTGCAAATCCACGAGATGAATCCTTGAAGTCCCAGGAAGTGGAATCTTCAAACAAAAGAAAGAGATCTCACAGCAAGAAACCCACTGCTGGTGAGAAGCCCAAGAAGAAACTTAGGAGGCTTTCGAAAGTCAAAACTGCCAAGCCCTCCGAAGAAGTTTCCCCCGTGGCTCAACCCACTGACGAACAACCCCAGGGCCAAACCCCTATGGAAAAGGTGTCCCCTACTGTATCGACAGTAGATCCTGAGCCTTTGGCGGCTAAGACGGATAATGAGACATCTGCCAACGAACAAGACTTTAGCGAGTCGGCTGCCCATTTGGAGCCAACAGCTACTTCTCCTCTGCGGGATCCCACACCCGTACAGGATCCATCTTTCTTCAGGGCACCATCCCCTGTAAGGAGTCCCACTTCCATACAGGATCCCATACCTGTACAGGAATCCCTCGCTACAGCGTCTCCAGACGTTGTACGCAGTCCCTCCCCTGACTCGATTATTAATCAGACCCTTCTATCTGTTCAAATTGAACACGCCTACGAAAGATTTTTGCAATGGAAAGGCTACAGGCTAGCTCCGTACGAAACACTGTACAACTGGAGCGATTGGAGCCAAGAAGAAAGATTCGTCTCAGAAGTGACAGACTCAACAGAAATTGAGGCCCTGATCCGATGGGACAATCCCTCCTGCAAGGAACTAAATGAAAGCCATCTTCTGCACAAATCTGACGCTCGGAGGAAAGGAAAGGACAAGTCAGAGGACTCTCCCACTAATCCAAAAGACGACGAAGATCATGACTCAGACGACGACGATGCTTTTTAAGCTGGTCTGAGGTTGAGTCGTGAAAAGGCTCAACCTAGAGACGCCTCTCCACCCAAAGGTGATGAAGGGCCATCTACTCGAAGCAATCCCCCTTCGCCACAGCATGAGAACATTCCCGACGAAGAGGAATCAGTCCCTCAAGTCGAGGAAGCTGAAGCAATTTTGGAACAGGCACCTGAGCCTGCTGCCACCGAAGAAGTTGTACCTGAAAGACAACAGGAGGATTCAGTCCCTCCTGTATCCATGTCTACTGAAGAAACTTCGCAACAGGAAGCCACTCAACCCCCTGTCGCTGAACCAGAACAAGATGCTCCCGCCCCTTCAACTGTGGAATCCGAGGACGGTATCGAACCTGAGGATGTCCAACTTACCTCACGCCCAACCGCGAACGTAAGGAGGTTGAACAGCGCTGAAGACCTTGCTCAACCAGATTATGCAATCTCTGCCACTAGGAAAGAGCGCCTGCGTGCACTTGGTCTTCAAACTGTATTCATCCAGGATGCAGGAATGCTCTGTCTTCCGTTGAGAAAGCATTAAATTGGATGCATACTTCTGCCGTGGAAGAAATGACCACTCTTCAACATGAAGTATCTCGTGTTGTCGAGGCATTCGCTATTTTGCCAGAAGTTTTCAAGCAAGCCCTGAAAATCATGGAAGACAAGCAGGAGCAACTCCTGAAGGAAGAGGCAACAAAAACTCGAATAGCTGAAGCCAAGACCGCATGTGCCATGATTGAAAACAGCTCTCAATTGCGCGCCCACGATAAATGCATCAAGGATATGTCGCAAACGCTTTCCTCCCTTGTGTAAAGAATGTCTAACATCGAGACGAAACAGGATGCTGCATTAGAGATCCTCGAACGTCTTGATGAAGCCAAAAAGGGGGAAGAGGCAAGAGAAGCTGCTAGGAGAATCAGGATACAGCAAGAAAGGGAATTTGAGGCCGCTCAAGACAGTATAACTTCCGAGTTAAACAGGCTAGCCCCTCACTCCCAAAGTTTTAAGATTTCAGGCTCCCGACCTGAATTTCATGATCCAAATGTCCCGTGGCAAACTCTTATCCAGAGACCTTCTGAAATTCATCTGCCGACCAACCGCCATCCTACTGCCGATGAGGTGAAACAATGGAGGAAGAACGAACTGATGAGATACTTCACAAAACTCGTCAGGGAATCCGCCATCTTCAAGAGCTATAAGACTTTAGCGGAGGCCGCAGACAAATTTACGATGATGCTAGAAGACGGAAAACTCCCTCTCCAGATCGAGATGAAATCCAAACACAGAAGAGGAGACCGGATCACTCATCCAGAAGACTGGATTCTTGCCTTTGATCGATCCTATGAAGGAAGAGCTATATGTAACACCCCCAAGTTATTCAGGGTATATTACAGCGCCGTGAGCCCCGCCGTGGGACACACAAGGCTAAACATACGCGGAACTATAAAACTTGACCGAGAAGGTCTACATACAATGGAAAGAAAGACGATACAAATGGTATTCAAACCATAACCAATGAAACCATATACATCACTGCACAAATCAATACCTCGGCAACACAGGCCGGAACATCAAGGAAACTGAAATACAATACTCGAGTATTTAAAATCCATTCCAGTACAACAACACTGAATGGAGGAATCCAAAAAGATAACCGGAGACAAGACACAGTATCACACTTGCCCATCATCTTCATGCCGACCCGATACCGCTGTCCTCTCTCCCGGAACTGAAATACATAAAGGTATTTCCCCATAAAGGGGTTAGCCGTCGAATAGCTAGTGCAAGTATAACAATATGAAACATAATACTCCTCGACAATAAAGTAAATGTAATCCGTCAATTCATCAATATCCGTCAATTCATCAATATCCGTCAATTCATCAATTTAAGACTAGTATTCCGGAATGACTAAAATCTCAAGACGTATGTGAATGCCGTAAAAACGGTTCGTTCATATCATACGCCGTTACATGTAGGAATGCCGTCAAAACGGTTCGTTCATTACATGCCAACATTATTTCATATGAATGCCGTAGAAACGGTTCGTTCATATCAACCATGGAATCGCACCAGAGGCTACGAAACCCTCAGAGGACCATAGGCCCGTCCCGGAGTGGCTAGAAATAATCATTTCATCAATATTTCATACTTTCAAAGTCGAGAACGTACAATCATAAATGTATACTTGCCTTGAATAATCGACGACGCAACGAACGGAATGGAAAGTCCCCGACGAATGCTAGGAACCATCGAAAACGAACCTAACGATTCAAAGAATACAATCACAACAGATTCTAAACGAATACGGAATTGGAATACGCCCGGAAACCCACCTACGATTCATGTATATTCGTATAAAAACGACAACGAGGGCGGACCACAACCAAACCCTCTCGATTTCGTAAAAATCACGAAATATACCATGAATCCGTAGGGAAACTAAGAGTACCAACAAGATTAATCATATTCATCATGAATTACTCATCAAAATCGAATGAATCGGGCAAAACCACGAAAATCCCCAAATCTCCCCAAAAGTAGGGTTCTAAAGATCTAACCTTGATTATTTGGATCGAAAGATGTTATAGGATGATTGATCAACGATATAACCTCAAGAACTTCATGGATTTGTTGTTCAACAACATGGTTTCGTCTCCTCCGAAACCCCGGCCCATGACCGAAGAGAAATGAAATGAAAAATGACGGAGAAAGTCATTTGATCTGTCATTTTTATCTTGGGCGGAACTAGCGTGCGCTAGCCATCCCGACTAGCGTGCGCTATCGGCGATGTCGGCCGAGCACTCTCGGCCATGGCCCGCATGACCGGCACCACCACCAATTCTGACCGTGACTCGACCGCCCGACTCCGCTAGCGTGCGCTACGGCCGGAAGCTGCGCGCGCTTAGCCGGCACATCCGGTAGCCACCGGGTGACAACTCATCCCAGTGGCGTCGCTAGTCGGCGGCGGCGTGCGCTACCCCTGCCCGGTTAGCGCGCGCTCGGCCAAGCGATGGCGTGCGCTACCGCCGACCACGACCGAGTCGAGAACCTCGAGTACCTCTGCCCTGTGTCCGATAGCGTCTGTTGGTGACTCGGCAGGCGCTACAACTGCCGAGCTAAGCGCGCGGCGTCCGGCCGTGGCGTGCGCTCGCCGGTTCTGCCGTGCTGCTCGGCGGTGCCCGGCACTCGTCCGGCCCGATCCATAACCGTCCGGCCGGTGCTTTCGGCCGCCCACGACCCGACGCCTCGATTTTAAACGCACGGAACGGACACGACGAAAAGTTCGCGGACGACATCAACGACTCGAGATGAAAACGTAATGCAATAATTAATCATACGCGACCAAGAAAAGGGTCAAGACGACAAATACAGATATGGATACCCGTAACTTTCAAGAAATTACAAAATGGCCCAAAACGCCCGGAAATCACGATACGTGATCGAATAACCAAACCGAAGTTCACAACACGTCTAACGAAGTTAAACGGACTTGCGGGAAACTCGAAACAGCAGTTTTGGACGAGATTCGCAAGAATCGAACTCAAGTGCGGAAAAGTCGCTAAAAAGCACAGAACTCAACAAAACAACACCGAAACGAACTCGGATGACAAAAAGTGTAGAATTAATCATTCTCAGAATGACGAAACGGTCATGAGCGAGTTGTCAAAACAGACTTCCGCCAAAAATAGAAAATTACCAGGAATCGAAATTACGGGTATTACATTCTACCCTCCTTAAAAGAAGTTTCGTCCCGAAACTTAAAAAAAGTAGGGAGAAGAAATATTCCGCCAGGAAAAACTCAACGAGATACACAAGAACCGAAAACTTACGCCCAAATGGCGAGTCATCAATATAGAACACAACAATACATTACCCGAAGGTAAACCGAACCAATGCCGAAAAGATACGAATTCACAATGCCCGAAGGCTCCAACGGAAAATACCGATACATCATAATGGCCTGAAAGCCGAATAGCCCAAAGCTGTAAATCATCACAAAATAGATCTCAAAGAAATCAACCTGACTGTCGGACATACCCCTCGGCGTATGAACAACCAGTCGTAAATCGTCGGACATATCCAATACAACATGGACTACGAACGATCAACCAAATAAAGCTCAATAGGGACATCACAGTACGCCCGATCCGGAAATGTGTCCGTGCACATGTCCGCCCCGTATACAGAATCCAGAATATACGTGTGACAATGTACCTAATTAGCCTCAAGAACTACGTCTCGTGTGCACGGTCCAATGCGGAAACATCCACGCATGACCATCGAGTGCCCGGCTAAAAATCCTACACATAACCAATCGGCACGCAGACATGATTCCAGATATGCCACGATACAACATGACAACGAAACTCAAGGGATAAAACATCCAATATGGATCATACGACTCACCAAGTGAACGATGACACGAATAATGAAAGATCGACACGACCAACAATATTCAAACAACCATCCTGGGATCAAAATCCCTAAGGACCGATTAACACGAGCAACGATCACAACACAACAATTCGGGAAAATTCTCAACCTTCAAAGATCACAAAATTACCGAGTTCACAAGAATAATAGTGTTCTGGCTTGAATCGGTCATCACGACAATTTTAATTCAACGGATGGGAACTATCCTCGGCGGTCCCAATTCAATGCGATTCGACCGTAGAATGGCCAATCGATAACAACGATACAACGGATGAGAATATCTTTGACAACGGATGGGAATTATCTTGATAATCCCAATTGATACCTCGATTACCTTAGAACGGTCAATCGATAATCAATAATACGATAGAATAGATGTCCGGTGTCTTAAATCGACCACGAAACGGAGATGACAAAAGGATATATCAAACGTCCCCAATCGGTTAACGCAACATCATAGCAACAGATCGATTCGGCGACAAAGATTCAACGATGTCTCGAGCGACATTAATCGCGAACAATAATAATCGATACATCGATACGCGAACCGGCTATCGATAGCAACTTCACCAACAAGTATCGTAATGCCTTGAACCGCCATTTACAAACAACAGTAATACTTGGTATAATTTGCCGACGGCGTCGTGTCAACCAATCCCTTGATATCAATACAATCATAAAGAGGCCGAGTCTCGAAATGATACACACATTCGTACACCTACACGATAACATTAATCTCATTGATTAGTACAAGTATAAAACTTGCCTCGATATCAATACATCGAATCACACCAATTCATTGATTTCGTCTTACGAGTTCCTCGATCCGACCAAGTTAATCTACGAACCCTTCAACCTTAACCGCAACACAATCATAATCTATGATCAAACATCATATCTTATTGTAAAACGAAGGATTGATAATTAACCGGTTCGATGACGACCAATATCAATACCACCAAACCACGAACTCAATCGTTTTACCATATCTCGACTAATCACAGTCTGAACAATCCAACTCCGACACTTACAAATCCTGTCCACAATACGAGTCGAAATATGATGATCATATCAGCAACCAATTCGGACCAATAATAAGGGTCTAAATGTTCCAAACTCAATTCTTAAATACGAATTGACAGGGTTCCCTTCTCGTAAACCCATCGTTAAAATTTACTTATGACCGTTATCAATTCGAATCATCCGACTGGTTCAAAACAATAGATAATCATATTAAAAAGGTTATCAAACAATCCAATCATTCGATTTGAATACTTGCTCCATACGTATGGGCTTCCAAATTCCGAGATGATTAATAGTCTCATCAAGCTCATAATCACATTCGTATTTCCTATACGAATATTATTTCCAACACTTAGTTTAGCTCTAGATATGAATATTCCATATTCATATTCAAAACATCAACCTTCTTAAAAATTTTCATCACCTCGGATAATTCAAGAGTTCTCAAAGAGCATGAAATATCCGAAATCACGCTCGTAACAACATATCCGAGGTATATATATCTCCACGTTATCATTTCCTTCATCATGTCATTCATACAACCTCAAGAATCGAACAAAACCCTTATCGTCATATGAAGAAGATCTCAATAATCATATCAACATCCGAAATCTCTTATTACGATTCCAATAAATCTCAAATGCGACATTATCACATGATACCAAGATTGTAACACCCCGCATCCTCCAGGAATATTACACGCCGTAAACCCTTCTCACAAGGATTTACCGTGCTAAGCACAATTTTTCCACATCATTTCAAAATGTTAAAAAGACCGATGACGGTAATATTTTTCAAATACTAAAAAAATCATTTTCCAAATACCGTCAAAGCGATCAAGGTCAAAATGCCAAAAACCTCGGTTTAGGGAATCGGTTTCTGAAATAAAAATTGATTGGCAATATACCAAAAGCCATTTCAAAATATTCATAGCGGTTAAAAGTACAGTCCAATTTATGCATTTTCATCGAAATAAAACGAACATCAAAATACACGATTCCCAACACACTCCCTCCCAAGTAGTAATCCTTAAAGAAATGAACCACTATCAAAGGGATACGAGGACTACCATGCATGGACGAACCACGAGGAAGAATAATGATCTCCATTCCAAGAATCATCAAAAACATTAAGAACAATACTTAAATCCGAGCTCTCCATCTTAATCTGGTTTAAGAGAATCATCTCTCCATGTTTAGGAACTTCAAGTACTTCCCAAGGTTCTCTCTATTGACTGAAGGAAGGAGAATGGACAAAATGCCTCTCAGCACTCGTCTATCCTTTCTATAAAACACATCACTAGCGCGCTAGACCTTATATTTAGCGTGCGTTACATGACTAGCGTGCGCTATCCTTCCTTGATAGCGTGCGCTATCAGGCGATCGAAGCTACTACATTGCTTGAAATTCATCTAACGTCGTAATGCCCATGCATTAGCGTACGCTAACAGCGTTGACTTGATACGGTGAAATGCTCGATGGCGTGCGCTATTCTTGACCTTAACGCGCGCTAATCGTCGTTGACTTGCTCTGATATCGTGCCCCCATATGCCGAAAGCATCCGCGATTATCGGGATTCCTTTGACCGATATGGAATTAGCGTGCGCTAATCATACGGTTTTAGCATACGCTAGCTCTACACGACAAGCACTCGTTGACCTTATCTGGTCACGCGTCGAACATGGCCGGGTCCACCTGCCGAAAGCTAGGATTCCATTATTGGCGATCTGGTGTTAGCGTGCGCTAACCAACATGCGTTAGCGTGCGCTAACTGAATATAAAAATCAACTCAGGCCTGCAGCCGGCCACCTTCCGAAATTAACCCAGCAAGTCGTTACGTACGTTAGGGGTCCTCCTTAGCGTACGTGACCGAATCTCTTAGCGTGCGCTAAGTATGCACCGTAGCTGTACTTAGCCATTTTCCGCTATTCTCTACCAACATCTCGACATACCAAACGATCATACGGCACAATGAATACATATACGCATTCAGCAATATTATCAAACGTTCAGAACGTTCTCAAGCACAAATATCCATCAACGATATCCAACATATAAATCCAAATCACCAAGATAACCAAGAATTATCGAATAATCCAAACAACATACTTACAAGTCTGTGAAGTCGAAGATCTCCCGTGGTACTCACATGCGACTTCCAACAAAGTCTCAACACAATACCGATACACGCTAATATCGAAATTAATAATTTAACAAAATCTCAAGGAAGAGTTCACGTCCGTAACCACAGTCACGACTTCTTCTCCTTACATCCAACATTCTAAAGGGCACACACGTGCGGAAGTATAATCCAAATCGCACCTTCTCGAAGTGACCAATTCCAAAGAATACCAAGCTAAAAAGGAAACGGTCAAGAAAATACAAGAAGAGTGAGAGGACTTACAAGTACCGGTCGCCGTGATGATGGCAGAGTAGTGATCGTGGTCAAATGACGACTCAATCGACCCAAAAGACCGATGACCTAGGTATCCATAAACCTAAGCTCGATACCATATTCGTAACACCCCCAAGTTATTCAGGGTATATTACAGCGCCGTGAGCCCCGCCGTGGGACACACAAGGCTAAACATACGCGGAACTATAAAACTTGACCGAGAAGGTCTACATACAATGGAAAGAAAGACGATACAAATGGTATTCAAACCATAACCAATGAAACCATATACATCACTGCACAAATCAATACCTCGGCAACACAGGCCGGAACATCAAGGAAACTGAAATACAATACTCGAGTATTTAAAATCCATTCCAGTACAACAACACTGAATGGAGGAATCCAAAAAGATAACCGGAGACAAGACACAGTATCACACTTGCCCATCATCTTCATGCCGACCCGATACCCGCCTGTCCTCTCTCCTGGAACCTGAAATACATAAAAGGTATTTCCCCCATAAAGGGGTTAGCCGTCGAATAGCTAGTGCAAGTATAACAATATGAAACATAATACTCCTCGACAATAAAGTAAATGTAATCCATCAATTCATCAATATCCGTCAATTCATCAATATCCGTCAATTCATCAATTTAAGACTAGTATTCCGGAATGACTAAAATCTCAAGACGTATGTGAATGCCGTAAAAACGGTTCGTTCATATCATACGCCGTTACATGTAGGAATGCCGTCAAAACGGTTCGTTCATTACATGCCAACATTATTTCATATGAATGCCGTAGAAACGGTTCGTTCATATCAACCATGGAATCGCACTGCAGGCTACGAAACCCTCGAGAGGACCATAGGCCCGTCCGGAGTGGCTAGAAATAATCATTTCATCAATATTTCATACTTTCAAAGTCGAGAACGTAATCATAAATGTATACTTGCCTTGAATAATCGGCGGCAACGAACGGAATGGAAAGTCCCCGACGAATGCTAGGAACCATCGAAACGAACCTAACGATTCGAAGAATACAATCACAACAGATTCTAAACGAATACGGTGGAATACGCCGGAAACCCACCTACGATTCATGTATATTCGTATAAAAGCGACAACGAGGCGGACCACAACCAAACCCTCTCGATTTCGTAAAAATCACGAAATATACCATGAATCGTAGGGAAACTAAGAGTACCAACAAGATTAATCATATTCATCATGAATTACTCATCAAAATCGAATGAATCGGGCAAAACCACGAAAATCCCCAAATCTCCCCAAAAGTAGGGTTCTAAAGATCTAACCTTGATTATTTGGATCGAAAGATGTTATAGGATGATTGATCAACGATATAACCTCAAGAACTTCATGGATTTGTTGTTCAACAACATGGTTTCGTCTCCTCCGAAACCTCACCATGACCGAAGAGAAATGAAATGAAAATGACGGAGAAAGTCATTTGATGTCATTTTTATCTTGGGCGGAACTAGCGTGCGCTAGCCATCCCGGCCTAGCGTGCGCTATCGGCCAAGACGGCCGAGCACTCTCGGCCATGGCCGCATGACCGGCACCACCGACCAATTCTGCCGACCGTGACTCGGCCGACTCCGCTAGCGTGCGCTACGGCGGAAGCTGCGCGCGCTAGCCGGCACATCCCGATAGCCACGGGTCGACAACTCATCCCGTGCGTCGCTAGTCGGCGGCGGCGTCGCTACCCCTGCCGGTTAGCGCGCTCGACCAAGCGATGGCGTCGCTACCGCCCGACCACGACCGAGTCGAACCTCAGTACCTGCCCGGTCGATAGCGTCTGTTGGTGACTCGGCAATGCGCTACATCTGCTGAGCTAAGCGCGCGGCGTCCGGCCAGTGGCGTGCGCTATGCGGTTCTGCCGTGCTGCTCGGCGATGCCAAGACTCGTCGGCGATCCATAGCCGTCCGACGGTGCTTTCGGCCCACGACCCGACGCCTCGATTTCCGAAACGCACAGGCGGACACGGCGAAAAGTTCGCGGGCGACATCAACGACTCGAGATGAAAACGTAATGCAATAATTAATCATACGCGACCAAGAAAAGGGTCAAGACGACAAATCTGAGATATGGATACCCGTAACTTTCAAGAAATTACAAAATGGCCCAAAGCGCGGAAATCACGATACGTGATCGAATAACCAAACCGAAGTTCACAACACGTCTAACGAAGTTAAACGGACTTGCGGGAAACTCGAAACAGCAGTTTTGGACGAGATTCGCAAGAATCGAACTCAAGTGCGGAAAAGTCGCTAAAAAGCACAGAACTCAACAAAACAACACCGAAACGAACTCGGATGACAAAAAGTGTAGAATTAATCATTCTCAGAATGACGAAACGGTCATGAGCGAGTTGTCAAAACAGACTTCCGCCAAAAATAGAAAATTACCAGGAATCGAAATTACGGGTATTACACTATATACCAGGATCGAGGCAACGATTCCCTACAAAACTGGTGGCGTGGTACCGAGAATGATCCAGGGAGAAAGCCATGGAGACACGCAGATCACTATATGAGCTGAAATCCTTGTATATTATTTTTGTTTTTGTATTTTTTTTCAAAACAGCAAACCATGTACTCAATTTTGAATATCAATAAAAGTGTTTGTTTGTCTTAAAAGATTACAACTCGTAATCTACTGTGTTGATGTATGATTACTTAAATTGTTTGATAGCAATCTCAAGTTAGGTAACTTGATTGAAAATTAAGCTGTACGAACTTGTCTACGAAACAGTTCACGATTTCAGCTGTAAGCTTAGAATACACTGTAAGATTGTGCCTGCGCGCCAATCATAAGCTTAAGTTGTAAAAATCCTTAAACTGTATCGAACTCACCTGCGAGCAGTTCATCATTTAGACTTAGACAGACCTTTTGACGAAAGACCAAGAAATCTACCAGAAGACATCAAAGAAGATCACTTCATGAAGAAGGTTTTGTCATCATCAAGAAAACTTGAAAAGTTAAGAAAGTAAGTCTTGGCAAATTGTCAAAAAGGGGGAAATTGTTGGGAAAACAAGAACCCTGTATCGAAACAGCCGGGATATCCAGTCCCTGTATCGAATAGTTTTTGATAAAGAGGTTTTGACATATATGCCAATCCGCATACAGTAAAGGAAACTGTATCGAAGTATTGAGGCATCATCCTGTATCGAAGACCTGCCTCAAATCAGCATATAAGAGAAGCCCTTCAGTACAGCAAGAAGTCTTATAAAAGACCAAGTATGGAAACTGTCTCGAATCTCCAAAACAGTTATCTTCCATACAGCTCACAACAGGACAAAGAAGGAATCTTCAGAAGTCAAGTCCCGTTGAATAAAAAAGTATTTAAATACTCAAGGATAAAGTATTTTCAGTCAACAGATCTTCAAATACCGCTAAATCTGGATCGTGTTATAATCCTGTTGGAACGGAATCTCACTCAAACGGATACTTCTCAACGGTTATATATTTCAGAGACTATATATATCATATCAAGGCACTGAAGATCAACAACTCACCAATAACCCAAGCTATCGAAGTTATCCTAATCTATCAAAGTTATCATCAGAGCAAAACATATCTCCAAAGCTTATTGCAACTCAGAACTAAAGAGATATACAGTGCTCATCATCCTGAACAACACTTCATCATCTGAAAGCTCTTAAAGTCAAAGTTGTTGTTCACCATCTGTTCTCTACTTTGAACAAACTCAGATCAGCCCTGTGTGGACTGAGCAATCTGTGCTTCTCCGGAACTGTGTGTGAAGGATTTGCATTGAAGAAGACAAAGCTTCAGAACTGTGTATGAAGAAGCAAGTCAAAGCATTAGCTTAAAACCAATCTGTGTGAACGATTGAAGCTAAGATCTTTATATCAATCTGTGTGAACGATATATTGATTGTGTGTTGTTATAATTACGTAGCTGTGTACGTAGTAATTATAATAAACTTTTTACTACTGTGTGGAGGACCAGTGGACGTGGAGGGGTTTACCTCGAACCACTTTAATTACTGTGTTATTTACCTTCAGTTTTTACTGTTTTAATTACTGTGATTAATTAAGTATACACTATACATTTAGTTGCTGTATCCACAGCAACCTACTGTATCTAAGACTTCCGCTACGCACTCAGATTTAAAATCCGTACAGTTTGTTGTTTAAACTTTTTCCCAAACTGTATCCAGTATACTTAGTGGCCAACAATCCCCATTGTTTAAAGTTATAGAATCGTGTATTCCGTGTTTAATCTTGTTATTGTGTTTTGAAGAGTTTGATAATGTTGTCGGATAAATGGCCATCTCTAGTAAGTATTCTTGATGAACTTACATTCTTAGCATATTAGTATTGCATGAGTAACGTGTGTGTGTGTATGCTCACTACGGGTTAGATCCGACGGGGTCTCGGTAGGGCTCCACGAAGCTGTGGGACCGCGAGCTTGCTTTTAACCACTACGGGTTAGATCCGACGGGGTCTCGGTAGGAATCCAAGAAGCTGTGGGTCCGCGGTTAATTGTGGTGCATTTTGCAAATGTGATTTGATATTGGCATTTCTGTAAATGAGTGCTTTGGAACTATGTTTTCATGATTGCATGCATCGACTAAGTGTGTAAGAGGTAAGTGTTCGTTTGGCTTACTTGGCTAGGATGGCACTAGAGTATTTTGTTGTTTGTGTTAAATCCTTTATTTGTGGATTTTGATGTTGGGAGACGAAACTTGTGGTCGTTCTTGTGTACTGTGAGTTGATGAGATTTGGGGCTAAAGTCCCAATGGTTTTATAAAGGTCATTTGACGGATTTGGGGCTAAAATCCCAATGGTTTTGTAACGGTCATTTGACGGATTTGGGGCTAAAATCCCAACGGTTTGGTAAAGGTCATTTTTCGAAAAGTAAACCTTTGGGGCGGTGACCCCTTTCGTCTTTAGGGGTTTTGAAAAGTAGGATTTGATAATCCTAAATTGTTTTCTATTAAAACTCCCGATGGTATTTCAAATCATTTTATAAATTGTTTCCCTTGATATTTTGATCTTGAAATTTTGGGAAGTCTTTACTCAAACTCTTGCCTCGGGAAGTGTTCATCTTGTTGTATTTGAATATTTGAGGATTCCGAATTATTATCGTTCGTGGAATGTGAATTGTATGACTCGTATTTTTGCACTTGTACTTGCACTAGCAAAACAGTGGAGTTTTGCTAACCCCCGAGTACTCGGGGGGTGGATGTCTATTTTTGCATTCAGGTTTTGGAGCATAACACAGGGTCGGCACGAAGGATGATGAAAGATGATCGATACTAATCACATGAGGAACCGTACTTTGTTTATTGGTTCAGTTGTACTTTATTTTCCGCTGCTATATTTTTCCCGTTGTACGGGTGTGGTTGTGTTTTGACCCCTGCGTGGGCATGAGTTGTATTTGAGTTGTATGTACTTATTGAAAGACCAAATCGGTCTACTGAGTCATTTTAGACTTAAAGGCATGGTTTAGTTGTTATATGTCGTTACCAGCCTGGTAGATCCTTGAGGAAAGGTTCTACGGCGTGTAATATCCCCAAGCGGATTGGGGGTGTTACATAAATGGTATCGGAGCTTAGGTTGAGGAAACCTAGGCTGTCGGGTCAAGTCGTGTTGTTTGAGTCTTGTTTCGTCGGATTTTATCCGACTGAGTCGTGTCGCGACGCGTCGTCTGAGTTTGTTAGTCGTGATTACTATCGTGGGGCGATCATCATCTTCATGCGACCTGTGGATGTAAGTCTCCCTTCTTTGTGTTGTGCCTCGTGTGACACGAGCTATTTTTTTTATGATTATTTGTTAAGTGATGAAATCCTTCTGTGGATTTTAATTTCACGATATGTATTTAGTCGACTCTCGTATTTGATTTATACGAGGAGTGTTGTCACTTGTGATGTGTTTTTATTGTTGTTTTTGTCCGTTGCTGATGATTTTCGAATCGATTTGCTCGTTTTACAAGTTCTCTTGTGGAATCTTTGTGCTTATACACGTACGACTTGTTCACTAGTCGGTGCGGGAGGCTCCTTAGAGACCTCGAATGGGGTCAGTGGTTTTGTTCTGAATCCTAGGCGGTCTTCGACTGTGGTATTTTATCGTTTATTTCCGTTTAAAGACATGTATTGTCTTGATTTTAAACAATTTGATGCGTGTACTAGGAGTTGTTTTAGTAAACGTCGATATGTGTGAGTTTTGGGCATTCTGGCCTATTGCATTTTTGAAAACCTTGAGTATCTTAGAAAAATAAATTTCGAGACGTACTTTTAAAATGAATTATTTTCTCGTGGTACATCCAAGGTGCCACAATATGTTTCAAAATTCTCCTACCTCGAGGACCAAAATGTTTTGAGATATTTTCAATATTTTAGAAACACTTCTACTTAGACCTGAGGGTCGAATATTTTGAAAGTTTTCACTAAGAAAAAGTGTCCTCATTTTTATCAAATGCGAAATGGTTCTCCAAAGTCTCGATAACGATGTTTCACGTTTGTATTTTTTTGAAAGGTGATACTCAAGATCAACCGGTGTTCTTCTAAATTATTTTCAAAATGAGGTTTTCGTTTTTAAAACCTATCCATTCCCGTTTGAGGGCTGGGTATGTATGTATGATGTTCGCGTTGTCATTATGATGTTTGCTCCCGAGTATGATCGAATTGGCGGTGTGAGCGTTGAATCGTTTTCCACACATTGGTTGTGTTAGCCCTCTGTGAGAGGTGGGATGTTGGTATTGAATGTTGCCGCCTCGTGGTGATTTCTGCGTTATCGCACATGTGCGAGCTGTTAGAGCTTGGGTTGGTATGACCGTGTGCATCGGTGATTATTCCGTTATGTGGCTGTTTAATGTATTGTTACCTCGCTTCCGTTTCTGTGAATTTCGTGGATGAGGTCGGAGGTAATACCCGTACTATTTTGACTTCTGTATTTTCTATTTCTCCAGTCTATCGATTCGCTCATGTTCGTTGATACTTTATGAACTTGTTCTGTATTTCGGTTTCATCGTCCGAGCAGTGTGATCTTGTTGTGGGTCGATCTGGTTATCGATGTGACTTTTTCGGGTTCAGTTCGATTCTTGTGAACCTTGTTCGGGAGTGACATCATCTGGTTCTATTAGTTCTTTTATTCGAAGTGGATCGGATTTGGAACTCTTGTGTTTTCGACTCTGTCGACTCATTATGTTCGTTGACATTTCTGAGCTTGTCCTGCCCCTTGCTTTTGTTGATCGAACGAGTGTGGTATTGTTTGGGAATAACTCGTTTGTCGTTGTAACTTTTCAATCGCTATTCCCTTTCCTATGAATCTTATGGGAATGCATGTCTTGTAGTTCTCACCAGATCATCCTGGGAGTTGTTGTTTGAATTTTATTATCCTTCGTGTTTCGGACATGATTGTTCGATCTTTGTTGTCTCGATCGTTTGTTTGTTCAGTTTTTGTTCTCGTTTCGTGATTGTTGAGCATTCAGGCTCCTTCCTAATTCCCTTAAGTTTGGGAAATTAGTCTCGTTTTCGATCTTTCAACCCTTGGGCGGTGGAATTCCGTATTTGTTCAGCGATTGGCTCGCGTTTTGATTGATGTACCGTTGGGTTGGTCAATCGTATTGATTTTCGTTCATTGTGTTTTGTGATTGTTCGGATAATTGACTTGATTGTATTATCCATTTGATGACGCTTGTCACTTGTTGGTTTTATTATATCCCTAACGGCGACGTTGTGTTGGTCGTCGTGGAGCGTGTTTTCACACCGTATATTCCGTTGTGTTGTTTGTAACGTTTCGCCGTTGGGCGTTAGTTACGCGTTTCTTGCGTATCTCGTTGAGTTTTCCTGGTGGGATATTGCTTCTCCCTACTTGTTTTAAGTTTCGGGACGAAACTTCTTTTAAGGAGGGTAGAATGTAATATCCGCAATTTTTGATTTCCGGTAATTTCTTTTTTCAGCGGAAGTCCGTTTTGACGAATGGCTCATGACCGTTTCGTCATTCTGAGAATGATTAATTCTGCACTTTTTGACATCCGAGTTCGTTTCGGTGTCGTTTTGTTGAGTTCCGTGCTTTTTAGCGACTTTTCCGCGCTTGAGTTCGATTCTTGCGAATCTCGTTCGAAACTGCTGTTTCGAGTTTCCTGTAAGTCCGTTTAACTTCGTTAGACGTGTTGTGAACTTCGGTTTGGTTATTCGATCACGTATCGTGATTTTCGGGCGTTTTGGGCCATTTTGTAATTTCTTAAAAGTTACGGGTATCCGTATCTGTAATTGTTGTCTCGACCCGTTTCTTGGTCGCGTATAATTAATTATTGCATTATGTTTTCATTTCGGGTCGTTGATGTCGTCCGCGAACTTTTTGTCGTGTTCGTTCCGTGCGTTTACAGAAATCGAGTCGTCGAGCCCTGGTGTTCGAGCACTGGCCGGACCGTTGCGGGACTGGCCGGACGATTGCGGGCACCGGCCGGACGGGTGCGGCAGGAACCGGCGTAGCGCACGCTACGGCCAGAAGGCTGCATGTGCTAACCGGCAGGTGTAGAGCACGCTATCAGCTGGCCTAACGCACGCTATCGGGTCTGGACAGTGGAGTCCAGGGGTTCTGGAATCGGTTAGGCTCGGCAGGTAGCGCACGCTACTGTCGGGCATTGCGCACGCTACGACCGGCAGGTTGCGCGCGCTACGGCCGGAAGGCTGCGCACGCTACTTGGCCGAGTCAGTAGGGCAGTGTGGGCACTGGACTGCGGCCTGGGCCGATAGCGCACGCTAGCTAGGCAGCCTAGCGCGCGCTAGTCCGGCCCAGTATAAATGTGACAGAGCAGTCACATTTCCTCTCGTTTTTCATTTCCTCCCTTTCTCTTCCACGGCTGGAGACCTGGAGGTATTCGAGCCATGATGTTTGTCAACAAATCCATGAAGTTCTTGAGTTCATAACATCAATCAATCATCCGTTATCATCCTTTGATCCAGCGAATCAAGGTAATCTTACCTTAGAACCCTAATTTCGTGAATTTGGGGGTTTTTGCATTTTTGTCTGATTCGTTCCATGTTGTTGATTAATTCATGATGCGTATGATTAATCTTGGTAGTATTCTTGTGTTTAACATCATTTAATCCATTGTTCTTCGTCGAATCGAAGTATATTTCTTGATTTCCTTCGAATCGACTTTTTGGGGGATTTGTTCTCGATCTCGTTTTTCATCCATTTTTGATGAATCGATTGTGGTTAAATGATGTTGTTAAACACATTCTATGGATTGTATATCCATATTTCAACTTGGAATTCAGTTTTCGTGTTTTCTCGGGACGAATCGTGTTCTTGGCCGTTTTGGGGAAAATTCTTGAACCTTCGTCATTTGTTCTTTGAATTCAGCGGCTTTGGGTCGTACTTTGGAATTCATTTTCGTTGTTATTGTTTTCGTTCGTAGTTCATTGTTGTGGATTGTCGTTCGGTGGAGTCGGCGAGTTCGTAGTCGGTTCGTGCCAACCTACTTCGGCCGATTCTTCGCGTTGTTCTTATTCGAGGCAAGTACCTTGTTCATACGCTTCTCGTTTTGTGGATATGATTGATCGGTGGTCGTCTTGGTGTGTTTGTTTGGTTATTTTAAAAATGTATTTCCAAAAGATTTCGGTTTGGCCTCGTTAAAGGCTCTCTTTCAAAACGCGTGTGTGTTTTGTGAACGTTGTGTTTTGGGAATTGATTATTTTGAACGTGGAAGGCTTTGTTGATATCCCTATTGTTTAAAGTTATGGAATCGTGTATTCCGTGTTTAATCTTGTTATTGTGTTTTGAAGAGTTTGATAATGTTGTCGGATAAATGGCCATCTCTAGTAAGTATTCTTGATGAACTTACATTCTTAGCATATTAGTATTGCATGAGTAACGTGTGTGTGTATGCTCACTATGGGTTAGATCCGACGGGGTGTCGGTAGGGCTCCACGAAGCTGTGGGACCGCGAGCTTGCTTTTAACCACTACGGGTTAGATCCAACGGGGTCTCGGTAGGGATCCACGAAGCTGTGGGTCCGCGGTTAATTGTGGTGCATTTTGCAAATGTGATTTGATATTGGCATTTCCAGAAATGAGTGCTTTGGAACTATGTTTTCATGATTGCATGCATCGACTAAGTTTGTAAGAGGTAAGTGTTCGTTTGGCTTACTTGGCTAGGATGGCACTAGAGTATTTTGTTGTTTGTGTTAAATCCTTTATTTGTGGATTTTGATGTTGGGAGACGAACCTTGTGGTCGTTCTTGTGTACTGTGAGTTGATGAGATTTGGGGCTAAAATCCCAACGGTTTGGTAAAGGTCATTTTTCGAAAAGTAAACCTTTGGGGCGGTGACCCCTTTCGTCTTTTGGGGTTTTGAAAAGTAGGATTTGATAATCCTAAATTGTTTTCTATTAAAACTCCCGATGGTATTTCAAATCATTTTATAAATTGTTTCCCTTGATATTTTGATCTTGAAATTTTGGGAAGTCTTTACTCAAACTCTTGCCTCGGGAAGTGTTCATCTTGTTGTATTTGAATCTTTGAGGATTCCGAATTATTATCGTTCGTGGAATGTGAATTGTATGACTCGTATTTTTGCACTTGTACTTGCACTAGCAAAACAGTGGAGTTTTGCTAACCCTGAGTACTGGGGTGGATGTCTATTTTTGCATTCAGGTTTTGGAGCATAACACAGGGTCGGCACGAAGGATGATGAAAGATGATCGATACTAATCACATGAGGAACCGTACTTTGTTTATTGGTTCAGTTGTACTTTATTTTCCGCTGCTATATTTTTCCCGTTGTACGGGTGTGGTTGTGTTTTGACCCCTGCGTGGGCATGAGTTGTATTTGAGTTGTATGTACTTATTGAAAGACCAAATCGGTCTACTGAGTCATTTTAGCCTTAAAGGCATGGTTGAGTTGTTATATGTCGTTACCAGCCTGGTAGATCCTTGAGGAAAGGTTCTACGGCGTGTAATATCCCCAAGCGGATTGGGGGTGTTACACCGAAATCATTCAAAGCTATCAAGTTATCATCAGAGCAAAATATATCTCCAAGATTACTGCAACTCAGATAAAAGAGATATACAGTGCTCATCTTCTTGAACAACACTTCATCAGCTACAAGCTCATAAAGTCAAAGCTGTTGTTCACACTCTGTTCTATACCTTGAACAAACCCAGATCAGCCCTGTGTGGACTGAGGAAGACGAAGCTTCAGAACTCTGTGTGAAGAAGTCAGTCAAGCTTTAGCTCAAACCAATCTGTGTGAACGGTTGAAGCTAAGATCTTTATATCAATCTGTGTGAACGATATATTGATTGTATAACTGTTATAATTACGTAGTTGTGTACGTAGTAATTATAATAAACATTTTACTCCTGTGTGGAGGACCAGTGGACGTAGAGGGGTTTACCTCGAACCACCTTAAATACTGTGTTATTTACCTTCAGTTTTTATTGTTTTATTTACTGTGATTATTTAAGTATACATTGTACACCTAGTTGCTGTATCCACAACAACTTACTGTATCTAAGACTTCCGCTACGCACTCAGATTTAAAATCAGTATAGCTTGTTGTTTAAACTACTTCCCAAGCTGTATCCAGTATACTTAGTGGCCAACAAGTGGTATCAGAGAGGTTGATTCTAAAAAGAATCAGTCGTATTTTTAACCGAATCAGATCCAAAATCACTTAATCTTTAAAACAGTCTCTTTCATTTCCTTACTTTCACATGGATACTTCTATGATCAACAAAGTGCCTATGTTCTCTATTAACGAATTTGATGATTGGAGAATTAGGATGGAGGCTCATCTTGCAGCAATGCACGAAGAGATGATTTTTGTGATATAGGATGGTCCTATCAAGATCATGAAGGTAAACACGGCCGCAAGGATTGAAGGCCAAGCCCATGCTGAGATGCTCGATAAGGATCGCGAGCAATGGACCACAGATGAAAGAAAGCGAGCCAATCTCGACAATGTGTCTAAGAACACGTTATTTGTCACCCTTGACAAAGGCACGTTCTCAAAGGTAAAGAGCTGCAAAACAGCCAAGGAAATCTGGGATAAACTCAAGTTGATTTGTGAGGGAACTGAGCTCTCAAAAGAAAACAAGATTTCAAAACTAACTCAGCAATTTCAATCTTTCGAAATGAAACCAACTGAGACACTTGAGGAACTTGACCTCAGATTCACTGGTATTGTTGGTGAACTTGAAGCGTTGGGCAAAATTTATACCCAAAAGGAGAAGAATTTAAAAATTTTCAGATCTCTCCCAGCCCGATGGGACATTAAGACCACAGCTATGCGTGTGTCTTGCAATCTTAATGAAATAACTACTTTTGATCTCTTCTCTGACCTCAAAGCTCTTGAGTATGATATTGACAGAAGAGAGAAAGTTGAAGAATCTCCTTCAAAGGTCACAGCACTAGCCGCTGTATCGAGTCGTCGACACAGCATGCCCAACTCATCGAAGCCTAGTCACAAGAATGCCGATAAAGGATTTACGACATCCTGTCTCAAGATGAAATGGCGCTTCTCATGCACAAATTCAAAAAGTTCATCAAGCAGACTCCTTACAGGCCCAAACCTGTCCAAAAGGTAAGTACCGAAAATTCATCCGGTAATTCTAACCTGTGCTATAATTGCAGGAAACCAGGGCATTATGCAAATAAATGTCCTCATCCCAAAGTTCAAAAGTTGCCGGAGGCCGAGCAACAAGAGAGAGATGAAAGAAGACGTGCTTGGAAAGACAAGCTCAAGGCCCTGATTGGAGAATCAGAAGCCTCCCCCACACCATCCAAATCTGAAGAATGTCTTCAGGTGGTCACTGAAAGTGATTCATCTGATGATGCGTTCGATGATAAAGCATATATGTGCTTTATGGCCAAAGATATTCCGGAAGGTGAAGATAGCGATGATGAGGTAAATTCAACCTCAGCTATTCCATCAAATGCATCTCATACTTTTGAAAACATGATGAATGAATTTAAAAACATTCAAAAGGCCCATGAGACATTGAAAATGAGAATATACAGCTCCAACTATCTAACCTAGAGCTGAAAGATGAAAACGATTTGCTGAAGATAAATTATGAGAATATGTCTCTTGACTGTGAAACCAGCAAAGTCGATTTTGAAAAACTCATGGAGAGCAATCATCAACTTGCTCATGAACTAAGTGAGGTTAAAACTCACAACGAGAGCAAGACAAATGATTTGGTTCTACTTCAAGCCAAAGTCACAACTCTCGAAAAACGAGAAATTGAACATGAGACCACTCTGAAATCATTCGAGAAATCGTCCAAAAGAATGGAAGAAATTCTGAGCACTGGGCAACATGCTCATGATAAAAGTGGCTTAGGATACAGCTCATCTTCAAACAAAGGGAAAACTAGTACAGTGTTTGTCAAGAGTGTGGAACACATTCCAGTATCGAAAGATACCCCTAGTCCCGTGAAGGAACCTGCTGCACCGCGAAAATCGAAGGCTGCCATTCCGCCCCCACAATCCTATTCCAGACAGCAGAATCATAAGTCGTTCCAACCTGTGAGGCGCACTCAACAGCATGCTCCCGAGCATATCAACAGCGCCAACAGCCGTTCAGAAGGAAGGCTGTATCCAACCACTAAAGGCCCGCACGGCAGTACTATCAGTACAGCACGCCGATGTATTGGATACAGGAATCCCGTTATTCATCGAGACAGCAGATGCCGGTTCAATATCAACAACAGCATTGGGAACCCAACTGGAGACCCAGAAGGCAAGCTGTTAGGCCAAAGAAAATGGCTCCACCTCCAAGACAGCACTCATACTGGATTAATAAAAATAACGCTGAATTTTTCATGCATAATAATTATCATGGTTATAGCGACTACGGATATGCCCCTTGTAGATATCGCAACACTGTACCGAGTATGACCTACAGTAAACCAATTGCTGCCAGGAAAACTTGGGTACCTAGAGGAACTAACATACATGGACCCAAAAATCAAAGGGGACCTAAATCTACTTAATTTCTTTGTTACAGGACATTCTAGAGGAGGATACCTGGTACTTTGATAGTGGATGCTCTCGGCACATGACCGGAGATAGAAGCAAGCTATCAGATTTTGTAGAAGGTCGCGGTCCAAAAGTTCATTTCGGTGATAAATCTAAAGGAAGAACAAGAGGGAAAGGAAACCTACTTGTCGGAAAATTCAAAGTCACCGATGTTGCATATGTTGAAGGCTTACAGTACAATCTACTTAGCATTAGCCAGTTCTGTGATAAACATTTCTCGGTGAAATTCTATATAGATCGCTGTAGAGTCAAGAACATCCAAACCAAGGAAGTTGTGCTTACAGGAAGCAGATCAGGTAGCATGTATATTGCTGACTCGAAGTCTATGAGCTCCTCAATTTCATGCTTTGTTGCCAAAGGCACTGCAAATCTTAGCTGGTTATGGCACAAGAGGATGTCTCACGTCAACTTCAAGACGATCAACAAGCTCTCAAGACAGGGAATGGTTAGAGGTTTGCCAAATGTGTCATTTAAGAAGGACAGCGTCTGCGGACCGTGTCATAAAGGCAAGCAAATCAAGTCAACCCTGAAGAGCAAATCCTACCTTTCAACCCAAAGAGTGTTGGAAATGCTACATATGGATCTCTACGGTCCTGTAGACCCAATAAGTTTGGGAGGTAAGAAATACTGCATGGTTGTTGTTGATGATTATTCCAGGTATGCTTGGACAATTTTCCTTAGCAAGAAGAAGGAAACAAAATCAAAGCTGCCCGAGCTCCTAAGAAAGTTGCAAAATGAAAAGGCATTGAGTATCGTGTCCATTCGTTCCGACAGGGGCACAGAATTTACTAACCGCTTTATAGAGCAATACTGTTCGGAAAATGGGATACAACACGAATACTCAGCTGCCCGTACTCCTCAACAAAATGGTGTTGCCGAGCGAAAGAATAGGACGTTGAAAGAAGCAACAAGGACAATGATCGCCGCAAGCAAGTTGCCATAGCGTTTCTGGGGTGAAGCAACCAATACAGCATGCTACACTCAAAACCGCTGTATCGTCAACAAGCACCACAACAAAACAGCATATGAGGTATGGAACAACAAAACTCCGTTAGTTTCATATTTTCACATTTTTGGATGCGGAGTGTTATGTGTTGAATAATGGGAAGGACCAACTTAGAACCTTTGATGAGAAATCGATGAAGGAATATTTGTAGGATACTCCTCCACAAGAAAGCTTACAGAATCTTTAATAAAAGGAAGCTGACGATCGAGGAATCAGTTCATGTAGTGTTCGACGAACCTCATCATGACCCTACAGGAGTAGAAGATGTTACCCAAAACATCCAACAACTCTCTATCTTGGATCCTCCAACTCCCATAGAACCTGTCGTTGATTTAGAAATCAACCCCACAACTGTAAGAATTGACGTAGATGAAGCCGACGCTGTACAAGCTGAAGCTGTATCTACATAATCTCTCGATACAGTACGGGATCCTGAATTAGAACCCGACCAAAGATGGTTGAGAGATCACCCGCAAGAGCTGATCATTGGAAACATAAATGCTGGTGTTTCTACTCGTAGGAGAATACAGAGTACACAAGGAAATGTACTTTGTGCACAAGATGAAGTTGATACTGAGATATCACAGTTTCCTGAATGGAAATCTCAATCCGAGCTTAGAAGACTCAATATGTGCACTATCGCTGTATTCTTAGCCCAGTCCGAACCTGTTTCGACCATATACGCTCTTAATAATTCTCATTGGATAACTTCTATGGAAGAAGAGCTTAACGGTTTCGAAAGAAACAATGTATGGTATCTTGTACCCAGACCTACACATCAATCGGTTATAGGAACCAAATGGGTATTTCGAAACAAAAAGCATCGAAATGGACTTATTATAAGGAATAAATCCAGACTAGTCGCACAAGGCTATAGTCAGGAAGAAGGCATAGACTATGATGAAACCTTCGCCCCTGTAGCGAGACTAGAAGCCATTAGGATATTTTTAGCCTTTGCCACCCATAAGAGCTTTATTGTATACCAAATGGACGTCAAGAGTGCATTCCTGAATGGAGACCTTGCCGAAGAAGTTTATGTTGAACAACCACCAAGGTTTGCCAACACAGACGGTATCGACTTAGTATATAGGCTAAGGAAAGCACTGTATGGACTTAAACAAGCCCCTAGAGCCTGGTACGAAACCTTGTCCCAGTATATAACCAACAACGGATTTGAGAAAGGTGCTGTGGACAAGACCTTGTTCAAAATACAGGAAGGTGATGACCTTCTTATGGTGCAAATCTATGTGGATGATATAATTTTTGGTTCAACTAACCTTGCTTTGTGTCAAAGGTTCTCTCATCTCATGCAAAGTAAATTTGAAATGAGTATGATGGGGGAACTTAGCTACTTCCTAGGTTTGCAGGTATAGCAGTTGCCTACAGGTATTTTCATCAACCAAGAAAAATACAGCAAGGAGCTTCTCAACAAATTTGGAATGAACAATTCCAAATCATCGTCAACCCCCATGAGCACTTCCGTGCAAATTAGTGCTGATGAAGTCGAAAAGCCGTTTGACCAATCACTCTACAGGAAGCTCATTGGTTCGCTCCTGTACCTAATGGTTAGCAGGCCCGATATCCAGTTTGCTGTTGGAGTGTGTGCGAGGTATCAAGTAGCACCTAAAGAATCACACTTCAATACAGCTAAACGAATCCTGAAGTACATTTAAGGAACAGTCGATGTAGGACTTTGGTATCCTAAAGAAGGCGGATTCGATTTAGTTGGATACAGCGACTCGGATCTCGGAGGCTGCAAGCTAGATAGGAAGAGTACACGTGGAACTTGTCACTTTCTTGGACCTAGACTCGTTTCTTGGTTCAGTAAGAAGCAATTGGCTAACTCTCTTTCCACGGCTGAATCTGAATACTATGCTGCTGGTAGCTGCTGTATGCAGATCCTTTTGATGCAGCAACAGTTGTCAGATTATGTAATTGAAGCAAGAGAGACTCCAATCATGTGTGATAGTACGAGTGCAATTGCAATAACGCACAATCCTGTCCTGCACTCGCGCACTAAGCATATCAACATGAAGCATCATTTTATAAGGAATCATGTCAAGAACAAAGATGTTCGCCTTGAAAAAGTTCATACAGACATTCAGTTGGCCGACATCTTCACCAAGCCGCTTGACACAGCCAGATTCAACATGCTTAGACAAGAATTGGGAATGCTACAGCCCGACTCCCTGTAAGTAATTTACTATTTTTACTCAACAATTGAGGGGGAATGCTGTAAGACCCAAGAATACAGTATCCAACGTTAATTATCTGTACACTCAGAACCTTCAATACAGCACTGTAGTGAGAAAAGACATGCGGACTACAGATAGGAGCTGAAATCCTTGTATATTATTTTTGTTTTGTAATTTCTCTTCGAAACAGCAAACCATGTACTCAATTTATCTTGAATATCAATAAAAGTGTTTGTTTGTCTTGAAAGATTACAACTCGTAATCTACTGTGTTGATATATGATTACTTAAATTGTTTGATAACAAATCTCAAGTATAGAAACTTGATTGAAATTAAGCTGTATGAACTTATCTACGAACAGTTCATGATTTCAGTTGTAAGCTTAGAAAACATTGTAAGATTGTGCCTGCGCGCCAATCATAAGCTTAAGTTGTAAAAATTCTTAGCTGTATCGAACTCGCCTGCGAGCAGTTCATTTATTAGACTAAGTTGCTGAAAGACAGACCTTTTGACGAAAGACCAAGAAATCTGCCAGAAGTCATCAAAGAAGATTATTTCATGAAGAAGGTTTTGGCATCATCAAGAAGACTTGAAAGTTAGAAAGTCAAAGTCTTGGCAAATTATCAAAAAGGGGGAAATTGTTGGGAAAACAAGAACCCTGTATCGAAACAGCCGGGATATTCAATCCCTGTATCGAATAGTATTTGATAAGAGGTTTTGACATATATGCCAATCCACATACAGTAAAGGAAACTGTATCGAAGTGTTAAGGCATCAACCTGTATCGAAGACCTGTCTCGAATCCAGCATATAGTGGAACCCTTGATGCTGAAAGAAGTCTTATAAAGACCAAGTATGGAAACTGTCTCGAATCACCAATACAGTTATCTTCCATACAGCTTTCAACAGGACAAGAAGGAATCTTCAGAAGTCAAGTCCCGTTGAATAAAGAAATATTTAAATACTCGAGGATAAAGTATTTAAATACTATCAGTCAACAGATCTTCAAATCCCGCTAAATCCGGATCGTGCTTTTAATCCCGTTGGAATGGAATCTTGCTCAACGGATACATCTCAACGGATATATATTTCAGAGACTATATATATCTCATGAAGGCATTGAAGATCAGTTACCAAAACCGAAATCATTCAAAGCTATCAAGTTATCATCAGAGCAAAATATATTTCCAAACTTACTGCAACTCAGATAAAAGAGATATACAGTGCTCATCTTCTTGAACAACACTTCATCAGCTACAAGCTCATAAAGTCAAAGCTGTTGTTCACACTCTGTTCTATACCTTGAACAAACCCAGATCAGCCCTGTGTGGACCGAGGAATACGAAGCTTCAGAACTCTGTGTGAAGAAGTCAGTCAAGCTTTAGCTCAAACCAATCTGTGTGAACGGTTGAAGCTAAGATTTTTATATCAATCTGTGTGAACGGTATATTGATTGTATAATTGTTATAATTACGTAGTTGTGTACGTAGTAATTATAATAAACATTTTACTCCTGTGTGGAGGACCAGTGGACGTAGAGGGGTTTACCTCGAACCACTTTAAATACTGTGTTATTTACCTTCAGTTTTTACTGTTTTATTTACTGTGATTATTTAAGTATACACTGTACACCTAGTTGTTGTATCCACAGCAACTTACTGTATCTAAGACTTCCGCTACGCACTCAGATTTAAAATCAGTACAGCTTATTGTTTAAACTACTTCCCAAGTTGTATCCAGTATACTTAGTGGCCAACAAATATGATTTGATAATAAATTTCGAGTTCATCATATATATTATTAATATATAATGCACATAAAAATATAAAATTTAATAACTAAAAAAATATATATTTTTCCTCGAAATCATCATATGCAAGAAAATTTTTGAGGGAGTAAATAGAATTAATACCGTTCACCAATGTAAAAAAAGATTATTTCTGCTCGGACTTTTTTTTTATGTATGCAATACGTTTTAGAATCCGATCTCCACCGTTGAATTTGTAGATCTGTTTGTCAGGAAGATACTGTAAAAATTTCATGCTGATCCAACTGTTAACAAAGCAGAAATCGCGATTTTAGCGCGGTCTCGCAGTGCAGAAAAGATGCTCGCTTTTTTTTTGGATTTCGAAAATCGAAGAGAAAAAAAAAATTTACTCGTAGAGTATCGTGATGATAACGTGTTATGAACTTGAGAGAAAAAAGAGAGAAATTGGTAGAGAAGAAGAATAATGTGTGTATTCTTATGAGGTCCAAAAGCCTTTATTTATAGGTACACATCTAGGGTTTCAGGGGTATAAAGGTCATTCATTAATAAATATATTAATTACCACATAAATATAATATTCTCTATGTTTTTAAAAATGGAATAGTAGTGATTCCATATGAAAATGGTGATTCCAAAAAGGATGGGATCCCCTGCTGTGCGTTGGATGGGACACGCACACACACACACCCGTGCGGGTGTGTGTGATCTGATGGCTGGGAGTGCACAGCCCTCTACAGCCACTGCAGAGGATCCTCCCTCTTGTAGCAATCATATCATGCTGCATCATAATGTTGGTAGGAAATCTCTGTTGGATAAAACTGCAGCAATCTGTGATCTCATAAATTTGTTCCCCCTTGATAGTTCTTGTATGAATATTCTTGTGTCGTCTCAGTAAAACCTCGTGGGACAAAAATTGAGTGAATCTGTCATGTATATCATTCATTGTTAGAGTATCCACGTGTTGCCTCATTAAAACCTTGTCAAGAAAACCCAGTGGGAAAAACTTGATCGAAGGAAAAAGAGTACAACTACTCCTTCTATTTTCAAGCTTTGAGGAATAATCTCTTGGTCAAGACGACAAACCAATCCGAGTCTTACACTTCAACTTTTCCAATGGATTGTTCAATTCCATCTACGTTGTGAATAAATATACTTTTACAAGGAACTGACAATGTGATCTTCTCTGATTTGTTACACACCGTATTTGTCTACAATGCAAAGTATTAGAATGTTTATACAATAAATATATAACATTTATAATATTTGATAATAATTTATTCTCATTTATTATAAGTGCAAGAACACGTTAATATACAAAGTTTCACCAAAAACAGGGGCGGAGTGAGGGGGTCCAAGGGGTCCACGGACCCCCCCGGTGATGGAAATTCCCTTATAAAATAGGGAAAGCTATATATATAGTTATCTGACCTCCGTAATTTTTATAGCTCCGGACCCTCCTGAATAAATGCTCTGCTTCTGCCACTGACTAAAAACATACTTTTCACCATATCCCCAACAGCCGCACCTCCGGCTATTCTTCTAGAAGACCTGACACCGGAGGTGTTGGAAAAAATGAAGGAAAATGGACTGTCTTGAGCAGCCCACTTGAGAGGAAATTTTGAGTGGGCTCGACTACGAGTTAAAGTCGGGACTTAGTTGGAATACGTAGTACTCCGTATGAGGTTTCCAAAACATGTAAGAACACTCAAAATGATTGAGGTATGAATGAGATATAATGTTCCAAAGTGAACCCTTTAAAAATGGGTTTGGGATGTTATCCCACATTGGAAAAAGAAGGGAAAAATTATGAGTATAAAAGGAGATATGGACAAACTCTTGTTCAAAATGAGACATGAGTGGATGTGTGACTAGACGCCCCTCGCGCACACACACACACACACGCGCGCCGCCGCCGCAGTCGTCCGCCTGTCTAGGTCGGGTCGGTCGATCTCGGTCGAAGGGCGATTTGGGCGAAATGTCTCGTCGTCTCGAAGTTATCCTTTTATTGCAATGTTATTCGGTAAAACTTTATTTTATTGAAACACCTCAATTCCGAATTTTTCGGATTCGGATAAATATTAATTTAATTGATAATTATCGAATTAAACAGATCTAGATAAGTATTGAGATACCAATCCTGATCAGTTTAGAGTTCCTCCAGCACATGACTTCCTCCAGTCTTCACCTATTTATATCCGGCTTGAGGGGGTCCGATTTTACACATCTTCCATACGATTTTCAGATCGCTTTTTCGGTCCAATTTTTTCTCTTCGTTTTTCGTCTTCTTTGAGTCGGTGATAGTACACAGAGTTGTTCTAGTTCGCTGAGGGTGCAAGGGATCATCGGTTCACTGCATCGACCTGTTGTTTTATCCTGGGAGGCAGACGTCATACACCGTGGTGAGGGCGAATTTGCTTTAAGGAGACAAATATTCTGGACTCAACAGCGACTCTTCCCATTCGTTTACGTGATCGACAAATTTCTATTTTGCTAACAATTTTTTTTGTAGGATTTAAATAAATAATAATTTTCATTCGTTGTTCTGTTTTATTTCAAGTAATCGTTTTCAAATATAACTTTAACAATCTTAAAGCAAATTTTTGTTTACTTGATTAAAACAGATCTATTTTCGAAAGTTAAGTTAATATGGATGCTTCAAACCCAACTTTGTCTACAGACGTTTCTGAAGGTGCGCCTAGAAAATTGGATCGGGTTCCGCGACTGGAGGTGCGCCTCTAACTGGATCGGGTTCAGCGAACCACTCTGCTTCGGGTCCGATAACTAATTCGGTTTTGGTTCCGATGAACCATGCGGACAAACCAGAGAAATTCAACAGGCATAATTTCAAGAGATGGCAGCAGAAGATGATGTTCTATCTGACCACTTGATAAGTGTCAGTTTTATACACTTATCCTTGGTTTGTATCAATATATTTCACCCATAATTGAGCTAGTCTACTCGTTTTTGCTTAGAATTAATTAGCTTTTAATAATTTTTTCATTTATAGGATGATGATGTAAATTTAGTATTAATCGGATTGAATTACTGATTTACTCAAGAAATAACATGTTGATAAAATATTCTCTTTATTGAGTTTTTATGTATTCATGTTGTAGGGCCTTCCGAGATGAGTTCGTCAGTCTTTCCGGATTCAAAATCCGAGTTATATATCAAAAGTTATCATCCGAAGAAGACTTGGGGCAAAAACGCAAAGTCTAAGAAATTCTGGGCTGAAAATGAAGTCTGAAACTCCATACGGGCGTGTACGGGCATAACTCACAAAATGCAAATCTACGAAGCCATGTTACGGCCGTAACTACTGAATGTTACGGCCATAAGCCATCCTAGTTACGGCCGTAACTCCTAAATATTACGGGCCGTGACTCTTGACAGACTGTGATCATTTGTCTAATTTTTTATACTTTTGGTGTATTATTGAGGGGATGGCTGGCATTGATCCGATCTATTGTAATAATGCTGGAGTTTTGGAGCTATTAGATGACTTTAGGTGTATAAATAGACCCCTTAGATCCATCATTATTGATCACTCATCTTATATTTTTCCACTTTTTGTAATATTTTGTTTTTGTGTGAAGAACACACTTGTGTTCTTGAGTGATTTGTGTAATAGTGGTATAGCATATGTTGTTAAGGGAGTTTATTGCTTCTTTTTCCTTTATCTACTAAGGGAGTTAGGATCAATTGTTTTTTTTTCAACTAATAATGACCACTCAAGCTTGTATTATGTTTATTAAACCCTTCATGGGCTAAGTTACCTTAGTTGGGATTATAAACAAGGTTAGTCATGTTATTTAAGTTTGTATAAAGATCTATTATAAATTACTTATTATTGTGTGTGATTTTCATTGTTTTAACAATCTTTATTTATTTGGCCAATAAATGACGATATTTATGGTCTTCATATGTTTCGAAAGAAAATATGTTTGATTAGATCAAATGATCTTTACTCTAAGTTGTTCTAGGGGATAGAAATATACCTCTAGACCTTAGATGATACTTTGAGTTATTTTCATAAAACCTAATGCTATGTATTGAATCCAATCAACATAGAAATATAGTGGATTGATTCAATATATAAGGGGCGTTTTACGGTTCGAAAGAGAAACCGTCTTTTTAAGGAAAATCGAATCTACATAACATAATAAATAAATTCATCTTATGATCTCCTATACATCTTCTATAACTAATGATGAACTAAGTTTGTAATCCCAACTATTTCATTATTAATCTATTATTAGTGCAATCTTTCATTTCCTTGAATATTAGAACTATTATTACATTTTCTTTGCAATTGTCAAACCAAACTCTTTAATTATGTGTTTCAATCTTATAAATCTCTATAACAAATAGTTAAATAGTGTATAATTCAATATATAACCTAACTTCCTCGTGGGATCGATAAACCGGACTCAAAAAGTCCACTTACTACTTGATACGATATCGTGCACTTGCGATAGTTACACTAAAGACGTGTCAAGTTTTTGGCGCCGTTGTCGGGGATGTATAAGTGTTATTTTTGAAATCTTACATTGTAAACTATTGTTATAGGATACAATTTCTCGACGTTGTAACTTAGTACTCAATTGTGTTTGTCCGGTCAAGTGGCGGATAACGGTACTCCGTGACTATTAAAGTCGGATTCTTCAGTTTTCCACAACAACTGATATTTGTAGATATTTTCTCTTTTATTTTTATTTTTTTTATCATGGAAGAAACTTTGAATAAAATTGAAAAGAGATTTCCCTTTCTTAGCAAAAATGTCATTTTAAAAATTTATAAGACCAGACATTAAAGGATGAGGTTGCTTATGAATAAAAGCATACCTTTTGACATAAGATTCATTATTGAAGCCAAAGTGAGAATAGCAGGTGAATTCACAGAAATACCAGAGCTTGGAAAAAGTTCATATGCCAATAAACGACGAGCAAAGATAATAGTTGTTTGCTATAAATGTGCTAGATGGAACTGTAATTTAAAATGTCGATCTTTAGGAATTCCATCTACAAATAGAGAAGAAAAAATTCAGTTCATTAAGGATGGTCTGAATAAAGAGAATTTAGATAATATCGAAATTTCTCTTGACACGCATCCTAGTGGACTCGTACATTACGGAATTCGATGTTTGTGGAATAAATTCAAACCAGAATATGAACAATGTCTTGGGAATCTGACGTTAAAAGACCCTGTTTGCCAATTTGTAAGAAAATTGGATGGGAAGCTTCTCCCCGACTTATAGAAGGCGTTTAGGCCGTTTCTGAATGTAAAATCAGAGGAAGATGTGAGCCACAATCACAACTACTGTACATACTCGTGAGTATCTTTTATTTTTGTCATAAGGTGAGATTTTCTGAATAAAAAAAAGGGGTGATACGCAATAAATGCATTCATTATTCTATTGAGTAGTTGAAGCGCAATCAACGCAATCACAAACTTGTTAAACAATTTTACCTCATTTTTCTTCTATAAATAAACATTGTGCTTGTTTCTTTTATTCATCCCTCAAACTTGTACTTTTCTCTTTTTCTCTCAAATAAATTTCTTTTCAAAAATGGAGTCATCATCTTCCACAAAAAAATTTAGCACAGTCTGCATTTTTGGTGGAGCTAGTTATGGAAAAGAGGCATGCTTTACTGAAGCAGCCCACAACTTGGGTCGTACCTTAGGAGAAAAATGCATTCATGTAGTTTACGGAGGAGGAAGTCTAGGATTAATGGGACGAGCTGTTGCTTCTACCTATATGGAAGGAGTAAGAGTGTTGGGAATAATTCCAAAACCTCTGGCTGAAAGTAAAATCACCGGGACAACTATTGGAGATGAGTTTAGATCTGTAAATATGCAAGATCGCATAACTCACATGATAAATAAATTCTGGCGCCTTTATCACCCTTCCCGGTAGTTTTGGCACTCTTGAGGAACTTTTTCATGTGGTTACCAGAGCCCAGCAAAATGTTCATCAAAAACCAATAGGTCTGCTTAATGTGAATGGTTTCTTTGATGGTTTACTATCTTTCATCGACTACTCTGCTGAAAAGGGTTTTATTTCCGAGCATGCTAAACGAATCATAGTCGTTACAACAACACCATAAGAACTAATCAAAAAACTCATTGAATTTGTTCCTCAACCAGATCCAGATCTAGCTAAAATTGCCTGGATGGAAGATTTTACCGTGAGAAAATGAAAAGTGGATTCATTCCTCTCCCTTTGATAACCCATGTCGGACCTCTTGTATTTTACTTTCTGTTGTGTGTAAAAATCGTGCTAAATGATGGCAGCTTAAGGAGTTTCTTCTTGATCTCTTGACGCGCATCTATTCGCGATTTATGTATTGTTATTTTATTGCTGTAATTTTTATTGTTTTTTTTTATAAAAGCATTGATGGCAGCGTAAGGCGACTCTTCGGACTTTCTTGAAGCGCATCTTAAAAATTGTGTTATACTTCCAAGTATATTTTATTTTCTTTTGTTGTTTGCCTCGTATATTTATTCTCTTGCAGATTTT
This sequence comes from Orobanche coerulescens, assembly GCA_033398695.1. Lineage (NCBI taxonomy): Eukaryota > Viridiplantae > Streptophyta > Magnoliopsida > Lamiales > Orobanchaceae > Orobanche > Orobanche coerulescens. The sequence goes on from CM065811.1 coordinate 171,111,400, forward strand.
AAAAGGCGTTAGCTCAAGCAAAACTTTCATAACAGGGAGTATTCTGCTTTTCTCCATTGCTTTTTATTTTATTTTTTTTATTTTTTCTATTTTTTTTAAAAGTGAGGACAGCTTTATTTTCACATTTGGGGGTGGTACGTTTTAATTATTTTGGTGTGTTGTTATTTTGGTGTGTTTTGATTATTTTGGTTATTTGCCTTAATTTTTTTTTAGTATATATATATATATATATAGTATTTTGATTTATGAGATTTCTAGATCTGGCCATAACACCAATAAGTTAGCTATATACAAGTTTCTAAAATCGTTTTAACCGGTTAAAAATTTGTACATTCCAAAATTTTTGAACCTTAATCTCTCTTTCCAAGCCTTGTAGTTATCATTTAAAATCGAGTCATTCGTTTCCTTGAGAAAAGAAGAATCAGTCGGTTGCTGAAAAATAGAACTGGAATTGACTTAATTTGCGGAGTTTTTGATTTTTCATGCTTAACTAATAAATGATTTTCTGCAAAAATTCTATTCCCTAAAAAAAAAGTCATTGGTGAAAGGAGTCTAGTTGAAAAAAAATATAGGGAGAGGTGTTGAGCAGCAGCAGCTGCCTAATTTTGGGGGTCCTAAAATTTTGCGAAAAATAAAGGACTAACCATTGTTGGTGCGTAGCTGCCGTCTCAAAAGAAATGGAAATTGTGTTGGTGAAAAGAGCTACACGTTAGCAAATAACGGTGTGAAAGCTATCACCTAAAAAAATGAAAATTGTATTGGTGAAAAGAGCTACACGTTAGCAAATAACGGTGTGAAAGCTATCACTAAAAGGGATGTAGTTTATGAGCAGATTTGAATCAATTAGCGGCTGAATTTGAATACACTCAATTTCGTGAACAATCACAATATTTGATGACGCCGACGAAATTCTTCTTCATATTGAGTCGAAAAATAAACGAGTGATCGAGAGCAACCATTAAAGGGAGTCATGTGTATCACGAGTGGGAAAGAAATAATCAACCTTTTGGGGGAAAACCTTGAATTTGGAATTACAAAATAAAACCGTGTTTTAACTTCAAAATCATTAGTAGATTTATTTTGAATCTTGATTCATTTCTATCTACTGTATAAAACTGGTTGTTGTGTATTAATGGCATTTTGATCTCCTTTTCTCTTTAAACATATTTTTTTAATTTATGTGTGTATTATTATTTTTGTCTTATTTTTATATTTGGAGTGTGATTAATAAAAAGTCTTGCTCGGGACTAGCAAGAATTCAAGTTTGGGGGTGTGATAAGTGTCAGTTTTATACACTTATTCTTGGTCTGTATCAATAAATTTCACCCATAATTGAGCTACTCTACTCGTTTTTGCTTAGAATTAATTAGCTTTTAATAATTTTATCATTTATAGGATGATGATGTAAATTTAGTCTTAATCGGATTGAATTACTGATTTACTCAAGAAATAACATGTTTATAAAATATTCTATTTATTGAATTTTTAATGTTCATGTTGTAGGGCCTTCCGAGACGAGTTCGGCAGTCTTTCCGGATTTAAAATCAGAGTTATATATCAAAAGTTATCATCCGAAGAAGACTTGGGGCAAAAACGCAAAGTCTAAGAAATTCTGGGCTGAAAATGAAGTCTGAAACTCCATACGGGCATGTACGGGCGTAACTCACAAAATGCACATTTACGAAGCCATGTTACTATAACACCCCCAATCCGCTCAGGGATATTACACGTCGTAGAACCTTTCCTCAAGGTTCTACCAGGCTGATAACCAAAATCGAACAACTCAACAATGCCTTTAAGGCTAAAATGACTCAGTAGACCAATTTGGTCTTTCAATAAATACATACAACTCAAATACATTACATGCCCATGCAGGGGTCGAATACAACACACTCCCGTATAACGGAAAAGAATATTGCAGTGGAAATAAAATACAACTAAACTAATGACATCATACGGATACTCGTGTGATTAGTATCATTCATCTTTCATCATCCTTCGTGCCGACCCTGTGTTATGCTCCCAAACCTGAATGCAAAAACAGACATCCACCCCCCGAATACTCGGGGGTTAGCAAAACTCCACTGTTTTGCTAGTACAAGAACAAAGTGCAAATACGAGCCATACAATACAAGTTCCAAGAATAATAATAACCAGGAATCCTCAAAGATCCAAACGTAACAAAAAATACTTCCCGAGGCAAGAGTTTGGGTAAAACATCCTAAAACAGAAAGGTCACAAATCGAGGGAAAACAATTTATAAAACGGTTTAAAATGCCATCGAGAGTTTTCATAGAAAACAATTTAGGATTATTGAATCCTTCTCTTTCCAAAATCAACAGAAGTCACAGCCCAAAGGTTTTGTTTTCACAAATGAAACCAACCACAATACACAAAGTTAAAACCCACGTCATGCGTCCTCGACGGACATAAAATACACACGCACCCGTGAAGTTTCACTCGTGAATCCAGGGCGAAACCATTAGACTCCCTCCGTGGCCCCATCGAACCCTCCCGAGGTGAGCAAACACATTCACAAAACATATACACGCACTCGTGAAGTTTTTACTCGTGAATCCAGAGTGAAGTCATAGATTCCCCCGAGGCCCCGTCGGACCCTCCCGAGGTGAGAAAAATACATTCACTAAACATACACCCCACACAATTTACAGAACACACGCGTTTTGAAAATGAGCCTTTAACGAGGCTAGCCGAATCTTTTGAAAACTCATTTCAAACAAACAAACAAACATACCCAGACGATCATCAATCATCATATCCACAAAACAAGAATGTATGGACAAGGTACTTGCCTTGAATAAGAACAACGCGGAAAATCGACCAAAGTAGGTTGGCATGAACCGACTACGAACCCGCCGACTCCACCGATCGCCAGCTCGCGATAATACACTACGATGGACAATAACAACAATGAAATGAATTCCATAGCAAGACTTAAAGCCGTTGAATTCAAAGAACAAATGACGAAAGTTCAAGTGTTTCCCCCAAAACGGCCAAGAACACGATTCGTCCCGTCAAAGCACGAAAATGGAAATCCAAATCGAAATATGGATATACAATCCATAGGATATGTTTAACAACATCATTTAACAACAATCGATCCATCAAAAACAGATAGAAAACGAGATCAAGGACCAATCCCCCAAAAAGTCGATTCGAAGGAAATCAAGAAATATACTTTGATTCGATGAAGAACATGGATTAAATGATGTTAAACAAAAGAATACTACTAAGAATAATCATACCCATCATGGATTAATCAACTATACGGAACGAATTGGACAAAAACGCAAAAACCCCAAAATTTTTCAAAATAGGGTTCTAGGAAATCTCATCTTGATTCGCCGGATCAAAGGATGATATAGGATGATCAATCAATGATATGAACTCAAGAACTTCATGGATTTGTTATTCAACAACATGGCTTCGCCTCCTCCGAAGCTCCAGCCACAGATCGAAAAGAAGGGAAATGAAAAACGAGTGAAAACGCGACTGCTGTCACATTTATACTGGTGCAGCCTAGCGTGCGCTAGGCTGCCGAGCTAGCGTGCACTATCAGCCCGGGCCGCAATCCAGAACCTCACTGCCCTACTGTCTCGGCCAGGTGGCGTGTGCAGCCTTCCGGCCGTAACGCGCGCTACCTGCCGTACGTAGCGTACGCAGTGCCCGACAGTAGCGTGCGCTACCTGCCGATCCACCCGAGTCCAGAACCTCGTAACCCTCCGCCTGCCCGGACCAGATGGCCGGGCTTTGGTCGACAACGTGCGCTACACCTGCCGAGCTAGCGCGCGCATCCTTCCGGCCGTAGCGTGTGCTACGCCGGTTCCTGCCGTGCCTGCTCGGCCAGTGCCCAGCACTTCCGACAGTGCCGCACCTGTCCGGCCAGCTGCTCAACCGCCATGACCTGACGACTCGATTTCCGAAAACGTATGGAACGAACACGACGAAATGTTCGCGGACAAAATCAACGACCTGAAATGAAAACATAATGCAATAATTAATCATACGCGACCAAAAAAAGGGTCGAGACAACAAATACAGATACGAATACCCATAACTTTTAGAAAATTACAAAATGGCCCAAAACGCCCGAAAATCACGATACGTGATCGAATAACTAAACCGAAGTTCACAACATGTCTAACAAAGTTAACGGACTTACGGGAAACTCGAAACAGCAGTTTCGAACGAGATTCGCAAGAATCGAACTCAAGTGCGGAAAAGTCGCCAAAAAGCACGGAACTCAACAAAACAACACCGAAACGAACTCGGATGACAAAAAGTGCAGAATTAATCGTTCTCGGAATGACGAAACGGTCATGAGCGAGCCGTCAAAATAGACTTTAACCGAAAAAAATAAATTATCAGAAATCGAAATTACGGGTATTAAACACTACCCTCCTTAAAAGAAGTTTCGTCCCGAAACTTAAAAATAACTAGGGAGAAGTAATATCCCGCCAGGAAAACTCAACGAGATACACAAGAAACGCGTAACTTACTCCCAACGGCGAAACGTTACAAGCAACACAAAGGAATATACGGCGTGAAAACACGCTCCACGACGACCAACACAACGTGCATTATCAAAAGGATAATATAGTCAAGTCAATTATCCGAACAATCACAAAACACAACGAACGAAAATCAATATGATTGACCAACTCAACGGTACATCAATCAAAACGCGAGCCAATCGCTGAACAAATACGGAATTCCACCGCCCAAGGGTTGGAAGATCGAAAACGAGACTAATTTCCCGAACTTAAGGGAATTACGAAGGAGCCTGAACGTTCAACAATCACGAAACGAGATCAACAAAAACCGAACAATCAAACGATCGAGACAACAAAAATCAAACAATCATGTTCGAATCACGAAGAACAATAAAGTTCAAACAACAACTCCCAGGTTCACGTCTCGACTCGAGACAATAAATGATCCGGTGAAAACAACAAGATGTGCATTCACATAAGATCTACAGGAAAGGGAATAGCAATTGAAAAGGCACAACGACAAACGAGTTATTCCGAAATAGTACCACACTCGTTCGATCAACAAAAGCAAGGGGCAGGACAAGCTCAGAAAATGTCAACGAACCTAAACGAGTCGACAGAATCGAAAATACTAAAGTTCAAAACAATACGTTATTACATTCAACCTCTTATAAAAGAAGGTCGTCCCCACAACTCCCAATAACGGAACAAGGCAACAACACAAAAGCAGTCGACGGAAACATTCCCCATGGGCCTCTTAGAGACGATCCTGATATCTGTGCTAAAGTTCATGTCCCGAAAGACTCAGAACCCAACTCGCAAAACTGGATCATGTGTCTCTCGGGTCCACACTTGAAATGCGCTACCGACGTGAAAGATAATTGGTACGTGCATGCCCCCGGTACACCACGGTTGAAACACCTCGGCTCGGCATACCGAATATACAACTGCTAGGTACAATGGAATATAACGTCGCAAAACAACAAACCGGAGATGCCAACTTGGCCTAACATATCAACACATACTAAAATCACAACAACCACGGCATCGTTCGACGATTACAACTGCCCGAACGATACCCAACATATAATTACTAAACATCACGAAACAAGCACGTATGTACACAATCATACACACCTTCTCCGACCACAAGCGGGAAATAATGGGTTTTAAAAACGAAAACCACCTTTTGAAAAAAATTTGGAAACACCGGTAGATCTTGAGTATCACTTTACAAAAAGTAGTACAAACACCCTTATCGAGACTTTGAAAACCATCATGCGTTTGAACAAAAATGAGGACACTTTTCTTTTAGTGAAAAACTTTCAGAAATATTCGACCCTTGGGTCTAAGCTACTGCATTTGAAAATATCTCAAAATATTTTTGGTTCCCAACTGGAAATTGAAATGTATTGCGGCATTAGAAAGCACCTTGAAAACACCGCAAGAAAATAATTCGTTTTAAAAGTACGTCTCCAAATTTAATTTTCTAAGATACTCAAGGTTTTCAAAAATTCAATAGGCCAGGATGCCCAAAACTCACAAAATTGTTTATCAAACCGTCATAAAACATTCAAGGCCAAAGTGCCAAAACTCGATTTAGGGAACCAGTTTTAAGAATTAGAACTCAGTTTGCAAAATACCGAAAGCCATTTTGAAAGGACTCACGCAGCGGATAAAATACAGTTCGAAAATACCTTAGCTGTAACGCCCCAACCCGACAAGGGTAGAAACATTACAATATGGTTTCATATCAGATACAATCAATTCCAAACAAACAGCGGAAGTCTTAAATAAAATCACCAAAGAGTATAAAAAGGGACCAAACAACATCCCTGTCCCAAAAGAAATAAACCAAACAAAGTACGATTACAAATGTCCAAAAATCCGGAAATACGATAAATAAACAAAGTCCAAGAACCAAGGAACTCTAGGGTAGGTCCACACACTCTCATCCCCCCGCTCCTAGCTTAAGTACCTGCCGCATGGAAAAAAGAAAGCGGCTGAGCATAAAAAGCTCAGTGAACAGATATCCAGAATAAACAAACAATACAATAGAATAAGAATGATCAAAGGAAATACGAAGATAATTTACATGTGGTATCAATGGTTTCAAAAGGATATAGAAGTTTAGATGTTAAGTATATGAAAAGTGGATTCAGTGATTTACCCAAGGCCCAATCAATCAATACAATGCAATAGTAACCAATATGGAGTAGCTAGCTCCCAATATGTGAGGGGTTGTAATGCACACAACCAGCTCACCAATCAATACAATATACAATATCCAATATCCAGTATCCAATCAATCAATCAATCAATCAATCAAATCTAGGATGCATCCATACGCCCCTGCTGGCCAATACAATACAATAACAATCATAGCAGCAGTCGATAACAATAATCAGGGACGGCGGGGGACATCTCTCCAGCCCCGCTAGAGTACATAACATTGGTGCATCAATGCTATGGTTGTGGCTACTCCACAACAAGTAATACCCCGGGTAAATACTGAAGGGTCAAATGGTCAAGGTCCAATATCAAAGGTTCAATGTCAAAGGTTCAAGGTCAAGTTCAATATCAAAGGTTCAAGGGTCAATATTCAAGTTCAATATCAAAGGGTCAATAACAATGGATCAATAGCAAAAGTCAATATCAAAGGATTAATCAATCAATAATAAGGAGAGAGAAAGAGAAAGTCAAGAGAGAGAAAATGGTTGTACTCTTACTGAAAGAGTACGGAATATCTGTACCTTATTCAGCAATCAAACAATACCAAGATGGAAATAGAACGGTCGGATCACTCCTTCACACCTAAAGGAGTAGGAGACAAAGTTACGATTGGTGTTGATAAGTTGGTTTACAGATTTTAGTTAACTTTCAATTTTAGGTAACTTTCATTTTTCTTAATTCCATAATTACCAAACAAGCACACCAACTCATTAAAATTCAGAATTATACATCAGATTACATACCTAGTATCCTTCAGCCCCTCCAGTTTCAGAATTTACACAATTAGTCCCTTAAGTTTATAAAACTTATTAATTAAATCATAATTCCATAATAATTACACAATAAGCCCATAAATTCTCAAAATTACACAAAACACTCTTAATATAATTATTTACTCAAAATAACTCCAAGTTTCCAGAAATTACAATTCTAGTCCCTCCTTTTCTAATTATTTCAATTTCACATAATAATTAACAAGTAAATACATAATAAGTCCTTATAATTATGAAAACATCCAAACAATCCACAAACTATTTTTACCACATTTCTAACAGATCTAAATAAGTTTTAAATCAGTCCACATGTTTTAGAAATTTACAAAACAGTCCTTACACTTATAATTATAAATCGTTAATCATAAAGAATAGCCAAAACCCTAATTTTTACAATTCAATCATTACACCACAATTACTAACAACCTTAAACAATCATTAATTTCATCATGACATGATCCAAACCCTAAATCTAATTCCATTCGAATTATATATAATTTTATTTATTTATATTTATTTAAGAAAAACCCGATTAATAACTAAATTCATAAAACACATATAAGCCATCAAAATTCAAACAACAATTTTTATACATTTCATATATATCATGGAACACCAAAAAAAATACAAGATCACATCACAAAATTCATCCTTGAATATTTCGAATTATTATTTACTTTGCATATATAATTATTAACGAATTAAAATAATTTCCACAAATCAAGATTTAGGCTTCCACAATAATTTCCAGTATTTTTCTATGATCAAACACAATGTATAGAGTCCATAAAAATTAATGTACACGTCCACAAAATTCAATTCGAATTATTTAGAGTTTACATGCATAATTAGGGTTTTAATTCACAAATAATTTATAGGACATGCATGGTTAGAATTTATCATTTTATTTGAGTCTTATAATATATAAATATCACAGAAAAATATACCGTGGTGATTTTAGAACGAGTGGAGCAAAGGTACGAATTTCCAACCTTTATAGCGAGCCAAAAAGAAACAATAAAAATCCCCACGAGCACACGAAGAGTACCACGACCTTGAAATCAATTTTCACAGACCATGTATGATGTGAGGAACAAGAGAAAATTATTGAACGAATTTTACACAAGTCGTATGAAGGAATTCGATTAATACCTTTGTTTTTGCAATAATTTTGACAAACGATTACACGAGCCTCCAACAATCAAAACAATATTTTTGAGATGATGTTTAGGACCAGGGAATGCCACAGAAATAATGGTGAACCTCCAGAAATTCGTTTATGGGTGGTACGAATTATAATGTGATTTTAGGGTTTTGTTTTCTTTTGTTTTTGATGAAACCGTGTAATATATTAAGAAGGAGATAAATGTGGCGTTTCAAATCATGGATGGACCGAAATTTTTGAAATCACAATCCCTGGAATTGAGCTTCTCAAAATTAGTTGCACTTATCCTTTTTATTTGAATTATATTTGTACAAATTTTTATTTCTTTCTAGCCATTACAATTTTAGGCGTGGCCTAATAAGTCAATTATGGGCTTTTTAAATTTTATTGGACCTTATAAATTATATTAGATCACTTCTTGGGCCTTGGCAAAAATATAAAAATTATTTGGTGATTTATATAACTTTTATTTAATTTATGTAGTTAGTATTTTAATTTATATAGTTGTTATTAAAATTTTAAAATCCAAGGGCATTTTGGAAATTTTACAAAGGTGTAAATTTTAGGTATTACAACTTCTTCCCCACTAAAAAGAAATTTCGTCCGCGAAATTTGAAAAGAGTAGCAAAGAGAACGAAACGGAAACATACCAGACTACAAGGAAAAATGAGGGTAGCTGGCTCGCATAGACTCCTCGGTTTCCCAAGTCGCCTCATGCGGTGGATGATTTTTCCAAAGAACTGTGACAAAACGAATAACCTTGTTTCTCATGACTCTCTCCTGTCTATCAAGAATAGCTTCCGGTTCTTCCGGAAGTGACATGTCTGGCTGAATCTGGTCCAAAGGATACGATACCACATGTAAAGGATGATAGTTGTAACGCCGCAAAAGAGATACGTGAAAAACGTTATGCACATGCGCAAGCTGGGGTGGAAGAGCCAAACGATAAGACACCTCGCCGACACGTTCCAAAATCTCGAAAGGACCAATAAAACGAGGACTCAACTTGCCCTTAATACCAAAACGTTTAGCAAAACAAAAAGGGTTAAGTACGAAAGGAAAAGACGAAACGAAAACCTAGTGTCTACCCAAATCCTCACAGGTCATGGCCTAAGCCCTGAAAGTTCGGAACCGAGCTCTGATACCATAAATTGTAACGCCCCAACCCGACAAGGGTAGAAACATTACAATATGGTTTCATATCAGATACAATCAATTCCAAACAAACAGCGGAAGTCTTAAATAAAATCACCAAAGAGTATAAAAAGGGACCAAACAACATCCCTATCCCAAAAGAAATAAACCAAAAAAAGTACGATTACAAATGTCCAAAAATCCGTAAATACGATAAATAAACAAAGTCCAAGAACCAAGGAACTCTAGGGTAGGTCCACACACTCTCATCCCTCCGCTCCTAGCTTAAGTACCTGCCGCATGGAAAAAAGAAAGCGGCTGAGCATAAAAAGCTCAGTGAACAGATATCCAAAATAAACAAACAATATAATAGAATAAGAATGATCAAAGGAAATACGAAGATAATTTACATGTGGTATCAATGGTTTCAAAAGGATATAGAAGTTTAGATGTTAAGTATATGAAAAGTGGATTCAGTGATTTACCCAAGGCCCAATCAATCAATACAATGCAATAGTAACCAATATGGAGTAGCTAGCTCCCAATATGTGAGGGGTTGTAATGCACACAACCAGCTCACCAATCAATACAATATACAATATCCAATATCCAGTATCCAATCAATCAATCAATCAATCAATCAAATCTAGGATGCATCCATACGCCCCTGCTGGCCAATACAATACAATAACAATCATAGCAGCAGTCGATAACAATAATCAGGGACGGCGGGGGACATCTCTCCAGCCCCGCTAGAGTACATAACATTGGTGCATCAATGCTATGGTTGTGGCTACTCCACAACAAGTAATACCCCGGGTAAATACTGAAGGGTCAAATGGTCAAGGTCCAATATCAAAGGTTCAATGTCAAAGGTTCAAGGTCAAGTTCAATATCAAAGGTTCAAGGGTCAATATTCAAGTTCAATATCAAAGGGTCAATAACAATGGATCAATAGCAAAAGTCAATATCAAAGGATTAATCAATCAATAATAAGGAGAGAGAAAGAGAAAGTCAAGAGAGAGAAAATGGTTGTACTCTTACTGAAAGAGTACGGAATATTTGTACCTTATTCAGCAATCAAACAATACCAAGATGGAAATAGAACGGTCGGATCACTCCTTCACACCTAAAGGAGTAGGAGACAAAGTTACGATTGGTGTTGATAAGTTGGTTTACAGATTTTAGTTAACTTTCCATTTTAGGTAACTTTCATTTTTCTTAATTCCATAATTACCAAACAAGCACACCAACTCATTAAAATTCAGAATTATACATCAGATTACATACTTAGTATCATTCAGCCCCTCCAGTTTCAGAATTTACACAATTAGTCCCTTAAGTTTATAAAACTTATTAATTAAATCATAATTCCATAATAATTACACAATAAGCCCATAAATTCTCAAAATTACACAAAACACTCTTAATATAATTATTTACTCAAAATAACTCCAAGTTTCCAGAAATTACAATTCTAGTCCCTCCGTTTCTAATTATTTCAATTTCACATAATAATTAACAAGTAAATACATAATAAGTCCTTATAATTATGAAAACATCCAAACAATCCACAAACTATTTTTACCACATTTCTAACAGATCTAAATAAGTTTTAAATCAGTCCACATGTTTTAGAAATTTACAAAACAGTCCTTACACTTATAATTATAAATCGTTAATCATAAAGAATAGCCAAAACCCTAATTTTTACAATTCAATCATTACACCACAATTACTAACAACCTTAAACAATCATTAATTTCATCATGACATGATCCAAACCCTAAATCTAATCCATTCGAATTATATATAATTTTATTTATTTATATTTATTTAAGAAAAACCCGATTAATAACTAAATTCATAAAACACATATAAGCCATCAAAATTCAAACAACAATTTTTATACATTTCATATATATCATGGAACACCAAAAAAAATACAAGATCACATCACAAAATTCATCCTTGAATATTTCGAATTATTATTTACTTTGCATATATAATTATTAACGAATTAAAATAATTTCCACAAATCAAGATTTAGGCTTCCACAATAATTTCCAGTATTTTTCTATGATCAAACACAATGTATAGAGTCCATAAAAATTAATGTACACGTCCACAAAATTCAATTCGAATTATTTAGAGTTTACATGCATAATTAGGGTTTTAATTCACAAATAATTTATAGGACATGCATGGTTAGAATTTATCATTTTATTTGAGTCTTATAATATATAAATATCACAGAAAAATATACCGTGGTGATTTTAGAACGAGTGGAGCAAAGGTACGAATTTCCAACCTTTATAGCGAGCCAAAAAGAAACAATAAAAATCCCCACGAGCACACGAAGAGTACCACGACCTTGAAATCAATTTTCACAGACCATGTATGATGTGAGGAACAAGAGAAAATTATTGAACGAATTTTACACAAGTCGTATGAAGGAATTCGATTAATACCTTTGTTTTTGCAATAATTTTGACAAACGATTACACGAGCCTCCAACAATCAAAACAATATTTTTGAGATGATGTTTAGGACCAGGGAATGCCACAGAAATAATGGTGAACCTCCAGAAATTCGTTTATGGGTGGTACGAATTATAATGTGATTTTAGGGTTTTGTTTTCTTTTGTTTTTGATGAAACCGTGTAATATATTAAGAAGGAGATAAATGTGGCGTTTCAAATCATGGATGGACCGAAATTTTTGAAATCACAATCCCTGGAATTGAGCTTCTCAAAATTAGTTGCACTTATCCTTTTTATTTGAATTATATTTGTACAAATTTTTATTTCTTTCTAGCCATTACAATTTTAGGCGTGGCCTAATAAGTCAATTATGGGCTTTTTAAATTTTATTGGACCTTATAAATTATATTAGATCACTTCTTGGGCCTTGGCAAAAATATAAAAATTATTTGGTGATTTATATAACTTTTATTTAATTTATGTAGTTAGTATTTTAATTTATATAGTTGTTATTAAAATTTTAAAATCCAAGGGCATTTTGGCAATTTTACAAAGGTGTAAATTTTAGGTATTACATTAGCAGCGACGCCGCTCCGCATATAAATAAAACAATAGAGTCGAATACCCACATATCACGGAATAAAAATCCACAGAAGGATTCAATCAATCAACGATATAATCATACAAGCAGCACATGTCACACGAGGTGTTGTGTCAAGAATTATACTCTTCGACCGTCGATCGCCTCAGAGACCGGGCGACCGTGCCGCAGCCGAGCAGCCAAGGCAGAACTGCCGACCAGAGATCGGGCGACCTAGCCATAGCTGAGCAGCCGGGATAGATCGGCCGACCGAAGGCCCCAGGACAAGTCTCGGTGCCGAGCGATCGACATATAAGACGATCGTCTCTCGGTACTTGGCGATCAACTCCTGGTGGCCGACGACCAGAAGATCGTCTCTCGGTACCTGGCGATCGACTCCTGGTGGCCGACTAGCAGACGATCATCTCTCGGGACTTGGCGAACGACCCATGGTGACCGACCGATGCCGACCCCTGGTGACCGACCAATGACGATCACCTCATGCCGCTCGAAGCCGATGGTCATCCAATCGGCAAAGGCCGAAGCTCAGGACAAAACCCACGTGCAGTGCCCGGACAAGATCCGCTTTTCACGGATCGTTGACCACAGCCTGTCAGCATCTTCCCACCAGCCGACAGGCCCGCCGAAAGGTGTCAGTAGGACCGCCCGTGACAGCAACTCCGGACGCGTGCTGGCTCCTCATTGGACCGCACAGCTGGCTGCTTCTTGACAAGCAATATACACAACTTGGCTTTCCTACTCTTGGCCACAGCTATCTCTCGGTTCATTCTTCTTTCTCAGCCTCTCTCACACAGAAGACGATCCGCCGAGAAGCAAGAACACCAAAGCTTCGCTCAAGAGCTGGATTAATAGGATCTTTTTACACTCATTATACTTAGATTCTCACATTAATACTTGTATCCACGAATATTTGTATTAATAACATCTCGCGAGAGCATTCAAGCCCGGGCCTAACAAACCCGGCAAATCTATTGTTATTTACACCCCCTCGGAAGTGCTCCCGCAACCTTGTTTGTTGTCCGTCCATTCCAGCAGTATTTCATCTTCGGATAAATATTTCGGGCAACAACAATTGGCGCTAGAGGAAGGGGGCATCTAACCCTCAATTTTATTCCTACCGTCTCGAAGAACACTCACTGTTCTCCGGGACATATACCTGAAGAAACACTCACTGTTCTTCAGAGAAAGCTTTCAGAATCATGTCTTCCGCCTCCGCGTCGAAGAAAGCCGCTGGCCAGCCCACCAGACGCCTCGTTCCGTCTCAGTCCGAGCCACAGCCGATGGCGGAGGGTAGCCGCCGCAATCCGAGACGCTCGATCCTGCCCCTGGGGGATGGCCCAAGTCTCTCTCTCGATCAGTTCCAAACAGCAGGACAGATCGAGGAGGCCATGGCCGTCCTACAGGAGCGACGGAGTGCTCTCGACGCGCCTCCCACTTTCACCCCCTCGGCCATCCGCCAGATGACCAAACGGAAGTTCAAGGCGTTGCTGACCAAGCGATCGCCAGGAGGCTCCCATTCGCAAGAAGAGGCGCTCGCCATCCGGGGCACCTCTATTTTCGATCGCCTCGGCAGCGACCCATCTTGGCGACCGGGGCAGTCCGGCCCCAGCCACGAGACGACGGAGTTCGAGTCCGTCACTAGGAGCTCGGCCTATCCGACTCCCAGTAGGCAGCCCAGCCGTCTGGATCCCCCTCGCCAAATAGCCGAGGTCGGCAGCAGCGGAGTCAGGAGATCGGTACACGATCGCCTCGGCTCCCGCTCCAAAAGCCGACCCACGAGCGACCATGCTACAGTGATGGCTGCAATGCAGCGCAGCTGGACGACATGAAGGCGCTCATGGAATCCGGGGCAGGCGCCAAGAACAAGATCGTCGGGCCGAGCGAGCCGCTCGCGGTCCACATCGAGCTCGCCCCCATCCGGCCTGGTGCCCCTCCTCAAACACCTGCATGCGAGGAGATCGGACCGAATCACACCTGAGCAAGTTCAACATCTACATGACCGGGTGTGGGGCATCGGACGCGACCAGGTGCCGAATGTTCCCTCTCACGTTGGACGACCTTTCCCACAGGTGGTATGCCTCATTACCGCCTCGGTCCATCGGCTCCTTTAACCAGCTGGCGAACGACTTCACAGCGTACTTCGCCACCAGGGTCGCTCGTACAGAAGGCCCCCATCGCATGATGCGAATCAAACAAGGGGAAGATGAGTCCGACTCGGACCACATCGACCGGGTAGACGAGATCATCCTCAACGACGAACCCATAAGCGATGAGATCGCCCTCTACTCGGTCCTAGTAGGATTCCATGGTCTTTCGCCTATGATCAGGCATCTTACGAAGGACCAACCCGCGACCTACGCGACCTTCCGAGCTAAGGCCGCAGTCTTTCTGGCCAGGCAAAGGTTTCTTCTTAGCCTATGAGCAGCGCGATCGGCGCCCGAGTGACGATCTCCAGCCCGCCAGCCCGATCGCCGATATCAACTTATAACGCGATCGGCAGCCGGACGACGATCACCGGTCTTCCAGCCCGATCGCCAGCATCAAGCTACATCACCAAACCCGGAGGACTCGTTCGCCATCGACAGTTCACCATCTAACATGATGGACTAAGGCACGAGATCGCCTCCACCGCACATCATAAAGCCATGGTCCTGGTAGTCGATGGAACCGGCTGCTTCGACCATGCAAGGTACCTTTGGGCCAAGATCGCCCGCCCTTCGTTTAAATACGAGGCCGGCGTAGTCTGAGGGCCCTCCAAAACTAATCAGTGGACACGATCGCCCGCCCTCAAAGGTTCATCATCTAACATGGTGAACCCGGACAATGCGATGCGTCACTACCCCCGTCTCAACGTACACCGTCGAGGTTCGCCATCTTCATGGTAGGCCGAGGTGGAAGCAGAGCTAATAAGCCGCGGAAGTGGAGTTGATTAATCCGACGATGCCCCGTGCAAGGACTCCTCTAGACCAAGACCGCACGCCCTTCATTTAAATACGAGGCGAGGCGCAGCCTAACAGAGGACCCTCACAATAAAATGAGTCACGAGACAGTCAATGTCGTTCGCGCACAAGACACGGTCATGGAGTCGGTCCATCGAACTCCGTGACTGTGCACGGTTCCTCAGCGACGAAACAATCAAGTTTCTACGAGAGATCGGCCCATGTTGTTTTTTGCAGGTACAAGACCGAAAGATAGCTAGCCAATCGACAAGATCGCCCAAGTATGAAACCAGAGTCCGCTCAACGGGTCGCCCGTCCTCATCCTACACGATCGCCAGCAAGAACCACCTCGCCCCATGTCTTCATCATCGGAGCAAGCTGGGGGGCAATTGTTGTGTCGAGAATTATACTCTTCGACCGGCGATCGCCTCAGAGACCGGGCGACCGTGCCGCAGCCGAGCAGCCAAGGCAGAACTGCCGACCAGAGATCGGGCGACCTAGCCATAGCCGAGCAGCCGGGATAGATCGGCCGACCGAAGGCCCCAGGACAAGTCCCGGTGCCGAGCGATCGACATATAAGACGATCGTCTATCGGTACTTGGCGATCAACTCCTGGTGGCCGACGACCAGAAGATCGTCTCTCGGTACTTGGCGATCGACTCCTGGTGGCCGACTAGCAGACGATCATCTCTCGGCACTTGGCGAACGACCCATGGTGACCGACCGATGCCGACCCCTGGTGACCGACCAATGACGATCACCTCATGCCGCTCGAAGCCGATGGTCATCCAATCGGCAAAGGCAAAAGCTCAGGACAAAACCCACGTGCAGTGCCCGAACAAGATCCGCTTTTCACGGATCATTGACCACAGCCTGTCAGCATCTTCCCACCAGCCGACAGGCCCGCCGAAAGGTGTCAGTAGGACCGCCCGTGACAGCAACTCCGGACGCGTGCTGGCTCCTCATTGGACCGCACAGCTGGCTGCTTCTTGACAAGCAATATACACAACTTGGCTTTCCTACTCTTGGCCACAGCTATCTCTCGGTTCATTCTTCTTTCTCAGCCTTTCTCACACAGAAGACGATCGACCGAGAAGCAAGAACACCAAAGCTTCGCTCAAGAGCTGGATTAATAGGATCTTTTTACACTCATTGTACTTAGATTCTCACATCAATACTTGTATCCACGAATATTTGTATTAATAACATCTCGCGAGAGCATTCAATCCCGGGCCTAACAAAAACCCGGCAAATCTAGTGTTATTTACACCCCCTCGGAAGAGCTCCCGCAACCTTGTTTGTTGTCCGTCCATTCCAGCAGTATTTCATGTTCGGATAAATATTTTGGGCAACAACACGAGACACAACACAAAGAAAGGAGACTTACATCCACAGGTCGCACGAAGATGATGATCGCCCCACGATACTAATCACGACCAACAAACTCAGACGACGCGTCGCGATACGACTCAGTCACACAAAATCCGACGAGACAAAACTCAACAGACACCACTAAACCCGACAGCCTATGTTTCCACATCCTAAGATCCGATACCATTTATATAACACCCCAATCCGCTCAGGGATATTACACGTCGTAGAACCTTTCCTCAAGGTTCTACCAGGCTGATAACCAAAATCGAACAACTCAACAATGCCTTTAAGGCTAAAATGACTCAGTAGACCAATTTGGTCTTTCAATAAATACATACAACTCAAATACATTACATGCCCACGCAGGGGTCGAATACAACACACCCCCGTATAACGGGAAAGAATACTGCATCGGAAATAAAATACAACTAAACCAATGACATCATACGGATCCTCGTGTGATTAGTATCGTTCATCTTTCATCATCCTTCGTGCCGACCCTGTGTTATGCTCCCAAACCTGAATGCAAAAACAGACATCCACCCCCCAAATACTCGGGGGTTAGCAAAACTCCACTGTTTTGCTAGTGCAAGAACAAAGTGCAAATACGAGCCATACAATACAAGTTCTAAGAACAATAATAACCAGGAATCCTCAAAGATCCAAACGTAACGAAAAATACTTCCCGAGGCAAGAGGTTGGGTAAAACATCCTAAAACAGAAAGGTCACAAATCGAGGGAAAACAATTTATAAAACGGTTTAAAATGCCATCGAGAGTTTTCATAGAAAACAATTTAGGATTATTGAATCCGTCTATTTCCAAAATCAACAGGAGTCACAACCCAAAGGTTTTGTTTTCACAAATGAAACCAACCACAATACACAAGGTTAAAACCCACGTCATGCGTCCTCGACGGACATAAAATACACACGCACCCGTGAAGTTTCACTCGTGAATTTAGGGCGAAACCATTGGACTCCCTCTGTGGCCCCGTCGAACCCTCCCGAGGTGAGCAAACACATTCACAAAACATACAAACGCACTCGTGAAGTTTTTACTCGTGAATCCAGAGTGAAGTCATAAATTCCCCCGAGGCCTCGTCGGACCCTCCCGAGGTGAGTAAAATACATTCACTAAACATACACACCAACATGTGAAGTTTTTACTCGTGAATCCAGAGTGAAGTCATAGATTCCCCCGAGGCCCCGTCGGACCCTCCCGAGGTGAGTAAAATACATTCACTAAACATACACACCAACCTGTGAAGTTTTTACTCGTGAATCCAGAGTGAAGTCATAGATTCCCCCGAGGCCCCGTCGGACCCTCCCAAGGTGAGTAAAATACATTCACTAAACATACACACCAACCTGTGAAGTTTTTACTCGTGAATCCAGAGTGAAGTCATAGATTCCCCCGAGGTCCCGTCGGACCCTCCCGAGGTGAGTAAAATACATTCACTAAACATACACACCAACCTGTGAAGTTTTTTACTTGTGAATCCAGAGTGAAGTCATAGATTCCCCCAAGGCCCCGTCGGACCCTCCCGAGGTGAGTAAATACATTCACTAAACATACACGCACAGGCATCGCCTAGGACCGGGACGAAGCCACAAATCCCACCCGAGGCCTCGAAGGACCCTCCCGAGCTGGCTAGCGAAACAATCATGCACAAATAACATATCACACCAAGGATATCCAAACAATTCACCCAGAGGCATCAAACACTTAGCAAAACACCACGTCAAACCATAACGCCCCAAAAAGAGATAATATACGTACACACGCATTATCAAGCGCAACATCAACACCAAACATATCCAAAGGATTCACGTAGTCACTTACAACCCACACAATTTACAGAACACACGCGTTTTGAAAATGAGCCTTTAACGAGGTGATCGGCCAAAAAACTTATCCTAAAAATAGGAGTTCTTGAGTCGCTCGCAAATATATACGAGGTAGAAGTAGTTTTTGGTGAGTTCTACCAAGGTCTTTTCTCTCGAGGATTGTCCAACAGGGCTTCGTATAATTTTTTGTTACAAATTGCGAGAAATAAATACTAAAATATTAAAAAAGATATTTTTGGGTTTTTTAAAAATTAACTAAATGCACTATTTTTAATTTAAACTATTCTTTAATAAGACTTTTTAATAAGACTATTTTTAATACTACTATTTTTAAGAAGACTATTTTTTTAACTAGTGGAAATGAATAGAATTGAAATGAGTTGGAATTTATAAAATCTAGGGGATTACGGGTTCATTAAATTAGGTTTTTAATTAAGTATAGGAATTGATTTACACGGATATAAAAGAAAAACGAATGTTTATCGAGTAATCAACTTTTCACCTCTGTACTTTCGTAATCAAAGATGTCTTAACCACTTTCGCAATCTTAAGATGTTGATAACAAGATTAACACTTGATAGATTGAAGAGATATGTTTCCAATTCACTCAACAATCAATCAAGGAGATTTCATTAGTAGAAATAGGATATGATCAATCTCTATTTAAACCAATTAGTCCTTTTTAATCAAAATAGTGTAAATCAATCAAATACTCAATATATAACCTAATAGAAATCCCCCTTCCCCTAGGAAGAAAGATTAGCTACTCATTGGTTTATACAAACTAAAATTATAATAGAAATAATTGATATACATAATATATATATATATATATAAACTTTTAATTACTAGAACTTAATGACAATAGATAAAACTTATTTGAATATGATGAATCAAAGTGCAAGAAACAAACTTCAAAATATAACTTCAAACTTGTTTAAAGGTTACAAGCTTACCAAAATTGAAAGTAAAATACTAAGTGCTTATTGATCAAGCACTTTTCAATTACAAACTAAATGAAAGAAAAACTTCAAACCAAAAATAAAATACAAATTAAAATTGAAAGTTCTAAGGAAAATATATTGCTAAAGGAAAGGAGTATTTCTTAGCAAGAAGTTGAGGATTTCTTGGTAAGAATGTGGAGTGATTTTGCAATGGGTGAAGATGCCCTTTTATAGGTGATTTTCAAGAATACAATTGATTATTTAATTCAAAATATCTATTGTAATATCATTTTTTAATTCTTTGTTCACACTTCACCCATGACTTTGATTTTTCAGATTTTTGACCATAAAAATATCTTGTGGTTGAGTTCACAAGTTGGTCAAAAATGGACTAATTTTGCATGGCATCTGTTTGAAAAGCGGCGATGTAAAACGGCCCGGTTGCCCGTGTTGTGCGCCGTTTGTGGTGACTCGGTCTTCTTCCGAATACGCGTGAGGACACGGCGCTAAATGCCGGTCGTGTGTGAAACGGCCCAAGACACGGCCTCTTTTGCGCCGTATGTGAAACGGCCGACGTAACACGGTCCATTTTGCGCCGTTTTGTATGGTCGTTTGTCTGGAAAAATTCCGTCGTTGGATTTGATCTTGTTTTCCGTCCTTTTGATGCTTCATGTCGAGAATCAGAAATAACCATTTTTAGCTCATGTTTGGACATATCTCAAAATATATATTTTTAATCACAAATCAGTACAATTATGCCGGAAAAATGAATATTTTGTATATGAATTTTAGATCAATTATGCACCAATCAAATACCCCACACTTAAATTCTTGCTAGTCGAGCAAGACTCATTATTAATCACACACAAAATAAAAATCAAAATAAGACACAAAATAAAAAATAAAAAATAATACACACAAATTTAAGAAAAATAATTATATATAAAGATAAAAAGAGATCAAAATGCCATTAATACACAATAACCAACTTTATACAGTAGATAGAAAATGAATCAAGATTCAAAATAAATCTACTAATGATTTTGAAGTTAAAACACGGTTTTTATTTTTGTAATTCCAAAATACAAGGTTTTCCACCCAAAAGGTTGATTATTTCTTTCCCACTCGTGACTTCACACGACTCCCTTTAATGGTTGCTCTCGATCACTCGTTTATTTTTCGACTCAATATGAAGAAAAATTTCATCGGCGTCATCAAATATTGTGATTTTCACAAAATTGAGTGTATTGAAATTCAGCTGCTAATTAATTCAAATCGCTCATAAACTACATCCCTTTTAGTGATAGCTTTCACACCGTTATTTGCTAACGTGTAGCTCTTTTCACTAACACAATTTCTATCTCATTATTTTTCTTTCGTAAAAAGGTGATAGCTTTCACACCGTTATTTGCTAACGTGTAGCTCTTTTCACCAATTTTTACGAGACGGCGACTACGCACCAACAATGGTTAGTCCTTTATTTTTCGCAAAATTTAAGACTTCCAAAATTAGGCATTTATTGCTCAACACTTCTCCTTTTCGTCATTTATTTTTTAGGTGATAGCTTTCACACCGTTATTTGCTAACGTGTAGATCTTTTCACCAATGACTCCTTTTTTAGGGAATAGAATTTTTGGAAAATCATTTTTAGTTAAGCATGAAAAATCAAAAACTCCACAAATTAAGTAAATTTCGCTTTATTTTTCATCAACCAATTGATTCTTCTTTTCTCAAGGTAACGAATGACTCGATTTTATATGATAATTACAAGGCTTGGAAAGAGAGATTAAGGCTCAAAAAAATTTGGAATATACAATTTTTTTTTTAGGTTAAAACGATTTTAGAAGCTTGTATATAGTTAATTTATTGGTGTTTATGGCCGGATCTAGAAATCTCACAAATCAAAATAGTATATATATATATATATATATATATATATATATATATATATATATATATATATATACTAAAAAAATTTAAGGCAAATAAAAACACACCAAAATACTAACACACTAAAACATACTACAACAAACCACCCCCAAACTTGAAAATAAAAGCTGTCCTCGCTTTTAAAAATAAAATAAAAATAAAAATCAATGCGAAAGCGAATACTCCTGTTAAGAAAGTTGATGTCCGAGCTTAACGCCTTTTAGAATCTGCAAGAGAATAAATATACGAGGCACACACAAAAGAAAATAAAATATACTCGTAAGTATAACATAATTTTTAGATGCGCATCAAGAAAGTCCGAAGAGTCGCCTTACGCCGCCATCAAAGTTTTTTAAAAAAGCAAAACACGAAATAAAAATTACAAGAATACATAAATCGCGAATAGATGCGCGTCAAGAGATCAAGAAGAAACTCCTTAAGCCGCCATCATTTAATTTTTTTTTTTTTTTTTTTGATTTTTAGATTTTTAGATTTTTTGATTTTTAGAAATAATAAGAAAAACAATAAATAAATTGGGTTCCCTCCCAATAAGGGCTTGTTTAATGTCATTAGCTTGACAACTTCTGTTTTAGTCGTGACGGATCTTCAAGGGTTATGCTCTCTCCGTGAGGAATTTTCTGATTTTCAAAATAAGGCTTTACCCCGTGTCCGTTCACCTGAAATGACTCTTTGGTTTGAGGATTTATCATCTGATTACTCCGTATGGAAATACTTCCTCAATCTCGAAGGGTCCGTCAGCGTGATTTTAGCTTACCGGAAATAATCGCAAACGAGAATTAAATAAAAGTACTTTCATACCAGTTCAAGGTGTTTGAGGGTAAGTTTCGGTCATGAAGTCTCTTGACTTTGTCTTTGTAAATCGAGAGAGTTCTCGTATGCTTCGTTTCTTAACTCGTCTAGTTCGGATATTTGTAGCGATCTTTCCTGTCCAGCTTTTTCAATTCCATTGAAACGGCCTTAATTGCCCAATAAGCTTTATGTTCGATTTCAACCGGAAGGTGACAATTTTTTCCATAGACTAGACGGTAAGGGCTCATTCCCAATGGACTCTTGTATCTTTGTTCGGTATGCCCAAAGTGCATCGACCAATTTTTCAGCCCAATCTTTTCGAGTTAGGCGCTTTTTTCAAGATCCCTTTTATTTGTCGGTTGCTTGTTTCGGCTGACCGACGTTTGTGGATGGTAGGGAGTTGCAATTTTGTGATTTATGCCATTTTTGGCCATAAGCTTGTCAAATAACTTGTTGCGTATGAGATCCCCATCACCGATTATTGCCTTGGGAAATCCAAAGCGGTGATTATGTATTCTGTACAAACTTAACAACAATATTAGCATCATTAGTCCTTGTGGGGATTGCCTCAACCCACTTGGATACATAATCGATTGCTAAAAGAATGTACTCAAAATTTCCGTTTAGTGAATGGTCCCATAAAATCAATTCCCCATACATCAAAAATTTCTACGACCAAATTGATCGTGAGGGGCATCTCATTTCTTTTTCCGATATTACCGGTTCGTTGACACCTATCGCCCGAACACAAAAATGATATGCGTCTTTAAATAAGGATGGCAATACAAACCAGTTGGAGAATTTTTGTGCGGTCTTTTGTCGCCAAAATGTCCTCCGCAATGAAGTTCGTGGCAAAAGGTTAGTACACTTTGTTGTTCATCTTCTGGGACACATCGCCTCATGATTTCATCTTTGCATAATCGAAAAAGGCATGGTTCGTCCCAGAAGTAGTTTTTGCATGATGATAGAAACCTTTCTTTTCTTGGTAAGAAATGTTAGGTGGGAGCATTTCACAAACCAAATAATTCACAATATCTGCAAACCAAGGTACCGAAGAAATTTTAAATAGATTTTCATGTGGAAAAGAGTCCACAATTTCTTCATGTTTGTTATCTATTTCTTCTGTTATTTTTAAACGAGACAAATGGTCTGCGACCACATTTTCACTTCCTTTCCGATCCTTTATTTCCACATTAAATTCTTGAAGCATTAAAATCCACCGAATCAACCGAGGTTTTGCTTGTTGCTTTTTCAACAGATGTCGTAAAGCTGCATGGTCTGAATGTACAATCACTTTAGATCCTACAATATAAGATCTAAATTTATCCAGTGAGAAAACCACAGCTAATAATTCTTTCTCGGTTGTCGTATAATTAACCTGCGCATCATTTAATGTTAGACTAGCGTAATAAACCACACGGAGCATTTTATCAATTCTTTGGCCCAAAACTGCACCAACAGCTCGGTCAGATGCATCACACATAATTTCAAAAGGTAAAGACCAATCAGGGGCAATTACGATTGGTGCCGTGGTTAGTTTCTCTTTCAAGGTTTTAAAAGCGTCGAGACAAGCGTCATCGAAAATGAAGGAAACATCTTTGGTAAGCAAAGTGCAGAGAGGTTTACTTATTTTTGAAAAATCTTTGATAAACCTTCTATAAAAACCGGCATGTCCTAAAAAACTCCTGATTGCCTTTACATTGTTTGGTGGCGGTAATTTTTGAATGACATCAATTTTTGCTTTGTCGACTTCAATTCCATGATTTGACACCACATGGCCTAGCACAATTCCACTTTCTGTCATAAAATGACTTTTTTCCCAACTGAGAGTTAAATGGCTTTCAATACAACGTTCAAGTACTTTGGTCAATTTATTTAAGCAATCATCAAAAGATGATCCAAATACTGAAAAGTCATCCATAAATACCTCAATAGAATCGCCGATCATATCGAGAAAATTGACAACATGCACCTTTGAAAAGTTCTGGTGCATTGCATAATCCAAAGGGCATTCTTCGACAAGCAAAAGTTCCAAAAGGGCATGTGAATGTGGTCTTGATTGGTCCTCGGGTGCAATCGCCACTTGATAATACCCCGAAAGGCCATCAAGAAAACAAGAGAATTTGTGTCCCGCAAGTTTATCAAGCATTTGGTCAATAAAAGGTAGAGGAAAATAATCCTTTTGGTGGCGGCATTTAATTTTCGATAATCAATGCACATCCGCCACCGGTTGTTACCCTCGTTGGTACTAGCTCTCCCTTATCATTTTCAATCACCGTTATGCCACTTTTCTTTGGCACCACATGTATCGGGCTTACCCATTCACTATCCGCAATCGGATAAATAATTCCCTCACTAGTAATTTTAAAATTTCCTTTTTACTACCTCTAGCATATTGGGATTTAATCTTCGTTGTGCTTCTCTTCTTGGTTTTCCCCCTCTTCTAGGATTATTTTGTGCATACATGTTGAAGGGCTAATTCCCTTAATATCACTCAAACCCCATCCTATTGCCTCTTTGCATTTTTTTAAAACTTCTATTAAAAGAAATTCTTCATCTTTGTTCAATTCTGCATTAATAATTACGGGTTTTTATTTCCTCTTCAAGAAAAACATATTTTAAATGCTTAGGCAATTCTTTAAGCTCGGTATTTCTTTTTCTTTGCTATCCATTAACGACTCCGGACTATCTATCTTAATCCCTGTAAGAGATTTTCGCACACTTCTCCTTCAACTTCCGGTTAAGCTCGAACATTCCATTACTTGTTCTGTATAATGAGAGTTTCTGCATTGTCAATAATATCAACAAAAGCACACTCCTCGTATAAATCGTAACTAGGAACAGGGCGAATTAAACACGTAAAATGTCACGGTTTCTTTTAACACACTCATGGTTAATTTTCCTCTTTTAACATCAATTATTGTTTCAATGGTAGCCATGAAAGGTCTTCCCAATAAAATAGAATGATCTTTTCCATTTTCTAGACATTGTCCCATTTCTAAGACAACAAAATCTGTGGAATAATAAGCCCCTCTATGTCAACCAAAATATCTTCGATAATTCCAACAGATAACGAAGCGATCTATCAGCCAATTGTAAACATATTTTAGTTGGGCTAAGTTCACCAAGATCAAGTTGCTCAAAAATATATAATGGCATCAAATTTATACCTGCTCCAAGATCAAGCATACCAGTGGTCTTCTTACCGTTTCCCATAGCGATATTTATGATGAAGCTACCTGGATCACTTTGCTTGGGAGGTAATCGTTGTTGGAGCAATGCAGACATAACCTCTGAGACAATGATTTTTTCTCTATATCCAAACTTCTTTTTATCCGTGAGTAATTCTTTGAAAAATTTTCCGTATGCTAGGACACTTTTTATTACTTCCAATAAAGGAAGGTTTACATTTACTTTGGACAGCATATCAAAAAAATTTAGAAATTGCTTCTCAAGTTTTTCATTTTTGTCGACTTGGAAAAGGTATTGGGGGTTTGTATGGATTTGTAGATTTGTGGAGTGTTGGGATGGGGACTTCTTCTTTAGAATTTTCATTTGACTCCTTATATTCGTCCTTGTTTCCTGCAATAATTGAAATATCATCATTAGAAGGGGAATCAACTTGATTGTTATAAATCTTACCAGCTTCTCGTGGTGATAGCTTTAGCTTGTTCGGGTTGACTTGGTAACCTCCCTTCTGGTTATTTTGCGGTTGATTTGCTAGTTGCCCGACTTGAGTTTCACTGCTTTCTGATGCTTCCATTGCTTCAAATCTTCGATCCGAGTTTTGGATGAATGATTGAAGTGTTTCTTCTAATGAGGGTTTTCGGTTGGTTTGAGGGCGACCCTTGGAATTGGTTCGGTCTTTGATATGGTTGTTGCAAATTTTGATGTTGAGGAGGTGGTGGTTGTTGGTGATGATTCCCACCCCAAGAGAAATTAGGGTGATTTCGCCAACCGGATTATAGGTTTCGTAAAAGGGTCATTTCGGGGCGTTGGTAAAAATTATTTAAAGCATTTACCTCTTCGTGGTTCGTGGGGATTGATGTTGGGTGCATGACTATATTCACCACCGTGAAAAATACTTCTTGAGATGGCATGACTGTGGGTGGTTGAGAAATTCCTTGAGTTGTAAGTTGTTGGACTTGTTTGGTTAGCTCGGCAATTTGCGCAAGTGAGATCGCCGGTGGAATTTACTTCATTAGCTCCGACTCTCCCGCCTCGTGCACTCTTTTGCCGGGAGGATATAGCAAGTTTTTCAAACAAATCAGCGGCTTGCGCCGTTAGTGTTCCTATATCTCCCCACCGCATTGCAACAAGAATTGGCAATTATGAGTTAGCCCATCATAAAAAGTTTGACTCAAACAAAGGTAAAGGATAATGATGATGGGGGCATGCTAGTAAAAGAGTTTTGAACCGATCCCATGCTTCAAAAAATTGTTCACCCTCCGATTGCGTAAAAGCCGCAATTTTGGTCCTTAGATCCGCCGTTTTATGATGTGGATAAAATTTAGACATGAATTTGTTGCACACATCATCCCAAGTAGCCAATGAATTTGGTGGCAACGTCATAATCCATGTTTTTGCTCGATCTTTTAAAGTGTAAGGAAAACACCTAATTTTTATTTTATCCTCGTTAATTTTTTTTAATGTAAATGTATTGACAACCTATTAAAAATAACTAATAAAAATTAAAGTATCCTGTTTTGGCATCCAATAAAAAGATGGGTTTTGGTTTAATTTAATGGATTTCAATTCATAATTTCGTCACCGCCAAGTTGTATGCATGACGTTGTTGTACCGATCACCGGTCTAGCAAAATCTTTCAAAGTTTGTTGGTCTGCCATATGTTCTTCGTTTAACTTTTCTTCTTGATAGGAAGATTCGGTGTTTTCTTCACAAAAATTCTCCTTCACCGCTAATATCTTCCAGTTATCTCCAACTCGATAATCGGGATGAACGTTGTATGGTACCAAGGTTCTTGCAAGAGACCTACGGCCCTGCATAGACTAGAAAACAGTTCAGCGCACCTTAAAAAAAAATTAAGAACAAGATGAATAAAAGATGCAAGAAATAAAAAAAAGATTAAATCACAAGATATAAATAAAAGTATACAAAAATTATATTTGGCCTAAAACAATCCGCAACGGCGCCAAAATTTGATCGCCAAAAACTTATCCTAAAAATAGGAGTTCTTGAGTCGCTCGCAAATATATACGAGGTAGAAGTAGTTTTTGGTGAGTTCTACCAAGGTCTTTTCTCTCGAGGATTGTCCAACAGGGCTTCGTATAATTTTTTGTTACAAATTGCGAGAAATAAATACTAAAATATTAAAAAAGATATTTTTGGGTTTTTTAAAAATTAACTAAATGCACTATTTTTAATTTAAACTATTCTTTAATAAGACTTTTTAATAAGACTATTTTTAATACTACTATTTTTAAGAAGACTATTTTTTTAACTAGTGGAAATGAATAGAATTGAAATGAGTTGGAATTTATAAAATCTAGGGGATTACGGGTTCATTAAATTAGGTTTTTAATTAAGTATAGGAATTGATTTACACGGATATAAAAGAAAAACGAATGTTTATCGAGTAATCAACTTTTCACCTCTGTACTTTCGTAATCAAAGATGTCTTAACCACTTTCGCAATCTTAAGATGTTGATAACAAGATTAACACTTGATAGATTGAAGAGATATGTTTCCAATTCACTCAACAATCAATCAAGGAGATTTCATTAGTAGAAATAGGATATGATCAATCTCTATTTAAACCAATTAGTCCTTTTAATCAAAATAGTGTAAATCAATCAAATACTCAATATATAACCTAATAGAAATCCCCTTCCCTAGGAAGAAAGATTAGCTACACATTGGTTTATACAAAATAAAATTATAATAGAAATAATTGATATACATAATATATATATATATATATATATAAACTTTTAATTACTAGAACTTAATGACAATAGATAAAACTTATTTGAATATGATGAATCAAAGTGCAAGAAACAAACTTCAAAATATAACTTCAAACTTGTTTAAAGGTTACAAGCTTACCAAAATTGAAAGTAAAATACTAAGTGCTTATTGATCAAGCACTTTTCAATTACAAACTAAATGAAAGAAAAACTTCAAACCAAAAATAAAATACAAACTAAAATTGAAAGTTCTAAGGAAAATATATTGCTAAAGGAAAGGAGTATTTCTTAGCAAGAAGTTGAGGATTTCTTGGTAAGAATGTGGAGTGATTTTGCAATGGGTGAAGATGCCCTTTTATAGGTGATTTTCAAGAATACAATTGATTATTTAATTCAAAATATCTATTGTAATATCATTTTTTTAATTCTTTGTTCACACTTCACCCATGACTTTGATTTTTCAGATTTTTGACCATAAAAATATCTTGTGGTTGAGTTCACAAGTTGGTCAAAAATGGACTAATTTTGCATGGCATCTGCTGAAAAACGGCGATGTAAAACGGCCCAGTTTGCCCCGTGTTGTGCGCCGTTTTGTGGTGACTCGGTCTTCTTCCGGAATACGCGTGAGGACACGGCGCTAAATGCCGGCCGTGTGTGAAACGGCCCAAGACACGGCCTCTTTTGCGCCGTATGTGAAACGGCCGACAGAACACGGTCCATTTTGCGCCGTTTTGTATGGTCGTTTGTCCTGGAAAAATTCCCGTCGTTGGATTTGATCTTGTTTTCCGTCCTTTTTGATGCTTCATGTCAGCAATCTGTAAAATAACCATTTTTAGCTCATGTTTGGACATATCTGTAAAATATATATTTTTAATCACAAATCAGTACAATTATGCCCGGAAAAATGAATATTTTGTATATGAATTTTAGATCAATTATGCACCAATCACGAGGCTAGCCAAATCTTTTGAAAGCTCATTTCAAACAAACAAACAAACATACCCTGACGATCACCAATCATCATATCCACAAAACAAGAATGTATGGACAAGGTACTTGCCTCGAATAAGAACAACGCGGAGAATCAACCAAAGTAGGTTGGCATGAACCGACTACGAACCCGCCGACTCCACCGATCGCCAGCTCGCGATAATACACTACGATGGACAATAACAACAATGAAATGAATTCCATAGCATGACTTAAATCCGTTGAGTTCAAAGAACAAATGACGAAAGTTCAAGTGTTTCCCCCAAAACGGCCAAGAACACGATTCGTCCCGTCAAAACACGAAAACGGAAATCCAGATCGAAATATGGATATAAAATCCATAGGATATGTTTAACAACATCATTTAACAACAATCGATCCATCAAAAAACGGATGGAAAACGAGATCAAGGACCAATCCCCCCAAAAGTCGATTCGAAGGAAATCAAGAAATATACTTTGATTCGACGAAGAACAATGGATTAAATGATGTTAAACACAAGAATACTATTAAGATTAATCATACCCATCATGAATTAATCAACGATATGGAACGAATCGGACAAAAACGCAAAAAACCCCAAAATTTCTCAAAATAGGGTTCTAGGAAATCTCATCTTGATTCGCCGGATCAAAGGATGATATAGGATGATCAATCAATGATATGAACTCAAGAACTTCATGGATTTATTGTTCAACAACATGGCTTCGCCTCCGCCGAAGCTCCAGCCGCGGATCGAAAAGAAGGGAAATGAAAAACGAGTGAAAACGCGACTGCTCTGTCACATTTATACTGGTGCAGCCTAGCGTGCCCTAGGCTGCCGTGCTAGCGTGCACTATCAGCCCGGGCTGCAATCCAGAACCTCATTGCCCTACTGTCTCGGCCAGGTAGCGTGCGCAGCCTTCCGGCCGTAGCGCGCGCTACCTTCCGGACGTAGCGTACGCAGTGCCCGACAGTAGCGTGCGCTACCTGCCGATCCACCCGAGTCTAGAACCTCAGAACCCCTCTGCCCAGACCCGATAGCGTACGCTGGGCCGGTCGACAACGTGCGCTACACCTGCCGAGCTAGCGCGCGCAGCCTTTCGGCCGTAGCGTGCGCTATGCCGGTTCCTGCCGTGCCTGCTCGGCCAGTGTCCAGCACTTCCGATAGTGCCGCACCTGTCCAGCCAGCTGCTCAACCGCCATGACCCGATGACTCGATTTCCGAAAACGTACGGAACGAACACGACGAAAAGTTCGCGCACAACATCAATGACCCGAAATGAAAACATAATGCAATAATTAATCATACGCGACCAAAAAAGGGTCGAGACAACAAATACAGATACGGATACCCATAACTTTTAGGAAATTACAAAATTGCCCAAAACGCCCGAAAATCACGATACGTGATCGAATAACTAAACCGAAGTTCACAACACATCTAACAAAGTGCATAATTAATCGTTCTCGGAATGACGAAACGGTCATGAGCGAGCCGTCAAAATGGACTTTCGCCGAAATAAATAAATTACCGGAAATAGAAATGACGGGTATTGCACATTACCCTCCTTAAAAGAAGTTTCGTCCCGAAACTTAAAACAAGTAGGGAGAAGTAATATCCCGCCAGGAAAACTCAACGAGATACACAAGAAACGCATAACTTACGCCCAACGGCGAAACATTACAAGCAACACAAAACAATATACGACGTGAAAACACGCTCCACGACGACCAACACAACGTCGCCGTTAGGGATATAATAAAACCAACAAACGACAAGCATCATCAAACGGATAATATAGTCAAGTCAATTATCCGAACAATCACAAAACACAACGAACGAAAATCAATATGATTGACCAACTCAACAGTACATCAATCAAAACGTGAGCCAATCGCTGAACAAATACGGAATTCCACCGCCCAAGGGTTGGAAGATCGAAAATGAGACTAATTTCCCGAACTTAAGGGAATTACGAAGGAGCATGAACGTTCAACAATCACGAAACGAGATCAACAAAAACCGAGCAATCAAACGATCGAGACAACAAAAATCGAACAGTCATGTTCGAATCACGAAGAACAATAAAGTTCAAACAACAACTCCCAGGTTCACGTCTCGACTCGAGACAATAAATGATCCACAGGAAAGGGAATAGCAATTGAAAAGCCACAATGACAAATGAGTTATTCCGAAACAGTACCACACTCGTTCGATCAACAAAAGCAAGGGGCAGGACAAGCTCAGAAAATGTCAACGAACCTAAACGAGTCGACAGAGTCGAAAATATAGAAGTTCAAAACAATACGGTATTACATTCAACCTCTTATAAAAGAAGGTCGTCCCCACAACTCCCAATAACGGAACAAGGCAACAACACAAAAGCAGTCGACGGAAACATTCCCCATGGGCCTCTTAGAGCCGATACTGATATCTGTGCTAAAGTTCATGTCCCGAAAGACTCGGAACCCAACTCACAAAACTGGATCCTGTGTCTCTCGGGTCCACACTTGAAATGCGCTACCTACGAGAAAGATAATTGGTACGTGCATGCCCCCGGTACACCACAGTTGAAACACCTCGGCTCGGCATACTGAATATACAACTGCTAGGTACAATGGAATATAACGTCGCAAAAAAACAAACCGGAGATGCCAACTTGGCATAACATATCAACACATACTAAAATCACAACAACCACGGCATCGTTCGATGATTACAACGGCCCGAACGATACCCAACATATAATTACTAAACATCACAAAACAAGCACGTACGTACACAATCATACACACCTTCTCCGACCACAAGCGGGGAAATGATGGGTTTTAAAAACGAAAACCACCTTTTGAAAAAAATTTGGAAACATCGGTAGATCTTGAGTATCACTTTACAAAAAGTAGTACAAACACCCTTATCGAGACTTTGAAAACCATCTTGCGTTTGAACAAAAATGAGGACACTTTTCTTTTAGTGAAAAACTTTCAGAAATATTCGACCCTTGGGTCTAAGCTACTGCATTTGAAAATATCTCAAAATATTTTTGGTCCCCAACTGGAAATTGAAATGTATTGCGGCATTAGAAAGCACCTTGAAAACACCGCAAGAAAATAATTCGTTTTAAAAGTACGTCTCGAAATTTAATTTTCTAAGATACTCGAGGTTTTCAAAAATTCAATAGGCCAGGATGCCCAAAACTCACAAAATCCTTTATCAAACCGTCATAAAACATTCAAGGCCAAAGTGCCAAAACTCGATTTAGGGAACCGGTTTTACGAATTAGAACTCAGTTTGCAAAATACTGAAAGCCATTTTGAAAGGACTCACGCAGCGGATAAAATACAGTTCGAAAATACCTTAGCAGCGACGCCGCTCCGCATATAAATAAAACATTAGAGTCGAATACCCACATATCACGGAATAAAAATCCACAGAAGGATTCAATCAATCAACGATATAATCATACAAGCAGCTCATGTCACACGAGGCACAACACAAAGAAAGGAGACTTACATCCACAGGTCGCACGAAGATGATGATCGCCCCACGATACTAATCACGACCAACAAACTCAGACGACGCGTCGCGACACGACTCAGTCACACAAAATCCGACGAGACAAAACTCAACAGACACCACTAAACCCGACAGCCTAGGTTTCCACAACCTAAGCTTCAATACCATTTATGTAACACCCCCAATCCGCTCAGGGATAATACACGCCGTAGAACCTTTCCTCAAGGTTCTACCAGGCTGATAACCAAAATCGAACAACTCAACAATGCCTTTAAGGCTAAAATGACTCAGTAGACCAATTTGGTCTTTCAATAAATACATACAACTCAAACACATTACATGCCCACGCAGGGGTCGAATACAACACACTCCCGTATAACGGGAAAGAATACTGCAGCGGAAATAAAATACAACTTAACCAATGACATCATACGGATCCTCGTGTGATTAGTATCGTTCATCTTTCATCATCCTTCGTGCCGACCCTGTGTTATGCTCCCAAACCTGAATGCAAAAACAGACATCCACCCCCCGAATACTCGAAGGTTAGCAAAACTCCACTGTTTTGCTAGTGCAAGAACAAAGTGCAAATACGAGCCATACAATGCAAGTTCCAAGAATAATAATAACCAGGAATCCTCAAAGATCCAAACGTAACGAAAAATACTTCCCGAGGCAAGAGTTTGGGTAAAACATCCTAAAACAGAAAGGTCACAAATCGAGGGAAAACAATTTATAAAACGGTTTAAAATGCCATCGAGAGTTTTCATAGAAAACAATTTAGGATTATTGAATCCTTCTCTTTCCAAAATTAACAGGGGTCACAGCCCAAAGGTTTTGTTTTCACAAATGAAACCAACCACAATACACAAGGTTAAAACCCACGTCATGCGTCCTCAACGAACATAAAATACACACTCGTGAAGTTTCACTCGTGAATCCAGTGCGAAACCATTGGACTCCCTCCGTGGCCCAGTCGAACCTTCCCGAGGTGAGCAAACAAATTCACAAAACATACACACTCACTCGTGAAGTTTTTACTTGTGAATCCAGAGTGAAGTCATAGATTCCTCCGAGGCTCCGTCGGACCCTCCCGAGGTGAGTAAAATACATTCACTAAACATACACACCAACCTGTGAAGTTTTTACTCGTGAATCCAGAGTGAAATCATAGATTCCCCCGTGGCCCCGTCGGACCCTCCCGAGGTGAGTAAAATACATTCACTAAACATACACACCAACCTGTGAAGTTTTTACTCGTGAATCCAGAGTGAAGTCATAGATTCCCCCGAGGCCCCATCGGGCCCTCCCAAGGTGATTAAAATACATTCACTAAACATACACACCAACCTGTGAAGTTTTTACTCGTGAATCCAGAGTGAAGTCATAGATTCCCCCGAGGCCCCGTCGGACCCTCCCAAGGTGAGTAAAATACATTCACTAAACATACACACCAACCTGTGAAGTTTTTTACTCGTGAATCCAGAGTGAAGTCATAGATTCCCCCGAGGCCCCGTCCGACCCTCCCGAGGTGAGTAAAATACATTCACTAAACATACACGCACAGGCATCGCCTAGGACCGGGACG
This sequence comes from Orobanche coerulescens, assembly GCA_033398695.1. Taxonomy (NCBI): domain Eukaryota; kingdom Viridiplantae; phylum Streptophyta; class Magnoliopsida; order Lamiales; family Orobanchaceae; genus Orobanche; species Orobanche coerulescens. Next base: position 171,146,151 of record CM065811.1, read on the forward strand.
AAGCCACAAATCCCACCCGAGGCCTCGAAGGACCCTCCCGAGCTGGCTAGCGAAACAATCATGCACAAATAACATATCACACCAAGGATATCCAAACAATTCACCCAGAGGCATCAAACACTTAGCAAAACACCACGTCAAACCATAACGCCCCGAAAAGAGATAATATACGTACACACACATTATCAAGTGCAACATCAACACCAAACATATCCAAAGGATTCACGTAGTCACTTACAACCCACACAATTTACAAAACACACGCATTTTGAAAATGAGCCTTTAACGAGGCTAGCCGAATATTTTGAAAACTCATTTCAAACAAACAAACAAACATACCCAGATGATCACCAATCATCATATCCACAAAACAAGAATGTATGGACAAGGTACTTGCCTCGAATAAGAACAATGTGGAGAATCGACCGAAGTAGGTTGGCACGAACTGACTACGAACCCGCCGATTCCACCGATCGCTAGCTCGCGATAATACACTACGATAGACAATAACAACAATGAAATGAATTCCATAGCACGACTTAAAGCCGTTGAATTCAAAGAACAAATGACGAAAGTTCAAGTGTTTCCCCCAAAACGGCCAAGAACACGATTCGTCCCGTCAAAACACGAAAACGGAAATCCAAATCGAAATATGGATATACAATCCATAGGATATGTTTAACAACATCATTTAACAACAATCGATCCATCAAAAACGGATGGAAAACGAGATCAAGGACCAATCTCCCAAAAAGTCGATTCGAAGGAAATCAAGAAATATACTTTGATTCGACGAAGAACAATGGATTAAGTGATGTTAAACACAAGAATACTACTAAGATTAATCATACCCATCATGGATTAATCAACGATACAGAACGAATCGGACAAAAACGCAAAAACCCCAAAATTTCTCAAAATAGGGTTCTAGGAAATCTCACCTTGATTCGCCGGATCAAAGGATGATATAGGATGATCAATCAATGATATGAACTCAAGAACTTCATGGATTTGTTGTTCAACAACATGGCTTCGCCTTCTCCGAAGCTCCAGCCACATATCGAAAAGGAGGGAAATGAAAAACGAGTGAAAACGCGACTGCTCTGTCACATTTATACTGGTGCAGCCTAGCGTGCGCTAGGCTGCCGAGCTAGCATGCGCTATCGGCCCGGACCACAATCCAGAACCTCACTGCCCTTCTGTCTCGGCCAGGTAGCGTGCGCAGCCTTCCGGATGTAGCGCGCGCTACCTGCCGAACGTAGCGTACGCAGTGCCCGACAGTAGCGTGCGCTACCTGCCGATCCACCCGAGTCCAGAACCTCAGAACCCCTCTGCCCAGACCCGATAGCGTACGCTGGGGCGGTCGACAGCGTGCGCTACACCTGCCGAGCAAGCGCGGACAGCCTTCCGGCCGTAGCGTGCGCTACGCCGGTTCCTGTCGTGCCTTCTCGGCGATGCCCAAGACTTCCGATAGCGCACTTTGTCGGCCACTTTCGGCCGCCATGACCTGACGACTCGATTTCCGAAAACGTACGGAACGAACACGACGAAAAGTTCGCGGACAACATCAACAACCCAAAATGAAAACAGAATGCAATAATTAATCATACGCGACCAAGAAAAGGGTCGAGACAACAAATACAGATACAGATACCCATAACTTTTAGGAAATTACAAAATGGCCCAAAACGCCCGAAAATCACGATACGTGGTCGAATAATTAAACCGAAGTTCACAACACGTCTAACAAAGTTAAACGGACTTACGGGAAACTCGAAACAGCAGTTTCGAACGAGATTCACAAGAATCGAACTCAAGTGCGGAAAAGTCGCCAAAAAGCACGTAACTGAACAAAATGACACCGAAACAAACTCGGATGACAAAAAGTGCAGAATTAATCGTTCTCGGAATGACGAAACGGTCATGAGCGAGCCGTCAAAACGGACTTTCGCCGAAAAAAAGAAATTACCGGAAATCGAAATTACGGGTATTACAGTTACGGTCGTAACTACTGAATATTACGGCCGTAAGCCATCCTAGTTACGGCCGTAACTCCTAAATGTTACGGCCGTAACTCTTGATAGATTGTGATCATTTGTCTAATTTTTTATACTTTTGGTGTATTATTGAAGGGATGACTGGCATTGATCCGATCTATTGTAATAATGCTGGAGTTTTGGAGCTATTAGATGACTTTAGATGTATAAATAGACCCCTTAGATCCATCATTATTGATCATTCATCTTATATTTTTCCACTTTTTGTAATAGTTTCTTTTTGTGTGAAGAACACACTTGTGTTCTTGAGTGATTTGTGTAATAGTGGTATAACATATGTTGTTAAGGGAGTTTATTGCTTCTTTCTCCTTTATCTACTAAGGGAGCTAGGATCAATTCTTTCTCTTTTTCAACTAATAATGACCACTCAAGCTTGTCTTATGTTTATTAAACCCTTCATGGGCTAAGTTACCTTAGTTGGGATTATAAACAAGGTTAGTCATGTTATTTAAGTTTGTATAAAGATCTATTATGAATTAATTATTATTGTGTGTGATTTTCATTGTTTTAACAATCTTTATTTATTTGGCCAATAAATGACGATATTTATGGTCTTCATATGTTTCGAAATAAAATATGTTTGATTAGATCAAATGATCTTCACTCTAAGTTTTTCTAGGGGATAGAAATATACTTCTAGACCTTAGATGATTCTTTGAGTCATTTTCATAAAACCTAATGCTATGTATTGAAGCCAATCAACATAGAAATATAGTGGATTGATTCAATATATAAGGGGCGTTTTATAGTTCAAAAGAGAAACCGTCTTTTTAAGGAAAATCGAATCTACACAACATAATAAGTAAATTCATCTTATGATCTCCTATACATCTTGTATAACTAATGATGAACTAAGTTTGTAATCCCAACTATTTCATTATTAATCTATTATTAGTGCAATCTTTCATTTCCTTGAATATTAGAACTATTATTGCATTTTCTTTGCAATTGTCAAACTAAACTCTTAAATTGTGTGTTTCAATCTTATTAATCTCTATAACAAATAGTTAAATAGTGTATAATTCAATATATAACCTAACTTCCTCATGGGATCGATAAACCGGACTCAAAAAGTCCACTTACTACTTGATACGATATCGTGCACTTGCGATAGTTACACTAAAGACGTGTCACCACTCTAGGCTTGTCCCGATTCCTTAAGGAGGACGCGCCAAAATATAATGAAGACAGTGACCAACAGACTTTGATGGCCATTGACGCCTCGAAAACTTCCGACTATCTGTGTCGGAATTATGTAATGAACAGCCTTGCTGATTCGCTATACAATGTGTATAGCACTGCTACATCAGCCAAGGCACTATGGGACTCACTAGATCATAAGTACAAGACCGAGGATGCCGGTGCCAAAAAGTGGATTATTGGGCGGTTTCTTGACTATAAGATGGTGGATTCCAAGACTGTGGTCAGTGAGGTTCAAGAGCTACAAGTGATCATTCATGAAATCCATGCTGAAGGAATGGTCGTAAGCGAATCCTTCCAAGTGGCTGCTGTGATCGAAAAACTGCCCTCGACTTGGAAAGACTTCAAGAATTATCTCAAGCACAAGGTGTAAGGATATGAGCATGGAATATCTGATCGTTAGACTTCGCATAGAGAAAGACAACCGAGGATCAGAGAAGAAGGTAAATGCTAGTGTGGCAAAGGCCAATGTTGTAGAAAACTGGACAAACATCCAAGAAAGGCAATAATGGAAAGGGAACCAAGCTGGGACCTAAAGAAGTAATTGGTAAAAGAAAGAAAAATTCCTTGGTAAATGATACAACTGTGAAAAGATGGGACATAGGGCGGCTGACTGCAGGCTGCCAAAGAAACTAAAGAAAAATGATGGTAATGCAGCACATCTCATTACCGAACAGGTTGAAAATCTTGACTTATGTGTTATGATCTCCGAAGTGAACTTAATTGGCTCAAATACCAAAGAGTGGTGGATTGACACTAGAGCAACTAGGCATATATGTGCCAACAAATCAATGTTCTCCTCATTGATAGAAACTGATGCTGGTGAAACACTGTATATAGGAAATTATGCAACCTCAACTATCTTAGGCGAAGGCACAGTGATCTTAAAGATGACGCCTGGAAAGGAAGTGACTCTTAAACGTGTGTTATATGTGCCTGATATTCGCAGGAACCTTATTTCTGATACCTTGTTGATGAAGCATGGCTTTAGATCAGTTTTTGAGTCAGATAAAGTTATTTTGTCAAAAAATGGTGTGTTTATAGGAAAGGGATATGAATGTGATAGGCTAGTTAAGCTCAATGTAATGACTATAAAAACTAACGAAATGAAGAATTCTTCTGCTTACTTGCTTGAGTCTCCTAATTTATGGCATGCTAGATTAGGACATGTTAATTTTAATGCAATGTGTAGACTAATTGCATTAGATCACATACCAAAGTTTAAAATTGATTTACACAAGTGTGAAACTTGTGTAGAGGCAAAATTAACTCGATCTCCATTCTGAAAAGTGGAAAGAAACACCAAACATTTAGAATTAATACATAGCGACCTATGTGATTTGAAGTTTGTTCAAGCTAGAGGTGGAAATAAATATTTTATTACTTTCGTGCATGATTGTACTAAATATTGCTATGTATACTTGCTCAAAAGCAAAGATGAAGCCATATAGAAATTCGTTCTCTATAAAACGGAAGTTGAGAATCAATTGAATGCAAAAATAAAGATTTTAAGGAGTGACCGTGGAGGTGAATATGTGGAACCATTCGGCGAATTTTTCTCGCAACATTGGATTATTCATGAAGTCACTGCTCCATATGCGCCACAGCTAAATGGCGTGGCGGAACGTAAGAATCTCACTCTGAAAGAGATGATGAATGTGATATTACTAAATTCAGGTCTGCCGCAAAATATGTGGGGAGAAGCCATCTTAACGGCGAATTATCTCTTAAACAAGATATGCCGTAAGAACGAGGACAAAACTCCTTATGAATTGTGGAAAGGAGTCAAGTCTTCCTACAATTACATGAAAGTGTGGGGGTGTCTAGCAAAGGTGCTGATACCTACACCTAAGAAAGTTAAAATAGGCCCAAAAACGGTTGACTGCATTTTCATTGGATATGCACACAACAGCAATGCTTACCGTTTTCTTGTGCAAGAATCCAAAGTGCTTGAGATTCGCAAGAATACAATTATGGAATCAAGGAATGCATCATTCTTTGAGAATATCTTTCCTTGTAAGACTGCAAGTGAACCCCTTATCTCATCCGAACAAACTTTTGAACTAATAGATGAAGATAATGAAGACCAAAGAATGGATAATGAGGACGAACCTAGAAGGAGCAAGCGACAAAGGATGGAGAAATCATATGGACCAGATTGCATCACCTACTTGCTCGAAAAGACACCTCAGACTTGCAAAGAAGCTATCAGCTCGACGGATGGACCTCTTTGGAAGGAGGCTATCAAAGAGGAAATTGATTCTGTATTACATAATCACACTTGGGAACTAGTAGAGTTGCCACCTAAGTGTAAGACACTAGAAAACAAGTGGATCTTGAAGAAGAAGCTGAAAGATGGAGCAATTGATAAGTATAAGGGTAGGCTCGTAGTTGTTGTGTCGAGAATTATACGTCTCGACAGGCGATCACCTCAGAGACCGGGCGACCTAGCCTTAGCCCGTGCTGGCGAAGCTGCCGACCACGCACTGAGCGACCTAGCCGTGGCGGCAAGACGACGGTCGGCGGCCAAGGTCCCAGGACAAGTCCCGGTGCCGAGCGATCGACATTTAAGACGATCGTCTCTCGGTACTTGGCGATCGACTCCTGGTGGCCGACTGGCAGACGATCATCTCTCGGCACTTGCCGATGCCGACCTCTGGTGACCGACCAATGACGACCGCCTCATGCCGCTCGGAGCCGATGATCATCCAGTCGGCAAAGGCCAAAGCTCGGGACAGAACCCACATGTAGTGCCGAGAGAAGATCCGCATTTCACGGATCATTGGCCACAGCCTGTCAGCATCTTTCCACCGGTAAGCGAGCCCGCGAAAGGTGTCGGTAGGACCGCCGTGTGACGACTACGGGCGCATGGTGGCTCCTCATTGGGTACTGCAGTGTTGCGGCAGCCTTGGACTTTAGGCAGACAGCCCATGTGACTTAAAGACGATCGCCCCATTATTATATTGGTCGAAAGGCGATCGCCCGCCAGAAAACAGGCATCTCAGCCCCTATAAATAGAAGGCTGCCGGCACTTGGAAATCTCTCGGTCATTCTCGCTATTTCACGCACGATACAGAGGCTCCACACGCATCTTGGCTTTCCTACTCTTGGCAACAGCTATCTCTCGGTTCCTTCTTCTCTCTCAGCATCTCCTACACGAAAGACGATCGGCAGAGAGCAAAAACACCAAAGCTTCGCTCAAGAGCTGGATAAACAGGGTCTTTTACACTCATTGTATTTAGATTCTCACATAAATACTTGTATCCACGAATATTTGTATTAATAACATCTCGCGAGAGCATTCAAGCCCGAGCCTAACAAACCCGGCAAATCTTGTGTTATTCACACCCCCTCGGAAGTGCTCCCGCAACCTTGTTTGTTGTCCGTCCATTCCAGCAATATCTATCTTCGGATAATATTTCGGGCAACAACAATTGGCGCTAGAAGGAGGTCGCCCTCTAACCCTCAATTTTTTATTCCTACCGTCTCGAAGAACACTGACTGTTCTCCGGGGCATATACTTGAAGAAACACTCACTGTTCTTCAGAGAAAGCTTTCAGAATCATGACTTCTGCCTCCTCGTCGAAGAAAGCCACTGGCCGATCCGCCAGACGCCTCGTTCTGTCGCAGTCCGAGCCACAGCCGATGGCGGAGGGTAGCCGCCGCGGTCCGAGACGCTCGATCCCGCCCTTGGGGGACGACCCATGTCTCTCGCTCGATCAGTTCCAAACAACGGGACAGATAGAGGAGGCCATGGCCATCCTACAGGAGCGACGGAGTGCTCTCGACGTGCCTCCCGCTATCACCCCCTCGGCCATCCGCCGGATGACCAAACATAAGTACAAAGCGTTGCTGACCGAGCGATCGCCAGGAGGCTCCCGTTCGCAGGGAGAGGTGCTCTCCAGCCAGGGCACCTCTGTTTTCGATCGCCTAGGCAGCGGCCCATCTTGGCGACCGGGGCAGTCCGGCCCCAGCCACGAGACGACGGAGCTCGAGTCCGTCACCAGGAGTTTGGCGTATCCGACTCCCAGAAAGCCGACCAGCCATCTGGCTCCCCCTCGCCAAGTAGCCGAGGTCGGCAACAACGGAGTCAGGAGATCGGTACACGATCGCCTCGGCTCCCGCTCCAAAAGCCGATCCACGAGCGACCATGCTACAGCAATGGCCGCGATGCATCGCCAGCTCGACGACATGAAGGCGCTCCTAGAATCTAGGGCAGGCGCCAAGAGCAAGATCGCCGGGCCGAGAGAGCCACTCGCGGTCCACGTCGAGCTCGCCCCCGTGCAGCATAAGATCGCTCCTCCGCAAACACCTTTGAACGAGGGGAGCTCAGACCCCGAAACACACCTGAGCAAGTTCAACATCTACATGACCGGGTGTGGGGCATCTGACGCGACCAGGTGCCGAATGTTCTCTCTCACGCTGGACGACCTTGCCCACTGGTGGTACTCCTCATTGCCGCCTCGGTCCATCGGCTCCTTTAATCAACTGGCGAGCGACTTCACAGCGCATTTCGCCACCAGGGTCGCTCGACCAGAAGGTCCCCATCGCATGATGCAAATCAGGCAAGGGGAAGAAGAGTCCGACTCGGACTACATCGACCGGGTAGACGAGATCATCCTCAACGGCGAGCCCGTAAGCGATGAGATCGCTCTATACTCGGTCCTAGGAGGATTCCATGGTCTTTCGCCTATGATCGGGCATCTTACGAAGGACCAACCCACGACCTACGCGATCTTCCGCGCTAAGGCCGCAGATTTTCTGGCCAGGCAAAGGTTCCTTCTGAGCCTATGAGCAGCGCGATCGGCGCCCAAACGACGATCTCCAGTCTTTCATCCCGATCGCCAGCATCAAGCAACACCATCAAAACCGAAGGAATCGTTCGCCATCTACAGTTCACCATCTAACATGATGGACTAAGGCACGAGATCGCCTCCACCGCACAACGTACACCGTCGAAGGTCGGCATCCACATGACGATCCGAGGTGGAAGAGTGCAGCCATGGTCCTGGTAGTCGATGGAACCGGCTGCTTCGGCCATGCAAGGTCCCTTTGGGCCAAGATCGCCCGCCCTTCGTTTAAATACGAGGCTGGCGTAGTCTGAGGGCCCTCCAAACCTAATCAGTGGACACGATCGCCCGCCCTCAAAGGTTCATCATCTAACATGGTTAACCCGGACAATGCGACGCGTCACTACCCCCGTCTCAACGTACACCATCGAGGTTCGCCATCCTCATGACGGGCCGAGGTGGAAGCAGAGCTAACAAGCCGCGGAAGTGGAGTTGATTAATCCGACGACGCCCTGCGCAAGGACTCCTCTAGACTAAGACCGCACGCCCTTCGTTTAAATACGAGGCGAGGCGCAGCCTAACAGAGGACCCTCACAATAAAATGAGTCACGAGACAGACAATGTCATTCGCGCACAAGACACGGTCATGGAGTCGGTCCATCGAACACCGCGACTGTGCACGGTTCCTCAGCGACGAAACAATCAAGTTTCTACGAGGGATCGGCCAATGTTGTTTTTTGCAGGTACAAGACCGAAAGATAGCTAGCCAATCGACCGGATCGCCCGTCCTCATCCTACATGATCGCCAGCAAGAACCACCTCGCCCCATGTCTTCAACATCGGAGCAAGCTGGGGGGCAATTGTTGTGTCGAGAATTATACGTCTCGACAGGCGATCACCTCAGAGACCGGGCGACCTAGCCTTAGACCGTGACAAGGCGAAGCTGAGCCAGAGACCAGGCGACCTAGCCGTAGCCGAGCAGCCAAGACAGATCGGCCGACCGAAGGTCCCAGGACAAGTCCCGGTGCCGAGCGATCGACATCTAAGACGATCGACTCTCGGTACTTGGCGATCGACTCCTGGTGGCCGACTAGCAGACGATCATCTCTCGGCACTTGCCGATGCCGACCTCTGGTGACCGACCAATGACGACCGCCTCATGCCGCTCAGAGCCAATGATCATCCAGTCAGCAAAGGCTAAAGCTGACGACAGAACCCACGTGCAGTGCCGAGACAAGATCCACATTTCATGGATCATTGACCACAGCCTGTCAGCATCTTTCCACCAGCCGACAAGCCCGCCGAAAGGTGTCAGTAGGACCGCCCGTGATAGCGACTCTGGACGCATGCTGGCTCCTCATTGGACCGCACAGCTGGCTGCCAGCAGCAGCCTTGGACTTTAGGCAGACAGCCCATGTGACTTAAAGACGATCGCCCCATTATTATATTGGTCGAAAGGCGATCGCCCGCCAGAAAACAGGGCATCTCAGCCCCTATAAATAGAAGGCTGCCGGCACTTGGAAATCTCTCGGTCATTCTCGCTATTTCACACACGATACAGAAGCTCCACACACATCTTGGCTTTCCTACTCTTAGCAACAGCTATCTCTCGGTTCCTTCTTCTCTCTCAGCATCTCCTACACGGAAGACGATCGGCAGAGAGCAAGAACACCAAAGCTTCGCTCAAGAGCTGGATAAATAGGGTCTTTTACACTCATTGTATTTAGATTCTCACATTAATACTTGTATCCACGAATATTTGTATTAATAACATCTCACGAGAGCATTCAAGCCCGGGCCTAACAAACCCGGCAAATCTTGTGTTATTCACACCCCCTCGGAAGTGCTCCCGCAACCTTGTTTCTTGTTCGTCCATTCCAGCAATATCTATCTTCGGATAATATTTCGGGCAACAACATTAGTGAAAGATTATAACCAACAAGAAGGCCTAGACTATTTTGATACTTACTCTCCTTTGACGAGAATAACTTCCATCAGAATGATACTTGCTATCGCCGCATTACGAGGCTTAGAAGTTCATCAAATGGATATTAAGATTGTCTTTCTTAATGGGGACTTGGAAGAAGAAATTTATATGGAACAACCCGAAGGGTTCCTTTCTCCTGGACAAGAAAGGAAAGTCTACAAGTTGGTCAAATCATTGTATGGATTGAAGCAGGCACCAAAACAGTGGCATGAAAAATTTGATCATGTCATGTTGAGTGGTGGCTACAAAATTAATGAATCCGACAAATGTGTATATGTGAAAGACACAGAAGATGGCTATGTCATTTTGTGTCTATATGTAGATGACTTGCTTATTACCGGCAGTAATGAAAGAATAATCAAATCGACCAAAGACATGCTGAGGTCGAGATTTGATATGAAAGATATGAGACTCGCAGATGTAATTTTAGGGATTAAAATCACACGAACTTCGGAAGATCTCATACTAAGTCAAGCCTACTATGTGGATAAAATCGTTGAAAGGTTTAATAAAGATGACTCCGGCACAGCCAAAACCCTGGTGGATATGACATTGAGACTATCCAAGAATAAGGGTGAATGAGAATCTCAACTTGAGTACTCACGCATAATAGGAAGTCTGATGTACTTGATGAGCTGTACAAGACCAGATATAGCCTACTCAGTTAGTAGACTAAATAGATACACGAGCAACCCCGGAAAGGATCACTGGAAGGCAATTAGGGATGGCAAGAAAACCCGAACCCGATGGGGAAACCCGAAACCCGATCTTAACGGGGCGGGGCGGGGCAGGCATTATCGGGTTACGGGGCGTGGATCGGGGCGTTAACGGGGATTTTTTCGGGGTTCGGGGTAGTGACTAGGGTGACCGTGCCCCGTCCCGCCCCGACCCGATATTATATTATATATATTTTATATATTTTTTATATTTATATAAAATTATATTTTATATATATATAAAATATAATTATATATAAATATATAAAACGGGGCAAAAACAGGGAACGAGGAACGGGGCACGGTTCGGGGTAAGTTGTAGCCCCAATGGGGCGCCCCGATAAGATCCCCGATGGGGAACGGCGCGGGGACGGGGCAGATTTTAGATTTCGGGTTCGGGGACGGGGATACCCTGCCCCGCCCCGAACCCGCCCCATTGCCATTCCTAAAGGCGATCATAAGGGTACTAAGATACTTGAGGAGTACTCGTGAGTATGGGCTGCACTATACCAAATATCCAGCAGTACTTGAAGGATTTAGTGATGCAAATTGGATATCTGATATAAAAGACTCCAAGTCAACAAGCGGATATGTATTCACACTAGCTGGTACAGCAGTGGCATGGAAATCTTCGAGACAGACACTTATATCTCGGTCAACAATGAAATCCGAGTTTATAGCCTTAGATAAATGTGTAGAAGAGGGAGAATGGCTGCACCATTTTCTAGAAGATATTCCAAGATGGGCAAAGCCTGTGACCGCAATATGTATTCATTGCGATAGTCAATCTGCGATTGGCAGGGCACAGAGCGTAATGTACAGTGGTAAGTCTCGTCACATAAGGAGGAGACATAATACTATTAGATAATTGATATCAACAGGAGTTATCGCTATTGATTATGTGTCATCAAAGGATAACATTGCGGATCCGCTAACCAAAGGGTTATCAAGAGACCTTGTTGATAAATCATCAAGAGGAATGGGTCTATTGCCTTGAGCTAATGGTTTTATGGAGGATACCCAACCTAAGCTAATTGGAGATCCCAAGATCTAGGTTCAATGGAACAACCAATTCATAAAACAGGGCACGATCACTGTGGGGGGTTACCCCGAACCGACCATTCCCAGGATGAAAACAGTGATACCCATAGAGAGGTTAAGCTTATGCTTTTAATGATTCTCAAGTCGACAACGTCTAGTCAGGTGGAGTAAAATATGGGTTTACTCAAAACACTTAAATAGAATCACCTATGTTAGAGAGAAGAGGCGCCGCTTCAAAGGAGAATTGCAAAGGCACAATTCTTTAGAAACTCTCGCAGAACCAGGACGGTGTACACGGCCAAAATGGGCACAATAATGAGAACAGAACAAATCAGGAAGGGCACTTGTGAAGGATATACGATCACTTACACAAGCGGTTGGACAGTTCAAAGGCATCTAGTCACACTGTCTAGCCAGTAAGGAGAATATATCTTTTCGAGGGAAGGTTCAAGGAGCATACTCTACCTTAGGGGTGAGCAGAAAAACCGATAAAAACCGAAAATACCGAAAAAATCGAAACCGAAAAACCGAACCAATAAGATATTGGTATGGTACGGTTCTTAAAATTTTGAAAACTGAATTATGCGGCTCGGTTTCGGTTTCAGATACGGATCCCGACTTTAATAACCGAACCGAACTGATAAAACAGATGACCACTTGAGAAAAGATTTTGAGTGAGCTCGACTACGAGTTAAAGTCGGGACTTAGTTGGAATATGTAGTACTCCGTACGAGGTTTCCAAAATATGTAAGAACACTCAAAATGATTGAGGTATGAATGAGATATAATATTCCAAAGTGAACCCTTTAGAAATGGGTTTGGGATGTTATCCCACATTGGAAAAAAAGAGGGAAAAATTGTGAGTATAAAAGGAGATATGGACAAACTCTTGTTCAAAATGAGACATGAGTGGATGTGTGACTAGGCGCCCCTCGCGCACACACACACACGCGCGCCACCGCCGTCCGTCCGGCCGGCTCGGGTCGGTCTCGGTCGAAGGGCAATTTGGGCGAAATGTCTCGGCGTCTCGAAGTTATCCTTTTACTGCAATGTTATTCGGTAAAAATTTATTTTTACTGAAACACCTCAATTATAAATTTTGAATTTTTCGGATCCGGATAAATATCAATTTAATCGATAATTATCAAATTAAACAGATCTGGATAAGTATTGAGATACCAGTCCTGATCAGTTTAGAGTTACTCTAGCATATGACTTCCTCCAGTCTTCACCTATTTATATCCGGCTTGAGGGGGTCCGATTTTACACATCTTCCATACGATTTTCAGATCACTTTTTCGATCCATTTTTTTTCTCTTCGTTTTTCGTCTTCTTTGAGTCGGTGATAGTACACAGAGTTGTTCTAGTTCGCTGATGGTGCAAGGGATCATCGGTTCACTGCATCGACCTGTGTTTTATCCTGGTAGGCAAACGTCATATACCGTGGTGAGGGCGAATTTGTTTTAAAGAGACAGATATTATGGACTCAACAATGACTCTTTCCATTCGTTTACGTGATTAGCAAATTTCTGTTTTGCTTACAATTTTTTTGCAGGATTTAGATAAATAATAATTTTCATTCACTGTTCTGTTTTATTTCAAGTAATCGTTTTCAAATATAACTTCAACAGGAGGCTCCTGAGAGCGAAGAAAAGTTAGGACATCGGCTTGGTGTAGAAGGCTCGGCCTGACGAGAAGAGAAATGATCAGAGAAGCCATGCACGGGAACAATGGAAAAAGAAAAAGTACTAAAACCTCACGTCGTCAAGTTGGCCCAACCCAAAAAGCTGCGGTCATCCTCAGGGCCGATCCAACCATTAATGAGGCGATTTGGATGAATCCGGTCCGTTTCAGACTCTCTTGAGTCCAAATAGATAAATTCCATTTCGTTCCGATATATTTATATCAATTAATTAATCCAATTAATTAATTGTATCAAATACAAATTAATATAATTAATTTTTCAAATAAATAATTATATCTATGAATTAAATTAATCACCCAGTAATTTATTTAATTCATTAGGCATGCTGCAAAACAAATAATCATGAATCAATCGTAACACAAATGTCATATACAGGTTTCAACAAACATGTATAATCAATGTCATAATGTATGAACATAAAAGAGAATCGAGTCCTTACATAGGTCATACGAAGCTTCGCGATCTTGCGATACTAGTCTTCACTAGGGGTGTGCATGGATCGGATTGGATCAAATCCGATCCGAATTTCGGATTTATCCGATCCGAAATCTTCAGAATTGGTCAATCCGAAATCCGATCCGAAAACTTCGGATCGGGTTCGGATTAATCCGAAAATTTATCGGATTAATCTGATCCAATCCGATTAATCCGAAAATTTTGTGTTTTTTTATTTCGTTTCATTTTTTTCTTTTTTCACGGAACAAAAGAAACCACAAAATTAATAAATAATGTATTTACCCACATATAACAACATCAAATTAAAATTTTTTTACAAGTACTTTCTTTCATTTTAATCTCCAGCAGCCTACTCCAAATCTTAACTTCCAAAGCTCCAGGAAAGTCTTTTTTTCATTTTCACAACTTCAGCAAATGAAACACCAAAACCAAAATCAAGAAATAAATTACAATAATAGAATCAAGAAAATATTTGCCATCAAGAAAAGCTCTCCGCACGGCGGCTCCGGACAAGCACCACCAATCCACTCGCCATACCATCATACTCGCCATAAACTACGTGATATCCATCATACTCGCCATCAACTACGTGACAATCACTCATTTCGAATCCGTGTTCTTCTTGCCCGTGTATAAATCGATTCCGAAATAGAAAAAGAAACTAGGAAAAAAAAGATGGAAGAAAGAAATATCTTCTTGCCTGTCGATCGATCGATCGATTTCGAAAATACGAAAAAGAAAGATGGGAGAAAGAGGCAGAGAAACGAAATCAACAGAGCCTTGAAATCAAGCACTATACCAATCTCGACTTTGGAAGCAGGAGTCAGATGGTTGGATTTTGTAAAAGGTTGAAGAAGGGAGATAGGTTGAAGAGGGAGGGAGAGAGAGAAAGGATTCGAGAAAGATGGGAGAAAGAGGCGGCGAGAATGAAGGTTTAGGTATTGCTTTCCTAATTCTTATCATTAATAAAAAAAATATATATGCATTACTTATCGGATCAGATTGATCCAAAAAATCCATGGATTCAATCCGATCCGATCCGAAATCCGAACTCCTAAAAATTACTGATCCGAAATCCGATCCGAACCTATCGGTAGAGCCACATAACCCGACTGTCCAGATTGTCATAACCTGACAGTCCCGTTACCACCGCATCGGTAGAGCCACATAACACACATGTAAGGGTATCTCACAATCCAATTCTCTGATACCATTTTCTAAACACCCCCAAAATCCCATTTGGTTATTACAGTGCCGGGGACCCACGTCAGGAGATCCACCAGGCGAACACGACTAACATACACCAATCTGACAAAAAAGAAAAATCACACTCCATACTATGATATCCGACACAATATTCCGACGTGTAATTTCAACGACAATGATGGGCCTACATGGCCAAAATAAAAATACAACAACATCCACGATCCTTGCTCGGATAATACATAATGATAACGATTGACAAATTGGAGAACACTCTGAACGGACTAACCAACATGAACACCGAAACAACTCGGGACTAGTATCGCTCGAATGCCTCGTCGCCATCGTCATGCCCCTGTGTCTCAACTCTCTCCTCGCAAGCACCTAAAACATGAAAACATGTTCCGCCCCCACGGGGTCAGTCATCCAGATAATGAATATCAAATACATGTACAACATGATATGCATCCAAAGGCAGAATAAATGATACAATAATGGTAATACGATATGCTCACAAACCAAGGTAAGAACCGAGCATTCATGAAACACTATGCCCACGGCATACGATCAGTACTTGCTCAATAGGTTACAACACAAGTGCCCAACGGCGAATCATCAATATAGAACACAACAATGAATTACCCGAAGGTAAACCAAACCAAAGCGAGTTCAAAAATGAGATCTTTATATTTTATATAAAACTTTTCGATCTTCTTGTAATAAAAAGTCATTTATCAAATTACATTAAAAGTGGAATGTTGTGGAAAAATTTAAATAATATACTATTTTTTGAGATACGCAAAATATCAACATCGTGAGTAAATTTTAATAATAAACTATTTTATATATAGAATTTTAAAAGAACTTTTTACTAGAAAAAGAATTTCAATTGCATTTTATATGAATAAAATCATCTTAATATAATTATTTAAAAAGGAAAAATATCTTTTTGGGTACTCAAAAAAGAATAAAATTTAGAAACTAAACTAACATATATTGTCATTTTTAATGAGACAATGTAAATAATGAATGATATATTTTATTTGACAAAAAATCAATAGCATATATTGAGCCAAAAAGAATATCAAAAATGTTGCTTTCGGATGTCAAACCTATGATATTGTGGAAATGAGGCTCTTGCCTACCAAAAAGCTACCTTAAATTCATTAATTTAATATGAATTTTTTTTTACTTGACAATTAATTTGAGGCTCTTTTTTATTGAAATAAAATGTGAGGCCCAAAGCCCTTGCTTTGGTGGCTTAGGCCTTGGGCCGGCCCTGGTCATCCTTATGCCGCGAACCGGGAGCCAGGCCGGAGGCCGGAGGCGAGTTGTGACCCACAATCACCACATCAACATAAGAGGCAATGGGCCGTGAAGGTTCAGCTGCCCTTTTAGGATTGGCCAGAAGCGACTTTTGGGGCACCTCCCCGTTTGGACAATGCTCCCAGAGCTGATAATTTGGGGACCATCTCGGGCTGGTTGGAAGAAAGTGGGGAAGAGGGAACATGAAAAATCTCGGGTACCAGAAAACACTGGTTTACAGATACAGTTAAAGACAAAACAGTTAGCAAGGAAAGGTTTTGTCAAATGAAACCAAGTTAAAGTGGGAAGAAATTGCCACTGAAGTTAAGGTGGCGAGAAAAAGTTCGCAAACCGGTCAGACGTCGTTGCTCGTTAGTAGTATAAATAAGTCTACTGCTCGAAAGACGGGAGGCTCACTCCTCGCGGCAGCTAGCACGTAGGCAAAATCCTCATTAAGGTCGTCGGGTTGAGGGGCGGTGCAACCTACAGCGAAGTAAAGAAATTAGATTAGTGTGGATCCCATTATTAACAGACAATGTGTACATTTCTTGTTCCTTAGATCGTTATTCGTGGGGAACTTTGATGGGCTAGCCAGTATCGGGTCTGAGACGCTGGCAGGTGCCGCCAACCCACCACCACTTGGAGTGCCAACCCGAAACTTTACCGAGCTGCGTGAACTACCAAGCTGACATAGATATGATCTAACCCAGCTTCTGAAACATGACTCTTCACACTCCATAGTGTAACATCCGAAATTGAATGAGACTATTTATGGAGGTAACCTTTCAGCTGAAGAGTTAAAAGGAATTAAATGCACTTTAATCTGCCGTAACTCTCCACCTGATGGAATGGTTTTGGACTTATAGAAGGAGGCCTTATGCATTTCATTTCATACCACGGACAACAACGAAATACCAGCATACATCAACATATTGCAGCATATTTCCTTCTTGCTTTTCGTGCCCAGTTTCCAGCGCTTGAACGTTCGTTGGAATATGAAGTTTTGAAAAGCGCCTAACTCAGAAACATAGCCGTTGTATCTTGGGGATATCGTACGTGAGCGGGGGGCAACATTATCTTATTGAAGACGTTCTACTTGCCTCTGCTTCTTTATATTCATGTCCACCTTTCAATTACAATTTTCCCATTCTCGTTTCATGTTCTTTGCCTGGAAAAGAAGGGATGATATCTATTCTTATTCCATAACCATGCCTAGATTTTGCCTTGTGTGAAGCTACAATCCAAATTCTGTAGCCTAATAATTTTCCTAATTCCTATATAAATCGAGTGTCATTAATTGGTGCAAATTAAAAAATTATATTTTCCTGATCCTAATTTTTTTTCTTTGTTTATTTAATTAAATGGATGATAATTTCGGGTTGATGGAAAAGCCTCTTGTTGTGCTAAGTTGTGCATACTTGTCATGGAAAATTATCAAATACATATGGAGCTTTTCCAAGTTAGAGGAGGAACCTGTCACGGTTCTTGTCACCGGCGCAGCAGGCATGTTAACATGTTTTAATTAGTCTTTTTTTAATAAAAATAAATAAAAAATAAATTAAATATTCATAGCTATATTTATTTTATTCACGAAGTTGTTCTTATACTCTTTGAAATTTATTACATTTCGTGACGGTATTTTATTATGTTATCTCAAATTTATTACATTTCGTGCGGAAAATTATAAAAAAGTATGCCAGAACTTGTAAAAGATCAGAAAGAACATACTACAGTAAAACCTCTCGATAAATGAATATGATCGGGACCGGAGAAAAATATTCATTTAGCGGAATTATTTATTTATCGAAAGAAAATTTGAACATGTTATAAAGAATTGGGACCGAAGAAAATTATTCATTTGGCGAGGTTATTCGTTTATCGAATATTCATTTATCGAGGTTTAACTGTATAAGTCAATAAGCTGTCAAAATCCGGTTTTGAATTTTTTTTGCAGGAATTTAACCTGAACGGAATTGTGTATTTTGGGTTAGGTTCCATATTTTTTTTCATTCGGAACCGACCACAGCCCGAACCGGAATTTTCGATTCGATTCCGACAATATTTGGAACTTATTTTTTCTCATTGATATGAATCTATTCACATGCTCCAATTTGAAAAATTCAATTCTAAACTACAATAGTGCGTTTAAAAGCAAGGCTTGAAGCCATTTTAAATTTTGAAACAACATTAGTTCAATTAGAAACAAGATAGTGCAGTTATAATGTTAAATATTCAGTGGATACAATCAAAATATCAAACAAAATAAAGCAGCAAAAGAGGAACTTGAACTTCATTAAATTAAGTAAGGCGATATACTTCTAGGATTTTTTTAATTTTCCTTATAAATTAACTAATATTAATAAAAAAATATGTAAATAGATAATTTCGAGTTTTTATGAATTTTTTTGGCAGGAACCAAACCCGCACCGAATTTCTATATTCGGGTTCGGTTCCAAAAAATACAGAATTTTCAACATCAGGAACCGAATCGAATCGAGAATTTCGGTTCGGCTCCGACCAATCCCACGAGTTTTGGTTGAAAAATCCTAGCCCGATAAGTGAACGTTTGATAAGCTTTAGCCCACAGTCCACTCCTATAAAAAATAGGTTCTCACTGGGTCATAGATGGCTTATTGCAACTCCCAAGATATGTTGCAACAAGTGCCAAAATATTGACGTAGGCACAAAACGGTCAAAGACAACATTTTCCTGATGATAGATTTTGCAGTGCTGCCCTGGGATCAAAGGCAACATCTTTGCGACCCTTGGGTAACATTGTTTCCTTTGTTGCCACATGTACTATTTTTACTTAGGGGCTGTTTACTTGTGACTTAATCAGCTTAATGGGTAAAATGTCTTATTCGCTCAGACATTTGGAGGTGTTTACTTGTGGCTTAATGGCTTATCCGTGAAGACAAAAATGGCTTATTCATTAAGCATGAAAAGGGGTGTTGTCCCCATTAAGACAAAAAAATGACTCCCCTACCCCTAATTGAAAACCACACATTTATATATACAATATAAATAATTTAGGACAAAAAAATGACTCTCTTGTTCCCATTATATATACTCATTTATATATACAATATAAAAATTTAGGTCTTAATATAAATGAATGTAATATATATTATTCATATATAAATAATATACATTATTAATTTATATATAATATTTGTTACTATATATTATTGTATAAATAAACTTTTGTATCTACAAAATATCATATATAATATTACTTATGATATTATGAATATATAAATAAATATTATATATTACTTATATTTTAACATTTATTCAATGTATAATATTTATTATATATGTTCTTATATATTTATAATATATATTTCTATATATAAATATATATTGTAAATTATACATATTATTTATATACGTATTAAATATTTTATATATTACTTACATACAAAATTGAATTATTTATGTATAATATTTTGTTTAAATTTAAATAATATATATTTCGAAGATGGGTTAAACTTGATTTTTCAATAATATTTAAATTTGTCTACTTT
The DNA here is from genome assembly GCA_033398695.1 of Orobanche coerulescens. Lineage (NCBI taxonomy): Eukaryota > Viridiplantae > Streptophyta > Magnoliopsida > Lamiales > Orobanchaceae > Orobanche > Orobanche coerulescens. Next base: position 171,166,138 of record CM065811.1, read on the forward strand.
GTGTTTGAATTTGGCTACTTGTGATTGAACTTGACTCTTTTGTGTTTGAAATTGGATTTTTAAGTACTTTATGAATTTATGTTTTGATTTTTGAATTATATCATTTATATTGCTTAAAAAATAAACAACAATTTATAAAACAGTTTATAATTCATATTGAGGGGTAAATCGGTCATTTTTGTTATTCAGACGGTTTATTCAGATGAAAAAAGTAAACAACAGCATCAATTTACCCAGACAGACATATTTACCCGGACAGACAAATTTAACCAGACAGACACAATTTACCAGAGGCAGAATGTTTGGTAAGCATTGCTTAAAAGTGGGCCACATGATGTAGTCACTTTCTTTAATGGGTCAGTGTGGATACTTGTAAATTAAAAGTTTGGTTACAACATAAATTAATTATATAAATCAAATACAATAGAAATAACTACAAGATCGATGCATTGAATACTTGTAATTAAAAGTTTGGTTACCTAGAATAATACATTTGGATACCAATTATACGTATCCTAATACATCAGCCTACAATGAAGTATACTTAATATATTCAGTAACCTAATGCACCCGTTATTCGAACCTAACGCATCAACCTTCAACTTTAGTAGTCATCTGATATATTGTATTTGGATATCAGTTTAAGTCGCGATTATTGTAATTAATGTTATGATATGTTTATAAAATGTATTAGAAAGTGTAATTTGGCCTTAACATTTTAGTGTCCGCCTCTGAATGTGGTATGAGCAAAATTGTTAGAGGTGTTCACGGGAAGAACCTCCGATACTTAAGTTAGTAGAGTGTAGAAGAAAAATCAATTAATTTGAAGTGGGGGTAAGAATTGTTAGAGGTGCAATTCATTATTGTGACCAGCAAAACCTTTATAAATTAATAACCTCGTGATTTATTGTCGGACAATAAAAAAATTACACATTTTTCCTTATTTGCTTGAATTAAAAACTATTTTATTATAATATTTCTCACACGGTGGCGAAGAAATCGATTAAATTTGTTTAGCGACAGGCCAAATAGGCTACGCCCTTGTGCCGATGATAGCCAGGGGTGCAATGCTTGGCCCTGATCAGCCTGTAATCATACATATGCTCGATATCGAACCAGCCGCGGAGGCATTGAATGGAATCAAAATGGAACTTCTTGATGCTGCATTCCCCCTTCTTAAAGGCAAGGTTTACTAAAAGAATAATGGCATATACTTAAAAAAGTGATTCTCAACTTTAATTGGAAAATCGAGAATTATTATTCTTTTCTAGAGTTTACAAACATTCTTTTAGTTTATTAAGGGTGTGCTTGACAATTTAGTTGATAAATTAGTTGATGGTTGATAAACTGCTTATTAAGATGCTACTTTGTGACTTTGTCTAACATCTTATAAAAGTATCATATTTTTATCAAACATATAATAAATCAATCATCACACTATAAAGGGCTAAACTGTGAATAAAAATGACCAGACTTACACGGACTCGAAACTTACGAGATCAAAATTGCAAACAAATAAAAATCAAAACTCACAGGATCAAATTGCTACATTGGATACTTGAATGACAAAATTGACAATTAAGCTCGACTGTAGTTGTGGACTGACAAGCTAGCTTATTGAGATAATGTTTTGAGTACTAATCTCATGAATAAGCTAGTTTATACGTTGGCTTATAGGCTAGTTGACGTCGTGCCAAACGAGAATTTTTAAATAAACTCTAAAAATAAGGTAGCCTATTTTTTTTTTTGCCAAACATACACCTAAAGTTACCTTTAAATTCGAACACACACATGCACGCATATATTTTGTAGACAGTTATAATTTAGCCGGATAGTGTGTGGTTCAATAGATGTCGTCGCCACAAATGATGTGGTTGAAGCTTGCAACGGGACGAATATTGCGATTCTACTTGGTGGACACAGACGACAGGAAGGGATGGAAAGGAAGGATGTGTTGTCGAAGAATGTCTCCATTTACAAGGCTCAAGCATTGGCCTTAGAACAACATGCTGCCCCAGACTGCAAAGTAAGTCATGCTTACACAAAATGGTAGACATTATGAGAACTGTCTGCTTTTGATAAGAAATAACTGTTTAGCTTTAATGGATTGCCAATAATTTAAATTGAAAAATAATAGAGACAAAGAAAAATATGTAGTTTATAATATCGGTCAATGACAATTTCTGCTTTGGGTTTTTGGCAGATTAATTCCCCGTATTTTACAAAGTGGGCTGTATAACCCTTCTGTGTAAATTATATAGTCTTATTACCTCCTAGGGCTCGAACTGTTAGGACCCGAACAAACGAAAATCATTAAACTTCGAGTTCGGGTCCTGGAATAAACTTCCGGTTCGAATCCTGAAATAAACTTCGGGTTAGGGTTCAATTATTATTATTATTTCAAAAATTTGAATATCCGTAATACCGAATTGATGTCAATAGCAGAACAATATATTATAACCCCTAGTACCGAAATATAAACCCTACTAAAACACCTTAATTTACTATCCTTACTCAGAGAAATTCGAAAATAACCAAGCTCACCTAAGTAATCGAAAAAAATCGGTTCTTTCTCGGTTCTTTCGGAGAAATTTGAACTTTAAACTTCGATTTTATTTCAGTTCCTAGAAATTCGATTTCAAGGAAAAAGATCAGGAACCGAACCCAAATTACATAACAATTTTTGAATTTCGATTCTAGACTTTGTTTTTCAAAGAACCGAACTACACCAGCCCTGTTATTACCTCCATATGTTTTCAAAAGGCTGCATCCGCCCCCCCTCTACCGTCTTGTGCACAGGGGTGATTTGTACTATTTGAAATAAAACATTAAGAATTATTATGCAACTTTTTGAAAACACAAAACGGTGTTGTGCTTGATAAATTAATATAATGGGTAATTAATCTATTTGTAAAAATACAAAAATATAATATGACTATTTGATAAATACAGAGGATAAACCATACACACGTATAATTTTATTAAGAATCTCAATGTCAGCTCACTACTACAAAACAGACCTTTAACATCTATTTTTTCTACATTTAACATCGGTTTTAGAATCCAAATTTATAACTTGATGCAGGTTTTGGTGGTGGCTAATCCAGCCAACACGAATGCACTCATCTTGAAAAAATTTGCTCCTTCGATTCCAGACAAAAACGTGACTTGCCTAACACGACTTGATCATAACAGAGCTTTAGCCCAAATCTCAGAAAAACTAAACATTCATGTCAGCCATGTTAAGAATGTGATCATATGGGGGAATCATTCTTCTACCCAATATCCAGATGCAAATCATGCAACTGTATGGACTAATACTGGAGAGAAGCCTGCAGTAGAACTCGTCGATGACGATAAATGGTGGGTATCTCAGTACTTGGGCTATAAAGGTCGTGTTTAAGTCGAAATTTATTTCAAAAGTAAAATTAGTTTTGAAAGAGTAATGAATTTTAATTAGTGAAGCGTTCATTTTACGGTATGTGTTATAGGTTAAAGACAGAGTTCATCGACACGGTGCGACAAAGAGGTGGAGCCATTATCAGAGCCCGAAAAATGTCGAGCGCGTTATCTGCTGCTAGCTCTGCTTGTGATCACATACGCGATTGGGTTCTTGGAACTCCAAAGGTTTTATCCAGGGGCGCAGCTACATAGGGGCGGGAGGGGGCGCCCGACCCCCCCAAATTTTTTTTGCGATGTAGGGGGTATATAGTTTTCGTGTAGAAAAATTTCGGTATATTCGGTTTCGACCTCCCAAAATTTCGGTATTACCCGAAAAATAGCGTTGGGAAAAAAAAATTTAGATCCCGACCCCCCACTGAAAATTTTCTAGCTTCGCCACTGGTTTTATCCCCAATACTACGTGGTTCAAATGAGAATGAGGTTTCAGTTAAAACATAGGAACGAAAATAGTCGTAGATATTGATTAAATAGATTGACAAGATTTATTCTCATGTAAAGTCAGCATGAAATGCATTCTTTTATGTATCGACATTCTTATGCATAACTTTAATACATTGACATTTTTATACATGAAATGCATATATTTTATGCACACTAATTCGAAATATAGATGACACAAAAAATCAGCGATTAAGATTTATTCTTAATTCGTACTAAAAAAGACATTCTCTCTCTCTCTCTCTTCATTAATTAAGCATCATCTTTATTTAGGGAACCTGGGTATCGATGGGTGTATGTTCCGATGGATCCTACGGCATACCGAAAGACCTCGTTTACTCTTTCCCTGTTACTTGTGACAAAGGAGAATGGTCGATCATGCAAGGTCAGTGCCCTCTATATATATTACCTAGCTACATATTGTTATCTCTCTCTCTCTCTGTGTGTATTATTAGAGATTGTGTTTTGTTCATACAGGTCTGAAGATAAACGAATTTTCAAGGGAGAAGATGGATGAAAATGCAAAAGAGTTGATGGAAGAAAAAATATTGGCCTTCTCATGCCTCAATGGAGAAGAACTAAAATGAGTTTAATTTCAACCTTGTGTGGTGGAAAATAGAACAATATATGTATATGGATATATAAACAGGAATGCTACACCCACAAACAAACTCCCACAAAATGACGTGTCAGTGGGTGATTGTTGTATTTTGTAGAGGAGAGAGAAACTGCCAGAAAATACACCAATCACCCGCTGATACGTCATTTTGTGGGTGTTTGTTTGTGGGTGTAGCAATCCTCATATATAAATAGATAGGAATTTTAGTAGATTTACCATTTTACCCCTAATGTATTTCCTTATTTACAGGTATACTTATAGTGAATATTATTAATAACAAAACGAATGCGATTTTTTATAATTTAGACTATTTTATAAAACCATATAATTCAAGTCGAGTCGGGTTGAGTTCATGTCGATTTCTCAAACGAGTCGTTCCCAAGCTCGAAAAAATAAAAAAAAAATTGTTGAGCTCGAGCCAAGTTCGAGCTTCGAGTTTCATAGTCGAGCGCGAGCTCGAAAATATTCCACTTGACTCGATCAGATCACACTTCTGCAACATAGCTCCTTTTCCGGAGACAACAATCAATGAGTGTTGGGTACTTGTCCACTGCTATGTATAGAGAATGACAGCAGCTTGTATTAGGCTGTTTCATTGTATATCTTCCGGTTTTACGATGATATTTTCGAGTATTAGACATTATAATGTTGTATTATTAAATTTTGATAGGTATAAGTTTTGTAATTTATCTACAACTTATACAATATCATTTTTATTATTCGGAAATATTATTATCGGACAGGCGGACGGTCCGACGGAAGGAAAATGTCCCTCCATGTACTAATCTGCCAAAAATCCTAGAATTCATTTCTATAACTTAATTGCAAGAAAAATAGTAAAGTTATAAGAGAGAAATGGCAAAGCATAATTGATAATTGATAATTCAAGTCTCCATTTGATTAGCTGGGACCGAGTAATGAAACTGAAGAAACTTGGGGGTCTTGGTTTGAGGAAGGCACGGCACATTGCCATGATGGCGAAGGAGGGTTGGAGACTTTTATCTGGAGATCACAATCTTTGGCTTTCTGCTTGTCAAGCTTTATACCTAAAAAACTCTTATATCTTGAGATACTGTCAAGGAACGGAATCTAACTCCTTTAGGGGCTTGGTCAAAAGCTATAAGGCGTTAGAGAATAAGTTTGGGTGGAGAATTGGTAATGGGCGACAGGTATCCTTCTGGTTTGACAACTGGTGTGCGGCACTAATATCGTGATACGGATCAGATACGGCCACCAGCTAGAAATTCAAGACCGGTTCGGGAACGTCGTCGACCTAGCCGTTTGAAGGATTATTATTAATTAGTAATTAGGATTACCTTAGTAATTTCCAATATTTAAATGTATTTTTTAAAGAGTTTAATACTCCTTCATGGGTTTTCTTTTCGGTTCTTTCCCATGACGCCTTTATTGAACAAGCGAGAACTTTATAAATATGGCAAACTATCATCTTAAAATTAATAAGAAAAGATTTGCCCTAATCTCCTTTTCTTCTTCTCTTTCTTTCCCTCACGTCTTCTCTCCCTCCTTCTCGGTCGATCGACCTTTCTTCCTCCTGCTACCACCGCCGTCAGACTTGATACCTTCGGTATCAATTGGTGCTTTCATCATGAACTTCACGTAAGCATGACAAAAAACGTAGAGGAGACGTCGACTGTCACCACCACCGAGCCTGACATACACGACCTCCTTCGACAATTGACGATGGCCGTTCAAGCGACGCAACAAGAAATCCGGAAGAATAGACAAGAACAAGACGTTCAACGGGCTAGGACGGATCAGATTTTTAACATCCTCGGCAACCGCCATATTACCGACGACAACCCTAACGCCGAGCAGCGCAACCTAACGTCGCCGAATCAACAACCGCCACTCCTACCGCTTCCGACAACCGCTACACCAGCACAGGAACGCCGCGGCGCCATGCATGACCAGCCGCGACACGACAACCAACCGAGAATTCGAGTTGACGCCCCTCGTTTCAACGGATCTGATCCGGTCAGATGGATATATAAGGTACAATGCCATTTCGATTATTTTCGTACTGCAGCGATGGAATGACTTCAACTTGTGGGTTTATTGTTCGATCACCCAGCCTCAGATTGGTTTCGCTATCAGAAACGAAATTATTGTTTTAGAACTTGGGAGGAATTTTTAGATGCCGTCAAGCAGAGATTCGACCCTCATCATTACGAAGACTACGTCGGTCGACTCGCCAAATTACAACAAAAGACAACTGTTATTGAATACCAAATGGAATTTGAATCGTTACTTAATAAAATTGAGGGGTTGTCAGAAACTACATTGATTTCTCTGTTTAAAGCGGGGTTGAAACAACCCGTCCAGCGCGAACTCAATCTGCGTAACCCGATCACCTTATCACAAGCCTTCGCTTTGGCTCGGGAACTCGCCTCATCTTTTGTTGACACGTTTTCCAGTAATGCGAACCCGCGCCGCTGGAGCTCCAGCGGTTTCCGACCCGGAAGTACGACCAATTCGACCCCTACACCTGCTTCGGCCAGCCCCACGGTTAACACGAACACGGCTCAAGGTGCAAGGAATAACTTATCAGCTCTGCCTATTAAACGGCTTTCATTCGCCGAATGAGAGGAACGAACTAAGAAAGGACTTTGTTGGAATTGTGATGAACAATATGCTCCAGGCCATCGTTGTAAACATCGTTTCTTAGCCTTGTTAGGTGATGATGACACCGACGAGGAGGACTCAACGGAAAATATACAAGACGAGTTGATTGTTACAGGGGATATCTCTAGCATTCATTCGATGGAAGGTTTCGCGAATCCTAAATATCTAAAGATTTCAGGATCTATTAATGGTCTCACAGTGCAGGTTCTTATTGACGGTGGGAGTACACACAATTTTGTACACCCCACAGTCGCTGAACGATTATATCTTCCTCTATCTACAGTGACACCGTTTCGAGTGTATGTTGGAAACGGTGAGTATATGTTGTGCACTCATCAATGTGCGTCGACACCAGTAGGCCTTCAAGGACACGTATTCCTGATTGATCTATTTGTGCTCGCGGTACACGGACCACAGATTGTTCTCGGAGTTCAGTGGCTACGAACGCTAGGCAAGGTATCTCATGATTACGCCCAACTCACCATGGAATTCTTATGGCACGGAAAAACTATATTTTTGCAAGGAGACTGTCATACTCCAAAACGGATCTCATTGAATACCCTGAAGTCCTTGTACGCCACGAATACGGTTGCCGAATGTTTCAAAATTTGCCCAATTTTCACGGAGCCATTACCGATGTCATCTCGGAATAAAGTTGTTGAATTTCCTGAGGACATTCATCCTCTAATTCGGGAACTGCTACAATTACACGAGAAGGTTTTCACTTTGCCAGTCGGGTTACCACCACAGAGAACTTGGGATCATCGAATCCACTTGCATCACGGGTCCAAACCGATCAACGTTCGGCCATATCGCTATCCTTATTTTCAGAAATCCGAGATTGAACGCCAGGTGCACGACATGTTACAGCAGGGGTTGATTCGACATAGCACTAGCCCTTTCTCGTCTCCGGCTCTCCTGGTCAAAAAGAAAAATGGAAGCTTTCGGTTTTGTGTTGATTATCGAGCATTAAATGCGAATACAGTAGCTGATAAGTTTCCTATTCCCACAGCAGATGAGTTATTCGATGAACTTGGCCATGCTATTTTTTTTACAAAATTAGACCTACGGTCGGGCTATCATCAGATCAGAATGCACACATCAGACATCTTCAAGACGGCATTCCGGACACATGATGGCCACTTTGAGTTCCTCGTCATGCCATTTGGTTTGACCAATGCACCGTCCACCTTTCAGGCCGCCATGAATAATATTTTCTCTAATTATTTACGGGAATTTGTTATTGTATTTTTTGACGATATTTTAGTCTACAGTTCTTCATTGAACCTACACGTTCGTCACCTTGATATCGTCCTTCAGATACTACGGGACAACCATTTTTTTTGTCAAGAGCTCGAAGTGTTCCTTCGGCACAATTCAAGTTGAGTACTTGGGTCACATCGTCTCGGCCGGCCGACTGTTAGCGGACCCAAGTAAGCTCGATGCCATGACTAATTGGCCCAGACCCACAAACATCAAGCAGTTACGCGGCTTCTTGGGACTTACGGGGTATTACTGTAAGTTTATTCGTAATTACGCCTTGATAGCAGCTCCGCTAACATCTCTCCTGCAGAAAGACAAGTTTACATGGACCGATATTTCCGACAACGCCTTTCAACAGCTGAAAACGACTATGATGACACCGCCTATTTTACAGTTGCCGGATTTTACAAAAGAATTCGTTGTTGAGACCGATGCTTCTGACGAAGGAATTGGGGCCGTGTTGTTACAGGAGGAACGACCGCTTTCTTTCTTCAGCAAAACACTAGGCATACGCCGTCGAGGTACATCTGCATATCATCGCGAGTTATTTGCTATAGTTTCCGCGGTCCAGAAGTGGAGACAATACCTTTTGGGCAGAGAGTTCCTTATTCGAACGGATCAGAAAAGTTTGAAGGAGCTTCTAACACAGGTTATTCAGACTCCCGACCAACAATTTTTTATTCGCAAGCTTATGGGATATAAATTTCGGAGTGAATATAAGACGGGTGCCAATAACAAAGTGGCCGGTGCACTTTCTCGATGCATGATCGGCGATGAACCAATTTCGTTAAATTTCTTCTCCCTATCCGAACCTATACCCGAATTGTTGCATAAGGTACACCGGGAAAATTCGACTTTGCCGGACTTAGTGGCATGGCATACTGCCGCGGCAAAAAGGGATCTACCGACTCCATTCCGTGTTCACGATGGCACCCTTTATTACGACCATAGGCTTGTTTTAGGCAAGGAATCGCCTCTTAAAGCCGAAGTTCTCACCGAGTTTCATGCTTCGCCGAGCGCCGGGCACCCGGGTGTTGACCGCACTTTTCGCCGAGTAGCAGCAGTATTTTTTTGGCAAGGGATGCGCCGAGACGTCAAACAATTTGTTGATTCTTGTCTTATTTGTCAGTCGACTAAATATAGCACCAAGAAACCAGCCGGGCTTTTACAACCGCTACCGATTCCGCAGCAGGTGTGGGATGAGGTCTCTATGGATTTTATTACCGGCCTTCCGCCTTCCCGCGGTTATACGACTATCCTAGTGGTCATCGATCGCCTTTCGAAGTACGCCCACTTTGGCGCTTTGGGCACGCATTTTGACGCCATTAAGGTCGCCAGTTTATTTGTGGATATGGTTGTCAAACACCACGGAATTCCGGCTTCGATCTTATCCGACAGAGATTCTATTTTTACCAGTTCGTTTTGGAAAGAATTACATCGTTTAAGCTGTAATACCCGTACTTTTATTGACTGTTTGACTCTGTCATCCTCCTTATTTTTGTCGCTCTGTAAATGCTTGGAGATGTTGTTGATATTGTTATTGAGTTTCGTATCTCGTTTGGTTCTTGATCATGTCGTTTAGACCTTGCGGGAGTGTTCTGTGCCAGAGATATAGCGTACGCTAGGCCTAGGCTAACGCACGCTAATTCTGCTTGATTAGCGCACGCTAGCTCTGAGCCGTAGCGCACGCTAAGAGTATCAGTCAGGTCAGAACCAGTATTTCGGACTGCTCTCTGGACTGGCGGATTAACGCACGCTAGGAGTTTGTTAGCGCGCGCTATCCATGGATAGTAGCGCACGCTAACATCCGTCCGTAGCGCACGCTACCGGGCTGGTCAGCAGAGGCAGTGAGGTTGCCAGGTTTTCTGGACTATCAGATAGCGTACGCTAAGCTTCGGCTAGCGCACGCTAAAGCTATTGCTTAACGCACGCTAAACATTGGCGGTAGCGCACGTTAAGTATTGAGCAGGGCCGAGTCAGTAAGTTCTGGACTCCAGTACTGGATGCCATATTTTGGGCTAGCGCACGCTAGGGACAGACGATTAGCGCATGCTAACGGGACCGACAGAAGCCACTGGACTATCCGGTGACTTCGCTAGCGCACGCTAATGAAGTAGGCGTAGCGTGCGCTAGACTGAACAGATATAAATATGACAGTTGACTTTATTTTCGTCATTTCTCACCTTCTTCACTCCTTTTCGACGGGAATCACTCGGGAGAGGCGATCTTAGGCGATTGGAAGCGATTTTCCTTCTAACAACAATATATTGGGTTGGAGAACAGGGATTTCTCAACATCTAGTTCCTCCTAACGTCCGAATCAAGGTAAAAATCCTTAGAACCCTACCTTTTGGGAATTTTGGGGTTTTTCGTAGATTCGTCCGATTTAACCGCTTTGAAGCTTGAGAACTTTGAGATTATGATGTATCTATACCGTATGCATGCTTTTCCTACGATTTTACGGTTTGGATTGTGCCGTTTTCGGACTTGTGAGATTTTGGACGATTTTCCAACCTTTAGTTGATTATCCGTAAATCTTTATGAATCGTAGACGGGTTTCGGGGGTTTCTTCGTGTAATTTGAATATGGATAATTGATTATCATATTCCTTACGAATCGTTTAGGTGCCGGAAGCGCGTTCTTGGATCTACCGAACTCATACCTTTTTCCATTCGAATTGTCGATGTCTCAAAGGCAAGTATACATTTATGATTGTACGTTCTCGACTTTGAAACTAAGAAATATTGATGGCATATCATGAACGAACCGTTTTTACGGCATTCATAGATATATTGTTGGCATGTAATGAACGAACCGTTTTGACGGCATTCCTACATGTATCGGCGTATGAGGTGAACGAACCGTTTTTATGGCATTCACATACGTAACGGCGTATGAGGTGAACGAACCGTTTCTACGGCATTCACATATGTCTTATGAGATTTTAGTTATTCCGGAATACTAGTCTTAAATTGATGAATTGACGGATTACTTTTGCTTTATTGTCGAGGAGTATTGTGTTTCATATTGATATACTTGCACTAGCTATTCGACGGCTAACCCCTTTATGGGGGAAATACGTTTTATGTATTTCGGAGTTCGGGAGGGCGGACAGGCAGGTATCGGGTCGGCACGAAGATGGTGGGCAAGTGTGATACTGTGTCTTTCTTCCAGTTATGTTTGAAGTTTCCCGTTCAGTGTTGTTGTACTGGATTGACTTTTGAATATTCGAGTGTCGTTTTCCCTTTCTTTGATGTTCCGGCCTATGTTTGCCGAAGTATTGATTCGAGTTGTGATGTGGTGAATACATTGGTTATGTTTTGAATACCCTTGTATTGTTCTTAATTCCATTGTAAGTAGACCTCCTCGGTCAAAGTTTATAGTTCTGTGTATGTTTAGCCTTGTGGGTCCCACGACGGGGCTTACGGCGCTGTAATATTCCCTGAACAACTTGGGGGTGTTACAGAATATGGTATCAGAGCTTAGGTCTATGGATACCTAGGCTGTCGGTCTTTTGGGTCGATCGAGTCGTTAATTGTCCGCAGTATCACTACTCTGCCATCATCAGTGCGACCGGTACTTGTAAGACCTCTCACTCTTCTGGTGTTTCCTTATTCGTTTTGCTTCCTTTTATCGGTATTCTTGAGAATCGGACACTTTTATGACATGCGATTAAATTGTGCTTACGTGACTTGTGTGTCTTCAGTATGTCAGCTGGTCGTGGCCGTGGCCGTGGTCGTGGCCGTGGACGAGGAAGAGGTCGTGGCGCGGCCGTTTCCATCAGTTCAGTTGTGGGGTCGACCAACCCCAGTTTGTCGAACTCGGTGCATCCCGATACCGAGAGTCAGCACGACCAGTCAGGCGGTCAAGGGAACAACGCGGACGTTGGAATGGCGAATGCACTTCAACAATTGGCTACTCAAATGACTATTTTGGCCCAAACTGTTCAGATGAATAACCCGAACCCAAACACGGATGCCTTGCTTCAGAATGTAATCCGTATGCACCCTCCACAGTTTGGCGGTGCCACAGACCCGTTAGGCTGGGAAGACTGGCTAGCGGAATTAGAGAAGATTTTCGAGGCGGTTGATTGCCCCGAGGTGAGGAAAGTACCAATTGCTCAGTATTTCCTCACTAAGGAGGCCGCTACTTGGTGGAAGGTCATCAAGCCACAGGATCGTATTGCCTCGTGGGATGAGTTTAAGGAGCTCTTGGAGGCCGAGTTTTGTCCTTGGCCGGTACGAGAGAGCCGAATCCGAGCCTTCTTCGAGGCTAAACCACAAGATATTCCTGTTTCGCAGGCTTTCGTGGTGTATAACCAACAACTGATCCATGTGAAGGATCAAGTGCGTAACGAGCGTGATAAGATCCGTTATTTTGATATGCGGATGAATTTGGATTCTGGCGGTACATGGCGGATTTGCTTGTACCACACTAAAAGAGTATCAAGACAGAGCTTTGGCCCATGATATGTTGAACCCCAGACAATGATACAATTGAAGAACCGAAGAAGCGAAAGTCGGGAAATTTTTCGGCTCAAAGGGTGGCAACTTTCGAAGTCACAGACGACTAGCAAACCGATCGTCACGTTCTAATAAAGGGAAGAGGGTTACCGTCCCACTCCGGTACCTCAAATCGCACGGTGACTTGCTATAATTGTGGTCGTCCGTGCCACTTTAGTTGAGTGCTACTTCCCACTATTGAAGTGTCACACGTGTGGTCGGATGGGGCATAGAGCGGTTTATTGTTCGAGCCGAACCGGACTTTGGACACTCGGGCTTACGCTGACACCTCTTGATCAAGGTATTAATCAACTTCAATCTTTTGCTCAACCTCGGCGAGAATTTTGGCGGGGGCGGGACGGGGTCGAGAATCTTTGGAGAAACTCTAGCGTCGGTTCGGTGCAACCACGAGTTTATGAGATGCGTCGAGCAGACGAACCCGACGCGGCGGTGGCTTCAGGTACCATTCATATCCTATCTCACCCAGTCCGTGTACTTTTTGATTCGGGTGCTACACATTCTTTTATTTCTTTGGAGTGTGTACGCCGTTTGAATATAACTTGTCTGACTACTTGCGACCCCTTCATCGTGAGACTGCCTAGCGGGGATAGAATTGTGGGGAACCAGTAGATTAGAGATTTTCCGGTGACTATATCCGGTATGGATTGGTTATGGAATTTAATTGTAGTTGATATGGAAGGCGAGGACGTGATCCTCGGCGAGGATTGGCTTGATAGTCATCAAGCGATTATGAACTACCGTACTAAGGTTATCACCATGATAACTAAAGACGGATCTGAGTACTTATTTTTGGGGCGTAAGCCGGGACTATCCAAGTTACTTATCAGTGCCATGAAGGCCGTAAAACTTTTGAATAAAGGTTGTGCGGGCTATTGGTGTTATGCCTTGAAAACGGAAGGAAATGAAATCGATTTCTCTTCGATTCCGGTTGTTAGTGAGTACCCCGATGTCTTTCCGAATGACCTCCCGGGATTGCCGCCAGATCGAGAGATAGAATTTACCGTGGACTTGGAGCCAGATGCGGCTCCGATTTCTAAAGCACCTTACCGGATGGCACCTTCCGAGATGCAAGAATTGAAGAATCAATTGGGAGAACTTCTGGAAAAAGGGTACATCAGACCGAGCGCCTCGCCTTGGGGCGCGCCTGTTCTTTTTGTGAGGAAGAAGGATGGTTCACTACGTTTGTGCATTGACTACCGTGAGCTGAACAAAGTAACCATCAAGAACAAGTATCCTTTGCCACGTATAGACGATTTATTTGATCAATTGCAAGGGGCTGCAGTTTTCTCGAAAATTGATTTAAGATCCGGGTATTACCAACTCAGGGTGAGGGAGTCAGACGTTCCGAAAACAGCATTTCGGACGAGATATGGGCATTATGAATTTGTAGTTATGCCTTTCGGGTTGACTAATGCACCGGCAGTTTTCATGCAATTAATGAATAAGATATTCATCGAGTACCTCGACAGATATGTAGTCGTCTTTATTGACGACATCTTGATCTACTCTCGAGATAAGGAGGAGCATGCCCGACACCTGCGTTTGATATTAGACATTTTGAGAACCGAGCACCTCTATGCAAAATTCTCGAAATGTGAATTTTGGTTGGAAGAAGTTATGTTTCTCGGCCATGTGATTTCGGCCGAAGGGGTTCGTGTAGACCCGCAGAAGATCGAGGCAGTGCTAGATTGGGCACCGCCTAAGAATGTTAAGGAGGTTCGTAGCTTTTTGGGCCTTGCTGGATATTACCGTCGGTTTGTCGAGGGGTTCTCGAAACTTGCTCGGCCGCTTACAAAACTACTCCAGAAGACCGAAAAGTTTATCTGGACGGATGAGAGACAACAGAGCTTCGATGAACTGAAGAGACGATTGACTTCAGCACCGATTTTAACTTTACCGCATGGTAGCGAGGGCTTTGCAGTTTATAGTGACGCTTCGGGTCAAGTCCTGGGCTGTGTACTTATGCAGCATGATAAGACGATAGCCTTTGCGTCTCGACAATTAAAGCCTTATGAGATGACTTATCCTACTCACGACTTAGAGTTGGCCGCAATTGTCTTCGCACTCAAGATTTGGCGGCATTATTTGTATGGTTCACCGTGCCGGATTTATACCGATCACAAGAGCCTGAAATATATTTTCAGTCAGAAGGAGATGAATATGAGACAGAGGCGTTGGTTAGAGTTGATAAAGGATTATGATTTGGAAATTCTTTACCACCCCGGAAAATCTAATGTCGTTGCGGATGCTTTGAGCCGCAAATCGGCATCTCTTCAGATGCTCGAGGTTCTTACACCTCAGACAAAAATTCGTCAGGACTTAATTGAGCAAGGGATAGAAGTTTGGCTTCAACGAGTACAGGTGAATATGTGTACTCTCGAAATTACTTCGTCTTTAGTTGATGACATCAAAGGGAAGCAGTGGAGTGACCCGATGATTTCTCAACTGAAGGAAGATGTAATTAAAGGAAAAGCTCCTGGCTTTATGGTGCACGAGGATAGTATTTTGAGATTTCAGGGCAGGCTTTGTGTTCCGAACGATTTAGAGTTGAGACAGAGAATTCTCCGAGAAGCGCATGCTACGCCTTACTCAATCCACCCCGGGACGAGTAAGATGTACAAAGATTTGAAGCGTAATTTTTGGTGGAATAACATGAAGAAGGATGTTACGGAGTTTGTACTACGGTGCTTGACGTGTCAACAAGTCAAGATCGAGCACCAACGACCAGCGGGGTTGTTGAAACCGCTTCCCATTCCCGAGTGGAAGTGGGAAGACATTTCTATGGACTTCATCGCTGGCATGCCGAGAACTCGGGTCGGGATGAATATGATTTGGGTAATTGTCGATCGGCTGACCAAATCCGCACACTTTTTGGGTATTAAGGATACTTGGGGACCGGATAGACTAGCTCGAACTTTTATTGCTGAGATTGTAAGGCTACACGGTGCCCCCAAAACCACTGTTTCTGATCGAGACGGCCGTTTCGTGTCGCACTTTTGGCAGGCCGTTCATCAGGCTTTGGGTACTGAGTTGAAATTGAGAACTTCTTTTCATCCTCAGTCGGATGGTCAGACAGAGAGGACGATTCAGACGTTGGAAGATATGCTACGGGCTTGTGCCTTAGACTGGAGTAATGATTGGGAGCTTCACTTGCCGTTGATCGAGTTAGCTTACAATAATAGTTGGCATGCGTCGATCCAAATGGCACCCTTCGAGGCACTTTATGGTAGGAGATGTAGGTCGCCATTATGTTGGGACGAGGCTTCTGAGCTAGTTGGAACGGAGCCGGATATGTTGATGGAGACTAAGGAAAAGATTACTATTATCCGGGATCGATTACTGGCTGCCCAGAGTCGTCAGAAATCTTATGCTGATACTCGTCGTCGACCCTTGGAGTTCGAAGTGGGGGATCATGTCTTACTCAAGGTGTCGCCGACCCGTGGAGTTTTCCGCTTCGGGAAAAAGGGGAAACTTAGTCCGAGGTATATCGGACCTTTCGAGATTTTGGACAGAGTTGGAGATTTAGCTTATCGCTTGGCGTTGCCCCCAGCTTTGAGTCACGTCCATAGTGTTTTTCATGTGTCTCAGTTGAGAAAGTACGTCTGGATCGAGCCACATCATCGACTACTGTGAGTTTGACGTAGCCGAGGATATTAGCTTTCCGGAGTGAGCCGTTTATATCCTTGAGCGTCGCGAGTAACAAGTTCGGCATATGACCATTCCACCGGTTAAAGTGCAATGGTCGAGACATGGAGTCGAGGAGGCAACTTGGGAGACGGAAGAGAAGATGCGGGTGGAATACCCCGAACTATTTATTTCTTAAGTTTGGGACGAAACTTCTTTTTAGAGGAGAATGTAATACCCGTACTTTTATTGGTGTTTGACTCTGTCATCCTCCTTATTTTTGTCGCTCTGTAAATGCTTGGAGATGTTGTTGATATTGTTATTGAGTTTCGTATCTCGTTTGGTTCTTGATCATGTCGTTTAGACCTTGCGGGAGTGTTCTGTGCCGGAGATATAGCGTCGCTAGGCCTAGGCTAACGCACGCTAATTACGCTTGATTAGCGCACGCTAGCTCGAGCCGTAGCGCACGCTAAGAGTATCGATCAGTCGAGAACCGGTATTTGGATCGCTCTGGGTGGCGGATTAACGCACGCTAGGAGTTTGTTAGCGCGCGCTATCCATGGATAGTAGCGCACGCTAACATCCGTCCGTAGCGCACGCCTTCTGGCCTGGCCAGAGGCAGTGAGGTTGCCAGGTTTTCTGGACTATCAGATAGCGTACGCTAAGCTTCGGCTAGCGCACGCTAAAGCTATTGCTTAACGCACGCTAAACATTGGCGGTAGCGCACGTTAAGTATTGAGCAGGGCCGAGTCAGTAAGTTCTGGACTCCAGTACTGGATGCCATATTTTGGGCTAGCGCACGCTAACGGGACCGACAGAAGCCACTGGACTATCCGGTGACTTCGCTAGCGCACGCTAATGAAGTAGGCGTAGCGTGCGCTAGACTGAACAGATATAAATATGACAGTTGACTTTATTTTCGTCATTTCTCACCTTCTTCACTCCTTTTCGAAGGGAATCACTCGGGAGAGGCGATCTTAGGCGATTGGAAGCGATTTTCCTTCTAACAACAATATATTAGGTTGGAGAACAGGGATTTCTCAACATCTAGTTCCTCCTAACGTCCGAATCAAGGTAAAAATCCTTAGAACCCTACCTTTTGGGAATTTTGGGGTTTTTCGTAGATTCGTCCGATTTAACCGCTTTGAAGCTTGAGAACTTTGAGATTATGATGTATCTATACCGTATGCATGCTTTTCCTACGATTTTACGGTTTGGATTGTGCCGTTTTCGGACTTGTGAGATTTTGGACGATTTTCCAACCTTTAGTTGATTATCCGTAAATCTTTATGAATCGTAGACGGGTTTCGGGGGTTTCTTCGTGTAATTTGAATATGGATAATTGATTATCATATTCCTTACGAATCGTTTAGGTGCCGGAAGCGCGTTCTTGGATCTACCGAACTCATACCTTTTTCCATTCGAATTGTCGATGTCTCAAAGGCAAGTATACATTTATGATTGTACGTTCTCGACTTTGAAAGTAAGAAATATTGATGGCATATCATGAACGAACCATTTTTACGGCATTCATAGATATATTGTTGGCATGTAATGAACGAACCGTTTTGACGGCATTCCTACATGTATCGGCGTATGAGGTGAACGAACCGTTTTTACGGCATTCACATACGTAACGGCGTATGAGGTGAACGAACCGTTTCTACGGCATTCACATACGTCTTATGAGATTTTAGTTATTCCGGAATACTAGTCTTAAATTGATGAATTGACGGATTACTTTTGCTTTATTGTCGAGGAGTATTGTGTTTCATATTGATATACTTTCACTAGCTATTCGACGGCTAACCCCTTTATGGGGGAAATACGTTTTATGTATTTCAGGTTCCAGGAGGGCGGACAGGCAGGTATCGGGTCGGCACGAAGATGGTGGGCAAGTGTGATACTGTGTCTTTCTTCCAGTTATGTTTGGAGTTTCCCGTTCAGTGTTGTTGTACTGGATTGACTTTTGAATATTCGAGTGTCGTTTTCCCTTTCTTTGATGTTCCGGCCTATGTTTGCCGAAGTATTGATTCGAGTTGTGATGTGGTGAATACATTGGTTATGTTTTGAATACCCTTGTATTGTTCTTAATTCCATTGTAAGTAGACCTCCTCGGTCAAAGTTTATAGTTCTGTGTATGTTTAGCCTTGTGGGTCCCACGGCGGGGCTTACGGCGCTGTAATATTCCCTGAACAACTTGGGGGTGTTACATAAGCGGAACAACATTACGCCGTAGCACCGCCTACCATCCTCAAACGGATGGTCAGACAGAAGTTAAGAACCGCGGCCTTGAACAATATCTCAGAGCATTCACTCAAGGTCGCCCTAAACATTGGTTCGATTTTCTTCCGTGAGCGGAACTAGCACTCAGTTGTAACTTTCATGAAGGTTTGCAAATGTCACCATTAAAGCACTATACGGCCGAGAAGCACCACCAATCCTTCGGACAACAAAACCCTCCGGCCCTCCATCGCAAGCCCTTGCAACGCTCCGAGACCGGGAGGAAGTTTTGGAGTTAATACGGGGAAACTTACGTAAGATGCAGCAGCGTATGACCGCGCAAGCTAATTCTCACAGGCGCGATCTTGAATTCCAGGTCGGTGACATGGTACTTTTGAAGCTCCAACCTTATCGACAACATTCGGTGTCCAAACCGCTCGCGGCCAAACTCGCCCGTCGATTTTATGGGCCGTTTAAGATCCTTGAGCGAATCGGAACTGTCGCGTATCGCCTAGATTTACCGAATAATGCTCGCATTCACAACGTCTTTCACGTTTCGTTACTCCGTCCATTCGTGGATGGCAACTCGGGTCCCGTTCAAGCAGTGTTTCCGACCGAGTTCGTGCATGACAGACCACTTTCCCACCCCTTATGCCGAACGTCATCTTATTGGACGGTAAACCTCGAACTGAATGGCTCGTTGTTTGGGAGGATGGCTCGCCCAACGACACTTCTTGGGAACCTATTGATCATCTGCATAAGTTATTTCCGGATTTACGCCTTGAGGACAAGCCGAACGTCAACGGGGGAGAGATTGATACGGATCAGATACGGCCACCAGCTAGAAATTCAAGACCGGTTCGGGAACGTCGTCGACCTAGCCGTTTGAAGGATTATTATTAATTAGTAATTAGGATTACCTTGGTAATTTCCAATATTTAAATGTATTTTTTAAAGAGTTTAATATTCCTTCATGGGTTTTCTTTTCGGTTCTTTCCCATGACGCCTTTATTGAACCGACAGGGCTTAGCTATAAATATGGCAAACTATCATCTTAAAATTAATAAGAAAAGATTTGCCCTAATCTCCTTTTCTTCTTCTCTTTCTCTCCCTCACGTCTTCTCTCCCTCCTTCTCGGCCGATCGGACTTTCTTCCTCCTGCTACCACCGCCGTCAGACTTGATACCTTCGGTATCATATCGCTACTCTTTGCAGTGAGAATCCTACAATTCAAGACCAAAATTTGCGTGTGGCGGATGTTTGGGCGCCTTCCAGTTGGTCTTTCGATAGTCTTGAAACTGATCTCCCGACCGAGGTGCGTGATCAGTTGATACACACTCCAATGCCGTTGAACGATTGGGGTGCAGATCAGAGGATTTTTTTGGGCTCATGCACTGGGGAGTTTTCGTGCAAAGCTCCATATAATGCACTCACTGTGGGTGATAATCTCAATACCGACAACTTGATGGAAAACTTGACTTGGATTTGGCGAATGCAATGCGCTGCGAAACTTCAAGCTTTTGTTTGGCTTTGTCAATATGAGAGCCTGGCGACAAGAAGTATGCTCTACCGTCGACATATTATCGACAACGATACTTGTGTGAGATGTGGATCTCAACCGGAAACTGGATGGCATGCTTTAGTGGAGTGTCCGTTAGCACACGAGGTGTGGGAATTGTGTGTGAGGCTTCATCCTGGTCAAATGTTAGGCAGCACAGAGGGACCACATGGCTCCGAAAAATTGTAACACCCCCAAAACCGTATGGGAATATTACACGCCGTAGACCCTTTCCACAAGGATCTACCAGGCTAAACATCCATAAACAACCAAATGCTTGCCCGGCCAGGGTCAAACAATATAATAATACAGATCGTTAAGGTCACTTACATATAAACACACAGACCGATGAGGTCACACAACTCTATCAACAGAACTGACTAACAACATTACCCACACAGGGGTCGAAACACAATACAGCGGAAGACTGAATCAACTCTAACAATACGACCAAACTTTACCATCTCTCGACTCTTGATTAGTATCGCAGCTCGTCATCCCCTTGTGCCAATCCTGTGACTGCTCCCCTGAACCTGCATGTACCTGGATGCAGAACAGACATCCACCCCCCGATTACTCGGGGGTTAGTAAAACTCCACTGTTTTACTAGTGCAAGTATAAAACGATACGAAATGCAACAAGTAAATAGCAACTACGAATTTAATACGGAAATCAATTATCAAAATGTTCCCGAGAAGTTTTAGAATTTCGAACTCAAGCAAGAGATATTTGAAAAGGAACACCTCATCTCGGGGATTTTTAAAGCAGAAATTCTTTTGGACCTCGAGTCCCAATTTACAAAACCTTTTCGTAAACATTAGGGCCTTAGCCCGATTCTCGTTTCAAAGCACACTAGATAATATATCATTATGAGTTCGAGACCTATATTTAAAATGTTACCCAAACAATCACTGCTACACGATCATTGTTCGTACACATCATGTACCGAACTCCAGAGGCCTCGACGGACCTTACCCGGACCACACACACTGTTCGTACACATCATGTACCGAACTCCGGAGGCCTCAACGGACCCTACCCAGCCACAAACATCGTTCGTACACATCATGTACCGAACTCCAGAGGTCTCGTCAGACCCTACCTGGATCACACATCTTGTTCGTACACATCATGTACCGAACTCCAGAGGCCTCGTCAGATCCTACCTGGAACACACACACACACATCGACACGACACAACTCATAATCATCAAATGCCGAGCCATTCCACATTACACCGAAATGTAGAATCAAGTATGTAAACCAGAACAACACAAATATCATGATCATCACAACAACTCGACAATGACCAACCACGCCCGGCACAAACCTTACGGCCGTAACCGACATTCGTCCAAACCCGCCCAGCGCCTACCGATCGCTTACGGCCGTAACCGACAGGGACTTACGGCCGTAACTCGGCACTTACGGCCGTACCCGACAGGTCCTTACGGCCGTAATCGGCATTCGTCAGGCCATGCCTGCCGAGCACGTACGGCCGTAACCGGCACCTTACGGCCGTTACTCGGCCAGGCCAGGCCCTGCTCCGGCCGTGGCTACTCCGACGGCCCGACGACCCAGAAACCCGAACCTGAATATAAATCGAAGGTACGGTTACGACGTACTCGCAAAGACGAATCCGAGCACTAGGAGAACACATGATTCCGACCACCCGAAGGCTCGAAATTCGATAATGGAAAGTAATTACCCCAAACTTTGGGAAATTACGAAAACGGCCCAAAACGTCCGAAAATCACGATACGTGATCGAATAACCAAACCGAAGTTCACAACACGTCTAACAAAGTTAAACGGACTTACGGGAAACTCGAAACAGTAATTTCGGACGAGATTCACAAGAATCGAACTCGAGTGCGGAAAAGTCGTTAAGAAACACGGGACTCAACAAAACAATACCGAAACGAACTCGGATGACAAAAAGTGCAGAATTAATCATTCTCAGAATGATGAAACGATCCCAAGCGAGTCGTCGAAACGGACCTCCGCCGAAAAAAAAATTACCAAAAATCCGAAATTGCGGATATTACATTCTACCCTCCTTAAAAGAAGTTTCGTCCCGAAACTTAAATCAAGTAGGGAGAAGCAATATCCCGCCAGGTAAACTCAACGAGATACACAAGAACCGAAAAAATCGCGCCCAACGGCGAAACGCTGCAAGAAACGCAAAGACACATACGGCGTGAAAACACGCTCCACGACGACCAACACAACGCCACCGATAGAGACATAATAAAACCAACAAGTGACAAGCGTCACCAAACTGATAATACAACCAAGTCGATTATCCGAAAAATCACAAAACACAAAGCACCCATTACAAGGAAACACGCACAATCAAGAAAATAGAAATAAACACACAAACGATCCACAAGGACAACCACAAACAATTCGGACTAAGCCGAAGTTCTCAAAAACTACACTAGGCATTTCTGTGTCCTTTAGGAGCAGAGACGCAACCTCAATCCCCAAATCTCTCAACTACCGTCTCGCAATGCACGGCTCGGTGACCCACTTGGCCACCCTCGAAACAGTTGACTAACGGTGAACGACTAACTGGTAGAAAGTGAAAGATGTTACTTCCAAACAAGGTTCACAAGAATCGAACCGAACTCGGAAAGGTCACGATGATAAACAGGTCGATCTGAAACAAGGTCACAACCAGTTCGAACGATGACAACTGAGACATCAAACAAGTTCAAAAAGTATCGACGAACACGTGCAAGTCGATAGAATTTAGAAGGAGAAACTGCAGAAGTCAAATATAGTACGGGTATTACATCCGACCTCTTATAAAAGAAATGTCGTCCCCGCAACTCACAACAACGGAAACAAGGTCAAAACACAAAAAGCATTCGACAGGAAAATCTCCCATGGGTCTCTCAGAGCCGATCCTGATATCTGTGCTGAAGCGCGAACTCCGAAAGTCTCAGTAGCCAATTCGCAAAACTGAATTCGGTGTTCCTCGAGTCCGCACTTGAAACGCGTTACTGACGAGAAGGACAATTTACACGTGCATGCCCCGGCACATCACGGTTGAAACACCTCGGCTCGATACAATGGGGCATAACATCGCAAAACAATATAGTGGAGATGCCAACTCAGCACAACAAAGAATCATAACACACATCATATACAACGATTACCATCGTAAAGTAATACACACACAAACACTACAACAACGACGGTATCGTTCGGCGACCTCAACGGCCCGAACAATAACCAGCACATAATTACAAACATTATGAAACAATCACCCATGTGCATAAACGCACAAAAATCCAAGCTTTAACAACTCACACTCGTGCGACAACACGCAAATCACCATGAGGCGATAAACAGTTAAAAACTAGTTCACACCTCTCACGGAGGGCTAGTACAAAAAATGCGTGGCAACGCCTTGACGTTCATGCCACCAATTCGATCATACTCGGGAGCAAACATCCTAACGACAACGCGAACATCATACATACATACCCAGCCCTCAAATGGGAATGGATAGGTTTTAAAAACGAAAACCTCCTTTTGAAAATAATTTATAAAAACACCGGTTGATCTTGAGTATCACCTTTAAAAAAAGTACAAACGTGAAACATCGTTATCGAGACTTTAGAGAACCATTTCGCATTTGATAAAAATGAGGACACTTTCTACTAGTGAAAAACTTTCAGAATAACACAACCAACCAAACATCACAACGTCAACATAGGACGATAAATAGCAGCACGATAAAACATCAACTCCAAGTCATCACACAAGTGCACAAACTAACACTGTAATTTAAGAACTTCATTAAAAAATAATTCACACAGTCACATCAACAGAGATGTTTGGATTTTACCAAATCAAACACAGTCAAAACCACATACGTATCGTAGGGATCAAACACTAGCAACAAAAATAAAATATTTCCGGGGTATTATTCAAATGATAAAATTTTAAAATTCTCAAGTTTGAAAAATTTGGTGAAATGAAATTTTTGAAAACACTTTTAATACCTCGGTCGTCCAATCAAAACCATGTATCTCAACATTTAGAGAACAGTAAAACATTCTCCGGCGAGCACAACAACACCACAAACTTATAACAACCACTTAGCCCCAACACGTGGACATATGAAGTTCAAAATTCCGAAAACCAAAAATCGTTCTGCAAAATAAAAATTTTCCAAAATCCTTTAGTTCATAACCAAAACGACGGTAATATTTTACAATGTCCGAAGTACTTCAAAACACATTTTTCAAATACCGTCTGATTGTGTCATTTGAAAATACACAGCCCATTTGTCAAAATTTAACAAATCCATATAAACCGTGGTTTGACCGCACCACCAAAATATTTTTCAAAAATCGATTTTTACAAAAATTCTCAAACTGAAAAGTCCTTCAGAAAACATTCTCAAACTTACCCATAGCGGACGAAAATTATAACATTCCAAAAACAGTCGAATTTAAAACCACATACTCAAATGGCAACCAGGGTCGCCAATTCAATCAAATGCATCTCGTGGTATCAAGTTTAAACACACAGCAAAATCATTCATCGGAGTTTCTCACAAACTCTACCGTCGGTACCTTTTCGAAACCCATCAAGGTTTACAACTTTCACAACATACCACTCCACCCGGTGGTTCAAAGATAAAACAATAACGTGTCCAGTTCTATACACATACTATGTGCCACGAGTATTAAACACAACTATATTACATAATACTGTGTAAATAAAATTATGCACCGCAATTAACTCACTAAGATAAAATCGAGATACACAGGTATTACGCATAAAGGAGGAGACTTACATCCACAGGTCGCACGGAGGTGACGGTCGCCCACGATACTAATCTCGTCCGACAACATAACCGATACGTTGTGACTACGCACAACTCAACTTGTCACCTGACGACTCGAACGACAAGATAACACATTACTCGACAAATCACGACTCGACTCGACCCGACAGCCTAGGTTTCCGCAACCTAAGCTCCGATAACATAAATGTAACACCCCCAAAACCGTATGGGAATATTACACGCCGTAGACCCTTTCCACAAGGATCTACCAGGCTAAACATCCATAAACAACCAAATGCTTGCCCGGCCAGGGTCAAACAATATAATAATACAGACCGTTAAGGTCACTTACACATAAACACACAGACCGATGAGGTCACACAACTCTATCAACAGAACTGACTAACAACATTACCCACACAGGGGTCGAAACACAATACAACGGAAGACTGAATCAACTCTAACAATACGACCAAACTCTACCATCTCTCGACTCTTGATTAGTATCGCAGCTCGTCATCCCCTTGTGCCAATCCTGTGACTGCTCCCCTGAACCTGCATGTACCTGGACGCAGAACATACATCCACCCCCCGATTACTCGGGGGTTAGTAAAACTCCACTGTTTTACTAGTGCAAGTATAAAACGATACGAAATGCAACAAGTAAATAGCAACTACGAATTTAATACGGAAATCAATTATCAAAATGTTCCCGAGAAGTTTTAGAATTTCGAACTCAACCAAGAGATATTTGAAAAGGAACACCTCATCTCGAGGATTTTTAAAGCAGAAATTCTTTTGGACCTCGAGTCCCAATTTACAAAACCTTTTCGTAAACATTAGGGCCTTAGCCCGATTCTCGTTTCAAAGCACACTAGATAATATATCATTATGAGTCCGAGACCCATATTTAAAATGTTACCCAAACAATCATCAAGCTACGATCATTGTTCGTACACATCATGTACCGAACTCCGGAGGCCTCGACGGACCTTACCCGGACCACACACACTGTTCGTACACATCATGTACCGAACTCCGGAGGCCTCAACGGACCCTACCCAGCCACAAACATCATTCGTACACATCATGTACCGAACTCCAGAGGTCTCGTCAGACCCTACCTGGATCACACACCTTGTTCGTACACATCATGTACCGAACTCCAGAGGCCTCGTCAGATCCTACCTGGAACACACACACACACATCGACACGACACAACTCATAATCATCAAATGTCGAGCCATTCCACATTACACCGAAATGTACAGTCAAGTATGTAAACCAGAACAACACAAATATCATGATCAACACAACAACTCGACAATGACCAACCACGCCCGACACAAACTTAGATGATTCGCACATCCAACACAATTCCACGATGTTAACTAAGTGAATGTATTATCATTACCATCAATTGTTCATAATAATCAATTCATACGAAGCATATACACGAAAGTAAACCAATGCATCACAACCATAATACGACGTCCCTATTCACAAGACACAATTCGTAGAGTAAAATATTTGCCTTAATAACCGCTACCGAATACTCCAAAGAACACGATTCGACCGGGAAGCTCGGACCCCGAAGAAGACAACGAACGGAAGGGTTCCGACTCGAGTTCTTCACAAGAATTTCGTCCCTAAGTCATACCAATGATAAATCAACAATCGTACGATGGATAATAATCATACAACGCCCAATCCCCCCTCAAAGACCTTTTGTCAGACACCTTCAAGGCGTCGACTAAGAACTCGACCAAAACAACGAATCGATACGATCCAACCATGGAATAACAAGGAATTCGATATAATACATCTAAATAATCATCAATCCATCACAATCCTAAGTTAAATCGGATTAAACGGACGAAATCGAATAAAATACCCCAAATCCCCAAAATTAGATTATCAAGAAATCTAATCTTGATTCGGTCGATCGGAGGATGATATGTGATGATTCATCGACATTAGGAACTCAAGAACTTCATGTATTGGATGTATGACAACATCCCTCCATGCTTCACAAGTCTCCAACCGCGGAAGAGGAGGAAGGAAGTGGGAAAAACGAGTAAAAAATGAAGTCTGGCCGAGCCCAGGCTATATATAGCCGGCAGGGTTACGGCCATAACCGGCAGTGCCTTACGGCCGTAACCGGCATTCGTCCAAACCCGCCCAGCGCCTACCAATCGCTTACGGCCGTAACCGACAGGGACTTACGGCCGTAACTCAAGACTGCATGGCCGTGCAGCAGTCCTTACGGCCGTGTCGGCATTCGAGGCCATGCCTTCCGAGCACGTCTGGCCGAATCGCACCTTACGGCCAGAACTTCGCCGTGCCAGCCGAGGCCTCGGCGTGGCTACTCGATGGCCGACGACCCGAAACCGAACGAATATAAATCAATATAAATCGATGCGTTCTGACGTACTCGCAAAGATGAATCCGAGCACTAGGAGAACACATGATTCCGACCACCCGAAGGCTCGAAATTCGATAATGGAAAGTTATTACCCCAAACTTTGGGAAATTACGAAAACGGCCCAAAACGTCCGAAAATCACGATACGTGATCGAATAACCAAACCGAAGTTCACAACACGTCTAACAAAGTTAAACGGACTTACGGGAAACTCGAAACAGTAATTTCGGACGAGATTCACAAGAATCGAACTCGAGTGCGGAAAAGTCGTTAAGAAACACGGGACTCAACAAAAAAATACCGAAACGAACTCGGATGACAAAAAGTGCAGAATTAATCATTCTCAGAATGATGAAACGGTCCCAAGCGAGTCGTCGAAACGGACCTCCGCCGAAAAAGAAAATTACCGGAAATCCAAAATTGCGGATATTACAAAAATGGTCTCGAATAATCAAATTCAACAATCAGTGTGGAGTAGAGCTCCATGGCCTTTGGTCTGCCTTGCTATCCTTTGGCACGTTTGGAGGGCCTGGAATGAATTTATTTTCAACAATCAAATGCCACCACCATCGGTCGTGGTGGAACGGATCAAGCATTGGATGAAAACGTTGAGGATGGCTTTCCCAGACAAGCCTTTGAATCGGAAACAGCCACAAATAAGTAAGGTGATTTGGACACCCCCACCGACGGCTTGGTTCAAGTTGAACAGAGATGCGAGCTTATTTGGGGCATCAAATTCGGTTGCAGGTGGCAGCCTGCTCCGCGATGAGAAAGGAGAATGGACTATTGGATTTTCTACCAGGTATAAAGATATTTCCATTAATGTGGCTGAGTTACTTGCTTTGCGTGATGGTATTGGAGTGGCTTAGGTGCGCAGAGTGCCTAGGTTGCTGGTGGAAGTGGACTCTGAAGTTGTTTATACACTGTTTAATTCACGTGACTCTAGAAGTCACCCTTTGCATAATATCTTACAAGATTGCAGGAGGTATAAGGGCTTGCCGTGTGAGTTTGCAATTCGTCACACCAAGAGGGATGGAAACATGTGTGCTGATCACCTTGCGAGACTTGAACACCAGATGAGGGGGTTTCATCTGTGGACAGACCCCCCCAGAGACTTTGGTTAGGTTGCTTGTGATAGACAAAGAGGGTTTACCCTCAAATGATGCAACTGTTTAATAATGTTTTTTCCCTTCCGTCGGAGCAAAAAAAATAGTTTTATTTTTATCAGTAAATCCATACTTAATATTAAAAGAGAGTCGCAAGAAAATTTAAAGGATATGTGTCATCACCACATTATTTCTCTTTTAAAAATCTTAAAAAAATGGATATTTAGTTTGGAGGGAAGTTAGAGGGTTATTCCATATATAATATCTACCAATTAAAAATTTTCTCTCATTTTATTCCTTTATTTTTAACTTATACTTTAAACAATTATAACTTTTTCGTGTCAATTTTATTTTCGATAAAAAAATATGTCAAATTAATTCTTACTTCGGACTCTTTAATTTGACATCCATATAGCATACGTATAAACTAATTTAAATATAATAATGATATATTAGATGATTAAAATATTACCATATAAAAATATAAGAATATTGAAAAAAAAATATATTTTTAGATTATTTTCATACTTTTGTACTTTAACAGTTATTTGATTTTCCAGAATTATTTTGTTCTGATTGTAAAATAATAAAATGATTATAATACTGCCAAATTATATAAAAGAAATTTATATTAATAAGAATATGGGTTGGATACTTTTAATGAAAGTTGATAATAATAAATATAATTTAATTTATTATTTATAAATTTAGATATAAGACTCATATTGTCCTACATGAAAAATAAATGGCTATGTTTAATTAGATTATGGTTTTCCTTCGTGCATTAAATTTATAAATTAAAGCAAATCAAATAATAGCTTATGTGTATGTGTGTGTATATTGGCCACGTATATTTTCTAATAAATTTACAAAATTATGGAAATTCAATCACATATTACTAATATAATAAAATAATTTATATTTTACGCCGTGCATCGCACGGGAGGACATCCAGTATTAGTAATTTGTTAGTTATTATTAGTAGTTAGTTCACCAAACACCGAACATAATAAAACTTCTTAACTCCAACACTTTTACCACCAAGCCATCTTATAACTCCTTAATTCGTCCCGAAAAGGGTGTTGATATCTGCTTTGATCAACGAAATGTGTGCTGACCTGGACTAGGTGAATCGAAGCCACGTAGTAAACAATAGAGCTGAGCCCATGTCTGGACAGAATGATGTGGAAGTGAATGGTACCATCTTTGGGCTCGTTCCCCTAAGGTTAAGGAGAACATTCGGCATCTAAACGCATTGTGGGATCCGTGTAGGTCCATCCACGAGTTATAATGCCCAAGATGGGCGTAGGGGTCGGTCTCCCCATTATATGGTGGGATTTGGGGTACATTTAGGTTCTCCGGGAGGGGCTCTGCCAAGATGCTGGGGGCAAGGGGGCTCTCCTGGCAGTCCAGCCATCCCGAACTTAGAGGTGGTTGCTGCTGTTTTTTTTCAAACTCAGTGAGACGTTTCTTGAGGAACTCAATTTCACTTGAGTTGTCACACGGAGGCTGGAGAGTCATTTTTTCCGGGACATGGGATTGGTGAGCAGTCTCGGCCTTAGCTTGGTCCCGACTCCGGATGGTTCGATCGGGTGCCGCATTTCCCGCCTTCCTCCCGCTTCCTAATCGCTAAAAAACCGATATGGGGGGGAGGGCGTTTTCGATATGGATGGAGACTTTCGCCGTGACCCTCCACTGCGTCTTCAACGACTCGGGAGATGGCTCTCTTCTGGTCCCGCATGGGGGCAGCTGGATGGGTTGTTTGAGACAGAGCTTAAGATTGGTCCTTTTGGCTCCTCAATTGAGGATTACCACTCTGGACCCGTGCCATAAGGGCACTCATTCCTTGAATGAACACGGGGTGCTTAAAACATTCCGCCATCTTGAGCAAGTTTTCTTCCTCCGTAGCATGCTGCTTGGTGCCTGGAACTTTCTTGAGACCAGGGTTCTAAAAAACGCTAGGCGCTAGGCGTTCGGATTGCTAACGTCTAGCGCCCAGAGGATTACTCGGGGATTAATCGGGGATTAATCGGATTAGGCGGATTTATATTTTTATTATTATTCTAATTATTTTTATATATAAAAAAATTATATATATGAAAATAATTAAAAATAATTAAAATTTAATCATTTAAAAGATATATTCAATTATATATTATATTTAAAATATTGATATTGATATAAGGGAGTCTATAATATTCATAATATCTCAGTTTAGGAATTTATAGTACTATTAGAATAAAGCAAAAAAAATTAAAAAGTATAACCGCCTAGGCATCCGCCTAATCGTCCACCTAGCTACGAAATTTAAACCATTGATATAGCTATAAAGTAGTTCATAGTACCCATAGTATCTTAGCTTGCCTTCATAGGCCCCCGCCCAGCCAGCCTAGACGACTGATTAATCACCCAAACGCCCAGTACAAGTGTCTAGGCCATAATCGGAACGGTAGAGGACCTTCTAGGGATTAATCAGATGATTAATCGGTCTAGGCAGGGATTTTAGAACACTGCTTGAGACATGATGCTGTTGAAGGGATCAAGTTCTTGAAACTTCATTGGATCTGCAATGATTCACAGGGGTGGCCCCTCATTCTAGCGCCAATTTGTAGATATCTGATTTGATCAACGAAACGTGTGTTGTCCTGGACTAGGTGAATCGAAGCCACGTAGTAAACAATAAAAAGCCAAATGAGTAGGATAACTAAATTTTATTGACAATATTGTTATTTCTTGAGATAGAGCCGAGCTGAGTTTTGAAGCCGGTCTATTTTGCTTTTTTCTATTACAAGTCTAATATATTTTTTTATGGGTGAAACTCCTTTTTTCCGAAAGTCTTTCGCTATCATACATT
Organism: Orobanche coerulescens; assembly: GCA_033398695.1. Lineage (NCBI taxonomy): Eukaryota > Viridiplantae > Streptophyta > Magnoliopsida > Lamiales > Orobanchaceae > Orobanche > Orobanche coerulescens. Next base: position 171,197,681 of record CM065811.1, read on the forward strand.
CCCTCTATATATATAGAAAGCCTTGGACAATCAAAAGACTGACAGTTGGAGAATGTCTGAGATACATTCAAACAATTGTCAGAAGGAGAGAATGTCTTAGACACGTGGCGTCATTTGGGGGTTGCTTTGGGAAGAGGGGGGATAGATTGCATTAACTGTCTGTATGCCTGTTTCACATGCATTTGGTGATATTTATCCGCCGTGTGGTCGGTTCCGGGGTCGGTTTTCAGTCTCTAACTGCTTTTCCCGGTCATGTCGTAATGGGGCCTTGGAGCATGTTTGGTGTGGGCCTGGTCGGCCCTCCTTGTCATCCCTGCTCTGGGTCGGTCATGGATCTCTAACTGTTCTGCTCGGTCATGTCGTAATGGGGCCTTGGAATATATTTGGTGTGGGCCTGGTCGGCCATTCTTGTCATCTATGCTCGGTCGGTCTATCCGGAAATTTGATCTTTTGTCTTTTGGTCCCCCCGAACCGGTATGGTTGAGCTAGCGGGGAGTGCATGGGTGGATGCCAAGACGGATTGGCTATCATCAAGCGCCCCCGAGCCCCGGGCCGTGCAGGGGTGGCCGGGTCTGGGGTCGAATTATAGTTAGGCCGAGCCGGCTTCCTAGGGAGGTTTCGCTGGATGGGAATCTCAAAGGGACGTCTCTTCAAAAGGTGTGTCGGTTCGATTTCCGTGTCTCATGTATCATGATGAGGGACTCGTGACAGGCTTCGATTTAACGGCGCCGTCCCCGCGCCCTTAATCCTTGCGACGGTTCAGTGTGAATCGAAGGGGCCACGCGCCAGGCATTTAATGCCTACTTCCCCTATAAATAAATGTGTCTTCTCCCTTATCTTCTTCTTCTTCTTCTTCTTCTTCTTCTTTACTTTCGCCATTTTTCCAACTTTTGCAGAGAATGAAAAGGATTCTCGTGAGTTTCTTTTTTCTGTTTCTTTTTTCCTTTTTAAGTCTTCTGGTTGTATCACCGGACCGGACAGGGATGTCAGATTTGTCCCTAGGGGGGACGCTTGTAATCTGTAGCGGCGATGACAGAGGCGGCGAGGTAGCGGGGTCACCGGGAGTCGTGGAGGCAGAGGTTGTTACGCTGGCGGTTGGTGGAGTGGCGGATATGGAGGGGGAGGTCGAGCCCGAGGAGGTTTGGACTCAGCCTCGGGCGACTCTTTTTATGAAGGCGACGTGGGATTCATCTTCGATCCGCAGCACCGTTACAGAGGAGCAGCTGGCGTCATGGCGACAGCGTTTCATAATCCCGGCGGCGGTGCAGATGTTCATTCCGTACTCTGAGGAGAGGCCTCACCTGCCGCCGTTCGGTTATACAGCCGTGTACTATCGCTCTTTGCTGGCGGGGCTGAGGTTCCCGCTTCCTCTGGGTTTGTCCCGGTTCCTGAGGCGGTGGGGCCTTCCAATTTCCCAGATCCATCCCAATGCCTAGGCTCGGGTCGTGGGATTCTTTATACTCTTCAACCAGCAAGGTTGGCACGAGCCCAATTTCGAGGAATTCAAGAGCCTTTTCCTGTGGAGGTCGGTGGAAAGGTCTGGCTCGGGTTGGTTCTATCTGATTGCTCGGCATGTCATGCACAAGGAGGTGGTGGACGTGCCAGAGACCTTACACTGTTGGAACGAGCAGTGGTTTTATGTTGGTGGGATTGGATGAGCTCGATGGATGAGCCCGAGCCCGGTGTTGTAGGAGCGGCTTTGGATCCCGAAGCACTTTTATTTTCAAAATACGTAAGTGTGTGTATTCTGTTTTGTTCATTTTTGTCTAACGCTCATCATTTGTTTCTTGTGCAGATCATATTTCGGCGCAGGAGACATCTAACCAATTCGACGACCGGGTTGACAAGCTTTTGGGGCTTCCAGCCGAGCGGAGGAAATCGCAACTCCTAACCACCGAGGAGAATCTTTGGGCCGCTGGTCTCTGGTCCAGCGATCTGAAAATGTCTGAGTCGGGTAATTTTTTTTAACACCTTTTCCTTTCTATTCTAGTTTCCAGGGTTAAGGCCGCTTCAGGAGGAGAGAAACCACTGCACAGCGGGTTGAGAGGTTAGCTGCCGAAGCCGCCGAGAGGAGGAGGCGCGAGGTGGCTAAACGGAAAAGGGGAGACACCGAGCCGGAGGCCAGTGTAAACAAAATGGAGGCCTAGTCTGCTCATGAGGTTTTACCCATGTCGAGCCCAATTAGGACTGGTCGCGCCATGGGGAAGGAGGCACTTGTTTATTTGAAGGGACATTACCTCCCAGTCAATAAGGACCGGGAGGACCCTTGCACCGAAATGAGGGGGAGGAGGCCGCGTTGGTTTCTCAACTATGTTCGGGCGGCTACTCCCACCGTCGAGATGCTCGAAAGGGTTCCGCCGGCTGTAGCTGAGTTCAGTCACATTCTTATTCGGGGATGGACGACGAAGATGGAGCCAGTGACCAACGACATGGATCCTGCCGAGCAGATCCAGTTTGGGAATGCTCATTTTGGTCGTGCTTTGGGGACATACGTGAAGGTTGCTGGGTAATTCTAGGCCTTGGCTGAGAAGCACAAACAGGTGGTGGCCGAGCTTCAAACCCTTCGGGAGGAACATCATAGCTGCCCATCTCTGGTTCGGTCCATGGAGGACGAAATATCGGTCTTGAAGGATGAGATGGCCGTTTTGGTCAGCCGAGCCAGCGAGGCCGACACTTGGAGGGAGAAGGCCCGAGAAATGACTGAGGCGGCTGAGTCCATGCACAAGCGGTGTGAGGAGTCCCGGGCTGAACACGAGGCTTATCTGAGGGAGACAAACGCCCGGATCGAGCGCATGACCGAGCAGGTACCTGCGAGGCTACGGGCTATGCCAAAGGTTTGGCTACTGCGGCGGATGCTTTCAAGAAGACGGCCGAAGTATGAAGAGCTGCTCAACCTGAACTACATCTCCACCTGTTATGAGATGTTGGATCTGATGAAGGAGGGGAAGTCAGTTGAGGAAGTTCACGCATACATCATGGGTCGGGCGTCCGACCTGCAGGTGGAGCCGATGGACGCTGATGAGGTGGAGGAGGCCGATGAGGCTGCGGGAGGCGCGGATGCAGCCCCACCCGGTGAAGGTGGGGGCAGTCGTTCCAGGCGGCCGGTCAAGGCGAAGGAGTAGAGTAGTTAGGGGCTTTTGCCTTTTCCTTTTTTTTGTTTGTCATTTTTTTGGTATGGCCTGCGTGCATCTTGATATTGACTTGTTTTTTGCCTTCTGTTGTAATGCTTATTAAATGAAATTTCTTTTATTTGTAAATACCTGTTTGGATCTTCTTTCTTTATATTTATGTCGGGTTGGTTCGGAAATTGTTCTTTCTTTGGAAAGAGATTTCACCGGGATTGGTAGAGCCGAGGCGAGCTCGGTCCTTAGAGTGCCGGAGGAGCCGGTCATTCAAAGTGCCAAGGCGAGCTCGGTCTTTAGAGGTGGCCATGGGCAGGGTTGGGACTTGAGAGTCCAGGACCGGCCCATGTCTTTGTGGCTGGGCCAGTCTGGTGGCCGGGCGAAGCCCAAGCCCGCCCGCCCCGGCTTCGGTGGGCGGCGGGCGTATGGAGATGTAGAAAAAAAAATTATATGTTGACAATGACATTAAGTTAAAAATCAATTTGTAAAAATCTATTTTGGATTTTTAAGATAAATTAATTAATATTAATTAAAAAAATCAATTTAAAAAATCTGTTTTGACTTTAAAAATTTGTAAAACTTAGTAAAAAAATTGTTTCGATCTGTTTAAGAAAATCCATTTTAAATTTATGATACGTAAACATTAAATTAAATAGGGAGAAAAGGGAAAAAAATTGGACTTGGACTTAATTTGAAAAAATTAGATTATTTTTTGAAATTTAATCTAATTTTTAAAATTAAACTGCTTACGTATCCTAAGAAATCAAAGTCCACATAGTTCTTTTATTTACATCTTTACTTACCTGGAACTTAAAGAAAGGATGATGTGCTCAATCGACGTGTTGGCCACTCCCTGAAGCTCCCTATTCGGATGAAGAATCCATCATCATCCACGGATCATCATCCTCGTTGTGTTCGTCTTCTTCTTTCGTCCGTCTTTGTTGACGTTTTTCTGCTTGTTCCCAATCTTGTTTACAGACCAGAATCTTCACAACATCGGGCGATAAAGATGTCTGTTTATCTGTTATAACTCTTCTGCTTGCACTAAAAGCGGACTCCGAAGCAATTGTAGAGGCTGGAACGACAAGGAAATCCCTTGCAATTCTAACCAATATAGGATATTATTCTTCACGTAATTTCCACCATTTTAAAATCTCAAAATCGGCATCAAGCTCATGCGAACACGTAAAATACTCATTTAAGATTTGACTAGAAGAAGTTGAAGAAGTAGAGCTTGATGACGATTTTGGTTTTTTGAAAAGAATTGAAGATGTAAATTGATCAAATCTACCTTTATTTTTTGAAGTTGACTAGGAGGCTAGAACCTCCGGTTTATATATTTTAATGTACAAATCAACTAATGAAGCTAATATTTTGACGTACTTATTTACGTACTCCTCACTATCAAAAGAAGTACTACCTAATGCATTATAATAATAATCAATAAGATTACCGAGTGCTTCTTTTTTCACACCCGGGTCAAGAAGACATGCAACACCATATATGTAAGGAAATTGTGTCAAATACTCTAACCATTTTTCTTGCATTGTAGAAATAACTTTAGAGAAATGTATATTATTTTGGTGTTCATTTAAAGAACCAATAATTTTACAACATTCTAAAATAACCAAGTGCACATTAGGTTCATAAACGTAAGAAAATAAATATGTAGAATTATTATAAGCGCGTAGTATACTATGAACGATCGTAGCAAGTTCCCAATGAGCCTCAGTTATGAGGTCTTGCTCGGCTAAATGTTTTGGATCGGAGTTATATAATTGAGTAATAATTTCCTTATAAGGAATAACATCATCAAGCAATTTAAAAGTTGAATTCCAAAGGGTAGGTGTATCAATGCTCCATTTTTTTGGTTTTAAATTATGTTCCTTACATAGATGTTTATAATATCTCCTAATATGTTGACTTAATCTTAGCCATTTAATTATTTTTCTAATCGGATTTAAAAGAGGTGAAAGCATATCAATTCCTTTTTTAGCTGATAAATTCAAGATATGAGCACAACATCTAATATGCATAAAAATATCGTTTGCAAGTAAAGGAAATTCGTCCAACAAATATTCCATACATTTATTATTCGCGGCCGCATTATCGAGAGAAAGAGAAAGCACTTTATTAAATATATTAAATTCCTTACAACATTCAATTATTCTATCTTTTAGATTTTTAGCGGTAGGTGATTCTTCCATAATATCAAAAGCAATAATACGTTTTTCTATCACATCAGTTCCAATCCAATGAACCGTAATGCAAAGATAAGGTTCACCGGTTGGAGAAGTCCAACAATCACTAGTAAGACGTATACAACCTTCAAATCTTTTAAAAAATTCAATTAATTGAGCACGTTGAATATAATATTGTTCTTGAATACGACGTTTAAAAGTATTCCTTGGTATTTTTCTATATGCCGGTTGCATTAAAGTCCTAGTCATATGTTCTAAATTTTCACTTTCACCATGACTTAAATGCAATTCATCAAGAGTAACATATTTAGCAAATCCATCAATTAATTTTTGTTGATTGTAAACGAAAGGCATACCTCCACCGTGCGCTTTTGAGAAATAGCCGGATAGTTGAGATTGGTCATCCGACCGTTCTTGATCATGATTATCCTTAGTCAAACCGTGGTCATTTGCCAAATGACGAGCTAGTGTTCCAGTTCCGGTACCAATCTTCCACGAAAAAGTAGTAGTTTTCTTTTGATTTTTGCATACAAGACAAATCATTTTACAATGCGTTGGTACGGTACCGGGAATACTCTCATAAAATGCCCAAACCCATGATTTTTTATTTTTATTTGCAGCTTCGGCTGTAGGCTCGGATGGAGGTGGCATGGTCGTAAAGTCTTGAGAGAGATTGTGAACTAATAACAATTTATAATAATAAGTACTAAATAAATAAACTATAGTAAACATAAATAAATAATACAAAGTAGAAATAGTAAACTTACCGAAATGCAAATTGCCATCATTGTCGTCGGTTCCTTCATGGTGAACGTTCCTTGATCCGTCCGCCAGAGTAATTTCTTTAATAAAGATAGATTTAGATTAATAGAATAATATAAAGTTGTGAAAACTTGAGAATTGTGAAAAAATTGAGAGTTGTGAAAACTTGAGAATTAAGAAGAAGAGAGAATAGAGTTGTTGTTGGTGTGGAAACATGGTTAAGAGGAGTTGGGGTATTTATAAGATGATTTTTAAAAAAACTGTTAGGCCCGGCCCATGGGCTAGCCATTGGCAATGGCTAGTGCACACCAACCAATCGGTTGGTGCCAGATGGCATGGCCTCCAAACCATTCAAATTTGAATGTTTATTTTATGTTGACTTGGGCTGGGTTTAAGGTGGGCTTGGGTGGGCTGAGGGTGGGCTGGGGGTGGGCTACGGGTGGGGGGTTTTCGTTTTCCTCCGTGATCAACGTAATCATCTTCCTCCGTCCGAATTCAAGGTATTTTCGTCTAGAACCCTAACTTGTCAATTTTGGGGGGTTTTCCGGGTTTTGCTTATTAAACTCAAATTGTTCAAGTATGTTATAATATTCCTTACTGATTATTACTATTGGGTGATTCCTAATCCTATTTCGTCGAGTTTAATCCGTGAATTATCGATTCGGGGAGATTTTGCGTAAACCCTCACCCGTATCGATTGAACCTATATTGTCATAGCTTGTAATCGGGGATGTGGGCGTATTCCATTCGATTATTGTTATCGTATAGGACTGAGCTATGTTAATCCTCCGTTTAGGAACAGTCGTTTTCCCTTCGGATCATTCGTAGTCGTTGTTCATTCCCGTTTCGTCGAAGATGTCTCAAAGCCAAGTACTTTACATTTATTTACATGTTCTAATATTTGGATTATGGATTTTCGTAGTTGTTGTGGATGGATATGTGTATGTTCACCTAGGGACGGTCCGACGGGGCCTCTAGGGATACGTATTGCCGTGTGTGTGTATCATGAACTAGGGTTAACCACCCAAGGATGTCCGACGGGGCTCTGCGGGGTACGGTGGCCGTGAGTCTCGTACCAACAGTTAACTTTGAATTGTTTTGTTGGAAAAATATGTTTTGTGCTTGTGCACCGTGAATATTCCGAAATATAAATGATTTCTAAAATGACTTTTGGCGCATATTTTCATCTGATGAGAATGGTAGTTCAAATGGATTGTACTTGCACTAGCAGTTGTCGCTAGCCCCTTAAATGGGGGAAATACTTTTGTATTTAAGGTACAGGTCATGGAAGTAAACGAGCATGCGAGCCGTACGAGGATGATGGGCAAGCGTGATTCTGTTCAGTGGTTGTCTGTTGGTGTTTTGTTTCTGGAGTTTATTTATTATGTCATTTGTTTAAGTACTCGAGTACTTCTTTCTTAAATTTATTAATATTGTGTACCCGTTTTGGGAGTAGATTTGATGTCGAATTGTATTGTTAAATTTCGGTCTTTTGTTTTGAATGTCGTGAATTGAGAAATTGTCTGTGTGTTAATGATGTTTGTCTTTGTCGAATGTTGTGTTGGTACGTTAGCCTGGTGGATCCCAATGTGTGGGGTCCACGGCGTTGTAATATGCCCTGATCGTCTTGGGGGTGTTACACCATCCACGAGTTGTAATGCCCAGATGGGCGTTGGGGTCGGTCTCCCCATTATATGGTGGGATTTGGGGTACCTTTAGCTTCTCCGGGAGGGGCTCCGCCAAGATGCTGGGGGCAAGGGGGCTCTCCTGGCAGTCCAGCCATCCCGAACATAGAGGTGGTTGTTGCTGTTTGTTTTCCAACTCAGTGAGATGTTTCTTGAGGAGATCAATTTCACTTGAGTTGTCACACAGAGGTTGGAGAGTCTTTTTTGCCGGGACGTGGGATTGGTGAGCGATCTCGGCCTTAGCTTGGTCCCGACTCCGGATGATTCGATCGTGTGCCGCATTTCCCGCCTTCCTCCCGCTTCCTAATCGCTAAAAACCCGATATGTGGGGGGGGACAGGGCGTTTTCGATATGGATGGGGACTTTCGCCGTGACCCTCCGCTGCGTCTTCAACGACTCGGGAGATGGCTCTTTTCTGGTCCCGCTTGGGGGCAGCTGGACGGGTTGTTTGAGACTGAGCTTAAGATTGGTCCTTTTGGCTCCTCAATTGAGGATTACCACTTTGGGTGACCCGTGCCATAAGGGCACGCATTCCTTGAATGAATGCGGGGTGTTTAAAATATTCCACCACCTTGAGCAAGTTATCTTCCTCCATAGCGCGCTGCTTGGTGCCTGGAACTTCCTTGAGACATGATGCTGTTGAAGGGATCAAGTTCTTGAAACTTCGATGGATCTGTAGTGATTCACGGATGTGGCCCCTCCTTCTAGCGCAAATTTGTTGATATCTAATTTGATCAACGAAATGTATGTTGACCTGGACTTGGTGAATCGAAGCCACGTAGTAAACAATAAAAATCCGAATGAGTAGGATAATTAAAGTTTATTGAAGATCTTGTTATTACTTGAGATAGAGCTGAGATGAGTTTTGAAGCCGGTCTATTTTGCTTTTTTCTATTACACGTCTAATATATCTTTTTATGGGTGAAACTCGTTTTTTCCAAAAGTCCTTCTCTATCATACATTCCTTCTATATATAGAAACACTTGGCCAATCAGAAGACTGGCAGTTGGAGAATGTCTGAGATACATCCAAACACTTGTCAGAAGGAGAGAATGTCTTAGACACGTGGCGTCGTTTGGGGGTTGCTTTGGGAAGAGGGGGCAGATTGCATTAACTGTCATGTATGCCTGTTCCACATGCATTTGGTGATATTTAGCCGTCGTGTGGTCGGTTCTGGGGTCGGCCTCCGATCTCTAACTGCCTGCCCGGTCTTGTCGTAATGGGGGCCTCAGAGCATGTTTGGTGTGGGCCTGGTCGGCCCTCCTTGTCATCCTTGCTCTAGGTCGGTCATGGGGTCGGGCTCCGGTCTCTAACTGTTCTGCTCGTCCATGTCGTAATGGGCAGTGGCGGAAGCAGAGCATTTACTCGGGAGGGTCCGGAGCTATAAAAATTACGGAGGTTGGACAACTATATATATAGTTTCCCCTATTTTATAAGGGAATTTCCATCCGCCAAGGGGTCCATGGACCCCCTTGGACCCCCCCTCCCTCCGCCACTGGTAATGGGGCCTTGGAACATATTTTGTGTGGGCCTGGTTGGCTCTCCTTGTCATCCCTGCTCTGGGTCGGTTATGGGGTTGGCCTCCGGTCTCTAACTGTTTTGCTCGGCGATGTCGTAATGGGGCCTTGGAACATATTTGGTATGGGCCTGGTCGGCCCTCATTGTCATCTCTGCTCGATCGGTCTATTCGGAAATCGGCTCTTTTGTCTTCTGGCCCCCGAACCGATATGGTTGAGGTGACGGGGAGTGCATGGGTGGATGCAAAGGCGGATTGGTTATCATCAAAGAATATCGAACCCGAGTCTCCATAAAGGGAAGAACCCCCCGATGACTGGCTAAAGCCACTGGTTAGTAACAACAGTTTATTACTCTCTTATTTAAAAGTCCCTTAAAATTTTAAAGTTGTTTTTGTCATTAGTAACATAGAGTTATTATTGAAATCGCATAATTATGAATCTTGGTTGCATGAACCAATCTAAGGGTGGTGGCAATGGTGCCTCATCTACCCTCATCTACCCCCACTCCCCATCAATAACATTCTTCCAACTCATTCAACCCCCACTCTACCCCCACTCTACCCCCACTCACCATTTCTTAGTGGCAATGGTGCCTCATCTACCCTCACCACTTTTAATTTTTTTTTTTTACCTTTTTATATTTAAAATTATATCAAACAATTTAATAAAAACACATAATATTTTATTTTTACTTAATAGGAAATTACAAAACACTTAAAAAAAATTACATAATACTAAAAAAAAATAATACTTAAAAATAAGAAAAAACTAGTCGTCAAGATATGGTAAGTCTTGAGCCGCTAGATGCTCCGTAAGATCATATCAGAGACGGTGATGACCCTCTTCGTCGAGTAACTCCGCTAGTACACTCGGGTCATAAACTGGCGCGACCGGCGGATCCATAATATGAATCGGTGATAATGCCACCCCGTCGTCTTTTAAAGTCATATTGTGTAATATAACACAAGTTTGAACTATTTTTCCAATTTTTTCTACGGACATAGGTCGGAGCGGACGACTAAGAATAATCCATTTTGAAACACTCGAAACATTATATTCTAACAAATAAAAGTATAACGTAACAAATTATAACAAATAAAAATTTTTAAATACAATATTCTAACAAATAAAAGTATAACGTAACAAATTATAACAAATAAAAATTTTTATTTACAATATTCTAACAAATAAAAGTATAACGTAACAAATTATAACAAATAAAAATTACCGGACGTTCTTCGTGCCATGTTTAGGTAGTCATCATATCTATCCGGAGGTCCACCCGTTGCTAGTTGTCTAATGGCCGATGTGCATTTTTGCAATGCCGTGAAACTGCTTCTCCCCCTCGCGTCTTCGCCTTCTTGAAACCATTCGTAATTCGCTTCAATATCACCAACAATTTTTACGAACAAGCTTCTATTCATACGAAATCTTTCACGGAAAACATGTGCGGGAAACCTTGGGTTTTCTTCACGAAAATAATCATTCATGAGATTTTCTTGTGCTCTTTCACGAAACCGTTCGATATAACCCCGGGTATTGCGTGAGTTTGCCGTGTCTTCGAGGGAGTCGAGTGCGGCTAAATAGGTTGACATAGTAGAACCCGTTGAAGACACGAGTTCGGATGAAGTCTCGGGAGGCAAGTCCGATGACGAAGATGAAGATGAAGACATGATTTTGGTGGTATGTTTGAGTAAAAAGTTTGATGGTTTTTGGGTTGTAAAATAATGTTTTGTTGTGATAGATGTATAAAAGAAAGATGTATATATATAGGAAATGAAAAAGAAAAAAAAAAAATTAATGCTCGGAACGGTCAAAAAAAGAGCCGTTGCTCCCTTACCCTCACACCTCTTCACGCGGGGAAGTTACCCGGCCACCTCCTACCCTCACCGTACCCGGGTGGGTGGCGGCGGTGTTCACCGCCCGGGTACCTCCTAGCCGCACCCTACCCGAGCTCCGTTGCCACCACCCTAACAATGTAAAGCTACTCAGGTGTGGTCTGGAGTCTAGCTGGTAACGTAACTTATACGTTAGTTTTCATTAGATCTGAGCCTTCTCAAATTGGAAATTGCGAAATTGAATGAACTTTAGGAACCACTGGTTCGGTTCAATTTTGAAGATTTTCCAAATGATTCGATTTCCGATTTCGGTAAGAAGTTTCAAAAGAAAACTGTCAAAACCGTTTATGTATGCAATCATACAAATCGAACCGAGCCGGTGATTTATAGTGGCGGAAGCAGGACATTTACTCGAAAGGATCCGAGCTTATTAAAATTACAGAGGTCGGACAACTATTTCATAGTGGAATTCCCGTCAGCCGGAGGGGTACGTGGACCCCCTCTCCCTCCGACCGTAGCCATTCCTACACAGTCCATATTGGCTTGGTGGTTCCCGACGATTCCTATTAGCTTGGTGGTTCCCGATTTGATGACACTATGAAACGTAGTATATTAGAACACCCTGCAATGTTATTTTATCTTGCATGAAAGGAACCGGACCGAAAACTGACTCAAGAACCAACTTATAGACATACTTTTTCATATTTGGCATAATTGAGGACCAGAATCGAGAATCGAATTGTAGCATGTACAGTTCCAGCACGATTCCAACATCAAAAATTTGTAATACCTAGCTGACTAAATATTGCTTAATTCGATTGCGATTTCTATTTTTGTTTTCCTTCTAACCGGAAAGTCTCGGATCTTATTTATGACATCACCAAATAATACCTTTTAAATAAGTTCAAACAATAAAATAATTTATTTCAGTCAAACATAAAAGTCATCTCGAATTCCTCGAATTTGCGTAAATGTCTTTAAGAATCTTTTCATTTCTGAAGCCAAACGATTAAATAGTAAAATTGTTGTTGCATACATTTGTGATCAAATCGGTGGCTTGGTTTGTTTCCACTTACAATAGGTGGTTTTTATCTTTTTTTTTTTTTTTTTTTTGAGATTAGGTGGTTTTTATCTTTATTGCACAATACGAATGATTATCAGTTATCACGTCATAATGTTGTTATTTTACTATGAGTAGTTCGGTGAAAATATAGATTAAATTAAAAAATAAAAATATATTTGATTTACAAATCTTGATTAAATAAATATCCAAAATTAATTATCACCAAATGTTAGGTATGAAATGCGCATAAATTTATTTTATTTTTATTTAAAAATTATTCTCGTTTGCTCCATCTTCTGTTTCCATTAGGCCTGTTAGTGGTCCAAGTATATCTGAGATTCGCTCGAGAACCGCCCAATAATACCTAGAAGCGATACTCACCCGAAATATTAACGGTCCGGATACTGGTACTGAAATTGGAACCGAAACCGATAAGGACCGGCATCGTAACCCGATAAAAAAAGGTAAGTCGAAGTGATTAGTGATTACTTACAAGTTTCAACAGATTCAATGTGTTTTCGATTCCAAATCATCCAGGTTGGAGTCTGATTCTAAGTGATTTCTCTCAATTCAAAGATAATTTCTACCTCAATCTAAAACACAATTCAAGGTTGTGATGATCCGTATTTTAACTTACCAGCAATTTTAAAAGTTATTTTATTAATTATGATTTGAGTCTTGTTATTCTTTATTATTCTTAACTTTTTTTTATTTTGGGGCGGTTTTGGGTCAGCTGGCCCGATTTTGCTAAAGGGGCCGGTCCGGGTACTTAACGGGCCGAGTGTTTTCGGGTCCTCAACGGGTCGGTTCTTAACGGACCAGTCTCGATTATACCCGAAGTCTTATCGGACCGGTTTCGATTTCAGCACTGGACCCGTTAGCTTATCGATCCGCGTCTCAAACATACTCATTAAAGTTATCGAATCTGGCCCGTTAAGTAAATATCCGGACCGAACAGGACGGTAACACCCCTAATTTTCGGTTCCGTTCATGGAGCATCCCCACATAGTGCATCCCCTGCTAATCCATCGACACGTGGCGTGTACGTGGGGTGCTCCACATAGTGCATCATGGACGGAACATCTACACCCCACGCACACTACGTGTCGATAAATTAACAGGAAATGTACTATGTGGGGATGCTCTATGGACGGAACCCTAATTTCCTTACACTCATTCATTCTATTAATAGAAAAAGGCAGGGGTGAGAATCGGGGACATCCCGAGGTCCCGGTCCCGAGTCCCGAATGTCCCGGTCCCAAAATGGACCAATTTAGTGGTCCTGATCCCGGTCCCGATCGGGACTTCGGGAGTCCCGATTCCCGATCCCGAGGATAATTTTTCGAAATGTCCCGAATGTCCCGAAATATCTCAAAATGTCCCGAAATGTCCCAAAATGTCCCGAAATTAAAATTTGCAATCGGGACTTGAGTCCGACGGATTTCGACTTTGAGTCCCGAAATTAACAAAGTTTAAGGTCGGCCCCGTCCGAAAATTCGAGACTCGGTCCCATTTCCCATCGGACTCAGATTTTATCGGGACTCGGGATTTCCCGACGGGAAATTCCCAGCCCTAGAAAAAGGTTTAAAGACTTGAAGATTAAAATATTTAAGCATATCTCCGGTCAAAAAGAATGGGGGCCATGACCCCTTTGCTAACCCCAAGAGACAACATCAAGTTTTATTGCATCCTTGCACCCCCACGACATAAAAATGTGGTGCCTCATAGTTGACAATGTCGGCAAATTTGCGTGTCAGTCAAGAAAGACCACCACGTGTCAACAGTTTGAGTCCCAAATTTCCAGCACTCATAGCCCCACAGGTTTCGATTGGGAAATGGAGTCCCACGCTGTCCGCCCTGTCCGCTTGTGCATGCGCCAACTATATATAGACTCCTTTCCGTTTCAATGAACCTCAACATTTCAAATAAAATTAGTATATATTTTACCGACGGTGATTGAAATATACTCCCCTTCCTTTTTTGCCATTTTGGTATATCCACAAAAATATTCCCTTTCTATTTTTAAACACTACCCCACAATACAATTTACTAAAATATCCTTATAATTTTTATATATTTACACATTTACCAGACTGACTCACATATTAAATTATTTAACCAACTTAATTAACATTAAGTTACTTTTAATGTGGGACCCAAACTCCACTCACATCACATTCACCTAACATTGCACTATTGACGGGACGGAGAGAGTAATAAATAATGACGACGATTTTTGTATCCAAACCTAAGGTTGGATAGACGAGCCCCACCGATTCGGACAGTTGGTTTCTATTTTGTTTCGAGACCTCGAGCTGAAACTGAATGTATGATAGGATAAGAAAATGCCAACTGTCCCCCAATCGTAAAAGAGGGGCCGGATCATTTAAAATGTCAATGTCGGCCTCTGCGTGTCAATTTTAGTCTCCCCATGTAAAGTTCATTGCGACCAAATTACATAGCGAGTGTGGTTTCATTACTCCCCGTATGGTCCTGCGTCGAACCGTCATCTTGAAAAAATTCTGTGCGATGCGGTGCGGTTTCAAATTATGATAATATCCCACGCTGCATTGCAACTGCACCGCATAAAATTTCGGGACTTTTGCAGTTCCGCCTTCACACCTGGCCCAATCGATCTAGCAACTACCCCAACCAAACCATCTGATTGGGATATTAACAGACTCACTCTATCTAATTTTAATATAGTTTATTCATATTTTGTCATTCAAATTTCTAAAATTATGAATATGCCGATTAATTGAGGGCATACATACCATTTGGACTTTATATTACTCGGTTTGTCTCACGGGAAGAGTCTACTTTTGAAAAATCTCTTCAAGTGTCTGCTTCTCCGATGGGAGCTTCGGTAAATTTCGTCCAAATAGAAAAGACTCATTTCTTATTTTTTATATCTCATACCTTTATTTATAATGATTTGTGTGGTCTAAAACGAATTATCAACTAAAAAATAAAAAAAATCAATACAAAAGTATTAATTTATGTATTATATTTTATAATTATTATAAAAATTATAAATTCTTTAATGTATCTTTTTTAATTGCGATGGAGAAAATAATATCTAGCAAATTAGGAAATAAAAAAAATCAACTACTAAAGGAGAAATAAAAATACTTAATATTCTTAAAAAAAAAAGGGGGGGCTATTCTAAATTATTCCAAATGAACTATTTGTGAACATGTTTTCCAAATTCTCTTGTGTTTTAAAATATTATTCCAAAAAAAACGGAATAATTTTCCTAAACCAAACAGAGCCTTAATAACTAATATATACATCTGATTTCTAGTCCACCAGTCTTGCCTCAAAAGACTAACCCCACTTTGTTCGTACATATTTTAGCTTCTTTCTGCTTAACCTTTATGTTCTTAGAGCTTATCCAATATAAATATGGTCTGGTACAAGATGACGTGTCACTTATGAAGTACATTTAAAAATAATTAAAAATAAGTTGGTATAACATGTACGGTAAAAGATACATACCAATTGGGATTATTAACATAAATCACTCTGTTATATAGTATAATCACAACTGATGTATAAAATAATTACATTGAAAATATGATGCGGCAATATAATCACAATTGATGTATAATATAATCACCGCCGATATACCATGGATCATGTTGCATTGTATAACTTTCCTTAAAAATAAATGAGTAAAAATATGTCAAAAACTTACCGACGTGGTATAAAAGGGTATTCTGATTTTAGTATTGGAAGGGCTCAAACTATTCATGTGTATTGAGTTGATTTATTCACATATTTATTTTATTTATTTATCTATCTTTTACATATTTACATGTATTTAATACGATAAATGATCCATAATATAAATTGCTCCATAATTATATACTAGACTATATGTGCTACTTATTTACATATAATATATGATCTGAAAATTCAATAAAGAATAAATCTTTTCTAAAATATTGCATTTGGTCCTTTTAAAATGAGGTAATATTAATAATGAATGTTGATTCAAGCATCTTCAATTTTGAAACTGAACGGATAGTTAATAAGTTGGGAGATTTCAAAAGTTCATCGAGTATAATGCATAAGATTATTATTGATATTATTCTATTTTATTATTATTATTCATGCATCTTCAGTCTTCTAAATTTAAATGGTAGTTGATATATGAAATTTCAGAAATTATATTTAATACAATGTATACGGTTATTATTCTTTAATTATTATTATTATTATTATTATTATTATTATTTATATCATGCTCAAACTCTCACAAAAAAATTATATTATAAAATTTAGAAACTAAACAGGTAGTTCAAGAATTATACTACCTCTGTTCTCCTATAATTGCAACATATATAATTACAACATCTGCACTTTCACGCTTGCCAATGCACAACGTTGACGATTAATATCTTTAATTCTATATTTTTAAAAATTATAAAAAGTTGATATTTTGAAAATATATTTCTCGATGAATCTAACAAGATCTCAAATGATTATATCTTTTCATTTCAATTAATCACAAAAGATGGTCAAAAGAGAGTATGTGAACAGTGTAATAGTCAACACGTTGCAATAATAAAAGAACGGAGGAAGTAGAATTTAAGAAGTTCTATCGAGTATAATGTATAAAACTAGTCTTTATTATTATTATTATTATTATTAATAATAATAATAATAATAATAATATTCATATATTTTCAATTTTAAAACTAAAAATATAGTTCATACCATATGAGATTTCAGAACATCTATGTAATAGAATATGTTCTGATTTATTATTATTATTATTATTATTATTATCAATGCGTCTCCAACTTGATAAATTGAAAGATAATTAATAAATTACTGAATTTCAAAAGTTCTATCAAGTAGAATATGTAAAATTATTATTATATTATACATAATTATATATAAAAATGAACTATTATAATTGATTCATATTGTGATTCGAAAAAAAAGTATGATAACTATGATGTTATCCCAAAACCACTACAATTGCAATATCTTAAGCATCTAACTCCCCTCTCTCTCTCTCTCTCTCTCTAAAGACAACACCACTTTTCTTTAATCAACATTCAGCACATTACATCCTTGAGAAGCTTGTACCTGCGGGTGGTGGTCCGTGGCGAAGCGTTTTTTCTGGTGGCTTTCTTTGCCGATGTGCCGCCGTTACGCCGATCGATCATCTCGCCGGAGGGGGCCGACCTTGACGACGAAGTGCCTGCTTGTCTTGATTGTGACCTTTTTTCCTCGCATCGACACCAATCGCAGATTTTGATCGGCTCTGTGTTTTCTCTATAGTAGTTGCTGCAGTACCTGATAAGAAAATAGTATTCCTCAAATAAATATTAAAAAAAATCTTGATGGGACACCAGTTATCAAAAATTCATGATCATAAACATGCATACACGCGCGTGTGTGTGTGTTTTGGTGATGGGAGCTTACGAGTGTTGGAAGCGGTTGCGGCACTTGGAGCATCGGAATAGCTTGTCGGGAAAACCCACGTCGCCGCACATACAACAAACAGTTTCGAGATCCATAATTTTTTATTTCATAAAGTCTTCCTTTTTTTTTTAAGAAACCAAAGCAGTCTTGAAGAGAAGAACACACACACACACACTTGAAGTGAAGAATAAAGAAGATGAAGCGAAGGGATGAATGAAGACAGATGGATGGGTATTTTACTTTTTCACTTGACTAACAATCAAACTAGCTTATAAAATGTATCTGCCTATATTTTCTCGGTTGAGTTTGTACACAGGATTTACTTAGTGTGTTTTAATTGATCGCCTAGTCTGTAGGCAGTAGGCTATTACGTCTAGTCAACTGATGATTTATCTAATGCGCATTCGAATAGCAGCGATCGTGAATTCCCTTAGTGAAAAAAAAATTCCATGTTAAAAATATAAGAGATTATAAATAATACTCCCTCAGTTTTCTTCTGAGTGATGCTTTCTTTTTTTTCTTCTTTCAGATAAAATTTTGATTAAAATTATCTCGCATGATAATGGTTAAAAGTAGAGTATAAAATTTGTAATACGAATTTAGTAGTATACTTTTTATAAATTTATTTATCCTCTATATATTAATTGTAAGGTCTAGTTTGACACATACTTATCAAATATGCTATAAATAGTCTATTGCACAATTAAAATTAAGATTTATAATGTAGTGATAATTAATTTCTAATACCAAATCATAAAATCGACAAGCTTATAATATCCCTATTTATAAGAGAAGTTATTGATACTATTTTGTTTAAAAAAATTAAAATGTCCTCTCAAAAATGTAATGTTGACTTTCTTTTCTTTTTGTATTTTATTTAATTTAAATTATTTTTCTTTTCTTTTTCCTTTTTCATTTTCTCCATCTCCTCATATTAATGTCCAACAACCAAAATTTAACTACAACCAAAACAATATAATTATTTTTGACAATGAGTCTCTCAAAATTCTTATAAAAATCACAAAATTATTCGAAAAATAAAAGTCGACGTTCAAATAGGACTTCATTTGTCGTGTTTTTGGGTTCATAAAGAAGGTATGCACCAATAATTTAACCGCCGGATTTTTTTTTCCCGACAAGTTCTTCCGAACACGATGACTGCACATGATGGCAAGCCACCGTGTGCAACGGTCGTGTCCAACGGCCTTGACATCGTGTGCACAACTAAAGTGTTCACTATCGTTGCACACGATCGTCTACTTTCGTGTGCAGCGATCGTGTTAAGGCCATTTCATGGCCAGAAACTTGCACACGATTGCTGCACACGGTAGCATCCGACCGTGTGCATCGGTTGTGTCCAAGGCAGAGATCGTGCTAGAATATTGTTCGTTCAGTTTTCTGATAAGTTATTCATCTGTTTGTAATCAGATGTCGTGGCAGCGTATTTTGATACATCACAGTGGTCATTGGGGGCGATCGACATATGTAGACGGGGACTCCTTTTTTGTCTACATCGACGTGAGCAAAGTTAGTCGTGCAAATCTGGTGGGGGTTATCAGAGAGGGTTTGGGTGGTCCAAATGAGTCCGATTATAACTTATGGTACTTGACACACATGGCCAAGGCAACAAAGTAAAAGTCCTATTACGGGGCGATACCGAGATACTTCGATTGCTAGTAGAATACAAAGAGGATCCTGAGGTGTATGTTGAGAACGGCAGCTCCTCCACTCCCGATGTTAATATGGGATGTAGCAGCTCGAGAGTAGAGCCTGTAACACCCCCAAAATATAATCGGGACTATTACACGCCGTAAACCCTTTCTCAAGGATCTACCAGGCTAACACAATAAAACGACCAATTGTTCGACCGGCCGGGGTCGGACAGGATAACAACTCGGACCGATAAGGTCACATAACTAATTCAAGCTGAAATAATTCTTACAACTCATACCCACACAGGGGTCCAAAATACAACACAATACAACACAACGGAAGACTGAGAATAATACAACGACACAACAACATCAACTGAACCCATAAGTCTTGATTAGTATCGCAGCCCATCATCTTTTTGTGCCATTCCTGTGACTGCTCTCGCGCACCTGCATGAACCTGGACGCAAAACAGACATCCACCCCCTGATTACTCGGGGGTTAGCAAAACTCCACTGTTTTACTAGTGCAAGTATCATAACCATACAAAATGTAGCAAGCAATTATAAATCACAAGTCAAACAACCACAACTCAACCAAACGCAATTCAGACAGTCACTACTCCACCAATAACATATTCCCGAGAAGTTTTAATAATCTAGAAACCAACACAAGTGGAACCTTTGTAAAATAAACCGTCATCTCGGGAGTTTTAAGAAAACAGAAATCATTAGGATAGTGTTGCCACATTTTAACCGGAACCGGTATGACGCACGGTCCGGTTACGGGCCGTAATTGTAAATCCCCAACTCGTTTAGGGACATTACACGCCGTAGATCCTTTCCGCAAGGATCTACCAGGCAAGAAACCACAAAACAAACCCACACATGGTCAATTCGACCAAAACATAAAACCATAGACCGATTAGGTCTCTCAAAATACAACATAGCAGTACAACTGATAAACCAAAATACAACTCGATCACAATTTACACAACATGTCAATCCTCTTAAGGATGACAAAGAACTAGAAATAAATACTCGGACCGACAGATCATTGACGGACAACCGACTACAACTGAGACTAGTATCACTGCTTTAAATCATCCTCCATGTCGATCCTGTGGTTGCTCTCTCTCAAATCGGAATACCTGAAAAACATAACATAATCCCCTAATGAGGGGTTAGCGATGGAAATCGCTAGCAAGTAACCAAGCTATACAATTATGCATCAAGAATACAACCGTTATGAAAATAACCTTTCGACAAGGTAGTAACACGATCCCCGAGTCTAGTCTTTTCAAATCATTTGCTTTAAAATGGATCATGTGAATTACTCCAGAAATGATTTAAGAGATTATTTAGAGACTTTGGGGGTCTCAGTGTAAAATCATGAAATATGAATATTTTTCCTTTCCAAAAAGGTTTTCTTTCAAAATCATATAAATAATTTTATTCTCAACCCAAACCTCAAAGACCAAAACCATATCAACCAATATAACCGGGATCCAAGATTCAAACATTCACAATTTATCTCATCGAAAACAACTCAAACACACCCAGAAGTTATCTTGACATCATACTCGCAAGTAACGATTCTCGGAGCCCTCTTCAGACCTACCCGATTAGATAACTTTATGGTCAACTCATAACGTCTAGTCGTACTCGCAAGTAACGTGCCTCCGGAGGCCTCGACGGAACCCTCCCCGGATAACATCATTCAAACACGCCCATAAGTTATCATGACATCGCACTCACAAGTGACGATTCTTGGAGCCCTCTCCAGACCTACCCGAATTGATAACCTTATGGTCATAACGTAACGTTCGGCCATACTCGCAAGTAACGCGCCACCGGAGGCCTCGACGGGACCCTATCCGGATAACATCTCAATTCACTAAGATACACAACAACAAAGGTACAATAATCACCACAATCCGCAAACACGTAACACATAAGTTAACGCATCATAACTTCAACAAAGGCACAACATTCACAGCACACCATCATTCAGGAAAAAGGCTAACGTGCGAATAATACAAGTATTACGCGATTCCACAATTCCTCGGGTAACTACTCATTTCTAGTATCCGTTTTAAGCACAAAAAACATGAAATGGTTGTTATCATTCTTCATGAAACTCAAGTTTACGTTCGTAATTACTTTTATAAAATCACATCTTCATTTAAAAGTAAGCTACGGTTAAATATACCGTCACTAACAAATCCACGTTAAATTCACGACACATCACATTCTCAAAGTATAAAGAATATAGACGAGATACTCGCCTCAAGTCCAAAGCACGCGAAGCAACGGGATAGCTCAACCGGAAACCCTCGAATCCTCCAACTAGGGTGAAAACACAAGAACAACATAATTACTACGAAGTCGATTGCAAGGAGGATGGAAAATATGTGAAATTCCCAACAAGAATTCGTAAAAACAAAAGATCGAACACTTGGGGTTCAATACTTTCCCAATAACATCAAGAACATCACTCGAACTCGGATACGACAAGAGACATGAATCAAATCATAGGGAGAGAATCAATACAACCGATTGATGATATACAACAACACGATTCAAGAAGAACAACCCGAATCTTGAAGATTCACGAAATATAAAGGAAGGGTTTACAAGATGATTACCTCGAATCGAAGACAAAGAATACGGATTGATGATGTGAATCAACACCAAGAACTCAAGGAAGATGTAAACTTGGAGTTACAAGACTCTAAAATCGCCCTCCGATCGCCACAAGTCGCCACAGCCGCGGAGGAAGGAAGGAAGGATGAAAAATGACGAACACGGTCAACCCTGGGTATATAAACCCACGCCAGCATTACGTACATTATACACGAAGGATAACGTACGTTATCGGTATTACGTACGTAGGGCACGAAATATTACATACGTAATCGATGGCCAGAAACTCGTCTCCAAAATAACGAAGACCATTACGTACGTTATGGCAAGGACTTAACGTACGTAATGCACACAGTTAATGCACGTTAGGACCAACACATAGCGTGCGCTATCGACGGCCAGAACTCACTGTCTGAATTGGGAAGACCCTTACGTACGTAATGAGAAGGGCTTAACGTACGTAAGGCACATGATGATAACGTACGTTATGCCTATAGCATAGCATACGTAAGTCACTTAGCAGTTCCAGAACTGCTAAGTTTAGCGCGTCGAGTACGAGCGCGACGAAACCGCGAAACGACAACAACAACACAAGACGAGGACATGCATACGAAGAGTGCACAGCGACGAACTCAAGCGTTAAAAGAAAATATGATTCTAACTACCCGAAGGTTTGGAATACGACAACAGACGTAATTACCCCCGAACTTTGGGAAATTACGAAACGGCCCAAAACGTCCGCAAATCACAATATGACATCAAACAACCAAACCGAAGCTCACAACACGCATAACAAAGCCTAACGGACTTATAGCAAACACGAAACCGTAGTTTCAAACCACCATCACACGAAATGAACCAAATAGTGGAAAAAGTCGCTCAAAATACGGATTCGGGTAAAACATCCCTGGAACAAACTCGAATGACCAAACACGCAGAACAAAACATTATCAAAATGTCAAAACGCTCGCAAGCGAGTTCTGAAAACCAGAAAAATGTCAAAAATGAAAATTACCGAAAGAGAAAATCACGGGTATTATAGTAATTTCTGGACCCGTGAACCGGCGGTTCAGCCCGGAACCGGTGGTTTTGCCTAATTTTATTTTTTTTTTCAAATTCAAATTCAGATTTCTTCCAACTTCCACCCAGTCTTATCTATAAATACTCCCCTTCTTCCACCTTTAAAACCACCCCATTGTGTTAACAATTCTAGACTCTCTTCTCGTGTACTTCTAATGCTCCTCCATTCTTTATGTGCTATTGTTCTTGCTCTATAATTCTATTATACTAAATACTAAATACTATCTACTATACTAAGTACTAAATACTATCTACAATAGTAAGTACTAAATACTATCTATTATACTATATACTATCTACTATACTAAGTATTAAATACTATATATATATATATACACACTATATATTACTACCTACTACACTAAATACTAAATACTATCTACTATACTATATACTATCTACTATACTAAGTACTAAATACTATCTACTATACTATATACTATCTACTATACTAAGTACTAAATACTATCTACTATACTATATATTTCAATTACACTAGCACTACACACACATGCTTTACTTTATTGTTCTTGCTTTACATTATATTACTAGTAACTAGTAACTACTAAATACTATATAGTACTATATATTTCAATTACACTAGCACTACAGACACTCTTGCTTTACATTATTGTTCTATACTCTTCTCTACTTGTTTATTAGTATAGTGAATTAGTTAGTATTAGTTAGTTTACTTATTCAATTTTAAAGATTATATCCTTGTAACATTTCTTTTGTAAATAGATAGAATCATAGAAATAAATAAAGATATCAATTTTTATGTATTATTTTGATTATTAATGTTCTAGAACTATTTTTACTTTATTGCATTTCAAAGTTTCAATATTTCAAATCTTCAACACAAGTAATTTAATTTAAAAAAAAGTCATAAAAAATATTACAAGTTATTATAAATTACATAAAAAAAAACAACTTAAAGAATTTCAAAATTTCTAAATTATCTATAAGTTATTATATTTTTATTAAATTAACTTAAGTAATTTCAAAATTTCAGCACTTGTAAATTTCAACATTTAGAAATTTCAACACATATCATTTAATTTAGAAAAAAGAAGATATACACAATATTACAAGTTATTGTAAATTACATAAAAAAACACAACATAAATAATTTCAACATTTGAAATTTCAACAAAACTACACAATTCATTTAATTTCATACAAAAAAAAAATTAAAACGAAGAACCGCCGATTCGCCCGGAACCGCCGGTTGCCCGGCCCGAACCGCTGGCCAGTTCGAAACCGGTCCTTCTGAAGAATATCCGGGCAAGGTGAACCGGAACCGTCGGTTCGGGCCTGGAACCGGGGGTTCACGGCCCAATGGCAACACTACATTAGGATCTCATGTCCTAGGTTCGTCAAAAATCATTAGGAACTCATGTCCTCAGTTTGTCAAAATCCCCTTTTCAAAGTTTTAGGGTCTTAGCCCAAATCTCACATTATACAACTCGGAAAATATTTTCACAAATCGCTTGGGACTCGGCCCAACAGTGCTTTCTATAAAACCTTTTCTTTCAAAATTTTGATTCTCAAAACATAATCTTGACACTGTGATCCACTGTCACGTGTCTCCGTAGGTTCAACAACCCGCACGGACTAAACCAAACACATTAACCAAACATCAAGAATCTTGACACCGTGATCCACTGTCACGTGTCTCCGTAGGTTCAACAACCCGCACGGACTAAACCAACATATAATCAAACAACAACAATCTTGACACCGTGATCCACCGTCACGTGTCTCTGTAGGTTCAACAATCCGCACGGACTAAACCAACATATAATCAACAACTGTCCCGACTCCGTGATCCTCCGCCATGAGTCACCGTAGGTCCCGTCGAACCCATATGGTTGGACGTACTGTGCCCTAAACCCATGATTCCCGCCATGTGTTATCGTAGGCCTCGTCAGACCCGCACGATTGGACCTCATCACCTCATTAAGTTCTGATCCCGTAATCATCTGCCACGAATCCTCGTAGGTTCCGTCGAACCCACACGAGTGAACTTAACGGTCACACACAACTATCACAATCACATTCCATCAACAATGAACTCTGTCAATCAATCACATTGATCACCACAATTCACGTACCACGCACACATAACACAATCTCAATAATTCAACCAACATAACACAATCCAGTACACAAACATGTGTACAACCAAACCAATGCGATTATCACAATCCTGTACATGTAACACACCACACAATACATAAACCAAAATAACACATTCATCATCAAGCCTTCATAATGCGTAACACATAACCAACTCACACAAACCATGTTTACGAAGGCAAAACAATCATCAAATCACACACGCGATTCCTAATCACAAGACACAAGTTGTATGTATAAGCAAAATACTTGCCTCGAAACCGGCACATGAATCCTTCGACGAACACGGCTCGATCAAAGTGCCTCGAAACCTACAACTTCCGCAAGAAACAACAAAAATACGATCACAACAAGGATCGAGACCAATAACAACAGAAATCACATCAAACTATCGAAAGAAAACTCATTGTAACATTTAATCGAACATTAAATGTTCAATATTTCCCAAGAACACTCGAATCATCAATAGAGTTAAACCGACTCGAAATATGGATATACATTCTATAGAACATGATTAATAATATCATATAGTACCAACCGATTCATCAAAATCGGACTAAGATCGAGATCAAGAACAAAACTCCAAAAAAGTCAATTCTAGAGAAATCAAGAAAATACCTTGATCCAATGAAGAATAATGGATTAGAGGTTGATTAATCCACACTAGGAACTCAAAAATATTGATGGCTGATGATATCAGGCCAAAATCCACGCTTACACACCCCCAAGATCGCCCAAATCACCGGAAGGAAGAAAGGAGAGCAAGAAATGACGAAAGTTAACCTCTGCAGTCCAATATATACTGTAAACAATTAGTGCGCGCTACGAGCGTGTGTAGTGTGCGCTATCGGCTGAAAACACAGTCCAGAACCTTATGTCAGTCTCCGCTAGCGCGCGCTAATCAATGCGTTAGTGTGCGCAAATGAGGCAATCCAGTAAAGGACAGAATGCTCGTCCCTAACAGTTAGCGTGCACTAATTATACACTATATGCTCACAGTGTAGTCTTTGCTATTTCGACCATAACTCCTTCGTTCGGACTCCGATTGACTCACCGTTTAAATCATCGGAAAGCTAACTTGATGCTCTATACTGTAAAGTTTCAGAATTTTTAGACTTATAAGTTTCGATGGTGATCTTACGAATTCGACTCAAATGCACAACAACGATACTCCTCGACAAAACATCGATCATTCAACATGCAACGAAACACTAACGGACAACACCAACGATCCAAATAAAAAACAAACAAATAACAAAGCTCGACATACGATCACATGACTTACGCAACAACAAGTCGTACCCGACGAACACCACAACACAGTACATCATACCGTACACATCATGGGGAAATTCCAATAATCATCAACGGACCGGCACAACCGAAAAATAATCCAAAGTAACCAGAAACAAAAATCTTGGATATTACATTCTCCCCCACTAAAATTAAATTTAGTCCCGAAACTTAAACAAAACATCAAAAGGCCACATAACAAGACAAAAGCATTCAAGCAACAAAAACAATTCCCCACACAAGATTCAACCAACCAAACAATACATGCATCGTCCTCACCGGATACTGCTGGCCCCTTCGAGAGTAGGAATCCCCGGTTCCCAGCCATACTAGCAACATCTCACAATGCACCACTTGGTGCTCTACTGACAATTCACAGGTATGTGACTCGGAACATTACAGTTGAAACACCTCGGCGTACCACCGAGAATCAACGATACCGACTCGGAGCCCTTTGATCCTCCATTGATGGAGAAGGTTCCACAAACGATCGATGTCAGGGTCGAGGTTTTGAAACCTCAGTTCTCCTACCTCTCTATGAATCTCCAGACATCCCATATTTCTTTGCCACGGACATAAGCTCCATCGACGACAGTCATCTCGAATGCTGGATGTTGGGATAACAATCCCTGTATCGAAAATATCATAACAGAATGTTTTGACAAATATGCCAATCCAGCATACAGCAAGTAGCTGTATCGAAAAGCTGATCAAAAGATATCAACCTGTATCGAAGACTTCTCGTAGCCCCAGCATACAAAATCAATCATACAGCAAAGGAGTCTTATAAAGACTAAGTATGGAAGCTGTCTCGAATCGACAATACAATTATCATTCCATACCGCATACAAATAGGAAAAGAAGGAATCTTTGTCATTCACTAAGTCAAAGTCCCGTTTGAGAAGATATATTTAAAAACTAAAGGATAAAGTATTTAAATAACAAGCCGTCAGAGATCTTCAATCTAGTGCAAAATCCGGATCGTGTTTTATTCAAACACATCATCCCGTTGGAATAGAATCTTGCTCAACGGATTTATATCAACAGATATATCTCAGAAAGCTATATATATCCCCAGCCTTTGAAGATCTATATACATACAAAAAAACGAACAAACGATCGAATTTATACGCAAGTGAAACAAGTGCTTACACGAATATTCAGAGCAAACATATCTCCCAAGGCATTCTGCTATTCTGAAAGAAGAGATATACAGTGCTCAAAACCGTGAACAACACATCATCAGATAAAAGATCAGAAAGTCAAAGTTGTTGTTCAAATATTGTTCTAACCCTTGAACAAACCCATCAGCCCTGTGTGGACTGAGAATCCTTGCTCTTTCCGAACTGTGTGTGATAGACTTGCATTGAAGAGACGAAGCTTCGGAACTATGTGTGAAGAAGCCAGTCAAGTGAAATCTCAAACCAATCTGTGTGAACGGTTGAAGGCTAAGATCATTATATCAATCTGTGTGAACAATCTACTGATTAGGTTTGATTATAAATACGAAGTTGTGTACGTAGTATTTATAATAAACATTTTCACTCCTGTGTGGAGGACCAGTGGACGTAGAGGGGTTTACCTCGAACCACTTTAATTATTGTGTTAATTACCTTCTACATTTACTGTTTTAATATTTGTGATTATCTTTAAGTATACATTTAATATCTAGTTGCTATATTTACAGCAACTTACTTTGACAGGACTTCCGCTACGCACTCAGATTTGAAAACCGTACAGCTTGTTGTTTAAAACACTCTCCAAGCTGTATCCTGTATACTTAGTGGCCAACAAGTGGTATCGGAGCGGTTGATTCTAAAAAGAATCAGTCGTATTTTTGATTGAATCAGATCCTTAAATCACTTATTTTTATAAAACAGTCGTTTTCGTACTTATACTCTCATATGGATTCATTATTGATCAATAAAGTTCCTATGTTTTCTAACGAATTTGATGATTGGAGAATTAGGATGGAGGCTCATCTTGCAACAATGCACGAAGAGATGATTTTTGTCATACAGGATGGCCCCATAAAGATTATAAAGGTAAATTCGGCCCCAACGATTGAAGGCCAGGCTCATGCAGAGATGCTTGAAAAAGAGCGCGAATAATGGACTTCTGACGAAAGAAAGCGATCCAACCTCGATAATGTTGCGAAGAATGCGTTATTTGTCACCCTTGACAAAGGCACATTCTCTAAGGTAAAGAGCTGTAAATCAGCCAAGGATATCTGGGACAAACTCAAGTTAATTTGTGAGGGAACTGAGCTCTCAAAAGAAAACAAGATTTCGAAATTAACTCAGCAATTCGAATATTTTGAAATGAAACCAACTGAAACACTTGAGGAACTTGACCTCAGATTCACTGGCATTGTTGGTGAACTTGAAGCATTACGCAAAATTTATACTCAAAGGGAGAAAAACCTAAAAATTTTCAGATCACTCCCTGCCCTATGGGACATTAAGACCACAACTATGCGTGTCTCGTGCAATCTTAGTGAAATATCTACTTTTGATCTCCTTTCTGACCTTAAAGCATTCGAGTACGATATAGACAGGAGAGAGAAAGCTGAAGAATCTCCCGCCAGGACTACAACCTTAGCCACTGTATCCCATCGAATACACAGCATGCCGAGCTCATCAAAGCCCACTCATAAGAATGTTGACAGCGACGATGACATCCTGTCGCAAGACAAAATGGCGCTCCTCATGCATAAGTTCAAGAAGTTTATCAAGCAGTCGGGAAAGACTCCATACAGGCCCAAGCCTGTACACAAGGTAAGTATTGAAACTTCCTCTGGTGATGCTAACCTGTGTTATAATGGCAGGAAACCTGGACATTATGCAAATAAATGTCCTCATCCCAAAGTTCAAAGGTTGCCGGAAGCCGAACAACAAGAAAAGGATGAAAGAAGACGTGCTTGGAAAAACAAGCTCAAAGCCCTGATTAGTGAATCAGAAGCCGCCCCCGCTCCATCTAAATCCGAAGAATGTCTTCAGGTAGTCACTGACAGTGATTCATCTGATGATGATTTCGAAGATAAAGCCTATATGTGCTTTATGGCCAAGGACATTCCGGAAGATGAAGATAGCGATGATGAGGTAAGCTCAACTTCAGCTATTCCCTCCAATGCATCTCATACTTTTGCAAACATGATGAATGAGTTTAATACCATTCAAATGGCCCATGAGACATTGAAAAATGAAAACATACAACTCCAACTTTCTAACTTAGAGCTGAAAGAAGTAAATGACTTGCTGAAAGTAAATTACGAAAATATGTCTATTGATTGTGAAAACAGCAAAGTTGAGTCTGAAAAACTCATGGAGAGCAATCATAAACTTGCTCATGAACTAAGTGAGACTAAATCTCATAGTGAAAGCAATACAAATGATTTTGTTCTGCTTCAAGCCAAAGTAAAAACTCACGAAAAACGAGAAGGAGAACTTGAGACCATTCTGAAATCTTTCGAGAAATCATCCAAAAGAATGGAAGAAATTCTAAGCATTGGGCAACATGCTCATGAGCTCATTTTCCAATAAAGGGAAAACTAGTACTGTGTTCGTCAGGGGTGTGGAACCCATTCATGTATCGGAAGAAGTTCCGAGTCATGTGAAGGAACCCGTTGCACCGCGAACAGCAAAAGCTGCCATTCCGCCACCTCAGTCCTATTCCAGACAGCGGAATCACCAGCCATTCAGACCTATAAGGCGTATCCAACAACATACTTCCCGAGCATATCAGCAGCGCCAACAGCCGTTCAGAAGGAAGGTTGTATCCAAATACCAAAGGCCCGCACGGCAGTACTTTCAGTACATCACACCTAGGTATTGGATACATCAGCCTCGTCATTCATCGCGACAGCAAGTTTCCGCACAGTATCAACAACAGTGTTGGGAATCCAACAAGAGACCCAGAAGGCAAGCTGTTATTCCGAAGAAAATGGCTCCACCTCCAAGACGGCATTCGTACTGGACTAATAATAACCGTGAATCTTACATGCATAATAATTATCATGGTTATAGCAACTACGTATATGCCCCACGTAGAAATCGCAATTACGGATCTAAACTATCCTACAGTAAATCTATTGCTGTCAGGAAAATCTGGGTACCTAAAGGCACTAACATCCATGGACCCAACAATCTAAGTGGACCTAAATCTACCTAATTTGTTTGCTACAGGACATTCTGGAGAAGGACATCTGGTACTTCGACAGCGGATGTTCTCGGCACATGAGAGGAGATAAAAGCAAGTTATCAGATTTCATAGAATGTCGCGGTCCAAAAGTGCGCTTCGATGATAAATCTAAAGGAAGAATAAGAGGGAAGGGAACCCTACTTGTCGGAAAATTCAAAGTCACCGATGTAGCTTATGTTGAAGGCTTACAGTACAATATACTTAGTATTAGCCAGTTCTGTGACAAACAGTTCTCGGTGAAATTCTATATAGATCACTCTAGAGTCAAGAACATCCTGACCAAAGAAGTTGTGCTCACAGGAAGCAGATCAAGTAATATGTATATTGCTGACTGGATGCCTACGAGCTCCACAATTCCTTGTTTTGTTGCCAAAGGCACTGTAGATCTAAGCTGGTTATGGCACAAAAGGATGTCACACATCAACTTTCAGACTATCAACAAACTCTCCAGACAGGGAATGGTTAGAGGATTGCCAAATGTTTCATTCCAGAAAGACAGCGTTTGTGGACCCTGTCAGAAAGGCAATCAAATCAAGACCACCCTGAAAAGCAAATCCTACCTTTCAACCCACAGAGTGTTGGAAATTATACATATGGATCTCTATGGTCCTGTAGACCCGGTAAGTTTGGGAGGTAAGAAATATTGTCTCGTTATTGTTGATGATTTTTCCAGGTATGCTTGGACAATTTTCCTAAGCAAGAGAAAGGAAACAACATCAAAGCTCCCCGAGCACCTGAGAAAGATTAAAAATGAAAAAGGGTCGAGTATCGTGTCCATTCGTTCCGACAGAGGTACAGAATTCACTAACCACTTTATAGAGCAATACTGTTCGGAAAATGGGATACAACACGAATACTCAACTGCCCGTACACCTCAACAAAATGGTGTTGCCGAGCGAAAGAACAGGATGCTGAAGGAAGCAACAAGGACAATGATTGCCGCAAGCAAGTTGCCACAGCGTTTCTGGGGCGAAGCCACCAATACAGCGTGCTACACACAAAACCGCTGTATTGTCAACAAGCATCACAAAAAATAGCATACGAGGTATGGAACAACAAAACTCCGTTAGTTTCATACTTTCACATATTTGGATGCAGATGTTACGTTTTGAACAACGGTAAGGATCAACTTAGAACCTTCGATGAGAAGTCGGATGAAGGGATATTTGTAGGATATTCCTCTGTCAGCAAAGCTTACAGGATCTTCAATAAAAGGAAGCTAACAATTGAGGAATCATTTCATGTAGTGTTCGATGATCCTCATCATGATCCTACAGGAGTAGAAGACCTTTCTAAGAACATCCAACAACTTTCCATCATAGATCCACCAACTCCTATCGAACCTGTCGTTGACCTAGAAATCAACCCCGCAGCTGTAAGAACCAACATAGATGACGCCGATACTGTACAAGCTGAAGCCGAAACTACAGCAACTCAAGATACAGTACGGGGACCCGAATTAGAACCCGACAGAAGATGGTTGAGAGATCACCCGCAAGAGCTGATCATTGGAAACACTGATGCTGGTGTTTCTACCCGTAGGAGAATACAGAGTACACAAGGAAATGTACTATATGCGCAAGAAGAACCCGATACTGAGACATCACCATTTCCTGAATGGAAATCTCAATCCGAGCTTAGAAGACTTAATATGTGCATTATTGCTGTATTCTTAGCCCAATCCAAACCTGTTTCTACCAAAGAAGCTCTCAACAATTCACATTGGATCACATCTATGGAAGAAGAGCTTAACGGTTTCGAAAGAAACAACATATGGTATCTTGTACCCAGACCTATGCATCAATCAGTAATTAGAACCAAATGGGTATTTAGAAACAAGAAGGATAGAAATGGACTCATTATGAGGAATAAATCCCGACTAGTCGCCCAAGGCTACAGAGAGGAAGAAGGCATAGACTACAATGTGACATTTGCCTCTGTAGCCAGACTAGAAGCCATTAGGATATTTTTAGCCTTTGCCGCCCATAAGAGCTTCATTGTATATCAAATGGACGTCAAAAGTGCATTCCTAAATGGAGACCTCGCTGAAGAAGTATATGTTCAACAACCACCACGGTTTGTCAATCCAAAAGGAGAAGACCTTGTATACAGGCTAAGGAAAGTACTGTATGGACTTAAGCAAGCCCCTAGAGCATGGTATGAGACCCTGTCCCAGTATCTAACCAATAATGGATTTTAGAAAGGTGCTATGGACAAGGCCTTGTTCAAAATACAAGAAGGTGATGACCTCCTGATGGTTCAAATCTATGTAGATGATATAATATTTGGTTCAACTAACCTTGCTTTATGTCAAAGGTTCTCTCATCTCATGCAAAGTAAATTTGAAATGAGTATGATGGGAGAACTTAGTTATTTCCTAGGTTTGCAGGTAAAGCAGTTGCCTATAGGGATTTTTGTCAACCAGGAAAAATACAGCAAGGAGCTTCTCAACAAATTTGGAATGAATACTTCCAAATCATCGTCAACCCCCATGAGCACTTCCGTGCAAATTAGTGCTAATGAAGCTGGAAAGCCGGTTGATCAATCACTCTACAGGAACCTTATTGGATCACTCCTGTACCTAACGGCTAGCAGGCCCGATATCCAGTTTGCTGTGGGAGTGTGTGCGCGATATCAAGTATCACCTAAAGAATCACACTTCGCAACAGCTAAACGAATCCTGAAATACGTCAAAAGAACAGTCGATGTAGGACTGTGGTATCCTAAAGAAGGCGGATTCGATTTAGTTAGCTACAGCGACTCGGATCTCGGAGGTTGCAAGCTAGATAGGAAGAGTACAAGTGGAACTTGTCACTTTCTTGGACCTAGACTTGTATCTTGGTTTAACAAGAAACAATTGGCTAACTCGCTTTCAGCAGCTGAATCAGAATACTATGCTGCTGGTAGTTGCTGTATGCAGATCCTTTGGATGCAACAATAGCTGTCAGATTATGGAATTGAAGCCAAAGAAACGCCGATTATGTGTGATAGCACGAGTGCAATTGCTATCACTCACAACCCTGTATTGCACTCTCGCACCAAGCATATTCACATGAAGCATCACTTCATTAGGAATCATGTTGAGAACAAGGATGTTCGGCTGGAAAAAGTTCATACAGATATCCAGTTAGCCGACATCTTCACCAAGCCTCTCGATACAACAATATTCTGCATGCTTCGACATGAATTGGGATTGCTACAGCCTGACTCCCTATAAGTTTTTAATGCTTTTACTCAGCAAATTGAGGGGGAATGCTGTAAGACCCAAAAATACAGTATCCACCGTTAGTTATCTGTACACTCGGTCCATCAGAACAGCACTGTAGGAACCAAGCGATATGAATTATCCTACAGCTGAAGTGTGCAATAATTAAGGGAGAATACCGTACGACCCAAGAATACAGCATTAATCCGAAAGCTGTTGTATCTAATTGAAACCCATATGTACCTTTTAAGTGGGAACACTGTATTTTTGCGGATACAGCATATACTATGGGAAATCAATTATCATGTTATTTATTTTAAAATATTTTATGTCCACATGCCCTGTTATCATTACAAGTCGCTTGCATTAAATGCTTTACAGGAAATCTGGACATTGGTATCTTCAAGCCGCGATCTTTTTAAATTTTTTATTAATTGTACACCGCCGTTTCAGGCAATAAGGGTAATTTGAAAAGTCAGAAGTGGGACCCGCTCCTATTTTAAATTAGTTGGATAAGTTGTACCGGTTACACTTAGTTCAATCGTGATCGTCCATTTTAAACAAACGGTTCACATCCCTTAAATCTGACCGTTCAGTCTCTGAAAACCCTTCTTCGCCGCCCACTATAAAAGGACTGAAAATGCCATTTGAGACTCTTTATGCTTTCTGCATATTGCAAGAGTTCTTGAGCATACAGCCTACAAGTTTTCTGTATTTACTGCATTCTTCCTTGAAACCTTTTTAACTTTTCTTCGAGTATCAACAATGACATCTTCTCAGACCTGTTCCATCTCTCTCAAGAAAACATCCAACATCATCGATGGGCGGATCTTTTCCAGACCTGTCTTGCTTGAACGTGTTCATGCCGAAGTGGATGACATCGAATCGATGGAATACGTCATCACTAGGATTCGTCAACAAGGCCTCTATCGCCTTGGCAGCCACTATGCTGAACGATTTGATGTTCATCTGGTTGAGGATTTCTAACTCAATGCTGCCATTCGTTTCCTTTCACAGGCCCAGGGAGGACATGTCGCTGACATCACAGCCATCGTTCGCGGAGTTCTAATCTGCATTGAGCAAGAGCTACTCCAGAATATCTACAGGCTACCTGCTGATGGCCTGTCAATGGAAGATCTTGAGACCTTTGAGTCCCAGGAACTGTTAACCGCTTACTATGGCTTGTTCTCCGGTTCATCCTCGGTTGAAACGGTTCACACCTCATGCCATAAGAAAAACTTTTGTTTACCTTTTGTCTACTTACATGATTTATGTTGTCGTATTATTGAGAATAGAACAGGTGCTTTTGAGATGTGCACCAATCTTAGGTTTAGGATGATGGTTGCAATAATGACCTGTGAGAAGGTCAACTAGTGTCAAATCATCCTCAAACGGTTGTAGGAAGAAGTTTTTAAGCTTGCTTCACAGAAGAAATCCTTTGGTCTGCTGTTGAACTACATCTTGACGAAATGCGGTGTTCCGCAAGATGATAAATCCAAGAAGATCACTTCTCGCATTTATATGGGAAGCATCAAACCCACCGTCTTTAGGAAAGGACCCCTCAAAGCAAACAGGCCCTCCGTTCGCAAATTGCCACTTTCTGCCGATCTAAAGGACGTATCTTTGAAGTCTCATAGCAAGGAGACTTTAAGTAAAAGAAAAAGATCTCACAGCAAAACTCCAATTGCTGTTGAGAAGCCAAAAAGGAAGCTAATGAGGCTTTCAAAAGTTAAGGCAACAGAAACCTCCAAGGACGCTTCTTACGTGGCTCAACCCACTGAACAACTCCCCCAGGGCACAACCCCTGTGGAAAATATGCCTGCTACTGTCGATACAGTAGATCTCGAGCCTTTGGCGGCTATGACAGATGCTCAGACATCTGCCAACATACAAGACTCTGGCAAGTCGGCTGCCACTTTGGAGCCAAAAGCTACTTCTCCAATACGGGATCCCACACCCGTTCAGGATCCATCTCCCATCAAGGTACCAACCCCTGTAAGGAATCCCTCTCCAATACAG
The DNA here is from genome assembly GCA_033398695.1 of Orobanche coerulescens. Classification (NCBI taxonomy): domain Eukaryota; kingdom Viridiplantae; phylum Streptophyta; class Magnoliopsida; order Lamiales; family Orobanchaceae; genus Orobanche; species Orobanche coerulescens. The sequence goes on from CM065811.1 coordinate 171,233,544, forward strand.
GATTCCACACCTGTAGAGGAACCCATGCCTACATCGAACCCAGGCACTGTACGCAGCCCCTCCCCGGACACAATTATTAACAAGACCCTACTATCTGTGCAAATCGAACAGGCTTACGAACGGTTTGTCCAATGGAAGTTACAGACTTGCTCCGTACGAAACCCTGTACAACTGGAACGAATGGAGTAACGAAGAAAGATTTGTTTTGGAAGTAACGGACGCTCAAGATATTGCTATCCTGATCCAATGGGACAACCTATGCGTTAAAGAGCTTATTGAGAGCCATCTGTTTGAAAAAGCCGAAGCACGAAAGAAAGGAAAAGCTAAGTCCGTGGAATCTCCCGAAAGTCCAAAATCAGATCCCGACTCAGACGATGATGACGATGCCCTACAGGCTGGTCTAAGAAAGAGTCGCGAAGAATCTGAATTTCAGATGGGTGCAGAAACTTCAAGTCAATATCACTCACCTCCCCATCAACAAGTCACTGTTCCCGACAACGAGGATTCAGCCCCTCACGTCGCGGAGGAACAATCTGTTTCGCAACAGGCACCCAAGCCTGTCGCCGCCAAAGTAGAAGAAGAATCCAGCGCCATCCCGCACGAGGAATCAGTCCCTCTACCGGAGCAGGCGGAAGCTGAGAGACAGTAGGAGGAATCAGTCCCTCCTGTATCCATGTCTTCAGAACCCACTTCAGCACAGGAGGATGCAGCACCCCCTATCGCCGAGCCCGAATCTGATACTCTTGCACCCTCAACCGCCTTGGAATCCGACGACGGTATAATACCTGAGGATGTCCAACTCAATTCACATCCCAATGTGAATTTGAGATGGTTGAACGAAGTTGAGGATTTTACCCCGCCAGACTCTCCTAGTACTGCCACAAGAAAAGAGCAATTACATGCTCTTGGCCTCCAAACCGTTTTCATCCAGGATGCCGTCAATGCCCTATACTCTGAGGAAAAAGATCTTGATTGGCTACACACATCTGCCGTTGAAGAAATGACAGGACTGAAGCACGAAGTCTCCCGGGTGGTAGAAGCCTTCACTGTCTTGCCACACGTCTTCAAGCAGGCACTGAGCCAATTGCAAGAAAAATAGGAGCAGATCCTGAGAGAAGAGCAATCAAAGCTACGCGTGTCTGAGGCCAAGACAGCATCTGCTCTGATCGAATCCGGTTCCCAGCTTCGAGCCCACGACAAGAAAATTCAAGATATGTCGCAGGTGTTCTCCTCCCTTGTTGAGAAAATGACTAATATTGAGATGAAACAGGATGCTGCTTTGCAAATCCTGGAACGCCTTGATGAAAAGGTGTCATACCTTGATGACGCCAAAAAGGGGGGAAGAATCGAGGGAAACTGCTAGGAGAACGAGACTGGAGCAACAGAAAGAAATGTTAGCTCCTTTTGAAGACTCCATCACTGCTGATATAGCCCGTATCACATCTCCAAATGTTAGGATACAGGGAGATCGACCAGAATTCCAGGATCCTAAGTATCCTTGGAAGAGCCTAGTCCGAAAGCCGCAAGCTATGAACCTCCCAGCCGACCGACAGCCTACTGCTGAAGAGATCAAGAAATGGAGGAGAAATGAACTGCTAAGACACTTTGTTGTTCTTATCAGGGAATCCTCATTATTAAACAGATGCAGGACGGTAAAGGAAGCCACATAGGAGTACAAGAAAAGGCTGGAAGAAGGAACGCTCCCGCTACAGCAGCAGATGAAGTCAAAGCACAGAAATGGTGACTTAGTTACCCATCCAGAGGATTGGATCCTAGTCTTCGATAAATCATATGAAGGTCGAGCCTTATATCTGAATCGAGATAGGGACGCACATCAAAACTAGTGGAAGGGTACCAAGAATGACCCTAAAAGGCCATGGAGGCATTCAGACTACAGGAATTAAAATTTCCTTGTATTATTTTTTTGTAATCTTATTTTCAGAACATCAAAATTTTGTACTCTTTTAATATCAATAAAATTTTTGCCTGCCTTGAAAGATTACAACTCGTAATCTACTGTGTTATTTTATGTTACAAACACTTAAATTTATCCTTGCTGTATTCAAATATGAAACTTATCTTAATACGTAAGCTGAAAAGAACTTGTCTGCGAACAGTTCATAGTTTAAGTTGTATGTATCTAGAATACAATGTAAGATTGTGCCTGCTCGCCAATCATAAGTTTAATCATGTATCATTTTTTATAAAAGCTGAACTTGCCTGCGAGCAGTTCTTAGTATTAGGCTAAATGCTGAAGACCACAACATTCGAATAGAAGAGCAAGAAGTCTGCCCTCCTTCAAGACGCTAAATGTCAAAGTTTTGGCATCATCAAGGATGTTTGGATAACATCATAAGGTTTTAAAATCAAGACTTGGAAGGACTTGGAAAATTATCAAAAAGGGGGAAATTGTTGGGATAACAATCCCTGTATCGAAAAGATCATGACATAATGTTTTGACAAACATGTCAATCCAGCATACAGTAAGCAGCTGTATCGAAAAGCTAATCAAAAGATATCAACCTGTATCGAAGACTTCTCGTATCCCCAGCATACAGAATCAATCATACAGCAAAGGAGTCTTATAAATACTAAGTATGGAAGCTGTCTCGAATCGACAATACAACTATCATTCCATACAGCACCCAAACAGGACAAGAAGGAATCTTTGTCATTCACTAAGTCAAAGTCCCGTTTGACAAGATATATTTAAATATTAAAGGATAAAGTATTTAAATATCAAGCCGCCAGAGATCTTCAATCTAGCGCAAAATCCGGATCGTGTTTTATTCAAACACATCATCCCGTTAGAACAGAATCTTGCTCAACGAATTTATATCAACGGATATATTTCAGAAAGCTATATATATCCCCAGCCTTTGAAGATCTATATACATACAAAAAAACGAACAAACGATCGAATTTATACGCAAGTGAAACAAGTGCTTACATGAATATTCAGAGCAAACATATCTCCCAAGGCATTCTGCTATTCTGAAAGAAGAGATATACAGTGCTCAAAACCGTGAACAACACATCATCAGATAAAAGATTAGAAAGTCAAAGTTGTTGTTCAAATATTGTTCTAACCCTTGAACAAACCCATCAGCCCTGTGTGGACTGAGAATCCTTACTCTTCCTGAACTGTGTGTGACGGACTTGCATTGAAGAGACGAAGCTTCGGATCTGTGTGTGAAGAATCCAGTCAAGTGAAAGCTCAAACCAATCTGTGTGAACGTTCGAAGGCTAAGATCATTATATCAATCTGTGTGAATGATATACTGATTAGGTTTGATTATAAATACGAAGTTGCATACGTAGTATTTATAATAAACATTTTCACTCCTGTGTGGAGGACCAGTTGACGTAGAGGGGTTTACCTCGAACCACTTTAATTACTGTGTCAATTACCTTCTGCATTTATTGTTTTAATATTTGTGATTATCTTTAAGTATACATTTCATACCTAGTTGTTGTATTTACAACAACTTACTTTGACAAGACTTCCGCTACGCACTCAGATTTGAAAACCGTACAGCTTGTTGTTTAAAACACTCTCCAAGCTGTATCCTGTATACTTAGTGGCCAACACTGGATCTCCGCCAACATCGATATTCTCTTCAGCTACTTTCATCTGATCATACGACTGGTCTTCACGACCATATGCACTGGTCTAATCGATGCTCGTTTAAAGAACGAGTCAGCTAAGTATACATACAACGAAACGTAACATCACAGAGCAACGTACCAAGATGCCAACTCAGCACAACATATCGCAATTCAGTATGCCGAAATTCCAGCTCAGCATAACACATCAACGTAAGGCAACAATTATCAACACGACAAAATATATCTACTCCGAAAAATTACACGAATACAAGAACTATCATTGCAACAGATGGAACTTACAATCGTATACGAATCACAAGACCACATCAACAGAAAACTTACAACAATTCATAAAAAAAAAAATTCATCCTTCACCCTTTTCAAAATTAAAAATCACATTTGATTTAAAAATATAAAAATTTTGTGGCGTGAAGGTTTTAAAATCATTTTCTCAAGTCATTTGAAAATAGCACAGATACGCAAAAATCATTTTCTCAGAATCCTTTCAAACACGACAAAGGGTCATCAACGATAATATTTTACAATTGTCCAAAATACTTCAAAACACATCTTCCGAAAATGTCGTCATAAAGTTCCATTTAAATTATGCGGTTGGTTCACCGAAATTCAACAGTTTCCAGAATCAACCATCAAACCATTGTTTGACCGTAACGTCAAAACCATTTCAAAATTTGTTTTTCCACCAACGTACTCAAGTCTTGGGACATTTTAAAAAGAAAAATATTTTCAAACATACACGCAACGGATATAATCACAACAACTATCTAGAATGAATCAATCTTAACACGGATGCCCACCCGACATATAAAATCACCAACTCAACAAACACAACTCGTGAATACATAATTCAAACACATGTCAAAACTATCTATATGAGTTCCTCAGCAACTCTACTGTCACTACACTATCAGGAACACATCAATGTTCAATGCTTTCACGTCATACTGCACCACTCGGTGTCCAAACCATCAATACCTTTAGCTCGATACACATGTAGTACGTCACAAGTACCGAAAACAGTTTTCATCTTGCAACATCCACATAAATGAAATCACGAAACACAAATATCTCACATAGGAGAGGAGACTTACATCCACAGGTCGCACGAAGATGACGGTCGCCCACGATGCTAATCTCAACCGATAGCACACATGACATGTTGTGACAATGCACAATTCAGATTTGTCACCCGACGACTAGAATGACACAATAAAACACGACTCAACTCGACCCAACAACCTAGGTTTTCACAACCTAAGCTCCGGTACCATAAATGTAATACCCACAGAATACAACCGGGACTATTACACACCGTAAACCCTTTTCTCAAGTATCTATCAGGCTAACACAATAAAACGACCAATTGTTCGACCGGCCGGGGTCGGACAGGATAACAACTCGGACTGATAAGGTCACATAACTAATTCAAGATGAAATAATTCTTACAACTCATACCCACACAGGGGTCCAAAATACAACACGATACAACACAGCGGAAGACTGAGAATAATACAACGACACAACAACATCAACTGAACCCATAACTCTTGATTAGTATCGCAGCCCATCATCTTTTTGTGCCATTCATGTGACTGCTCCTACGCACCTGCATGCACCTGGACGCAAAACAGACATCCACCCCCCGATTACTCGGGGGTTAGCAAAACTCCACTGTTTTACTAGTGCAAGTATCATAACCATACAAAATGAAAGCAATTATAAATCACAAGTTAGACAACCACAACTCAACCAAACACAATTCAGACAGTCACTACTCCACCAATAACATATTCCCGAGAAGTTTTAATAATCTAGAAGCCAACACAAGTGGAACCTTTGTAAAATAAACTGTCATCTCGGGAGTGTTTAGAAAACAGAAATCATTAGGATCTCATGACCTAGGTTCATCAAAAATCATTAGAAACTCATGTCCTCAGTTTGTTAAAATCCCCTTTTCAAAGTTGTAGGATATTAGCCCAAATCTCACACTATACAACTCGGAAAACATTTTCACAAACCGCTTCGGACTCGGCCCAACATTGCTTTCTATAAAACCTTTCCTTTCAAAACTTTGATTCTCAAAACATAATCGTGACACCGTGATCCACTGTCACGTGTCTCCGTAGGTTTAAAAACCCGCACGGACTAAGCCAAACACATTAACCAAGCATCAACAATCTTGACACCGTGATCCCCTGTCACGTGTCTCCGTAGGTTTAACAACCCGTACGGACTGAACCAATATATAATCAAACAACAACAATCTTGACACCATGATCCACCGTCACGTGTCTCCGTAGATTCAACAACCCGCATGGACTAAACCAACATATAATCAACAACTATCCCGACTCCGTGATCCTCCGCCACGAGTCACCGTAGGTCCCGTCGAACCCACACGGCTTGACGTATTGTGCCCTAGACCCATGATCCCCGCCATGTGTTATCGTTGGCCTCGTCAGACCCGCACGATTGGACCTCAGCACCTCATTAAGTTCTGATCCCGTGATCCTCTTCCATGAATCCTCGTAGATTCCGTCAAACCCACACGAGTGAACTTAACGGTCACACACAACTATCACAATCACATTCCATCAACAATGAACTCTGTCAATCAATCACATTGATCACCACAATTCATGTACCACGCACACATAACACAATCTCAATAATTCAACCATCATAACACAATCCATTTCACAAACATGTGTACAACCAAACTAACGTGATTATCACAATCCTGTACATGTAACACACCACACAACACATAAACCAAAATAACACATTCATCATCAAGCCTTCATAATGCATAACACATAACCAACTCACACAACCATGTTTACGAAGGCAAAACAATCATCAAATCACACATGCGATTTCTAATCACAAGACACAAGTTGTATAAGCAAGATACTTGCCTCGAAATCGGCACACGAATCCTTCGACGAACACGGCTCGACCGAAGTGCCTCAAAACCTAAAACTTCCGCAAGAAACAACAAAAACACGATCACAATGAGTATCGAGACCAATAACAATGGAAATCACATCAAACTATCGAAGGAAAACTGATTGGAACATTTAATCAAACATTAAATGTTTAATATTTCCTAAGAACACTCGAATCGTCAATCGAGTTAAACCGACTCGAAATATGGATATACAATCCATAAAACACGATTAATAACATCATATAGCACCAACTGATTCATAAAACTCGGACTAGGATCGAGATCAAGAACAAAACTCCAAAAAAGTCAACTATAGAGAAATCAAGAAAAATACCTTGATCCGACGAAGAACAATGGATTAGAGGTTGATTAATCCACACTAGGAACTCAAAAATATTGATGGATGATGATATCAGGCCAAAATCCACACTTACACACCCCCAAGATCGCCCAAATCGCCGGAAAGAAGAAAGGAGAGGAAGAATGACGAAAGTTGCCCTCTGCAGTCCTATATATATTGTCAACAATTAGCGCGCGCTACGGGCGTGTGTAGCATGCGCTATCGGATGAAAAATGCAGTCCAGAACCTTCTGCCAGTCTCCGCTAGCATGCGCTAATCAATGCATTAACGTGCGCAAATGAGGCAGTCGAGTAAAGGACAGAACGCTCTGTCCCTAACAGTTAGCGCGAGCTAATAGATGCGTTAGCGTGCGCTAATTATACACTATATGCTCGTAGTGTAGTCTTTGCTATTTCGACCATAAGTCCTTCGTCCGGACTCCGATTGACTCACCGTTTAAACCATTGGAAAGCTAACTTAATGCTATATAACACTGTAAGGTTTCAGAATTTTTAAACTTTATAAGTTCCGATAGTGATCTTACAAAGTCGACCCAAATGCACAATAATGATACTCCTCGACAAAACATCGATCATTAAACATGCAACGAAACACTAACGGACAACACCAACGATCCAAACAAAAAACAAATAAAAAAGCACGACATACGATCACATGACTTACAATGACAAGTCGTACCCGAAGAACAACACAACACAGTACATCATACCGTACACATCATGGGGAAAATTCCAATAATCATCAACGGGACAAAATAACCGGCACAACCGACAAATAATCCAAAGTAATCGAAAACAAAAATCTCAGATATTACAGAGCCCGATAACATAAATTATGACATGCCTTCCAAAGATTATCAATACGAGGAAGATGAGGAAGATGAGGAAGGTAAGGAGGTGCATACATTCGAAGATGAAGATTGTTGTACGGACTTGCTTGAGTCACTGTCTGTGGAGTTTCTTGCTTGGGTTCACCAACCTGTTGGGAATAGTTCCCTAGGACATTAGATGTGCCTAGATTTATAGTTGTCACATTTAAATAAAGTTATCTGATATCATTTATTTCTCGTTGATTATTATAATATGTGCATGTTTTAATATTATACTAATCGAATAATAGTCATCCACGAATAATAAGATTATTCAAATGTCCCTGATCCAATCGCATTGAGTAGAGACTCAAGGGATTAATATACTAGTATAAGTTTGATTGATAATCATTGGATGATTATGTGTATGGTACAGATCAATCTTATGGGTATTGGTTGGAGAATCAATACTGGACAGACCCACATTGACATCATCGCATGGAAATGTCATAAGTGAATCTCAATATAACAGTATGTCAATAAATCCTTGAACCTGTAATATCCGCACTTTTTATTTTAGTAATTTCTATTTTTAGTTTATTTTCATTTCAGACGACTCGCTTGTATGTGTTTTAACATTCTGAAACTATTTTGTTCTGCATTCGTGGCCATCCGAATGAGTTTCGGAGTTGTTTTTACGAGGCTTCGATTATGGTGTAACTTTTCTACGTTTAGATGCAATTATCATAAATCACGCTCTAATCTATCGTTTCGTTACTTCTGTGTGTTCCTTAAATATTTTTGGATATATTTCAACTTTCTGTAATCATTAGTTAAACTTGAATCACGATTATCAGGAGTTTGAACTGTTTTGTAATTTTCATAGCTTTGGGTATCATTTTGAGGTTTGTTGTCTGATCCGTCGAATGGTTGGAATCATGTGTTCTTATGGGAGAATGAACTTGCCTATTGCTGCTTCTTATTAACGCTTCATTGTCTGTTGATAACTATCTGGTTTTATACCTTTCGAGTCGTGTACATTCTGACCTAGATTCGCAACTATATGCTGGGTAGAAGCAGTTAGCGCACGCTAAACTATGGAGTTAGCGCGCGCTAGTCATACATATGTAGCGCACGCTAAGGGGGTTGGACAAATTACTTTTCTGGGTTCTAGAATGAGCCTATTAGCACATGTTAATGTCCTATTAGCGCACGCTAATTAAGTGGGACAGAACAATTTGGAATTGGCAAGTTCATGAATTTTGGACCTCAACAGGTAGCGCACGCTAAGCACAAATACTAGCGCACGCTAATGGGATCGGACAGAAGCCTCGACTGCATTATGCACCCCGTTAGTGCACACTAAGCATAGTGTAGCGCGCGCTAAGTCTGTCCTATATATGTCGGACAGTAGTGGTTGACTTCGTCATTTGTCTTCCTCTTCCCGTTCCTTTAGCGACCCTTGGCAATTTCAGGCTAGGAAGGTTGATTTCAACCACATATCATCATCTATTAACATCTTTGGGTGTCTTGTGCGGATTTACCATAATCTAATCATATTCCACCGTCCGAATAAAGGTATTCTTCGTAGAACCCTAGTTTTTGGGATTTTGGGGATTTTAGGATGATTTCATATTTTTGAACCGAATTAGCCTAGATTTTTGTTAGATTTCGATAGTATGCTCGTAATCTTTGGTTTTCCTTGTTGTTTTGTGGACTGAAATTCTGTTAAATCCATTGTTGATCGATTACGATCCATTACGCACTCGTAGTGTTCGACAAATCGTTCCAAAGGGGTAGAATCTAGGATGATCCTTTTAATCCTGTAGTGTTGTAGTTAATTAAATATCATTGTATGCTAGGAATGAAACTTTGGAGTGAGTTTGGATCGTAGCCTCTCCGTTCACCGTTTCCTTCACGTCAGATTATTCAAGGCAAGTACATGTATTACATTTCGTTATGTGTGTTACGGTTTCGATACGAATGATGGACTGTGATATCGTGAGTGTGTTGCTGTCCACCTGGTGGTTCGACGGGACCTCTGGGGACAAAGACTAATGGTACGGCCGCGGAAGTGGTTTCCCACCCAGGGATGGTCCGACGGGGCCTTTGGGGGTTGATACTAATGGGTACAACCGCGAGTTATCAAGTGTGGATAGTTGTGATGTTGAAACGTGCTAATATACTGTTTTGATGCAAATGTGATATTCTGGAATATTGATTTCAAATGTTTTTCCAAAGAATTGATTGTGTTGAATCGTATCTGTATATGATGTAGTGTAATTGTGTACTTGCACTAGCTATTCCAATCCTAACCCCTTAAATGGGGGGAAATGCATTTTATGCATTTCAGGTATCAAGCGAGCTGAGGAGCCAGCACGGGAACTGTATGCAAAGGATGGTCAAGCATGATGATGTGGCTCGAGTCTACGTTATTTATGTTTTTTTTATGTCTACGTGGTTGATGGAGTTAGTCGAGTAAACTTGTTAGTGTCTTGAGGAAGTTGTTAAGTCGCATGCATGGGCAATGAAGTGGATTTACTTTCTGTTTTCTAAAGTGAAATAAAATGTTTTGGCCGAGGCCACGACCTTACTATTATTACTAGTGTGTCGTTATGAGATTTTCGTAAGTTCGGTGTTACGTGCCATCCTGGTAGACCTTGATAAAAGTTCTATGGCGTGTAATGTCCCTTACGAGATTTGGGATGTTACATTTATGGTATCGGAGCCTTAGGTTGTGAATACCTAGGCTATTGGTTAAATTGGGTCTATCAGTTGTGTCGTAAGAGTCAGTTGTTGAGCCTAATATCATCGTGCTACCGTCTCTTCATGCGACCCGTGGTTGTACGTCTCCTCAAACTATTATGTTATCTGTATTACTTTCCTTTCGTGAATTTGAATTGAGAGTTGGGATACCATCTTTGAAATTGTGAGTTGTGCTGATCTTATTTCTTCTACTCTTATTCTTCAGTATGTTGAGAGGTCGTGGTATACCAGCTAGGGGATGCGTCCGAGGCAGTGGTTGTGGTGCTAATAATGAGGAAGTTCTGTTTTCTCAGTTGTCTGCAGATTCGGATTCACATTCAGTGCCGAGTACTCTGCCCCCGAGTTCTGAAGGGCAGCAGGGCTTATCAGCCAGCCAGGGCCAGTCGTCGGGTAATAACGCCGACCTAGGAGCTACTGCTATACTTCAGCAGTTAGTAGCTCAGTTAGCTCAGATTGCTCAAGGTGAGAGTCAGAATCCGCCCCCGACTCCAGAAGACGAAGGTAGTAAATGGCTTCGGAAAGTGACTAGGATGCACCCCCTCATTTCGCTGGCTCTACTGACTCCCTAGGTTGGGAGAATTGGCTTTTTCAGTTGGGTAGAACATTTAATGTCGTAGCTTGTCCTGATGACAAGAGGGTACCTATTGCTCAGTACCTCCTGGATATGGAAGCTGTGGAGTGGTGGGAGGCCGTGATGCCCAGGGATCGTATAGCCAGCTGGGAGGAGTTTAAGACCGCTATGGAAGCGGAATACTTCCCACCGCCAGTTCGGGAGCGTAGGATTGTGGAGTTCTTTACTGCTACGCCTCAGGATGTACCGATCTCTCAGGCCATTATCACTTATAACCAGTAGTTGGGATACATGAAAGAGCAAGTGAGGACTGGGGATGATAAAATTCGTTACTTCAATATGCACATGAAGCCGCATATCAGGCAGAACATGACACCACTCATGTGTGCCACTGCCACACTGAAAGAATACCAGGATCGCGCTCTAGCGATTGAGATGGCAGTCCTGGAGTTAGAGTCGGGTTCCGAGGCTAAGAAACAAAAGACTATTGGCAGTTTCTCAGCTGGTAAGGGTGGTCGGTTTTCGAGATCACAATCTGCTCCACTATATGGAAAGAAGTCATTTCATCAGGCTAGAGGGTCTCAAGTAACTGCACAGTCCAGTCCACTACACCTAGCAGCAGAGTTTGTTTTAACTGCAATCAATACGAGCATGTGGTGAAGGATTGTCTATTTCTGTTAGTTAATTACTTTACTTGCGGGCAGACCGGGCATCGGGCAGTTCATTGTGAGAGGGCTATCAGGGCCGCCAGAGCTCCGACTACCCCTGCAGTTTAGAAAGAGCATAGAGCTGATCAGAGGACTCTAGTCACTCAAGTCCCTCAGAATTTGGGCCGAGGTCAGCCAGACCACCGTGCAGCATCGAGTTCGGGCTCAGTACACCCACTTTTATATCATATGAGACGCATGGAGGAGACGGATGCTCTGGTGGCATCAAGTACCACTCAGATTCATTCTCATCCAGTTTCAGTACTTTTTGATTCGGGTGCTACTCATTCATTCATTGCATGGGATTGTGTGTGTCGTATTGGCATTGACTGTTTATTTAAGTGTGAATCGCTTGAAGTGGATATGCCTAGTGGGGATCGTATGGTTGGGAACCGTGAAGTTATAGATTGCCCAGTGAGGATCGAGAACCGAGATTGGACCTCGAACCTCATTGTTGTAGACTTAAAGGGTGAAGATTTGATTCTCGGAGACGATTGGCTGGATCGTCACGGTGCTATCATGGACTATCGGACTCGTACTATCTCGATAGTGGCCGAGGATGGCACGGAGCATACTCTTGTGGGTTGTAAGCTGGGTAAATCAGGGAATGTGATCAGCGCCTTGAAGGCGATGAATCTTCTAAACCAGGGTTGCGTAGGCTTTTGGTGCTACACTTTGAAGGCGGGACACGGTGGAGTTTATATGTCGTCGATTTCAGTTGTTAACAAATATCCTGATGTATTTCCGGATGACTTGCCGGGATTACCACCACAGCGGGAAGTTGAGTTTCTTATTGATCTAAAGCCGAATGCAGCTCCTGTTTCTCGGGCACCGTACCGTATGGAACCATCGGAGATGTTGGAGTTGAAGAAAAAGTTGGGGGAATTACTAGATAAAGGGTATATCCGACCGAGCGCGTCACCTTGGGGTACGTCTGTGCTTTTTGTTAAGAAGAAGGATGGATCGCTTCGTTTATGCATCGACTACCGAGAATTAAACAAGTTGACCATCAAAAACAAATATCCTTTACCCCGGATTGATGACTTGTTTGATCAGCTTCAGGGGGCAACAGTCTTCTCGAATATTTATTTACGATCGAGTTACTATCAGCTGAGGATTCGGGATAGAGACATACCAAAAGCTACCTTTCGGACGAGGTATGGCCATTATGAGTTTGTGGTTATGTCTTTCGGGCTGATCAATTCCCCTGCAGTGTTCATGCAGTTGATGAACAAAGTTTTTATCGAGTATCTGGACAAATTCGTTGTCGTCTTTATGGATGACATTCTTATTTATTCCCAGAGTCAGGAGGAGTACATTGTACATCTTCGTATTGTGTTAGACATTTTGAGAGCCGAGAAGTTGTATGCAAAGTTTTCTAAATGTGAGTTTTGGCTCAAGGAAGTAACATTCCTCGGGCATGTGATATCAGCGGGGGGAGTTCGGGTTGATCCACAGAAGATAGAGGCGGTACTGGCATGGGAACCGCCTAAGAATGTGAAAGAAGTGAGGAGTTTTCTAGGACTTGTGGGCTATTACCGTAGGTTCATTGAAGTATTTTCCAAGATCGCTCGACCACTCACTCAGTTACTTCAGAAAACTCAGAAGTTCGAGTGGAACGCAGATAGGCAGGATAGTTTTTGATGAGTTGAAGAGACGTTAGACTACCACACCAGTTTTAGCTTTGCCTCAGGGAACGAGGATTTTGTGGTGTATAGTGATGCTTTAGGCCTCGAACTCGGATGTGTTTTGATGCAGAGAGATAGAGTTATTGCTTATGCATCTCGTCAGTTGAAACCTTATGAAGCAAATTACCCTACACATGATTTAGAGTTAGCTGCAGTCGTTTTCGCTTTGAAAATTTGGAGACACTATCTTTATGGGTCGCCGTGTAAGATTTATACGGACCACAAGAGTCTAAAGTATATCTTTAGCCATAAGGAATTGAACATGAGACAACGTAGGTGGCTGGAATTAATTAAGGATTACGATCTTGAGATTCTTTATCATCCGGGTAAGGCCAATGTAGTGGCGGATGCATTGAGTCGTAAGCCGATGGCTCTACAGATGTTAGAGGTACTTACACCTCAAATCAGTAACCAGCGGGATTTTATTTTTCAGAATATCGAAGTTTGGATTCAGAGAGTTCAGGGTCAGTTATGTGCGTTAGAAACCACTTCGTCTTTGGTTGATGATATCAAGGCGAGACAGTATGATGATCCATTTTTAGTCCAGTTGAGGGAGGACATGAAGAAAGGGGAAGCTCCTGGGTTTGTGGTTTAGGAGGATGGAATTCTGAGGTTTCGAGGCAAATTGTGTGTACCGAGTGATATTGACTTGAGACAGAAAATCTTGAGAGAAGCTCATACTACGCCTTATTCCATACATCCTGGTACAAGCAAAATGTACAAGGATGTGAGGAGTAACTACTGGTGGAGCAATTTGAAGACGGACGTTAGTGAGTTCGTGTCAAGTGTTTGACCTGTCAGTAGGTTAAGATCAAGCATCAGCGACCCGCAGGGTTATTGCGACCACTTCCTATTCTGGACTGGAAGTGGGGGGATATTTCTATGGATTTCATTACCAGTATGCCTAGGAATCGGACTGGAGTGAACATGATATGGGTTATTGTCGATCGACTAACCAAATCGGCTCATTTTCTGGGTATTAAGGATACTTGAGACCGGAGAGACTAGCATGAGTGTTTATTGCAGAGATCGTGAAGTTGCATGGGACTTCTAAGAGTATTATTTCCGATCGAGATGGCCGGTTCGTATCACATTTTTGGCAGGCTGTTCATCAGGGTTTAGGAACTGAATTGAGACTCAGTACATCCTACCATCCCCAGACAGACGGATAGTCGGAACGGATAATTCAGACACTTGAGGATATGTTGAGAAAATGTGCTTTAGACTGGAAAAATGATTGGGAGTCACACCTGCCGTTGATCGAGTTTACGTACAACAATAGTTGGCACACTTCGATCAAAATGGCACCATTTGAGGCTTTGTATGGAAGGAGGTGTAGATCGCCATTGTGTTGGGATGATGCATCTGAATTGATTGGTACTGAACCAGATCTAGTAGTTGAGATGAGAGAGAAGATTTCCTTGATTTGTGATAGACTGTTAACGACTCAGAGTCGACAGAAGTCATATGCCGACACGCGTCGCTGGATGTTAGAGTTTGAGGTTGGAGACCATGTATTACTGAAGGTGTCACCGACTCGGGGATTTTACCGCTTCGGTCAAAAGAGTAAACTTAGTCCGAGATATATTGGGCCCTTAGAGATCTTAGAGAGAGTTGGATACCTTGCGTACCGGTTGGGTTTGCCGTTGTCGTTGAGTCATGTTCATAACGTATTTCATGTCTCCCAGCTTAGGAAGTATGTACCGGATCCTAGCCATATTATTGATTTTGGAGAGATTAAGTTAGGTCCCGACATTACCTTTGAAGAGAGATCGATTTAGATTTTAGAGCGTCGGGTGAAGCAACTTAGGCACAAAACCATTCCTTTGGTTAAAGTGCAATGGTCGAGACACGGATCAGAGGAGCGACATGGGAAACAGAGAATAATATGAAGTCAAGATACCTTGAGTTATTCGCTTTGTAAGTTACGGGACAAAACTTATTTTTAGGGGGAGAGATTGTAATATCCGCACTTTTTTTTAGTAATTTCTATTTTTAGTGTATTTTCATTTCAGACAACTCTCTTGCATGTGTTTTGACATTCTAAAACTATTTTGTTCTGTATTCGTGGCCCTCTAAATGAGTTTCAGAGTTGTTTTTACGAGGTTTCGATTATGGTGTAACTTTTCTACATTTAGATGTGATTCTCATAAATCACGCTCTAATATGCCGTTTCGTTACTTCTGTGTGTTTCTTTAATATTTATGGATATGTTGCAACTTTCTGTAATCGTTAGTTGAACTCGAATCACGATTATCGGGAGTTTGGACTGTTTTGTAATTTTCATAGCACTGGTGGGGTGTTACAGAACCTGAGATCATCATAGAACCCAACATGATAACTGCTATGACTTGACGTAATCCAACGTCATTTGAAACATGGTGATCATAAAGGTCAGCGATCGGGATTAGTTGGAGTCATGTAGAGGGCAATGAATAATCAAGAAGGGGATTTGTCCTTCTCTTTAGTGAGAGAGGTATCTGCTGGGCCCCTCGATGAGTAGGACTGAAGGAAATGCATGGTCATGCTCAAATGAAGAGTCATTTGATTCAATCAGTCTACTTAAGATCGAGAAAGCATTTGAACACAATAAGTATGGCAATTTCCATGACTTAGTTCAAATATGATATCGCGCGACAAAGGGATTTGACACGTTAAATGGTTTAATGGACTATAAACTTATATTATTTGGATAGTCATAATGTCTTGATAGAGACCGTATATTATTTATTATTTAATAAGGTATTAAATAATTGCCAACATAATATAAGCCTTTCAGGTCAGACATACGACAACTAAAGACAATCAAGAATAATAAATAGATATAATGTTGGATATTATATTTTTTAAATAATGAGTAATATATAATATATGATATTATATATTATATTATTTAATTATATCAATTGGGAAAGATAAATATAATATTAGATATTATATTTATAATAAGATTAAATAATAAGTAATATATAATATGATATATTATATGTATTGTATTATTTAAAAATTTGAGGGGCAACTAAGCAAATACTAGAGTGTGACTCTAGGGTTTACTTAGTATAAATAAAGGGTCTTAGACAATGAGTTGTCATAAGAAAAATTACACAACCCTAATTTATAACACAAAAATTCGGCCCCCCTTCTCTACTGTTCGGCCATTTCCTTCTTCCCTTAGTTGATTTTGATCAACAGTACAAATCCTTCTAGCAAGGAATTATTTGTTGTACTTTTTATCAACATTATTCGTAAGGATCTTGCAATCAGGCTTATACCAGTTGTTCGTGTGCGGATCACCGAAAGAGGAAGAGGATTTAATCAGCTTCTAGTCCGGGAGATCTGTTCTTCGAATTAAGGTAATTCGACGAACTCTTTATAAATCAATTAAATTACTGCACGTAGATTCTCGTCTGGGTTTTTTCGTTAATTTATTTCGCTGCATTTTGCTCATATTTATTGTATTAGATACACATAAAATCCAACAGTGGTATCAGAGCCAACTTGCAATGATTTAATTGTTTATGTAGAACATGATTTATATGCTTTGAATACATAAAAATTATGTTATTGATCATATTTATGAAATAGAAAATTTTCTAAATATTTTTCTAATTTAATTTGAATGAATCAGATTGTTCAAAATCAATTTTCTGGACTGTTTTTTGCATAAACTATTGTCCAGAACTGTTCTGGAGAACCACAGTGAAACGGTTCACTTCTGTTGGAATATTTATTCCACATATTAATAAATAGTGTTTTGATGATTAAGTTGCTAAACAAAACAAAACAACAAAGAGGCGAAGCAAAATGATGAAGGAATCGAAGACGCAAAAAGCTGGACAAAATACAAAGCTAGCGCACGCTAGATATATAAGTTAGCGCACGCTAACGGGTCCCGGCTGCAGATCAGATGAGTTTGAAGTAACCTGAAGTGAAGTTACCTGATGAGGATAGCGCACGCTACACCGTGTTTACTAACGCACGCTATCGAGCCAATATTACCGTTGTGAAGAGATTCAAACACAGAATGACGTATGCACTGAAGTAAGCTTAGCGCACGCAACAGATGATATTTAGCGCACGCTAAATATCAGTTTGAATTGAGTCAATCAATCCGTTGGAGAGAATCTGCTACAAGTCAAAAAGTATTAACGGATATATGACGCATGCAATGATGCATGATTAGCGCACGCTACAAGAAAGTGTTAGCGCACGCTAACTGTGAAGAACAGAAGCCACGGGACTGAAAATGGAAGACGTTAACGTACGTAACAGTACATAACGTATGTTAAGGCTAAATACACGCGATAGCGCACGCTAAGGAAGTCAGCCTCAGGCACACTAATAACAACTTGCAGTAACGGCTAGCTTGTGGAAAAAGGCTATAAATACCAAATGAGTTGGTATCAATCCACACAACAACATTGAGCAATTCATATACACTTGAGATATCATTGTAAACATTATAATTGTTGTTCTTGAGATTAAATTAGAGTGATTGAGTGTTATACACAAAATCATACACGAGCGAGAAAAAGAAAAGATACGATTGGATTTGGTGTTATTAGGATCAAGGATCCGGCATTGTTAGAATCACAATCGCTATCTTAGTGAGGTTTATCTAGTACCAATAGAAAGCTAGAGTGGTTGATTCCTTATCCAATATAAAAGGAAAAACGGTTTTACTCGGACCGATAGAAGACGAGCTTGTAACAGTAATCCTTCGACCGATAGAAGAGAGGCGTAGAGGTTTTGATCTTGATCCTATAGAAAAAGATACATCGAGAGAGGACGTAGGCACGTTTGGCCGAACCTCTATAAATCCTTGTGTGGTTTATTTTCCGCACTTTATATTTTCGCTTCCGCACAAACGGCGCAAATACCGATCTTGCCACAAAAATTAGTATCGGAGCGGTACTCCTATAAGCGGCTTTACATCCGAGGAGAAAAGATCCAAGGAGTTTCAACTTGCTCCCGTCGAAGGCCTTGATCTCAACCGAACACCGTTTTATGATGGTTCAAACTTCATGACGTGGAAGAAAAAAATGTCAATATTCATCCGAGAATATGACATCGAGCTTTGGAAGGTGATTTGTCTTGGTCCGAAAATTCCGACAAATTCCAACGGTACGCTTAAAACTTTCGAAGAATATGACGATTCTGATTGGAAAAATGACCACTACAATTGTAAGGCAACTCAACTTCTCTATTATGCCTTAAATCCGAAAGAACACAACCGGATATCATCGTGTGATAGTGCCAAAGAAATTTGAAAAATGCTTGAGGTAACACACGAAGGTACGTCTCAAGTCAAGGAGACGAAGATAAACATGCTCCTTCACGATTATGAATTATTTCAAATGAAGGACGATGAATCCATCACGATAATGCTTGACCGTTTCTCGGTTATCACAAATGGATTAGCATGTTTTGGGAAACCACTTTCGAGTAGTGAGAAAGTAAAGAAAATTCTGTGATCACTACCTCGAGAATGGAACGGTATGGTCACGGCTATAATGGAATCAAAAGACTTAAATACTCTTGATTTTAGTGCTCTCGTTGGTTCTCTTATCAACTACGAGATTGTTCTAAATCTCGGAATGCCAAACCAATACTGAAGGAAAGATCGATAGCCATGAAGGCTAAAATGTCGAGAAAGAAAGAAGAAATCCCGGTGGACGAAAGCGACGAAGAATCGGCATACTATGCCAAGAATATTAATAAGTTCCAACACTTATTAAACCAAAGGAAGAAGGACATTCAAGCGGGCGAATCTAAGAAATTCGACAACAGCTGTCGATTATGTGGTAAACCAGGCCACTTTACTAAGAATTGTCGGGTAAAACAAAAAGAGGTCTTACTTGCAACATGGAGCGATGAAGATCCTGATGATGATTTCATCGATCAAAATAATCTCGCGCTCATGGCCCGGAGTTCGTTCGACGATAGCGACGTCGAAAGTCAAGTAATTCTTACGACGAACTTTTTGAAGCATTCGAGTTATTACATACCAATTATCAAAATGCTTTAAAAGAAATTAAATCCTTTCAAACTAAAAATAAATCATTGGAAAATGAGATTTCCAAAATTCTTGAAAAGGGAAAATCTGTTGAGATCAATCATTCAAAATGCGTTGAAAACGAGAATATTTTAAAGAATGATCTTGTTAAAATTCAAACCGAGCTAAAAAATTTAACGAAGAAATTTTCTCTCGGAAACGAGAAATTTGAAAATATGCTCTCGGTTCAAAAATACACGTTGAATAAAGAGGGGTTAGGATTCAAACCACGTTTTAAAAATGAATCCGTAAATTTCAAAATACCCCAATGTGAAAAATGTTTGAAAATCGGGCACCATATTTCAAACTGTAAGAGCCCAAGACGGACGATTAAAGTTAAGAAAATTTGGGTCCCTAAAGGAATAATTGTTTCAAATATCGTCTACGTCTCAAAAGAAAAACCGACTTTCGGTTGGATCCCCAAAAATTAATTTTTGATATTTTACAAAAGGGAAGATAATACTTTCAGGGGGAGATATTCCCTACATTATTGCATAGTTTTCATATTCATGCATATTTTTTATATTCAAATTGGTATCCCTTATATTTTTACACTTTTTGCTGAATACAAAAAGGGGGAGAAACGAAGGAGTTGAAAATTAAGAAAAACGAAGAAGTCGAAAAGAAGAAGAAAGCATACAAAAAGGGGGAGAAACGAAGAAGTTGAAAATTAAGAAAAACGAAGAAGTCGAAAATGGGTGAAACTAACGAAACGATCAAAGTCGAAAACTTTGAAACGTACACACACACACATACACACACACACACACACACACACATATATATATATATATATATATATATATATATATATATATATTTATTTTGCAGGTTTTATCCAATTCAAGAGTTGTTTTGTAATCATCAAAAAAGGGAAGATTGTTGGAATATTTATTCCACATATTAATAAATAGTGTTTTGATGATTAAGTTGCTAAACAAAACAAAACAACAAAGAGGCGAAGCAAAACGACGAAAGAATCGAAGACGCAAAAAGCTGGACAAAATACACGCTAGATATCTAAGTTAGCGCACGATAACGAGTCCCCGCTGCAGATCAGACGAGTTCGAAGTAACCTGAAGTGAAGTTACCTGATGAGGATACACTACACCATATTTACTAACGCACGCTATCGAGCCAATATTACCGTTGTGAAGAGATTCAAACACAAAATGACGTATGCACTGAAGTAAGCTTAGCGCACGCAAGAGATGATATTTAGCGCATGCTAAATATCAGTTTGAATCAAGTCAATCAATCCATTGGGGAGAATCTGCTACAAGTCAAAAAGTATTAACGGATATATGACGCATGCAATGATGCATGATTAGCGCACGCTACAAGAAAGTGTTAGCGCACGCTAACTATGAAGGACAGAAGCCACTGGACTGAAAATGGAAGACGTTAACGTACGTAACAGTACATAACGTACGCTAAGGCTAAATATACGTGATAGCACACGCTAAGGAAGTCAGCCTAGCGCACGCTAATAACAACTGGCAGTAACGGCTAGTTTGTGGAAAAAGCTGTAAATACCAAATGAGTTGGTATCAATCCACACAACAACATTGAACAATTCATATACACTTGAGATATCATTGTAAACATTATAGTTGTTGTTCTTGAGCTTAAATTAGAGTGATTGAGTGTTATACATAAAATCATACACGAGCGAGAAAAAGAAAAGATACGATTAGATTCGGTGTTATTAGGATCAAGGATCCGGCATTGTTAGAATCACAATCGATATCTTAGTGAGGTTTATCTAGTACCAATAGAAAGCTAGAGTGGTTGATTCCTTATCCAATAGAAAAGGAAAAACAGTTTTACTCGGACCGATAGAAGACGAGCTTGTAATGGTAATCCCTCGACCGATAGAAGAGAGGCGTAAAGGTTTTGATCTTGATCTTATAGAAAAAGATACATCGAGAGAGGACTTAGGCACATTTGGCCGAACCTCTATAAATCCTTGTGTGATTTGTTTTCCGCACTTTATATTTTCGCTTTCGCACAAACGGCGCAAATACCGATCTTGCTACTGTAACACCCCCAGGATATCCGAGGTATATTACAGCGCCGTGAATCCCTATATGGGACCCACCAGGCTGAACAGCATCATACACAACGACTCACAGAAACGATAAAATAACACCACGTCATAAAGACGCAAAACAGAACAATCCACCCGGTTCAACCGGTCAATATAACATCATCATCCAACACAACATAAACACAACAATACAATCTGGGCGAACAAGAACTCTTAAGTACTCGAGTACAGCTATTAGTTCAAAAGCCATAAAAGATGAAAAGACAAAAAAAGACATTAAGACTTCTCCTATGCACAATCATCACGCGTGGCCATCATCCGTGTACTGGTCCAGCGCCCGCTCGTCCCGATGAACCTGACCTGAAATTCATAAAACGAATTTCCCCAAAACGGGTCCCCAGAGGGGTTAGCAATTACGCTAGTACAAGTAATCAAGGCAAACCAATCGCTTACACATTTCATAGTACAGGCGTCAATATCATTTTCTAAAACCAAAACAAGACATGTCTTTTCCGGAAATAAACAGTCAAACAATTTGCCGTGGGAACAGGGCTATACCATTGATCCCGCTCCGTGATCCCTAAGGACCCTCCCGAGCTGGCCATATTATAAAACAAACCACGCACACGCATCGCCTTGGGAACAGGGCTATACCATTGATCCCGCTCCGTGATCCCTAAGGACCCTCCCGAGCTGGCTAGCGAAACAAACTCGTGAATCCAGGGCTATACCATTGGATTCCCTCCGTGATCCCGTCGGACCCTCCCGAGGTGAGCAATCACACACAATATACATTACTATTTCACGTTAAGCATAAAGGTTTCCAAAAATACTTGCCTCGATTAAATAGATGATAACACGAACGGAACGGAAGAGTTGAACACGACCGCAAGGGACCGGCGGAAATGAACCTAACGATTTGAATAGCACAATCACAACCACTTCTAAACGATTATGGAAATGGAATACTCCCGGAAACCCGCCTACGATTCATGTATATTCGTATACAAACAACAACGAGGGCGGACCACAACCGAACCCTCTCGATTCCGTAAAAATCACGAAATATACCATGAATCCGTAGGGAAACTAAGAATACCAACAAGAACAATCATATTCATCATGAATCCATCAACGAAACGGAAAGAATCGGACAAAACCCCAAAATCCCCAATTATCCAAAAAGGTAGGGTTTCAAGAGATATTACCTTGAGTGATTCAAGTGTCAAGATCCGTAGAACACGCGTTAGATTGATTATCCGAGCCTCACAACCGAAAAGAAATGATGAAAATCGACCCCCGGATGAAGAACTCTCTCTCCCTCTATGTCTCTCTCTCGCGATGCTGAGTAAAATGGGGAAGAAAAATGAGCTGCTCGCTCAAAACGACACATTTATAGGGTAACGCAGCAGAACCTATCGGCCGGCCTATCGGCCGATAGGCCCAGCCGATAGCCATACGGAATGCCGGCAGTAGGGTCTATCGACCCCCCTTATCGGCCGAAAGGCTACTGGAAGTTCGAAGGTGAAGAAGTTTACATATCGGCCGGCCTATCGGCCGATAGGCCCAACCGATACCCATACAGAATGCCGGCAGTAGAGTCTATCGGCCCCCCCTATCGGCCGAAAGGCTCCTGGGAGTGCTCGGCCAAAAACTGAAACGACCATAACTCTCTCGTCCGGACTCCGATTGACTCACCGTTTGAACCATTGGAAAGCTAATTCGATGTTCTATAATATTGCAAAGATTTATAATTTTTGGAGTCACCAAAAATTAATGATGATCTAACAAAGTCGAACTCATGCGAGGAAAGTCGAAACAACGGACAATAACGAGAGTACAATTCAACAATTGACAGGAAGGACATACTGAAAGATACATGAGGGTCACTATGACCGAGAAAAATATACCAAAAATGAAAATACAAGGGAAAGAAAAAATACCGGATATTACATTCTACCCCTCTAAAAATAAGTTTCGTCCCGAAACTTAAGAAACAAACAACTCCGGTACCTAGCACGCATGCTATCCTCGGTTTCCCAAGTTGCCTCCTCGACACCGTGTCTCGACCCGAACTTTGACCAAAGGGATGGTCTTATGCCTTAGTCGTTTCTCACGATGCTCCAAAATCTTCAAAGGACGCTCCTCAAAAGTAATATCTTGACAATATCAACCTCGCCATAATCGATGACGTGACTAGGATCCTAACATATTTCCTCAACCGGGAAACATGAAAACGCTATGAACATGACTCAAGGCCGAGGTAACGCCAAACGGTATGCCAATCCACCTACTCGCTCGAGGATCTCGAAGGGTCAATAAATCTCGGGCTCGGCTTCCCTTTCTTCCCGAAACGAAAACTCCCTTCGTCGGCGACACCTTTAGCAAAACATGGTCTCCCACCTCGAATTCCAAAGGTCGACGACGGACGTCGGCATATGACTTCGCCGACTCAGGCGCCAACATCCGTTCTCGAATTAACTCTATCTTCCGCCTCGTCTCTAAAACGACATCCGGCTCGGTCCCGACTAAATCGGACGCCTCATTCCAACAAATCGGCGATCGACATCGTCGCCCATAGAGTGCCTCATACGGTGCCATCCGAATTGGCGTGCCAACTATTGTTGTACGTGAATTCGATCAATGGCAAATGCTCCTCCCAAATACTACTCCAATCGAGGGCACAAGCACGCAACATGTCCTCGAATGTCCGGATAGTGCGTTCCGCCCATCCGATCGGGATGAAAAGAGGTACTCAAACGCAACCGGTACCTAACGCCTTATGCACCGCTTTGCGAAGTGCGATACAAAGCGGCCGTCACGATCCGAAACAATAGACTTGAGTACCGTGAAGTCTCACGATCTGCGCAATAAACACACGAGCTAACTTCTCCGGCCCCAAGTGTCCTTGATGCCCGGAAAATGTGCCGACTTGGTCGGGCGATCAACAATCACCCATACCATATTCATGCCCGACCTCGATCTCGGCAAACTCGTAACGAAATCCATCGATATATCTTCCCATTTCCATTCCGAACGGAAGTGATCGCAATAATAACCCGGTCGGCGATGCTCGATTTTGACTCGCTGCAAGTCAAACATCTCGCCACAAACCGTGCGACTTCCTCCTTCATATCATTCCACGAAGTTCCTCCTCGTGTCCTTGTACATCTTACTCGTACAGGATGAACGGAATAAGGTGTAGCATGGGCCTCGTAAAATACTCGCCTCAACTCGAGTCGTTCGGCACACAAAGCCGACTGAATCTCAAAACGCCATCCTCGTGAATCACAAACCCAGAGACTTTCCTTTAAGAACGTTCTCTCGGATTTGAGTAATCATCGGATCCTCTAATTGCTTGATTTAATTTCATCGATCAAGGGCAGCGAAATTTCTAAGGCACAAAGTTGCCCAACAGATCCAGCGGCAAAACCTCAACATCTAACCCGATCAAAGCCCGCCGAAGCTCGGGCGAGGCGTAAGGACCTCAAGCGTTCGCAACGCAATCGGTTTCGACTCAAGCGTCGGCCACGACATTCGCCTTACCAGGATGATAAAGGATTTCGAGGTCATAATCCTTAATCAACTCTAACCACCTCCTCTGCCTCATATTCAACTCTCGCCGAGTAAATATGTACTTGAGACTTTTATGATCGGTAAAAATCGACATGCAGAGCCGAAAAGATAGTGACGCCAAATCTTGAGTGCAAAGACAACCGCCGCTAACTCCAAATCGTGAGTAGGGTAGTTAAGCTCATACGGCCTCAATCGTCTCGATGCATAGGCAATGGTCTTGCCGTCTTTGCATCAATACGCACCCAAGACCACGACCGAAGCATCGCTAAAAACGGCGAAACCCTCGTTGCCACATGGCAATGCCAAAACCGGGGCTGAAGTCAAACGCTTCTTCAGCTCCTCAAAACTCGATCGCCTCTCATCGGTCCGCATTTAACTTCTCGGATTTGAGCAATCGTGTAAGTGGTCGAGCTAGTTTTGAGAAACCCTCGGCGAACCTACGGTAGTAGCCACCAAACCCAAGAAACTACGGACCTCCTTCACACTTGTGGCGATGCCCAATCCAATCGCCTCAATTTTCTGCGGATCTACTCGAACTCCCTCGGCTGAAATCACGTGGCCCAAAAACATCACTTCTTTCAGCCAGAACTCACATTTCGAGAACTTCGCATAGAGTTGCTCGGTCCTCAAAATGTCTAACACTATCCGCAAATGATGGGCATGCTCTTCCTCGTTCCTCGAATAAATAAGAATATCGTCAATGAAGACGACGACACACTTATCCAAATACTCGATAAAGACTTTGTTCATCAACCGCATGAACACCGCGGTAGCGTTAGTTAACCCGAAAGGCATAACTACAAACTCATAATGTCCGTATCTCGTCCGAAAAGCCGCTGCACGTCGGACTCCCTCACCGGAGTGATAGTACCCCGATCTCAAATCGATCTTCGAGAATACCGCAGCCTCCACGCTGGTCGAACAAGTCGTCAATCCTCGGCAAAGGATACTTGTTCTTGATGGTCACCTTGTTCGATTCACGATAGTCGATACACAAACGTAGTGAACCATCCTTCTTACGCACAAACAAGACCGGTGCGCCCCAAGGCGAGGCGCTCGGTCGAACATACCCCGACTCAAGAAGTTCACTCAATCTGTTTCTTCAACTCGGCCATCTCTCAAGGTGCCATGCGATACGGCGCCTTGAAATCGAGCGCGCCCGGCTCTAACTCTATAGTAAACTCAACCTCACGATCCGCGGCAATCCCGGCAACTCGTCAGAAATACATCGGAACTCACTAACGACCGGAATCGATGAAAACTCGACTCCACCAATCTCCGCCTTCAAGGCGTAGCACCAATAACAGTACATCCTTTTCGCAGAGTTTCACCGCCTTCAAGGCGTTAATAACAAACTTGGTTTCTCTTTCGCCCGCGAAAGAGTGTTGATGCCGTCCTCGGCTAACATGGTAATGATCCTCGTGCGGTAGTTCATGATCGCACCATGCCGCTCGAGCCAATCATTCCCGAGAATTAAATCCTCGCCTCGATACTCACAACAATAAGATTAGAGAGCCAAGCCCTCTCACAAATAATCACGAGCAGTCCGGACTTCTCGATCACCGACAATTCTATCACCGCTAGGAAGTTTAACGATGAAAGGCTCACAAGGTGACAAGCAATGAGACTCAACGGCGTACACACTCTAGAGAAATGAATGAATGCGTAGCACCCGAATCAAAAAGCACACCGACAGATGAGAATGGATATAAACGGTACTGCCGCCACGGTAGTCTTTGGATCATCGCTCTCCTCATCTCATAGATACGTGGCCGAGCGAGCCGACATCGGAAGCTCCACCCCTAGCGGGGCTGACCCGACCCCTACCTCGGCCGGCACTCGGTGGAGGCGGCGAGCAAATGAGCCCCTGGTTCACACTCGGCTCCATAGGTCCGGGTGAGAAGAACGGCACCGCGAAGTCATCGAGCCGATCACAAAGAAGCCTTGTGGCCCGACCGACCACAAGTATGACAAGCTAAAGGCGGACGAGGCGATCCGATTCTTATGACCCGAAAGGCCGCAGCTTAAAGCATGTAAGCTCACGAGCAGGGGTTCCGCGGCACCCCGAAAGCTCCCAGAGAAACGAGCCGAACCGCCCGTAGAAATATTCGCACTCGAGATTTCTGCCGGCCTCCACTCTTGGGACCAGAAAAGTTTCCGACCGACTTCGCTTCTTGCTCTCACGAGCCAAATCACTCGCCGTCACCGACATATCATAAGCAAGGGCTCGACTCGATAATCCTTCAGTAGTACAGACGAGCCCGGACATATAGTCCCGAATGGGCGGCTTCATCCTCCCGAAAAATGGAAAATTTTGTCGCTCTCTGCGACAACTTGGGTCTTCACATAACCCAACTCTTTGTTGAAATCAGCAATAGCTTGGGATACGGGAATATCCCGAGGTTGAGCATCGTAGAAAGCATGCACTCGAGCACATCGACCGGCCACGGACAATATTCGGTCTCCATCAACTCTTGAAACTCACTCACGAAGCGGCATGGTCTTTGGGCCCAACGGCCTCCCACCATCCGTAGCGTCCCCGTGAGAAAATATTGAGCAATAGGGACTTTACGGTCCTCGGGACAGTTGGTAGCAGTGAATACTTTGGATATCTCCTTGATCCACCCTTCCCGGCCGATCGGGTCCGAAGCTCCCGAACCGGGAGGATGCATCTTGATGACATCCTGAAGCCGCCGATCCGCTCCGCCGCCCGATTAGCATGGGCTCGGTTGGGGTTCTGACCACCCGAGCTATAGCCGCCATCTGGTTTACCATTTCTTTGCATTACGGCCGCGATACCAAGATCGGCACGCTCCCGAGAAGAAGCATGGCTATGACGGCCGCCAGACGCTGCCTCGAAGATCGGCGTGACGTGGCCGCCCCACCTTGCCCCACGTCCCGACGCGTCCACGACCACGACCGCGACCACGACCTCTTCGGATCCATGCCGGAGTTAAACAAGTAGCAAAAGCCATACGAGGGTAAGTACGAGAGAAGAACAATTACCGAGAATCAAAGGTACGATACAAGGAAATAATGAACAGAGGAAGGAAAACTTACGGACACCGGTAGTACCGAATCATGGCACGTGACGATGATGTGCAAGACCAAACACCACAAGACCCAATAAACCAACAAGCCTAGGTATCCATAAACCCGGCGCTCTGATACCATTTTTACGTAACACCCCGGGATATCCGAGGTATATTACACGCCGTGAATCCCTATATGGGACCCACCAGTGAAACAAAGATCATACACAACGACTCACGAAACGATAAAATAACACCACGTCATAAAGACGCAAAGCAGAACAATCCACCTTGGCCAATATAACATCATCATCCAACACAACATAAACACAACAATACAATCTGGGCGAACAAGAACTCTTAAGTACTCGAGTACAGCTATTAGTTCAAAAGCCATAAAAGATGAAAAGACAAAAAGACATTAAGACTTCTCCTATGCACAATCATCACGCGTGGCCATCATCCGTGTCTTGGTCCAGTACCGCTCGTCCCGATGAACGACACGAAATTCATAAAACGAATTTCCCCAAAACGGGTCCCAGAGGGTTAGCAATTACGCTAGTACAAGTAATCAAGGCAAACCAATCGCTTACACATTTCATAGTACAAAGCGCCAATATCATTTTCTAAAACCAAAACAAGACATGTCTTTTCCTAAATAAACAGTCAAACAATTTGCCGTGGGAATGTGGCTATACCATTGATCCCGCTCCGTGATCCCTAAGGACCCTCCCGAGCCGGCCATATTATAAAACAAACCACGCACACGCATCGCCTTGGGAACAGGGCTATACCATTGATCCCGCTCCGTGATCCCTAAGGACCCTCCCGAGTGGCTAGCGAAACAAACTCGTGAATCCGTGGCTATACCATTGGATTCCCTCCGTGATCCCGTCGGACCCTCCCGAGGTGAGCAATCACACACAATATACATTACTATTTCACGTTAAGCATAAAGGTTTCCAAAAATACTTGCCTCGATTAAATAGATGATAACACGAACGGAACGGAAGAGTTGAACACGACCGCAAGGGACCGTCGGAAATGAACCTAACGATTTGAATAAAGACAATCACAACCACTTCTAAACGATTATGGAAATGGAATACTCCCGGAAACCCGCCTACGATTCATGTATATTCGTATACAAACAACAACGAGGGCGGACCACAACCGAACCCTCTCGATTCCGTAAAAATCACGAAATATACCATGAATCCGTAGGGAAACTAAGAATACCAACAAGAACAATCATATTCATCATGAATCCATCAACGAAACGGAAAGAATCGGACAAAACCCCAAAATCCCCAATTATCCAAAAAGGTAGGGTTTCAAGAGATATTACCTTGAGTGATTCAAGTGTCAAGATCCGTAGAACACGCGTTAGATTGATTATCCGAGCCTCACAACCGAAAAGAAATGATGAAAATCGACCCCCGGATGAAGAACTCTCTCTCCTCTATGTCTCTCTCTCGCGATGCCGAGTAAAATGGGGAAGAAAAATGAGCCGCCGCTCAAAACGACACATTTATAGGGTAACGCAGCCAGAACCTATCGTAGGCCTATCGGCCGATAGGCTGACCGATAGCCATACGGAATGCGTGATGGGGTCTATCGACCCCCTTATCGGCCGAAAGGCTCTTGGAAGTTCGAAGGTGAAGAAGTTTACATATCGGCGGCCTATCGGCCGACAGCCCAACCGATACCCATACGGAATGCGGCGGTGAGTCTATCGGCCCCCTATCGGCCGAAAGGCTCTGGGAGTGCTCGGCCAAAAGCAAACGACCATAAATCTCTCGTCCGGACTCCGATTGACTCACCGTTTGAACCATTGGAAAGCTAATTCGATGTTCTATAATATTGCAAAGATTTATAATTTTTGGAGTCACCAAAAATTAATGATGATCTAACAAAGTCGAACTCATGCGAGGAAAGTCGAAACAACGGACAATAACGAGAGTACAATTCAACAATTGACAGGAAGGACATACTGAAAGATACATGAGGGTCACTATGACCGAGAAAAATATACCAAAAATGAAAATACAAGGGAAAGAAAAAATACCGGATATTACAGCTACAACAAGTTTGGGCGAGTTCGGGTCGGGTCCGGACCAGGACCCGCGGGCAGCGAGTAAATCGCAAAAATAAATCCCACTGCTGAAGGGATTCGATCCCGCACGGATCATACCCGATCCCTCGCCCAGACCATCTCGGCTGGAGCACCTTTATGTAGAACATATTTTATATGCTTTGAATATATAAAAATTATGTTCTTGATCATATTTATGAAATAGAAGATTTTATAAATATTTTTTTGATTTAATTTGATTGAATCTGATTGTTCAAAATCAATTTTCTGGACTGTTTTTCGCATAAACTGTTGTTCAGAACTGTTCTGGAAAAGCACATCGAAATGGGTTAATTCGGGCAGGTTCAGGTCGGACCAAGACCCGCGGGCATCGAGTAAGTCGCAAAAATAAATCCCGCTGCTGAAGGGATTCAGATCCCGCGTGGATCATACCCGATCCCTCGCCCAGACCATCTCGGCTGCAGCACTTTTTTTTTTAATCTTGATCACTAATATTTTATTTAACCCCTGTTTTGTAAAATCAAAATAAATATTTTCAACATTCATTTTTGCGGCCGGCGGGTATCGAACCCGCACGGCCGTGTGCTGGTGCAGAAGGCTCGGCCATCTGGGCCAATGTTCCAGATTGTTAATTTTGGATCGGATATTAATCTTATACCTGACTGTCAGGCAGATTCATATTCTGTTCAATTAATTATGTGATAATTAATTTTAATACTATGATTAATTATTTATGTGATGATTAATTTTAGTATATGTTTGATGTATGGCATGACCATATATTTACCAATGTGATTGGATATTTCAATTTAATTTTGGGTTGGTATTTACGGACTGCGTGTCGTTTGCCCTCTTGTAATTTAATTTTACTAGTATAGTATTTTTCGTTAATGTAATGAAGACAAGAAGGAGACGAAGGACGCACTTGAGGGGCCAATTGATAAGGAGTTGGAAGATCAATAAGGACCAATTATACCCTTTAGATTGACTTTTGTGATTTTCATGTTGACTCATGAAAATCACGTTAGGATTATGGTCATGCTATACACGGTCCTATATTTATTATGTCATGTGATGCCATGTATGTTTAAATTTATGCATGTATGTGATGCGGTGTATGCTAGACAACATAGACATGCTATATAGGATAAAACCCTCATTAAATTTTTTTAATGCCGTTCAATTAAAACTCCTATCAAGATTTCGATCATCTTGAGCAGGTCATGCCAAAGCTGGGTGCTCGGATTATCTTACTAAGATAGGATGGGTATAATTAATTACTATATAATTAAATCCAATATTATATCATATAATTAATTACTAATATTACATTTTGATCTATCCACCTCCAACAAAAACTCTACACAGATCAAGACTCTACTAACCCTAAACCTAAATTCTACAGTAAAAATACTGTATATTTATACAGCACAAAATCTTTACATACACAAATACTGTCAATACTTTTTTTTTTCAATCGTCCGAGCAACAACAACTCTCTCCAGTTCTGCAATAATCATCATCATCTTCCTTTGCAAGGTAAACCCTAAAATTTTCTTCTACAATTTTCAATCCTATACATAGGAAATCAATTTCCTAAACCATCTGTTCTAAATCCAACATCTGAACCCAGATTTCATGACCAAAACACAAACCCATCTTCGAGTCCAACCTCAAATCCTTTTGTTTTTCAAATCAATCACAAACACCAAATCAGATATCAACCTTCAGGCCCGAATCAAGCCCATAACTTCAACGAGACCAAAAACAGCGGCTCAAACCGTCGAGAATCTGGAGCCTAACTTGAAACCAGTCGGGTTGATGCCCTTTTTGGCGCCGCCGCTCCGCACAATCAGGAATCACCCAAACCAGATCTTCCCCTTTGATTTTAACCCCTTCACCTCCACGGCCGCTGCCCCAAAAATCGGACTCACAGCGGAGTTCCACCGGACCAAAACCACATCGAACCCAGTGGAATCATGTTCGCCCGACACCAAGTCCTTCGAACTTTCCCCATCCCAAAACTAATTTTCACCATCGTCGAACTTGACCACCGCGATAGTGCCGAGCCCAGGCCGAATTCCCAATTTTCGTGTGTAATCTGAAGTCTGGACATAGACAAGGGTTCCATGTCGTTTGTGTGTGTGTTTGTGTATCGGTATACATGTGTGTGTGTGTGTGTGTGTGATTTTCTGCGAGATAGCGAGAGGCAGAATAATGAGAGAGGTCGAGAGGTGAGAATCAGGAGAGAAAATGAGTTTCGGCCGAATTTTTCATTGGAAGGGCTTTATACCCAGCCTCTTTTTAGGATTTTCCAATTGTGCCCTCGGAGTTCCAGACCTTTCCATTTGACTCCAAATCAACCTTTCAGTGTATTCAATTTCAGACCCTCAGTTTTCTCAATCCTTTAATTTCACCCCAGCCAGTTTTCAATATTTTAAAAATCAGATTTCTTTTACTAAATTATAAATTTAATAATTTATATTAGTTTATTTTGGATGCTATATTAATATTAGAATTTAATTATTATTTTAGGAGACGAGGACTTGGAGCCTAGGATTTGAACTGCATTCGCATCTCAATTTTCAAGGATCATCATCGTATTTCGAGGTGAGGACTTTACGCTTGTTTTATTTAATTAATGATGTTACTTATATATATGCTTGTTTCTTGCCAAATAATTATATGCTCAAAGTTTGCATATTATTTACGTTGTAGCCTCCAATGAGTAGTAGGCATAATGTGCTCAAAGTTTGCATATTATTTACGTTGTAGCCTCCAATGAGTAGTAGGCATAATGTGCTCAAAGTTTGCATGTTAATTACGTTGTAGCCTCCAATGAGTAGTAGGCAGTATGCACAAAGTTCGCATATTAATGGCCCTCGGGCAATCACCAGGTTCAGGCATGTCATATTTACTTGACAACATGTATGTATTTAAATTTAACAAAGCGTTCCCTCCTCACTGAGCGAGTTGAAAGCTCACCCCATTATTTAAACCTTTCAGGCTGAGGAGACTGACGTGGCGGGCAATGACGTGGTGTGATAATAATATCTACTTCTTCATTTATTTCGTTTACTTAAATTCTAACTTTGGCCTCAATGTCATGGTTGGATATTATGGATGTTTTGAAATGTTGGGAATTTATTTTATATTTACTTGGGAAATGGTTGACTTTATTTCAATTTCCACTGCACTTATTCACGTATTTTTCTTAAGGATATTTAATCTCCCTTGAAATCATTTTAAATTTATGCATGTATGTGATGCGATGTATGTTAGCCAATATAGACATACTACATAAGATAAAACCCATCATTAAAATTTTTTAATGCCATTCAATTAAAAGCATCTATCAAGACTTCGATCATCTTGAGCAAGTCATGCCAAAGCTGGGTGCTCGGATTATCTTAGTAAGGTAGGATGGGTGTAATTAATTACTATATAATTAATTATATATTTATATTCAATATTATATTATATAATTGTGATACTTATATGTTTCAATGAACTACGAATTCAAAATATTTAAACCTTAAGGCATAAGATGGGATTATAACATGCTTGGGCATAAGATGCCAAATCCCATAAATATAATCTAAGAGTTACATATAATGTAATAGATAAAGAGTTATCCACCTAAAGTAGCTCAATTCTAGGCGTCATGCCAAAGCTGAGTTTAGAATTTTGCAAATTGGGTCTTAGCCCACTAAAATTACAAATGTTGTAAAATTGAGGGTACTGTATTTTAGTGGGAGTATTTTTCGAAAAATAAAATAATGTGACTAAATACTTTGCATATTGAGTTTTGTAGATAATAGAATGGCATCAAACAACACATCCACCATTTCAGTGCGATCCGTCCTTGAGAACGACAAGCTCAAAGAAAACGACAGTAACTATCTGGATTGGATCCGGAGCTTGAGAATAGTTCTCAAGTAAGAAAGAACATTGTACGTTATTGAGGAAGAAATTCCCGATGTACCTGCTGACAATGCTAACAAAGCAACAAAATACAAATGGAGCAAACATTGTGATGATTCCATTGATGTCAGTTGTCTTATGTTGGCTACCATTTGTCCAGAGCTTCAGAAAAATCTGGAAGAAACGGAAGCTTATGAGCTTAAAACTTTCTCGAAGCATGCTAGGCAAGAGAGGTATGAGACCTTTCAAGTCTTGTATGCTTTAAAGATGGTTGAGGGGACATCTGTAAGTGCTCATGTACTCAAGATGAAAGGATATATTCATCATCTTTATAGGCTTGGTTTTCCACTTTCTAAGGAGCACTCCACGAATGTGATCCTAAACTCATTGCCCTCCATTGCTGAGCTACATGGGATGCTTAAAACGACTGAGCAGAATATTAATAAGAAATCAAGCCACGTGCTGAAGGTCAGGGAAGTCCTTCAAGAACAATGGCAAGGGAAAGGGTAAGGCAAAAGTTGCCAAATCTAAAGACTCTACTAAGACAGTTTTCAAGGGTAAAGCTCCCAAAGATGGAAATTGCCATCATTGCAATGAAACAGGACACTGGAAAAGAAATTACAAGGTTTACTTGGAAGAGTTAAAGCGTACCAAGAGTAGTGAGACTGCCAAAGGTATATTTGTTATAGAAGTTAATTTATGTACTTCTAAATCCTGGGTATTGGATACTGGATGTGGATCTCACATCTGTACAAATGTGCAAGGGTTGAGAAGCAGTAGAGAGCTGAAGAAAGGGGAAGTGGATTTAAGAGTCGGCAATGGAGCAAGAGTTGCTGCACTAGCCATAGGAACTTATGATCTAGTTTTACCCAATAAGTTTTTGTTAGTTTTGAACAATTGCTATTATGTTCCTGCTATGAATAGGAATATTATTTCAGTTTCTACATTAGATTGTGAAGGTTACAGTTTTCTTATTGAGAATAAGATTATTCGTATTTTCTTTGATGACTTGCTTTATGGTACTGCAAAGTTATATACTAGCCTTTAAAATATTGATCTAGATGAGTCTAACACTTTGGAAGTCTATAACATTGCATCCAAGAAACCTAAACTCAGTGATTCTAATCCGACTTACTTATGGCACTGTCGACTTGGTAACATAAATGAGAAACGAATTTCTAACCTCCATAATGATGGACTTTTATACTTTTTTGAATATGAATCATATGGGACATGCGAATCTTGTTTATTGGGCAAGATGACGAAGAGTCCTTTCACCGGTCATGGATAAAGGGCTAGTGATCTATTAGGCCTAGTACATACTGATGTATGCGGATCTCTTAGTACTCATGCCAGAGGCGAATGCCAATACTTCATTACATTTACCGATGATTTTAGCCGGTATGGATATGTTTATCTTATGAAGTATAAACAAGAATCTTTTGAAATGTTCAAAATATTCCAGACTGAAGTGTAGAATCAACTTGACAAGACAATTAAATCCCCTTGATCGGATCGAGGTGGTGAATATTTAAGCCAAGAACTAGATGATCATCTTAGGAGTTGTGGAATTGTTTCACAACTTACTCCTCTTGGAACACCTCAGCATAACAGAGTATCCGAGAGGAGGAATCGAACCTTATTAGATATGGTTCAATCCATGATGAGTCGAACGGAGCTTCCATTATCATTTTGGGGCCACACCTTAGAAACAACAGCTTTCACCCTTAACCGTGTTCCATCTAAAGTAGTTGAAAAGACACCATTTGAGAAATGGGCTGGTAAGAAACTAAACTTGTCTTTTCTAGATCTGGGGTTGCGAAGCATTCGTAAGGAGCCAAGTGTTTGACAAACTGGAAGCCACATCTGAAAGATGTTTATTTGTGGGATATCCTAAGGAAACTAAATGATACTACTTTTATAAGCTCGCAGAGAATAAAGTGGTTGTTGCTCGAAATGCTGTATTCTTAGAAAGTGAATTTATTTCCAAAAGAGATAGTGGGAGAAGAGTAATTCTCGAGGAAACTCGAGAACCCCAAGAATGCATCGCTTCACCAATGGAAACTGAACAGGCTCAACAATCAGTTGAAGAGCCAGTTCAAAGTACACAAGTCCCTCGCAGATCTGATAGGATGCGACATGAACCTGAGAGATATGGGTATCTCGTAACAGATGAAGATGACGCATCGCTCATAGATGATGAACCTAGTACCTATACAAAAGCTACTTCAGGACCAGAGTCCGAGGAATGGATAGAGGCCATGAAGTCAGAGACGCAGTCTATGTATGACAATCAAGATTGGAACTTGATAGATCCACCTGAGGGTGTTAAAACCATTGGGTGCAAATGGGTCTTCAAAATAAAAAAAAGGACATGGATGATAATATGCAAGCCTATAAAGCTAGACTAGTGGAAAAAGGTTATAGAAAGATTCATGGTGTTGACTATGATGAGATTTTTTTCGCCAGTAGTCATGCTTAAATTAATTAGAATTTTATTTGCCATTGCCGCATACTATGATTATGAAATATGGCAAATAGATGTCAAAACAGTATTTCTTAATGGAAACTTACTCGAGGATATGTACATGACACAACCTGAGGGTTTTGTTCATCCAGATAATTCTAAAAAGGTTTAGAAGCTTCAAAGATCCATTTATGGGTTGAAGCAGGCTTCTTGGAGCTGGAATCTTCATTTTGATGAAACTGTCAAAGAGTTTGGGTTTATTCAAAATGAAGATGAACCATGTGTGTATAAAAAGGTTAGTGGGAGCATAGTTGTTTTCCTAGTCTTATATGTACATGACATATTACTCATTGGAAATGACATACTGCCTTGCAGACAGTCAAGACTTGGTTGGGAAGTAGTTTATCAATAAAAGACTTAGGAGAAGCTGCTTACATTCTTGGGATAAAAATATCTAGAGATAGATCAAAGAGAATGATTGGTCTGAGTCAAAGTACCTTGTAATCGACCAGATATATCATTTGCCTTTAGCATGACAAGTCGATACCAATCAAATCCAGAAAGTCACTGGAGAGCAGTGAAAACCATCTAAAAGTACTTAAGAAGAACTAAGGATGCATTCCTAATTTATGGAGGTGTGGGGAACGAGCTGGCTGTAAATGGTTACACCGATGCAAGTTTCAAAACCGATAGAGATGATTTAAGATCGTAGATGGTTTTGTATGGAGATGTTGTGAGTTGTAAATGTTCCAAGTAAGCATGCTCATAGATTCTATAACTCAAGCTGAGTACCTGGCAGCATCGGATGCAGCCGAGGAGAATATGTGGAACCTTTTAGGTCCTATAAGTCTTTATCGCGACAATAATGGTGCTATTGTGAGAGCTAAAGAGCCAAGGACCGATTAGAGATCCAAACACATACTCACAATATGCAAAGTAGCAACAGAAGTGAATGTTGCATATCCACTTACCAAGCCTCTTTCACAAGGAAAGCATGTTGAGTATGTGAGATCGATATGACTGAAAGTCATGATTGAATGGCCCTAATGCAAGTGGGAGATTGTTGAGAATAGTGCCCTAAGACATTTGATGTACCTAGATTTGTAATTGTCACATTTAAATAAAGTTATTTGATATCATTTATTTCTCGTTGATTATTATAATATGTGCATGTTTTAATATTATAATAATCGAATAATAGTTATTCACGAATAATAAGATTATTCAAATGTGCCTGGTCCAATCGCGTTGAGTAGAGACTCAAGGGATTAATATACTAGTATAAGTTTGATTGATAATCACCGTATGATTATGCGTATGGTACGAATCAATCTTATAGGTATTGGTTGGAGAACCAATACTGGATAGACCCGTATTGAGATCACTGCATGGAAATGTCATAAGTGAATATCAATATAACAGTATGTCAATAAATCCTTGAACCTGAGATTATCATAGAGTCCAGTTGATAACTGTTATGCCTTGACGTAATCCAACATCATCTGAAACATGGTGATCATAAAGGCTAGCGATCGGGATTAGTGGGAGTCATGTAGAGGGAAATGAATAATCAAGAAGGGGATTTGTCCCTCTCTTTATTGAGAGAGATATCTGTTGGCCCCCTCGATGATTAGGATTGAATGAAATGCATGGCCATGTTCAAATGAAGAGTCATTTGATTCAATCAGTCTACTTAAGATCGAGAAAGCATTTGAACACAATAAGTATGACAATTTCCATGACTTATATAGTAATAGCTCATATATTAATGAATTACACAAAATAACAAATACGAGTTTGCATAAGATGTTATGTAGTAATTAATGTTTGAACAAGCAATTTTAGAATTACAAAACATCCATATTGATAATACATTAAGTCAAATTGGCAAAAAATCAAAAGTTCATGTACACACGATGTGGCACACGATCGTGCCCGCGATGGGACTAGCTATCATGTGCACAAGAACCTCCATATTTCTCACTAATTTCTAAACTAACTCGCCAGTTTACGTATTGTTACTTATATATTAAAAAGTATTTGTTAACAATATACTTATTTAAAGATAATACACTGAATTAACATAATCTGTTGCATATCATGTGTAATCTACATGTTCTCAGTGTATTAGTTCATGCATATAAGTTCATCATCTGTATGAAATAGCTCATATACTAATAAATTATACGAAATAACAAATACGAGTTTACATAAGAAGTCATGTAGTAATTAATGTTTCAACAAGCAATTTTAGAATCACAAAACATCCATATAGATAACATCAAATTGGCAAAAAATAAAAAATTCATGTGCACACGGTGGGGAACACGATCATGACCACGATGGGACTAGCCATCGTGTGCACACGGTCATGGCATCCATCGTGGGCACACGACAGCAGCAGCCCATGACCGTGAGCAGGATGCACATAATCGTAACCCACAAAAGGCACAATCGTGTGCAACCATCGTGTGTAACACAGAGCTGGTCTAGATTTACCAACTGCACAATAAACCAGTTTTTTCCAGATTTAGCAACACAACACATCAATCTTGCCAAAATATATCTGAATTAAAATTAATATACATACTCATCAGTATCAAAAATATATTGTCCTGCACTGTGTCCAACGACAACATTTTTTTTAGAAGCTAAACCATATCGATATTTCTTAATATATTTCTCAGTCATTTTCTTGATTTAGTGCATTCCTGCTGGGTTTGCAGAGATGAGTCGATCCAAGTACATGCACGCGAAGGGGATACAACTGTAATTGTCGATTTGTATGAACTGCAATTCTCGTGGCATAATTTTGAAACTCATCTCCGTGTCACACTTTTTCTTCGATTGGTTGTTCAGCCAGTACCCAGATTGAGCTTACCACACGAGGCATCGGACGAGTAATTGGTCGCAGTTGGTTGAATCGTTATCGACCATCTTGGTGTTGGTGTGGCAAGAAATCTTACAACTCCACGATCCATGTTATGGTGTTAATCTTGATAGTCACCCAGTGGCTCTGGTCGAGGCAACAAATGGCAATGATCTGTTGAAACAAAATATGGAGACATATAAGATCATCACATCAGACATATAAATATCAATTTCAAACTTACTTCGTTGCAGTTTGACCAGGGAACTGCATTTGATGTATCGAGACCTGTCATGAAGTCCTCGACGGATTTAGGCATTTTTCAACCCTTGTAAGCTGGCTTCCCTATCACCTTGATACCAAGTGGATCATCCGGATGAAGTTTTGCAAACTTGTTGGCCACAATTAACTACAAAAAGCCAAACCACAAGATAAAAAATATTTCCACATCGCACCAATGATATACAGACGAGTAATTTATAGAATTTACGTAAAAATTGGGAGCCGACAAGTACAGTGCCAACTCTACTGACACCAACACTGCAGACTCCCTCTGAAGCCTCGCTCGAGTGGCAAGCACATAACAATCTATCACCTCGGC
Organism: Orobanche coerulescens; assembly: GCA_033398695.1. NCBI lineage: Eukaryota > Viridiplantae > Streptophyta > Magnoliopsida > Lamiales > Orobanchaceae > Orobanche > Orobanche coerulescens. Next base: position 171,273,694 of record CM065811.1, read on the forward strand.
ATCAAAGTCTTCACGGAATGACTCTATGCGGTCAAATAATACATGGGTGAGAACATGCCTAGTCTCTAAATAATGCACGATAGAATCATGTGGCTGCTCCATAAACTGTAGGTACAACTTCTTCAGAGCCTCACTATTTCTTGGAGGCGCCACCACAAAAGGCTCCCAAAGAGCAGGAGAGGGTCGACTCACTCGCAGTGGAAGACTACGCTCACCCAACTGCTACGGCCTGGAACTCTCACCAACTTCATCACCCTCATCATCCCTCTCACAACTATAGTGATCAGAGACCTGTACAATCGGTTGCTCGATCTAAAAAACTGGCTCCTCGATCTGAAATACAGGCTGCTGCTGAGAACTACTACTCTGGCTGGGAAGTATAGTACTATAATGATGCTTGTCCTTAAACCAATCGAACATCATACCATACTATTGAAATGGCTCTTCAAATGGCTGGTACTGATGCTCATAATCCTGAAACCGCAGTCGGCTGAAGAGGGTGCTCAGTCCGCTCAAAAGAATGTTGAATCTGAGAATGATGACTGTGCTGAATCTAAAAATGGTGACTAGGATGACTCTGAGAATGGTGATTGTGGGCTGCACCAGAGACTTGGTGACGTGAAGGGTCAGGAATACTCCGCTGGGCGCTGCTAATAGATGCAGAATGACGAGGCCGATCGTGAAACCTATCATGGCTCCCAACAGAGTAGTGCAGCGGGCTCCTAGAATGCCTATGTGTATGTCCAAAGAAATCCACGATCCCGGAAAGCACCCGACGAGATACTCGAGCAATAAATCCAGTCTCAGACTCGTCGAACAAGATCGCCTTAAACGGCGATCGAAGTACTCGTCCCTGCTCGTGTCCTGGGTGTGGTCCTGATAAGGAAGTCCGTGGATACAACACACCTTCTCTGGCTGCCTCTCCCGGTCAGATGTCTCTGCACCATCTACTGGTGGGGTACTCTGTCGGCATCGCTTCGACACTTTATGTGCCGACTCATGTGTAATTATTTTCCCAGGAGCCTTCTTCAACCTATCCATTACTTTTTTTCTCAGCTTCGGCGTAGGCTCATCCTCCTTGTTCTTCACAGCTACTCATATAGACTTTATGAACTTAACATCATATGGCAAGTCATTCCCAAAACTCAGGTAGTAGTACTCACCTCATCCTCATTCAGAAGCGGTAAAGAGTACTTTTAAAGCATTAAAGCATACCATTAGAGTAAAATCACATAATGTTGAAGAAATGAGTGAAGTCACAACAAAATACTTTTATAAATTTACGTACCTTTTCATCGAAAAAATGAGTGAAATCACATAACATCTTCCTTGTAGTCCACATCAAACACCGGAAAACTTGGATAGATTTATTTCGAATTCCACACAATTCTCCCAATGAAGGAATCATCTCGTAAGATCATATCTATAAAGCCCAAACCGGACCAAAGAAGTGATAGTCCTTATGTTCCTATCCCTCCTTCATGGCAATATTGTCTATGTAGTAACACAAAACCCCAAAGCCATAAGAACCCCAAGAAGCATATCCTACTGTTCGAAATCCTCAACTAATGCCCATGCCCATGTCTCGACCATCATGTCGTCACGGCATAGTATAAAGTAGTAGTATATCAGCGAATTGGCAACCTTCACATAATCTCTTATGTCTCTACCAAAATCTCGAGCATTGAACTTATTTCGCAGAACAATAACCTTAATATTTTTGTCATGGAGTATTTTGTGGAAAATACCATTAGAACGAAGGAGATGGTTGTCCCGTGAATGTACTCTAATTTCTCCTAACTTTAATCAAAATCCCAGGACCCCCTCGGTCAAGCTCTCAATAGCTTGATCACCAACTGCAGAATTGCGGCCAATACTTATTAGTGTCTCAATTATCTCTTTAAATACCATCTTCTGTATGTAAAGATTCACTTGACATGTAACAAAGCACAATGTAGGTCTCTTCCATACGCAATCAGTCTGCAATATAGAAATACAAATCGTAAGAACCATGAATGCTTAAGAAAACGAACAAAAAATGCCACGGTCTTGCACATGATGACATGCACACGATCCATGCCCATCGTGTGAAGACCATCGTATGAAACACGACGGCTCACATGATCGATGCCCGTCGTGTGTAGACCATCATGTGCAAGGCAGAAGCCTTTGGTCTTCTTGCCCACGACGGCTCACACGATCGACGCTCATCGTGTGCAAACCAGGTGCGACCGTGTGTGACTAAATTGCACTAACCGGTGGCTCATTGACGAAAGCCTCTTCAGATTGGGTGTCACTATCGTCCGAGTAGCTTCTGTGTGTTCGGATTCTCGGTCATAGTTGGAGTAAGACATTCTCAGAGGCAATAGGTTTTGGTTGGTACGGTAGGGTTTTGCGACACACAGAGATAGATTTTTTTTTGGATGAGAGAGAGGTTTTGTGGGGTCGTTCCTTGTTTTATTACTTCTCTATTTTTCTTTTGTGTTTTATCTTTTAGTAGTACACTTAAGGGTAATAATGTCTTTTAACATATTTGGTATAAAAAACTTATACTCTTATGAATGAGGGCATATAACTTGTTGCTTTTATAGTTTGGTACTAAAAAAGATAGGACCCATCAATTAATATCTTGCGTGTTTTTTTTCAAATTAAATCATCTTTTTCAATTGCGCTGATGGTTTATCTAATGCGCAGTCGAAGAGTAGCGGCTGCAGATTTCCCGTCATAAAAAAATATTTTCCATGTTAAAAATATAGGAGATTATAAAATTATGAGGATCAAGTTTTTAATACCAAATCATAAAATTGACAAGTTTTATATCTCCATTCATAAGAGTATAAGTTATTTGTACCATTTTGCTTAAAAAGACTAAATGTCCTCCAAAAAGTTGTAATGTTGACTTTTTTTTCTTTTTGTATTTTATTTAATTTAAACTATTTTTATTTTATTTTTTATTTTTTATTTTCCTCATCTCCTCTATCGATATTAATGTCCAACAACCAAAATTTAACTACAACCTATACATCAAAACAACACAATCATTTTTGACAATAGGTCTCTCAAAATTCTTATAAAGATCACAATTATTCGAAAAAGAAAAGTTGACGTTTAAATAGGACTTCATTTGTCGTGCTTCTGGTTCATAAAGAAGGTATGCATCAATATTTTACTACCGTAATTTTTTTTTCCGACAAGTTCTTCCGGACACGATACCTACACACGATGACAAGCCACCGTGTGCAATGATCGTGTCCAACAGCCTTGACATCGTGTGCACAACTAACGTGCTCATGATCGTTGCACACGATTGTCTACAATCGTGTGCAACGATCGTGTACAAGGTCATTTCATGGCCAGAAACTTGCACACAATCGCTGCACACGGTAGCATCCGATCGTATGCATCGGTCGTGTCTAAGGCAGATACCGTGCTAGAATATTGTTCGATCAATTTTCTGATAAGTTATTCATCTTTTTGTAATCAGATGTCGTGGCATCATATTTTGATACATAACGTGGTCATTTGGAGAGATCGACATATGTAGATGGGGACTCTTTTTTTGTCTACATCGACACGAGCAAAGTTAGTCGTGCAAACCTCGTGGGGGTTATCAGAGAGGGTTTGGGTGGTCCAAACGAGTCTGATTACAAATTATGGTACTTTACACACATAGCCAAGGGTAACAAAGTAAAAGTCTTATTGTTGGGATAAAATAATCATGTATCGAAGTTTTGATAAAGTGCCAATATACAGCAAAGCAGCTGTCTCGGAAGACGATCGAAGTTGTTGAAATAATCAATCCTGTATCGAAGTCTCTCATAATGCCAACATACAACAAAAGTATAAAGATCCATCATAAAGCAAAGAGACTCTTCTGTCTATATGACGCTAAGTATGGAAGCTGTCCCGAAATGATTATACAGCACCCTTACATGCAGTATCAGTCTAACATAGCCTACAACAATATGTTGGATACAACATCCAGGCTATAAGTATTGAGATCTTCAATACTTATCCAAACAGGACTTGTTGGAAAGGAATCCGCCTTATTTTATAAATTCAAAGTCCCGTTTGAAAAGAAGTATTTAAATACTGAAAGGATAAAGTATTTAAATACTAAGCCGACAGAGATCTTCAAACAAGGAGCAAAAACCGGATCACGCTTTATTCAAATAAGTCATCCCGTTGGAACGGATTTTTTCTCAACGGATATATTCTCAAACAGATCTATTCCAAAAGCTATATATCCCGAAGATTGAAGATCAGCATACGAAAATATACCAAGAGATACGAACATATACCAAGAGAATACTTGAACATTTTACGAACGAAGAACTATACTCGAGCTTTCACAACTATTCAAACTGAGATATACTGAGTTTCATCGAGATCCTCTAACGAACAGTATATCAAGAGCAGTAATATTTCTTCAGGCATTCAGTCTATCCTAAGAGAAGAAATATACAAGTACTCTCTCTTGAACAACACATCATCATCTCAAGCTCAAGAAAGTTAATCTGTTGTTCAAACAACGTTCTTACATTGAAGAAAACCATCAGCCATATGTATATTGAGAAAGCCTTGTTTTTCCTGAACTGTGTGTGACGGATCTGCATTGTAGAGACGAAGCTTCGGAACTGTGTATGAAGAAGCCAGTCAAGTGTTAGCCTTAACCAATATGTGTGAACGGTTGAAAGCTACGATCTTTGTATCAATCTGCGTGAACGATACATTGATAGGTTTGATTACAAATACGTAGTTGTGTACGCAGTAATTATAATAAACTTTTACTCCTGTGTGGAGGACCAGTAGACGTAGAGGGGTTTACCTCGAACCATTTTAAATCTTGTGTTATTTACCTTCTGTATTTACTGTTTTAATAACTGTGATTATTTTAAGTATACACTTCATACCTAGTTGCTGTATTTATAGCAACTTACTGCTACAAGACTTCCACTACGCACTCTAACTTGAAAATCTTACAGCTTGTTGCTTAAACACTTTCCAAGCTGTATTCTGTATACTTAGTGGCCAACAAGTGGTATCAGAGTGGTTGATTCTAAAAAGAATCAGTCGTATTTTTGATCGAATCAGATCCCTAAATCACTTATTTTTTGTCAAACAGTCTCTTTATTTCCTATATTCCCATATGGATACGTCAATGATCAATAAAGTTCCTATGTTTTCTATTAACGAGTTTGATGACTGGAGAATTAGGGAGGCTCGTCTTGCAGCAATGCACGAAGAGATGATTTTTGTTATACAGGATGGCCCCATAAAAATCATGAAGGTAAATCCGGCCCCAATAATTGAAGGCCAAGCTCATGCCGAGATGCTCGAGAAAGAGCGCGAACAATGGACTTCTGATGATCGAAAGCGAGCCAACCTCGACAATGTTGCGAAGAATGCGCTATCTGTCACTCTTGACAAAAGCACGTTCTCAAAGGTAAAGAGCTGTAAATCAGCCAAGGATATCTGGGATAAACTCAAGTTAATTTGTGAGGGAACTGAGCTCTCAAAAGAAAACAAAATTTCAAAATTGACTCAGCAATTTGAATCTTTTGAAATGAAATCAACTGAAACACTTGAGGAACTTGACCTCAGATTCACTGGCCTTGTTGGTGAACTTGAAGCGTTGGGTAAGATTTATACCCAAAAGGAGAAGAACCTAAAAATTTTCAGATCTCTCCCTGCCCGATGGGACATTAAGACCACAGCTATGCGTGTGTCGTGCAATCTTAATGAAATATCTACTTTTGATCTCTTTTCTGACCTCAAAGTATTTGAGTATGATATTGACAGAAGAGAAAAAGCTGAAGAATCTCCCGCGAGGACTACAGCATTAGCCGCTGTATCCAACCGGAGACATAGCATGCCTAGCACATCAAAGTCTGCCCAAAAGAATGCTGACAGCGACGACGACATCCTGTCACAAGATGAAATGGCGCTCCTCATGCATAAGTTCAAGAAGTTCATCAAGCAGTCAGGAAAGACTCCATATAGGGCCAAGCCTGTTCACAAGGTAAGTACCGAAACTTCCTCTGGTGATGCTAACCTGTGTTATAATTGCAGGAAACCAGGACATTATGCAAATAAATGTCCTCATCCTAAAGTTCAAAGGTTGCCGGAATCCGAGCAACAGGAAAAAGATGAAAGAAGACGTGCTTGGAAAAACAAGCTCAAGACCCTGATTGGTGAATTAAAAGCCTCCCCCGCACCAACAAAGTCCGAAGAATGTCTACAGGCAGTCACTGACAGTGACTCGTCAGATGATGAAATTGAAGATAAAGCATATATGTGCTTCATGGCCAAAGACATACCGGAAGAAGAAGATAGCGATGATGAGGTAAGCTCAACCTCAATTACTCTTGCAAATGCATCTCATACCTTTGAAAACATGATGAATGAGTTTAAGAACATCCAAAAGGCCCATGAGACTTTGAAAAATGAAAACATACAGCTCCAAATTTCTAACCTAGAGCTGAGGGAAAAAACGACTTGCTAAAAGTAAATTACAAAAATATGTTTGTTGATTGTACAACAAAGTCGATTATGAAAAACTCATGGAGAACAATCATCAACTTGCAAAATCGACAGGCTAAAGCTCACAGTGAAAGCAAGACAAATGATTTTGTTCTGCTTCAAGCCAAAGTAAAAACTCTTGAAAAACGAGAAGGAGAACTTGAGACCATTCTGAAATCTTTCGAGAAATCATCTAAAAGAATGGAAGAAATTCTAAGCACTCGGCAACATGCTCATGATAAAAGTGTCTTAGGATACAACTCATTTTCCAATAAAGGGAAAACTAGTACTGTGTTCGTCAGGGGTGTGGAACTCATTCTTGTATCGTAAGAAATTCCAAGTCCTGTGAAGGAACCTGTTGCACCGCGAATAGCAAAAGCTGCCATTCCGCCACCACAGTCATATTCCAGACAGCGGAATCCTTAGCCATTCAGACTTGTAAGGCGTACCCAACAGCATGCTCCCCGAGCATATCAACAGCGCCAACAGCCGATCAGAAAGAAGGTTGTATCCAAATATCAAAGGCCCGCACGGCAGTATTTTTAGTACAATACGCCTAGGTATTAGATACAGGAGCCTCGTTATCCCTCGCGAAAGCAAGTATCCGCACAGTATCAACAACAACTTTGGGAATCCGATTGGAGACCCAGAAGGCAAGCTTTAAGGCCGAAGAAAATGGCTTCACCTCCAAGATGGCATTCGTACTGGATTATTAATAATAACCCTGAATTTTACATGCATAATAATTATCATGGTTCTAGCGACTACCTACCTGCCCCACGTAGATACCGCAAGAATGTACTTAATGTTCCCTACAGTAAACAAATTGCTGTCAGGAAAATCTGGGTACCTAAAACCACTAACATCCATGGACCCAACAATCAAAGGGGACCTAAATCCACTTAATTTGTTTGCATACAGGACATCTTAGAGAAGGACATCTGGTACTTCGACAGCGGATGTTCTCGGCACATGATAGGAGACAAAACCAAACTGTCAGATTATGTAGAAGGTCGCGATCTAAAAGTGCGTTTCGGTGATAAATCTAAAGGAATAACAAGAGGGAAGGGAACCCTGCTTGTAGGAAAATTCAAAGTCACCGATGTAGCTTATGTTGAAGGCTTACAGTACAATCTACTTAGTATTAGCTAGTTCTGTGACAAACAGTTCTCGGTGAAATTCTATATAGATCACTATAGAGTCAAGAACACTCTAACTAAAGAAGTTGTGCTCACAGGAAGCAGATCAGGTAATATGTATATTGCTGACCGGATGCCTACGAGCTCCACAATTCCTTGTTTTGTTGCCAAATGCACTGTAGATATAAGCTGGTTATGGCACAAGAGGATGTCACACGTCAACTTCAAGACAATCAACAAGTTCTCCAGACAGGGAATGGTTAGAGGATTGCCCAATGTGTCATTCCAAAAAGACAGTGTCTGTGGACCCTGTCAGAAAGGCAAGCAAATCAAGACCACCCTGAAGAGCAAATTCCACCTTTCCACTCACAGAGTTTTGGAAATGCTACACATGGATCTATACGGTCTTGTAGACCCGGTAAGTTTGAGAGGTAAGAAATACTGTCTAGTTATTGTTGATGATTATTCGAGGTATGCTTGGACAATCTTGCTAAGCAAGAAGAAGGAAACAACATCAAAGCTGCCCAGGCACCTGAGAAAGCTTCAAAATGAAAAAGAGTTGAGTATCGTGTCCATTCGTTCCGACAGAGGTACAGAATTTACTAACCGCTTTATAGAGCAATACTGTTCGGAAAATGGGATACAGCACGAATACTCAGCTGCCCGAACGCCTCAACAAAATGGTGTTTCCGAGTGAAAGAACAGGACACTAAAAGAAGCAACAAGGACCATGATTGCCGCAAGCAAGTTGCCACAGCGTTTCTGGGGCGAAGCCACCAATACAACGTGCTATACACAAAACCGCTGTATCATCAACAAGCACCACAACAAAATAGCTTACGAGGTATGGAACAACAAAACTCCATTAGTTTCGTACTTTCACATTTTTTGATGCAGATGTTACGTTTTGAACAATGGGAAAAATCAACTTAGAACCTTCGATGAGAAATCGGATGAAGGGATATTTGTAGGATATTCCTCTGTTAGCAAAGCTTACAAGTCTTTAATAAAAGGAAGCTAACAATTGAGGAATCAGTACATGTAGTGTTCGACGAACTTCACCATGATCCTACAGGAATAGAAGAACTTACTCAGAACATCCAACAACTTTCCATAATTGATCCACCAACTCCTACAGAGCCTGTCGTTGACTTAGAAATCAACCCCGCAGCTGTAAGAACTGAACTAGATGACGTCGATGCTGTACAAGCTGAAGCCGAAACTACAGCAACTCAAAATACAGTACGGGACGCCGAATTAGAACCCGACAGAAGATGGTTGAAAGATCACCCACAGGAGTTGATCATAGGAAATATTGATGCTGGAGTATCTACCCATAGGAGAATACATAGTACACAAGGAAATGTACGATGTGTGCAAGAAGAACCTGAATCTGAGAAATCTCCATTTCCTGTATGGAAATCTCAAATTCAACTTACACGACTTAATATGTACACTATTGTTGTATTCTTAGCTCAATCTGAACCTGTTTCCACCAAAGAAGCTCTAGACAACTCTCATTGGATTACATCTATGGAAGAAGAGCTTAATGGATTCGAAAGGAATAATGTATGGTATCTAGTACCCAGACCTACGCTCCAATCTGTAATTGGAACAAAATGAGTATTTAGAAACAAGAAGGACGAAAATGGACTCATTATCAGAAACAAATCCCGTCTAGTCGCACAAGGCTACAGACAGGAAGAAGGCATAGACTACGATGAAACATTTGCCCCTGTAGCCAGACTAGAAGCCATCAGGATATTTTTAGCCTTTGCCGCCCATAAGAGCTTTATTGTTTACCAAATGGACATCAAGAGTGCATTCCTGAATGGAGACCATGCCGAAGAAGTCTATGTTGAACAACCACCAGGGTTTGTCAATACAGAAGGCAGAGACCTTGTATACAGGCTAAGGAAAGCGTTGTATGGACTTAAGCAAGCACCTAGAGCGTGGTATGAGACCCTGCCCCTGTATCTAACCGATAATGGATTCAAAAAAAGGTGCTGTGGACAAGACCTTATTTAAAATACAGGAAGGTGATGACCTCCTGATGGTTCAAATATATGTAGATGATATAATATTTGGTTCAACTAACCTTGTTTTATGTCAAAGGTTCTATCATCTCATGCAAAGTAAATTTAAAATGAGTATGATGAGAGAACTTAGTTATTTCCTAGGATTGCAGGTAAAGCAGTTGCCTACAGGGATATTCATCAACAGGAAAAATATAGGAAGGGGCTTCTCAACAAGTTTGGAATGAACACTTCCAAATCATCGTCAACCCCCATGAGCACTTCCGTGCAAATTAGTGCTCACGAAGCTGGAAAGCCGGTTGATCAATCACTTTACAGGAAGCTTATTGGCTCACTCCTATACCTAACGGCTAGCAGGCCCGATATCCAGTTTGCTGTAGGAGTGTGTGCGCGATATCAAGTAGCACCTAAAGAACCACACTTCACAACAGCCAAATGAATCCTGAAATACGTCAAAGGAACAGTCGATGTAGGATTGTGGTATCCTAAACAAGGCGGGTTCGATTTAGTTGGCTACAGCGACTTGGATCTCGGAGGCAGGGAGCTAGATAGGAAGAGTACAAGCGGAACTTGTCACTTTCTTGGACCTAGACTTGTATCTTGGTTCAGTAAGAAGCAATTGGCAAACTCGCTTTCCACGGCAGAATCAGAATACTATGCTGATGGTAGTTGCTGTATGCAGATCCTTTGGATGCAACAACAGCTGTCAAATTATGGAATTGAAGCCAATGAAACACCGATTATGTGCGATATCACGAGTGCCATCGCGATAACGCACAACCCTGTATTGCACTCGCGCACAAAGCACATCAATATGAAGCATCACTTCATTAGGAATCACGTTGAGAACAAAGATGTTCGGATCGAGAAAGTTCATACAGATATCCAGTTAGCCGACATCTTTACCAAACCTCTCAGCACAGCAAGATTTTGTATGCTTCGACAAGAATTGGGGTTGCTACAGCCTGACTCCCTGTAAGTTTTTAATGCTTTCACTCAATAATTGGGGGGGAATGCTGTAAGACCCACGAATACAGTATCCACTGATAATTATATGTACACTCAGATATTCCATACAGCACTGTAGGAACAAAGCGACATGAACTATCCTACAGCCGACGTGTGCAATAATTAAGGGGGAATACAGTATGACCCATGAATACAGCAGTAATTTGAAAATTGCTGTATGAAATTGAATCTCGTATGTACCTTTTAAGGGGGAACGTTGTATTTTCGCAGATACAGCACATACTATGAAATTCAATTAATATTTAAATTCTATATTCTATTTCATTCTAATATTTTATTTATTTCAAAACCACTTTGAGTTCACGTGCCCTGTCTTTAAATTCAAACGTCTTTTGCATTAAATGCTTTACACGACATCTGGACAAAAGCCGCAATTTTTCAATTTAGTTTGTACTTTCTCACCGCCATTTCGGGCAATAAGAGAAGATGAAATGACAGATGTGGGACCCGGTATCAATTCAAAATCGTATGGATAAGATATACCTGTTACACTCAGTTCATCCTTATCGTTCATTTAAAACGACGGTTCGCATCCCTTAAATCTAACTGTTCAGTATTTTGAAAACCCTAAATCTTCCCACCGCCCAATTATAAAAGGACTGTTTATGCCTCTTTTGACTCTTTACGCTTTCTGCAATTAAACGAGTCTTTGTGCAAACAACCTACAGTTTACTGCAAATTTTACTGCAACTTTATTTGAATCTTACTTCTTTTCTTCAAGAAACTACGATGGCATCATCACAGACTTCCTCTACATCTCTCAAAAAGACCGCGAACATCATCGAAGGAAGGATCTTTGCAAGATCCGTGGTTGTCGAGCGAGTTCATGCTGAAGGGGACGATGTTGAATCAATGGAGATCATCATTTCGAGGATTCGCCAACAAGGCCTCTATCGCCTTGGAAGTCACATCCCTGAGTGCTACGGTGCTCAAATGGTTGAGGAATTTTACCTCAACGTTGCTGTCCGTTTCTTTTCTCTTGCACAGGGAGGAAATGTCGCTGACATCATTACTATCATCCGCGGAGTGGAGATCCGCGTGGACTAAGCGCTGCTTGAAAACCTATATAGGCTCCCTGCTGATAGCCTATCCATTGAGGAACTTGAGACCTTTGGGTCCCAAGAAATCCTCACCAAATATTGGCAATTATTTACTGGTTCAGCATCGGACGAGAATGTCCATGTTTCTTGTCATAAGAAATGTTTTTGTCTTCCATTTCTTTACTTACACGATTTCTATTGTCGTGTAATTGAAAATCGAACATGTGCTTTTGATATGTGCACCAACCTAAGATTTTGGATGATGGTCGCCATCATGTACTGTGAGAAGGTCAATTGGTGCCAGATCGTTCTCAAGAGGCTGCAAGAAGAAGTTTCAAAACCCGTCTCTCAGAAAAAGTCCTTTAGACTGTTTCTTAACAATGTTTTGACAAAATGCGGTGTTCCGTAGGCCGAGGAAACAAAGAAAATAACTTCACGTAAATATATCGGAAGCTCCAGGCCCTCTGTCTTCAACAAGCAACATCTGATTGCTAACAGGCCATTTATCCGAACCATGCCCCTTTCTGCTGATCCAAGGGACATGACTCCGAAGTCCGAGAGCGAGGAGACTTCTAAGAAAAGAAAGAGATCTCGCAGCAAAACTTCCGTTGCTGGTGAGAAGCCAAAAAGGAAGCTAAAGAGGCTCACAAAAGTTAAAACTACAGAGATTACAGAAATCTCCAAGGATGCTCCTTCAACGGCCCAACCCACCATATCAAACCCCCAGGGCGCAAACCTTGTGGAATAGATAGCTGCTACTGTGCAAACAGTAGATCCCTAGCCATTGGAGGCAACGACGGATATACAGCAATCTGCCAACTTGAAAGACTCCGGCGAGTCGACTGCCCCTTTGGAGCCAATAGCCACATCCCCTGTACGGGATCCCTCTCCAATACAGGAACACATACCTATAGTGGAACCCTTGCATATAGTGGACCCATGCGCTGTACGCAGCCCCTCCCTGGACACCATCATTAACAAAATTTTACTTTCTATGCAAATCGAGCAGGTATACGAACGTTTTGTCCAATGGAAAGCTTACAGGCTTGCTCCGTACAACACCTTGTACAATTGGAGCGAATGGAGTGAAGAAGAAAGGTTTGTTTTGAAAGTGACGGACTCTCAAAGTGTAGAAATCCTGATCCAATGGGACAGCCTTTGCTGTAAGGAGTTGATATCGAGCCATCTCTTGGACAAAGCCGATGCTCGAAAGAAGGGAAAATCTCAGTCTGTGGAAACACTTCCAATTAGTCCAACATCTGACCACGACTCAGACGACGACGACGATGCCTTACAGGCTGGTCTGATGATGAGTCGTGAAGATGCAAGCGAACAGGAATTCTCCCGGACACAACATCAACAAGGTGAAGGGACATCAATTCACCACCAGTCTCCTTCCCAACAGCGAGAAAATGTTCACGACGTCGAGGAATCAGTCCCTCCTGTCGTGGAGGAACAATCAGTCTCTCAACAGTCATCCGAGCCTGTCGCCTCTCAGGCCGAAGGTGAAGCCCACGCCATCCCGCAAGAGGATTCAGTCCCTCTGCCGGAACAGGCGGAAGCTGAGAGACAGCAGGAGGAATCAGTCCCTCCTGTACCAATGTCTACAGAACCAATTCCAGAACAGGAGGAATAAGTCCCTCATGTTGCCGCGCCCACATCTGATGCTCCCGCACCTTCACTTGTATTGGAATCCGACGACGGTTTTGTACCTGAGGATATCTGACTCGAGTCACGTCCTCATGTGGCTTTGAGACAGTTGAACGGAGCTGAAGATTTTGCCCAGACCGACTCTCCTCGAACCATCGAGAAGAACGAGCAACTGCATGCTCTTGGCCGATAAATAGTTTTCCTACAGGACGCCGTTAATGCCCTGCATGCTGTCGAAAAATAAGTTGATTGGTTGCATCAATCCGCCGTTGAAGAAATGACCGGTATGAGGCACGAAGTTTCCAAAGTGGAAGAAGCCTTCCGTATCTTGCCCACCGTCTTCGAACAGGCCCTTAACCAATTACAACAGCGTCAGGAGCAGATCCTAAAGGAAGAACAATCAAAGCTTCATATTTCTGAGGCCAAGACAACATCCGCTCTTATTGACTCCGGTTCCGAGCTTCGAGCACATGACAAAAAATTCAAGATATGTCGCAGGTGCTCAACTCCCTAGTTGATAAAATGTCAAGTATTGAGACCAAACAGGATGATTCCTTGAAGATTCTCGAACGTCTTGATGAGAAGGTCTCTTACCTTGATGAGGCCAAAAAGGCGGAAGAGGCTAGAGAAGCTGCGAGGAGAATAAGGCTCGGGCAAGAAAAGGAGATGGAAGCTGTATTTAGAGACAACATTACTGCTGAAATTTCTCGATTATCATCTCCTACTCACAATGTTAGAATACAAGGAGATCGTCCGGAATTTCACGACCCTAAATTTCCGTGGAAAAACCTCGTGCAGAAGCTGCAAATAATAAACCTCTCAGCCAACCGACAGCCAACAGCTGACGAGATAAAGAATTGGAGGAAGAATGAACTGTTAAGATACTTTGTAGTTCTTATCAGGGAATCCTCCATATTCAACAGTTGCAAGACGCTGCAGGAAGCCGCCGAGGTATTCAAAAAGAGGTTGGATGAAGGATTGCTCCCCCAACAGCAAAAGATGAAATCCAAGCATAGGCAAGGAGATCTGGTTACCCACCCGGAAGATATGATCCTTGTGTTCGATAAATCTTATGAAGGTCAAGCCATCTACTTAAATTGAAACAGGGATGCATTACAAAATTGGTGGAGGGGAACCAAAAACGACCCAAAAAGGCCTTGGAGGCACTCTGACTACAGGAGTTAGCTTAAATATTTCTTCCTGTAATTTTATTTTTTTTAAACAGCAAATCTTGTAATCCTTGCTCAAATATCAATAAAATATTTTTCTGTCTTGAAAGATTACAACTCGTAATCTACCGTGTTCCTGTATGATTACAAAATTCAATTCATTTTCTGAAATCAAACAAGTATGAGAACTTGTTAAATATATAAAGCTGTAAGAACTTGTCTGCGAACAGTTCATAGATTAAGTTGTATGTATCTAGATTACGCTGTAAGATTGTGCCTGCGCGCCAATCATAAGTCTAAGATGTAATACTCTTTCCTTTCAAATTTGAACTCGCCTGCGAGCAGTTCATAGTATTAGACTATTTGCTGAAGGCCAGAACATTCGAAAGAAGACAAAGAAGACCGCCCTCCTGTAAGATGTTTCAAAGGTTTCAAGGTTTTGGCATCATCAAGAATGTTTGGAAAACATCAAAAAGGACTTAAGGAGACTTGGCAATTATCAAAAAGGGGGAAATTGTTGGGATAAAACAATCCTGTATCGAAGTTTTGATAAAGTGCCAACATACAGCAAAGCAGCTGTCTCGGAAGACGATTGAAGTTGTTGAAATAATCAATCCTCTATCGAAGTCTTCTCATAATGCCAACGTACAGCAAAAGTATAAAGATCCATCATACAGCAAAGAGACTCTTCTGTCTATATGACGCTAAGTATGGAAGTTGTCCCGAAATGATTATACAGCACCCTTCCATACAGTATCAGTCTAACATAACCTACAGCAATATGTTGGATACAGCATCCAGGCTATAAGCATTGAGATCTTCAATACTTATCCAAACAGGACTTAAAACCGTTGGAAAGGAATCTGCCTTATTTGCTAAAGTCAAAGTCCCATTTGAAAAGAAGTATTTAAATACTAAAAGGATAAAGTATTTAAATAATAAGCCGACAGAGATCTTCAAACAAGGAACAAAAACTGGATCGTGCTTTATTCAAATAAATCATCCCGTTGGAACAGAGTTTTGCTCAACGGATATATTCTCAAATGGATCTATTCCAAAAGCTATATATATCCCGAAGATTGAAGATCAGCATACGAAAATATACCAAGAGATACGAACATATACCAAGAGAATACTTGAACAACAACTATACTCAAGCTTTCACAAGTATTCAAACTGAGATATACTGAGTTTCATCGAGATCCTCTAACGAACAGTATATCAAGAGCAGTAATATTTATTCAGGCATTCAGTCTATCCTAAGAGAAGAAATATACAAGTACTCTCTCTTGAACAACACATCATCATCTCAAGCTCAAGAAAGTCAAGTTGTTGTTCAAACAACGTTCTTACATTGAAGAAAACCATCAGCCCTGTGTGGACTGAGAAAGCCTTGCTTTTCCTGAACTGTGTGTGACGGATCTGCATTGTAGAGACGAAGCTTCATAACTGTGTGTGATAAGCCAGTCAAGTGTTAGCCTTAACCAATCTGTGTGAACGGTTGAAAGCTACGATCTTTGTATCAATCTGTGTAAACGATACATTGATAGGTTTGATTATAAATACGTAGTTGTGTACGTATTATTTATAATAAACTTTTACTCTTGTGTGGAGGACCAGTGGATGTAGAGGGGTTTACCTCGAACCACTTTAAATCTTGTGTTATTTACCTTCGGCATTTACTGTTTTAATAATTTTGATTATTTGAAGTATACACTTCATACCTAGTTGTTGTATTTACAGCAACTTACTGCTACAAGTCTTCCGCTACGCATTCTAACTTGAAAATCGTACAACTTGTTGCTTAAACACTTTCCAAGCTGTATTATGTATACTTAGTGGCCAACACCTATTACGCGGCGATACCGAGATACTTCGATTGCTAGTAGAATACAAAGAGGATCCTGAGGTGCATATTGAGAACGACAGCTCCTCCACCCCCGAGGTTAATATGGGATGTAGCAGCTCGAGAGTAGAGACCAACAACATAAATTATGACATGCCTTCCAAAGATTATCAATACGAGGAAGATGAGGAAGACGAGGAAGATGAGGAAGGTGAGGAGGTGCATACATCCGAATGTGAAGATTATTGTAAAGACTTGCTTGAGTCACTGTCCGTGGAGTTTCTTGCTTGGGTTCACCAACCTGCCTAAATGGATAGGATTATGAGTCGTCGGAACTTCTCATCCGACTATCAGTCTGCGAGCGAGCATGAGCATCAACATTTACTGCGTAATTAGATCATTCCATTTCTCGACCCCGGTAGTACCGGGACTTTAGGTTAGGTCGAGCAGCGTCCACCTGTCACCGGTCGGCTAGAGGTGGGGTCCACCTTTCGGTCCAAGACAGATTTGAAGATAACTGTAGGAATGTATCATTTGGAAAATATGTTACAGTATATCACTGATCGTTCCGCCGATAAACGTATAGTGTTTCTCTGTAAGAGTGGGAGAAATAATTGTTAGTTTAGATTGTGTGCTATTGAGGGTACAACTATTTAGAGAATTACTAAGTTGACCTTGGATCACATCTGTCACCCTGACTTGAACCGTGCTGCCACACGATTGGTCACTTCTGAGGTTGCCGCCCATTATTTTGCTAAAAGATTGACCGGTGAGGGGGTCACTTTGAGGCCAAAGGAAATGATTGCAGAGATGCGTAGGGAGTACGGGATGGACATATTATACAGTTTTGCTCTCCAGACGAGGAATATAGCAATAGAGAATACATGTGGCGGCTTTGATGAGTCGTATCAGAGGCTCTCATCTAATCTGTATTTTTTAAAACAGCATAATCCAATGACAATTTATGATTTGCAGATGAATCGTGAGGGAGTGCTTTGCCACATGTTTGTTGCACTCGGACAGAGTATTAGGGCATTTGATACGTGCCTTCGGGCAGGGATTATAGTTAATAGGACCCACCTGAAGGGAAAGAATAAAAGAACTTTATTTACGACCATCACGTTTGACGCAAATGAGCAAGTATTTCCTCTTGCAGTTGGTCTCGGTCCGATAGAGAACGACGAGTCATGGACTTATTTTCTGTATAACCTGCACAGATGCTACAATCCTATGGAAGATTTACTGGTTGTGAGTGACCAACATAAGAACATTCATAATGCTGTTTGAGCCGTCTATCCGAATGCATTCCACGGGTTATGCTATTACCATCTTGCAAAAAATATGACCTCCTACAGTGCTCATGCTACAGGACTCTTTAGAACTGCAGCCTACACACATCGTGAAGAAGTTTTTGAAAACTACTTTTCGAAACTACATATTGAAAGCCCTAATGGGGCTCACAGACGCCTTTCTGAAATTGGGCCACAGAGGTGGGCTAGGTCGAAGTGTCTGGTACGACGCTATAAATTCTTAACATCCAATGTTGTTGAATGCTTTAATAATCGTATGTCGTGGGCGAGGCGTTTACCTGTTTTCTCATTACTTGAGATATTGCGCCTAATTTTAGAGAATTGGTTCGAGGAGAAGCTGCATCAAGAGACCATGAGTTGACAGTGCACACTTTTGAAAATCTGTCTAACTCTGTGCAAACGAGTCTGGCTCTTATTGTTCGAGCTACCACCCCACATGTTTATAAAGTTGAAGAAAACAAAGTTTCTTATGAGGTCGATCTTCAACCCTGGACATGTTGTTGTCGGGAGTTTGATTTGGATCAGATTCAATGTCGTCGTGCTGTTGTCGCTATAAGGTAATTATTTTGCTCTAATATGCACATCATTCAATGTTTTTGTCTATGTGTGTGACATAATTGCTTATTGTAACAGGCGCACTGGTAATGGTTTGCCAGTGTATGATTTCGTTAGTCGTTGTTTCAAGCAACAAGGCCTTACAGACTTACAAGGAGCATATTAATCCTATCCCACATCGTGATGTATGGAATGTCCCATCGGAGATCTCATCCATCATTTGCTTACCTACGGAGGAGGTACGACAAGCCGACCGACCAAGAATGAGTCATGCATGGTCCGCTGGTGAAAATTTGGCCACAGGTAGACGGCCTCAGGTGTGCGGTAGGTGGAAGAGAACCGACCACAATAGAAAATCTTGCAAAGCATTCATTCCCATAGGTGGTGTGTATTTGAATATCCCTCCAGAAGAAACTCAAGAAATGGATGAACAAACGAGGCAAAGGCACATGTAGAAGAAAAGATTTAGCATTTTTCGTAATGATGACCATGACATAAGGGGATGTCCCTACCATGAAACTTAAATTGCTTATATATATTGATAATTATGACTATCTAGCAACAATCATGTGCTGATATTTTGATCCCCGATGGACTATGTATTGATTCATTATTCTGATTATAAGTTGTGTTTGTGAATTGAAAAAACATATTTTTTTTCTGAAATTTGATGCTGCCTCTGTAGTGCACATGATGGTGACCCACGATGGGCACGATCATGCGCCACGGTGGCAACTGCGCGTCCCCATGTCCACGGTGTCACCATGTCACTATATCCACGTCTTCACACGATGGGGCACACGATCGTGCCCATGATAGGACTAGCCATCGTGTGCACAAGAACATCAATATTTCTCACTAATTTCTAAAATAACTCGCCAATTTACGTGTTGTTAACAAGTATTTGTTAACAATATACTTTTTTTATCAAGTTATACACTGAATTAACATAATCTATTACATGTGATGTGTAGTCTATGTGTTCTCACTGTATTAGTTCGTACATATAAGTTCAGCATATGTATGAAATAGCTCATATACTAATGAATTACACGAAATAACAAATACGAGTTTGCATAAGATGTTATGTAGTAATTAATGTTTGAACAAGCAATTTTAGAATTAAAACATCCATATTGATAGCACATTAAATCAAATTGGCAAAAAAAACAAAAGTTCATGTGCACACGATGGGGCACACGATCGTGCCCACAATGGGACTAGCCATCGTGTGCACAAGAACATCAATATTCTCACTAATTTCTAAAATAACTCGCCAATTTACAGTTGTTACTTATATATTAACAAGTATTTGTTAACAATATACTTATTTATAAAGTTAATACATTAAATTATCATAATCTGTTGCATATCATGTGCAGTCTATATATTCTCAATATATTAGTACGTACATATAAGTTCACCATCTGTATGAAATAGCTCATATACTAATGAATTACATGTAACAAATACGAGTTCACATAAGAAGTCATGCAGTAATTAAAGCTTCAAGCAATTTTATAATCACAAAATATCCATATATATAACATATTAAATCAAATTGGCAAAAACCCCAGAAGTTCATATGCACACGATGGGGCACACGATCGTGCCCACGATGGGACTAGCCATCGCGTGCACACGGTCATGGCAGCCATCGTGGGCACACGACAGCAACAGCCCATGACCGTGGGCAGGATGCACACGATGGTAACCCACGAAGGGCATGATCGTGTGCAACCATCGTCTGCAACACAAAGCTGGTCTGGATTTACCAACTGCACCATAAACCAGTTTTTTCAGATTTAACAACATAACACATCAATCTTGCCAAAATATATTTGAATTAAAATTGAAAGACATACTCATCAGTATCAAAAATACATTCATACACTACGTCCAACGACAAGATAAAGATTTTAGCAGCTAAACTATATCGATATTTCTTAATATATTTCTCAGTCATTTCCCTGATTTGGTGCCTTCCTACTGAGTTTGCAGAGATGAGTCAATCCAAGTACATGCACACGAAGGGGCCACAACTGTGGTTGTCAGTTTGTATGAACTGCAGTTCTCGTGGCATAATTTTGAAACTCATCACCGTGCTTTTTCTTTGGTTGTTCAGCCAGTACCCAGATTGAGCTTATCACACGAGTCATCAGACGAGTAATTGGTCGCAGTTGGTTGAATCGGTATCGACCATCTTGGTGTTGGTGTGACAAGGAATCATACAACTCCACGGTCCATGTTATGATGTTAATCTTGATAGTCACCGAGTGGCTCTGGTCGAGGCAACAAATGACAATGATCTATTGAAACAAAATATGTAAACATATAAGATCATCACATCAAACATACGAATCATTTATAAATATCAATTTCAAACTTACTTCGTTGCAATTTGACAATGGAACTGCATTTGGTGTATCAAGACCTGTCATGAAGTCCTCGATGTATCTAGGCATTTTCCAACCCTTGTAAACCGGCTTCCCTGTTACCTTGATACCAAGTGGATCTTCCGAATGGAGTTTTG
The DNA here is from genome assembly GCA_033398695.1 of Orobanche coerulescens. Lineage (NCBI taxonomy): Eukaryota > Viridiplantae > Streptophyta > Magnoliopsida > Lamiales > Orobanchaceae > Orobanche > Orobanche coerulescens. Next base: position 171,294,523 of record CM065811.1, read on the forward strand.
CAAACTCGTTGGCCATAATTAACTACAAAAAAACAACCACAAAATAAAAACAAATTCCACATCACACCAATAATATACAGACGAGTAATTTATAGAACTTACGTAAAATTGGGAGCCGACAAGTATAGTGCCAACTCTACCGACACCAACACTGCGGACTCCCCTCCGAAGCCTCGCTCGAGTGGCAAACACATAACAATCTATCACCTCGGCATCAAAGTCTTCACGGCATGACTCTATGCAGTCAAATATTGCCTGGGTGAGAACATGCCCAGTCTCCAAACACCGCACGATGGAATCACGTGTCTGCTCCCTAAACTATAGGTACAGCTTCTTTAGAGCCTCACTATTTCTTGGAGGCGCCACCACAAAAGACTCCCGAAGAGCATAGAGGGCCGACTCAATCACGGTGGAAGACTATGCTCACCCAACTGCTGCGGCCCGACACTCTCAACAACTTCATCACCCTCATCATCCTTCTCACAACTATAACGATCAGAGACCTGTACAATCGGCTGCTCGATCTGAAAAAATGACTGCTCGATCTGGAATACAGGCTACTACTGAGAACTACTACTCTGGTCGGGAATCCTCCGTTGGGTGATGCTAATAGATGCAGAATGACGAGGCCGATCGGGAAACCTATCATAGCTCCCAACAGAGTAGACCAGCGGATCCCCTAGAACACCTATGCGTAGGTCCAAAGAAATCCACGATCCCAGAAAGCACCTGACGAGAAACTCGAGAAATAAATCATGTCTCAGAATCATCGTACAAGATCGCCTTCAAATGACGATCGAAGTACTCATCCCTGCTCGTGTCGTTGTGTGGTCCGAACAAGAAAGTCCGTGGATACAACACACCCTCTCTGGCTGCCTCTCCCGGTCAGATGGCTATGCACCATCTACTGTTGGAGTACTCTGTTGGCGTCGCTTCGACATTTTATGTGCCGACTCATGTGTAATTACTTCCCCAGCAGGCTTCGTCAACCTATCCATAACTTTCTTTCTCGGCTTCGATGTAGGCTCATCCTCCTTGTTCTTCACAGTTATTCGTATAGGCTTTATGAACTTAACATCATATGGCGAGCCATTCTTAAAACTCAGGTAGTAGTACTCATCATCATCATCATCCTCCAGATGCGGTAAAGAGTGAAGTACTTTGTGCTGCAAAAAAAGTCATTAAAGCATACAATTAGAGTAAAATCACATAATGTTGACGAAATGAGTGATGTCACAAGAAAATACTTTTATAAACTTACGTACCTTTTCGTCGAAGAAATGAGTGAAATCACATAACGTCTTCCTCGTAGTCCAAACCGGACCATAGAAGTGATAGTCCTTATGTTCCTGTCCCTCCTTCATGGCAACATTGTCTATGCAGTCACGGCATAGGATAAAGTAGTAGTATATCAGCAAATTTGCAACCTTCACATAATCTCTTATGTCTCTACCAAAATTTCGAGCATTGAACTTCTTTCGCAGAACACTAATCTTAATATTTTTGCCATTGGGTGTTATATGGAAAATACCGTCAGACCAAAGGAGATGGTTGTCCTGTGGATGAAAAGTAGAGTTTCCAGAGTGCAGTCCAGTGATCATGGCAAAATCACGGGCCGTAAAACAAATGGTCTTCCCGCAAACATGGAACCACGACTCATCCGGGGGGATTTGATCATCCTCCAACTGACGAGCAATCAAGTAATGTAGGGCAGTATTTGTACTCTAATTTTGTTGGAATATTTTATTCCATACATTCATTAATAGTATTTTGATGATTAAGTTGCTAAACAAAACAAAACAACAAAGAGGCGAAGCAAAGCATCGAAGAAGACGGGGTCGCAAAAAGCTGGAAAATACATGCTTAACGTACGAACAAGTGTATCAAAGCGTACGTAACATGTGGAGCTTAACGTACGTAAGGAAAGTTATTTAACGTACGTAATGTGATGTTTGTGAATTCAAACAAGATGAACGTTGGAGATGACGTCATGGCATAGGTCAGCGAGCAACGGATATGTTGATAAATGTTAACGTACGTAATGGACAATGGCTAACGTACGTAACACATAAAACGAATGCTACTGGACTGATCTGCTATATTGATAACGTACGTAACAAGGGAGATTTAATGTACGTAAAACCTCTAACGTACGGAAAGGAAGAGCTTTAGCGTACGTAATGAAGGCACAAGGAGCTAACGGCTAGTTTGATGAAGAAGCCTATAAATACCATTCCTGATATAAATTTGCCCGGGAATACGAATATGTATCGGTCGGAGTATATGTAAGTGTATGATAGCGGAAGGCTTTTTACGAGTAGGGTGTTTTTGGATGTATTTTATGGGAATAATATCGGATATAACAATGAAAAATCGAACAAGGACAAAGGTTTATCGAATTAGACCTATAATTCGATAAGATGATTTCTTCTCAAGACCTATTGAGAATCAATCGGGTTAATACTCGAAAACGCGTCGAAGCCAAAGGAAATAAAAATCGAAAATATCAATTAAGGAATAATCTAGTCCTTAGCTCCGTTAACCACCGTTTCGAATTAATTCAAGTTTCAATGCAGTGCTTATCTCTTCTCTAATCTCATGAACTCCTATTCCGAAGCCAACAACAAGCTCTGTTGACCCCAATTATTTCTTAAGTTTATTCAATTAAAACAAGCTCTTTAATCGAACCTATCTATGCGGTGGATTTAAAACAAGCTCTTCAAATCTCGCTCTAGATGCATTAAAAACCAAAATAATGGAATAGGCAAGATATTAAGTTCATAAGCTCGACTTAAGGGATCTTGATTTTGTGTTACTCAATTGGAAAAAAAATCAATTGTTTGCTACTTGTGAAATTAAATTGCAACAATTACGGGTTACAACTCAATTTCTAGCATAAGACATAAAACCCCTAATCTAGTTGGCCAAACCAAATCAAGAAATTAAATGGCATAGTCGTGAATTCAATAACACAAAAGTAATTCAAGAGAATTCGAGTTGAGAATACGCTGCGGGATTAAAATATGAATAATTCAAATATGGTTTCAAACTTCACTAAGAACTAGAATAGAAAATTAGCCGGACATGTTGGCCATATAAAACAGCAAATTAATAATAGACATGAGAAGAAAGAAATTCAAACGGTGTAGTCTTCTTCTTCGCACGTCGGAATCGGCTCGGTTGCTCCGGTGAAAAACTCAGCTCGGTCATGGTCTTCTCCTTCTGCTCCAGCCGTAAAAAGTGATGTTCCAAGGTGATAATAATTTCAGCCCTCCTCTCCTTTTATATTTATTCCTTATCTCTTAGTTTCCTTCTTTAATTAGAACTCTTTCCTTCTTGAGTTTTAATTTCCCTGGAGTCTTTATTCCCAAATCTATTCCAATTCCTTTTTCCAGCATATGGACCGATTTATTGCCTTGTGGAACTGATTGGGCGATTTTTGAGTCGTTTTTTGGGCCCCAGGTAAGATTATTTTCGTAACAGGACTGACACTGGGTCAGCGAACTGACACTGGGCCACCCAGTGTCGCGCGGCATTCTCTTCATTTTAAGCCCAAATCACCTTGGCTTGGTTCGTTTGATGATCCAAATTATTCCTTAAGCTTAAAAACTCCATCAAACACCTAAATTAAACAATAAATTGCCAAGTGAAGTAAATTGCATCCAAAATATAAATATATGGAAAATAACCAAGCGTGCTAACATAAAATTCATTAAAACTTTATAATTAACGATGATTTTAGCACATTATTTTCGTTCTACCAATCGCCCGTCTTGGGCTCTTGCAACTAGAAATGTGATGCCCAATTTTTAAATATTTTTCGCAATGGGGTATTTTTAAATTTAATGATTCGTTTTTAGAACGAGGTTTGAATCCCAACCCCTATTTATTTAAAGTGAACTTTTGAACCGAGAGCATATTTTCAAATTTCTCGTTTCTGAGAGAAAATTTCTTCGTTAAATTTTTGAGCTCGGTTTAAATTTTAACAAGATCATCCTTTAAAATATTTTCATTTTCAATGCATTTTGAATGATCAATTTCGACAAATTTTCCCTTTTCAAGAATTTTGGAATATTCAATTTCCAATGATTTATTTTTAAATTGAAGGGATTTAATTTCGGATAAAGCATTTTGATAATCTGTATGCAATAATTCAAATGCTTCAAAAAGTTCGTCGTAAGAATTACTTACTTGGCTTTCGACGTCGCTATCGTCGAATGAACTTCGTGCCATAAGAGCGAGATTATTTTGATTGATAAAATCATCATCTTCGTCTTCATCGCTCCATGTTGCAATGAGAACCTCCTTCTTGGGTTTTGCTCAGCAATTTTTAGCAAAGTGACCTTGTTTACCATATAATCGATAATTATTGTCGAATTTCTTAGATTCGCTCGTTTGGATGTCCTTCTTTCTCCGGTTTAATAAGTGTTGGAACTTATTAATATTCTTGGCATAATATGCCGATTCTTCGTCGCTATCATCCACCTTTGAACTGAAGTCGAGGTTGATTCACTTGCTACCTGCATTTCATGGTCTATCAGGAGAGGATCCGCACAAACATCTCAAGGAATTCCATGTCGTTTGTGCAAGCATGAAGCCGAACGGTGTCACCGAAGAACAAATCAAGCTTAGAGCCTTTCCATTCTCATTAAAAGATTCGGCTAAGGATTGGTTATTTTATTTACCGTCGACCACCATCACAACGTGGAACGAGATGGAGAGCTTATTTCTACAAAAATATTTTTCAGCCTCTCGAGCGGCCAACCTAAGGAAGGAAATATGTGGTGCAAGGCAAATGAACGGAGAAACGTTGCATGAATATTGGGAATGATTCAAACAATTGGTATCTCGATGCTCGCGACATCAAATTAGCGAGCAACTCCTTATTCAGTATTTCTACGAAGGACTTAATCCGATGGAGCGAAACACGATAGATGCAGCAAGTGGAGGAGCCCTAATTGACAAAACTCCCACGGCCGCAAGGGCTCTCATATCCAACATGGCGGCCAATTCACAGCAATTTGGATGTCGCGACGCACCGACCAGGATGGTGAAGGAGATCCATGACTCGTCCCTTGAGGAAAAATTGAATGAGCTAACTACTTTTGTTAGAAAACTTGCTGTAGGTAATAGCACGCCGGTCGTACCCTGCCGTCTTTGCAAAACCACGGAGCATACAACGGAGAATTGTCGGATTTTGCTTGATGAAATCGAGGCACACGCCAATGCAATTGGAACTGAAAATTCTTATGGGAGGAAAAACGATCCTTACTCAAACACCTACAACCCAGGATGGAGGGATCACCCTAACTTTCGATGGAAGAACCAGCAAGAGGCACTTCCACAAAATAGGGGACAATTCTACAAGCAACCCACCGAAAATTCGGCACCATCTTTGGAAGAAATGATGAAGACCCTTGTGGCAAACACTATGCAATTCCAGCATGACACTAAATCGAGTATCAAAATTCTCGAAAATCAAGTGAGTCAACTAGCCACCATGGTGAGCCGTATGGAGAGCCAAAATAGTGGGAAATTGCCATCCCAACCTGAGCTGAATCCAAGGAACGTGAGCGCGGTAACTTTAAGGAGTGGGAAGCAGCTTAAGCAGCCTAAGAAGGTGGAGGAAGCTGAAAACGAGGAGGAAAAATCCATTGAGCAGATCAACACTGGGACACCCAGTGCAGAACTGCCGGACAGCAAGGTAAATTCGTCCAAAACTGCTCTTTTTGAGACTAACGAGTTACCTTTTCCATCTAGGGTCAAAAAGGCAGCGATCGTGAATAAAGAGAAGCAAATCCTCGACGTATTCCGAAAGGTTGAGATCAGCATTCCCTTACTCGACGCAGTTCAACAAATTCCAAAATACGCAAAGTTCCTTAAAGACTTATGCACCAGCAAACGGAGGCTAAAAGGGAATGGGAAGGTAGTAATGGGAGAAAATGTGTCCGTTGTATTCCAAAAGAAATTGCCACCAAAACGGGAAGATCCAGGTATGTTCGTTATTCCTTGTCGAATTGGAAATACGGGTTTTGAACGAGCTATGCTAGATTTAGGAGCATCAATAAATGTTATGCCACGCTCCATATACACCTCCTTAAATCTAGGACCTCTTCGGGAAACAAAGATAATTATACAATTGGCGGATCGTAGCCTTGTGTATCCCGAAGGGGTAATTAAGGATGTTCTTGTCCAAGGCAGTAAACTTGTATTTCCAGCCGACTTCTACGTTCTTGATATGCAAAACGAGTCATCAAATTCAACACCTATTTTGTTAGGAAGGCCATTTCTAAATACTGCCAATACCAAAATAGATGTTCGTGAAGGATCTCTCACGATGGAATTTGATGACCAAATCGTACGATTTAATATTTATGATGCTATAAAATTTCCTGAGGAAGATTGCTCTCTTTTTGCATTAAGCGTGATTGACCCTCTTGTCGAGGAAGTGTTTGAGTTGCATTGCAGGGGTAGACTCGAAGTGGTGCTTACTAAAAACTTGGAGGATGATAAAGAAAATGATTTTGCGGAGCTTCAAAGAGAATTACATCCAATACATGAGGAATTATATGGAAAAAGTGAACCAGAGTTAGCCTTCGATGAGCATCTCAAGGGAGGAAAGTTTTCAATAAACACTCCGAGAAAGTTTGGTGTGGTTCAAGAAGACGAGTCATCAGTCGTACATCTATTGAGACCCATACCAAAACCTCCTTGGTGTGTTCACTAAAAAGGGAAGTTCTTCGTCGAGCCAACGACATAAAAAAAAGGCGCTTGTTGGGAGGCAACCCAATTTTTTTACTTCTTTTATTTTTTTTAGTCCAATTTTCTTTTTATTATTTATTTTTTCTTCTAATTATATTTTAGGTAAGTGGTAATCTATTTCTTGCATTTCGTATTTTATTTCTATCTTTCTTTATTTTTTATGCTATCCCTTTTATTTTATTTTTCTATTCTATTACTTCCCTTATTTTTATTTTTATTCCCTTCCTTCTCTTTTTTTCTTTTTCTCTCTCTCCGTTTCTCTCTTTCTCAGTACCTTATTTTTACTCTGCAACCCCTAACTTCTCCATCTCTCTTTTCAGTCGACATCAGCCCCAAGCACCGCCCGTTCGAGATCGCCGTCAAGATGTTGAAGCTAATGCGACGGAGGTGCACAAGTAACATGGGATGGAGGACCGAACTGAGCAGCTGGAAGCCCTTCTCCCCCATTAGCCCGGTGATTCCTACTATAGACTTTTTACTATCTTTTATTTTTCTTTTTCTCTTCCTTCCTTTCTTTAGAGTCGTGTGCTGAATTTTAAGTTTGGGGAAATTGGAGTCGGAATGATTAATTGAATTTGGAAAGTGTGATGTAATATATTTAAAATTGTCATTAGCTAAATTTGTGTGATTGAATCAAGTCCGTGTATTGGGGATTTAAGTATGGCCTGACATAGGAAATGAATATGATTGACTAGTTTGATTTTAATTAGGGTAATTCACTAGTCTTGATTTTGGATTTGGATAAAAGTGTGAGGGATTCATGGCACAAGCCCTTTTTATTCGTGAGTTTTGAGCCATAGAGCAAAAGACACACATATATAAATAATTATACATATACATGCTCACTATTTCTTCTTGTAGGGTCGAACGTGTTGTGTTCATACTAGAACTTAATCAATTATTCATGTCAAGACTATGTTAGTGTTCTCATGCAGTAAAGTGATAAAGGCAAATTAGGAATAACCCATTTGGCTTATATTTTCCCACCTCGACATAATCACCATTAGAAGCCCATCTGAACCTAAGCTTTATTCTTTGATCCAGCACATTTTATTAGCCATTATCTAATTTTTGGTGAAAATTCATCCGTTTGAACCCTTGGGCAAGATTTGGTTGTGAATTAGGTGTATAACAAGTCGAGAGAAGGACGAAGAATTATCAAAAAGTGGGTGGTGAAGTGAAAAGAAAAAAGTGCTGAAATTAAGATGAAAAAAAATAAAGGCCGAAACCCAAAAAAAAACAGGGGGGCGGCCGTAAAAATACCCCCCTCGAATGTTGTTAAAGCCACCAACCTCAATTGATCTTTCGTGGCTATGCGATTACTTGTGCCAAAAAGGGTGCTCAAGGAAAAGATGGTGATTCATTCTTTGTAGGATTTGTTATGCACTTAATTTCATGATTAGTCTTGACCAACGAATCCTTTATTTATCCTTTTTATCCTACCCATACCTAAAGCCCCGTTACAACCATAAAGCCCTTTTGATTATATGCATGAGTTCATCTAAGTAGTGGAGATTTGATTTTTATGCGAGTATATGGTAATGACACACCATGTTTTGACGTGGGTGATTGCTTAATAATCCTTATATATACTTGAGCGAGAGTGACCCCTTGTGAGGCCATCGAGTTTTCTCTCACTTGATGCCAATGAAGATGTTGAGATTGGTTGAGGTACTTTAATTTTCTTCATACTTGTTCATCATTATTTGTTCTCCCTTGAATATGGCCATCATCTTGGATTTTTCAATACATGCTTCTTGAATTTCTTTCACTCAAATTATGCTTGAGGACAAGCATTTGTTTAAGTTTGGGGAGATTATTGGTAGAACGAAAATAGTGTGCTAAAATCATCATTAATTATAAAGTTTTAATGAATTTTATGTTAGCACACTTGGTTATTTTCCATATATTTATATTTTGGATGCAATTTACTTCACTTGGCAATTTGTTGTTTAATTTAGGTGTTTGATGGAGTTTTTAAGCTTAAGGAATAATTTGGATCATCAAATGAACCAAGCCAAGGTGATTTGGGCTTAAAATGAAGAGAATGCCACTGGGTAGCCCAGTGTCAGTTCGCTGACCCAGTGTCAGTCCTGTTACGAAAATAATCTTACTTGGGGCCCAAGAAATGACTCAAAAATCGCCCAATCAGTTCCACAAGGCAATAAATCGGTCCATATGCTGGAAAAATGAATTGGAATAGATTTAGGAATAAAGACTCCAAGGAAATTAAAACTCAAGAAGGAAAGAGTTCTAATTAATGAAGGAAACTATGAGATAAGGAATAAATATAAAAGGAGAGGAGGGCTGGAATTATTATCACCTTGGAACATCACTTTTTACGGCTGGAGCAGAAGGGGAAGACCACGACCGAGCTGAGTTTTCCGCCGGAGCAACCGAGCCGATTCCGACGTGCGAAGAAGAAGACTACACCGTTTGAATTTCTTTCTTCTCATGTCTATTATTAATTTGCTGTTTTCTATGGCCAATATGTCCTGCTAATTTTCTATTCTAATTCTTAGTGAAGTTTGAAATCGTATTTGAATTATTCATGTTTTAATTCCGCAGCGTATTCTCAACTCGAATTCTCTTGAATTACTTTTGTGTTATTGAATTCACGACTATGCCATTTAATTTCTTGATTTGGTTTGGCCAACTAGATTAGGAGTTTTATGTCTTATGCTAGAAATTGAGTTGTAACCCGTAATTGTTGCAATTTTAATTTCACATGTAGCAAACAATTGATTTTTTTCCAATTGAGTAACACAAAATTGAGATCCCTTAAGTCGAGCTTATGAACTTAATATCTTGCCTATTCCATTATTTTGGTTTTTAATGCATCTAGCGAGCGAGATTTGAAGAGCTTGTTTTGAATCCACCGCATAGATAAGTTCGATTAAAGAGCTTGTTTTAATTGAATAAACTTAAGAAATAATTGGGGTCAACAGCGCTTGTTGTTGGCTTCGGAATAGCAGTTCATGAGATTAGAGAAGAGATAAGCACTGCATTGAAACTTGAATTAATTCGAAACGGTGGATAACGGAGCTAAGGACTAGATTATTCCTTAATTGATATTTTCGAATTTTATTTCCTTTGCTTAGTTTATCTTACGAAATTTATTTTAGTTAAGATTAGAAACTGAAACCCCCCCTCTCATTTTTTATTTTATTTTTATTGCACAAAGTACTTTTAATCCTTAATTAGTATAATTGATTTACCGTTCTCCGTGGGATCGATCCTTACTTGCCGATACTACTAGTTAGTAGAAGTAAGCCAAGGAAAATAAAAATAACTAATTTTGACGCGCCACGATAGCGCGATCAGCGATAAAAACTAAGAAAATTTGGATTCACAAAGGAACGTTTATTCCTAATATCGTCTATGTTTCCAAACAAAAACCAACTATCGGTTGGATCCCCAAAAATTGATTTTTATCAAAATATATTTTACTTAGGGGGAGTAATAATTTTTTAAAGGTGAGATAATATTTTCAGGGGGAGTTTATACCCTATTCATGCATATAGTTATATTCATCATTTGGTAACAAATATTTTTATCAATTTGGTATTTATTACTCGTTTTATTTATTACAGTTTTTAGTGAAAACAAAAAGGGGGAGAAAGGAGAAAAATTGAAGAATGGGATTAACCCTGAAATGTGGAGAAAATCGAAGAAAAGTCGAAAAGATGAAGTTGAAAAGAAAAATGAGGAGACATCGAAAAGATGATGAAATTTTGAAAATTCGAAAAGAAAAAGAAACGTCAAAAAGATGATGAAAATTTGAAAATTCGAAAAGAAAGAAAAGGAAAGAAGGAGTCGAAAAAGAAATGGGAGAAGAAACTAACGAAACGGACAAAGTCGAAAACTTTGGTCCGTACACATATACATATATTTGTATTTTTTGCAGGTAAATCCCATTGACGAAGTGTTGTTTTGTAATCCTCAAAAAGGGGGAGATTGTTGGAATATTTTATTCCATACATTCATTAATAGTGTTTTGATGATTAAGTTGCTAAACAAAACAAAACAACAAAGAGGCAAAGCAAAGCATCGAAGAAGACGGAGTCGCAAAAAGCTGGAAAATACATGCTTAACGTACGTAACAAGTGTATCATAGCGTACGTAACATGTGGAGCTTAACGTACGTAACAAGTGTATCATAGCGTACGTAACATGTGGAGCTTAACGTACGTAAGGAAAGTTGTTTAACGTACGTAATGTGATGTTTGTGAATTCAAACAAGATGAACGTTGGAGATGACGTCATGGCATAGGTCAGCGAGTAACGGATATGTTGACAAATGTTAACATACGTAATGGACAATGGCTAACGTACATAACACATAAAATGAATGCTACTGGACTGATCTGCTGTATTGATAACGTACGTAACAAGGGAGATTTAACGTACGTAAAACCTCTAATGTACGTAAAGGAAGAGCTTTAGCGTACGTAATGAAGGCACAGTGAGCTAACGGCTAGTTTGATGAAGAAGCCTATAAATACCATTCCTATGGTATTGATTCACTACAACAACTTCAAGCAAGCGATACATTCATCAGAGATTGATATACTTACATTGTTGTTGTGATATTGAGCTTATATTGTTAGTTTGAGTGTTTATACATTCAACACATACACGAGAGGTAAAGAAAAGATACGATTGGATTCCATGTTATTAGGATCAAGAATTCGGCATTATTAGAATCACAATCGATATCTTCGTGAGGTTTATCTAGTACCGATAGAAAGCTAGAGTGGTTGATTCCTTGTCCAATAGAAAAGGAAAATGGTTTAACTTGGACCGACACAAAGATAAGTACGAGTGGTTTATCACGGACCAATAGAAGACGTGATTGTAACGGTAATCCCTCGACCGATAGAAGAGAGGTGCAGAGATTGGTCTTCATCCTATTGAAAAAGATACCGAGAGAGGATTATAGCCGAACCTCTATAAATCCGTGTGTTGTTTATTTTCCGCACATTTAATTTACGCTTCCGCAACACGGTGCAAATACCGATATTGTTCCAACAAATTTCTCCTAACTTTAATCAAAACCCCAGGACCCCCTCGGTCAAACTCTCGATATCTTGATCACCAAATGCAGAATTGCGGCCAATACTTATTAGTATCTCAATTATCTCTTTAAATACCGTCTCTCGTATGTGAAGATTCACTTGTCGTGTAACAAAACCTAATATAGGTTTCTTCCATACTCAATCAGTCTGCAATATAGACATACAAATCATAAGAACCATGATAGAATGCTTAAGAAAACGATAAAAAAAAGGCCACGATGGTATGCACACGATCGATGCCCGCCGTGTGAAGACCATCGTGCGCAACACAACAGCTCACACGGTTGATGCCCATCTTGTGTAGACCATCGTGTACAAGACCGAAGCCTTTGGTCCTCTTGCCCACGACGGCTCACACGATCGATGCCCGTCGTGTGTAGACCATCGTGTGCAAGGCAGAAGCCTTTGGTCTTCTTGCCCACGGCGGCTCATAACGCTCGTCGTGTGTAAACCATCATGCCCACGAAAGACCATCATGCACATGATGGTGTCATCGTCTTCAGCACCATCGTGAGACGATGAACAACCGTCGTGGGCGCGACCCTGTGTGACTAAATTGCACTAACCGACGGCTCATTGACGAAAGTCTCTTCAGATTGGGTATCACTATCGCCTGTGGAGCTTCTGTGGTGTTCGGATTCTCGGTCGTAATTGGAGTAAGACATTCTCGCCGGCGATAGGTTTTGGTTGGGACGGTCGGATTTTGCGACACAAAGAGAGAGAGAGAGATTTTTTTTGGACGAGAGAGAAGGGTTGTGGGGCCATTCCTTGTTTTATTACTTCTCTATTTCTTTTTTGTTTTTTTATCTTTTAGTAGTAGACTTAAAGGTAATAATATCTTTTGTCATATTTTGATATCAAAAATTTATACTCTTTTATAAGAATATATAACTTGTTACTTTTATAGTTTGCTACTACAAAAGATAAGGCCCTATAAAATATTACTCAATTTTATTTTGATAGGTGTTTTCTTTTTTCAGATTAAATTTTCATTATAAAATATCTGGCATAATATAATGATTAAAATTATATAGTTAAATTTATACGAATATAATAATATACTACTTTTTATAAATTTATGTATCATCTATATATTATTTGTAGGTTTAGTTCTAACTAAAATTAAGATATATTTCAGTTAATATCCTGCAAGTCAAATTAAATCACCAATTTCAATTAATCATTTTTACATATCAATTTTCATAAATTGAAATCATTTTTCTATAAATATTTTTCATATTAATTTTACGAACTTTTAATCCAATTAGAATTCTATCCGATTAATATCTTGCATGTCTCTTTTTAGCTTTCTTCTTATCTCATAAACATAATACAATAGTTCGTTTGGATATATTTATACCCCTAATTTTAGCTTCTTCTTTTAGTAAAATACTAACTCTGATTTTTTTTATGTTTCGTTCAGTTTGCTACTGAGGCTGCTATCACTATTCTTCCGATTGATGATATGATCAAGCTTCTCAGAGATGAAAGTCAGAATGAGGATTAAGACTATACGTTATGTTACTCGTATTTCACTTGGCCTAATTGGTATCGGAATCTCTATTAGTGAGTAGATAGTGGAGTAAAGCCAATTTATAATATTTTTTGAAGAATAAGAAAATTGGAGTCTCTTCTATAGGCTAGAGGGAAAATTGTGGTGTTGGGTCCTAGAAGCACCCATATGCTACATATGATATTGATGCCGAACATATTTATTAATTAAATTAGATATTTTGTGCTACTTTAAATTAATTAATTAATCATTCGGACAATTCTGGTGATGATTAATACATAAGAAATACTCATAGGACAAATTTAATTAAGACTAGAATGTTTTAGTTTGTTTGATTGATTTGGCTTTGGGCAGGCCTTGGTCAGCTTCGGTCTCAGTCGTGCGAGGAATCGCGCTCGGCCGCTAGGAAGCTCGGGTTGGGTCGCCAACAACCTCTGGGTACGTTCTAGCCCAAATGGGTTGATCTACCACAATGCCAAACTATTATTATCACAGGCGGAAATGATGGGCTAAAAGAATTAAAACTTGCGATCTTAGTGGGTGAACTATTCTTTCTTTTCTTTCTTACAAGTGATTGAGGCTGCTATTCAAGAATCTAATCACGGTGGAAGCTTTAATTCTACTTTATTTCAAGTTCACTTTTACGTGTTGCAATCTTGTACACTTAGCATTTGGTATCATCACTTGCTCGAGAAGATAACTTTTATTCGACACGAAATATTCAGTCATATAGAACAGATAAGAATAGGCTTTAATACCGAAAACAGGTGAGATTTTTTAGACTGAGATTCCATAATTGCTGATCTTTGTGACTTCCTTGAACATGGCCTTCCTTTCTTTCTTCGCCTCTTTGGCAAGGTCCGTAACCTAGAAATGGAAAACTCACCTTAAGAAAGAAAAAATAAAAGATGGGCCCCGTGTGACTACAAAGTGTAAGTAAATTCAGAGCTTCCAGCCTGCATAAGCATTTTTATTCACTTCAAATCAGATATTATATAAACTTTGATTAGATATTAATGTTTTATTTTGAAAGTAAACTCTTCTATTGGGACAGAACATGTTCTGAATGCAGACTCTTCAAGTGGGACGGGGAGTATCTGCCAATTAAAAACTGAAATAAACTTGGGTGCAGTCGATCTGAAATAGCATGTGGTTCCAAACAATATTTCGTCATTAGTGTCAACAAAAGCAACAAACTGACAACTAAATAAAACCAAAACCGTAACCGTCTATGTTTCTAATTTTCCACTATTCATCCTCTAATTGAAAATTGCCTTATTTTATAGAGGAATAGAAGGATAAAGGAAACCTACAAACTAAGTGATGCTCTCAATCAAAACAATCTCTGGACGTCGGGCAACTGGCCCTCCTGTTATTCCGAATGTAGAATAAGCCGACAAATAACCACTTCAACTGTTTCTTCGTAAGCGTAGTCTTAAGAAATATCCAAGCGTCCTATTACGTACGAAATGAAACACTTGATGTTTATGTACACACCAAGTGTATATACATCGGTTGGAGCATGTGTATACAAAAATGTACATTGCATTTTTGTCCACTTTTTCCCATAATACAAAAATATTCAGCTAAATACGCAATGTAATTAAGATATCATTCAGAACTCTGGAACAACCTTAAAGAGATTGTGTTTGATACCAATTTCTAAGATCGAAAGATATGCAAATTATCTTATGCAAATAAGTTAATAATATATTATGTCTTAAATACTTTGTAGTAAGTGAAACTATAATTAGATATAATGGTAACTTCTGCATCTCTAAGCCTATTATTCAAAATAATATTCTAAAGTTGTTAAATTATGGTGTTTTACCTTAGGTGTAATAATTAATAATCTCACCATCAAGTCTATGTTCATTTAATGAAGGTTGACTAGATAGAAAATTAAAGATGTAAAAATCTATTTGAGAAATGTGCGTTAAGCTCAAGTCTATGTTAATTTAATACATGTCCAAGAGGAACCAACTATTAATTTTACTTGTTATAAAGAAGGTTGTTATAAATGAAGGTTGACTAGATCGTAAAATTATTGATAGTGTGGACAAATATAGTAAAAGCATTTGTTCGAGGTGTCAGTTGGATGCATTTATATTGTTTTAAGGTTTTCAATATATTATGCCTCGAAATGTATGTGATGAATATTTTTAATTTTATTCTCAGAATCTACATGATATCTTTCATTCATTCCACTAGCTGTTATCGTTTAAAAAAAAAAAAAAAAAAAAAAAAGAACTACCGCTATGGAAAAACTCAAAAAAGTTTCGAATCACAAAAAGACCCTTGAAATTCGATTCCATGTTACAACTTTATTACAACCTGATAAAGTTTGACTTCATTGAATAATTTACAATCACATCATCAACTTTCTAACTGTTAAAAGTAACCCCTGTTACATCCTTTAATATTTCTAAATATTATGAATAGTCACAAGTAAAAATTTGAGGTATTCGTAATATTTCGAAAATTTGAGGGGTGCAATTATAAAATATGCGACGGTATTAGCAATTTCCATTTGGTCATCGGGGTAAAACGTAAGACGAAATAAAACCTCAAGTGGATTTTTTTCCAATTTTAATACCTCTCTCCCTCCCTCTCTCTTCAAATTTACGCCAATCTCAAGGGTAGTTTTTGTAATTATTCCCTGTGATCATATATTACAAGCAATAAACTATGGCTGCTCAATATATACCAAAATACCTACTCACAAATGGAAAGTTTAAAAAAGAAACTAATCACTCACTGAAAAGGTGGAAAGGACTTGTGTTCGTCAATGAAGGCTAAAGGCTAGCAGCTAGCTCAGGTGGTGAAGCAAACACCCCAAGAGTATTATATCTTACATTCAAATCCCACTAAAGGTAAGCTTTTCTGTACTTCGGTAATTGATTGAAGATTGTTAATTTGCTACTAGTTGTGAACTGCTAATTCTATGTGTTGAAGAATTGACATTCATTACATTACCTAATGGTGTATTTAACTGAATCATGTAAACAAAATGACTTGCCTGTGTTCGAAATCGAGATGCTTCTATACTAGGAAGCTCTCTAAGCGCATCCTTCAAGCCTGATATAATATTTACTCAATCAGATAGAAATTTGGTTGTTAGAAGTTGTTGATCATCTGTACGCATAAAGAGCCACAGAAGTGTGTGTGCACGTGTTTTCGAATAGAGATGTATACACGCAGAGGTATATAAATGACATACCACTTGCTTGCCTTTCTATCTTATAAGCAGAGTTGATGACACCTTGTATTTGCTTTCCAGCTTGTCTGTGAGTGCATGTTTACAAAATTTGTGCAGGAAGTTTAGTTAGAAGAGCGTATAAATACTAAGAAAAATAAGTACAAAAACTGCATTTCAATATCACATGCAGACCTGAGTTTTGTTCTCCCTCTCACCAAGTCTTCTTCAGCTTGCAATGCCATTTCCTGTTACCATAAGTACATAATCAAACCCAAGAAAAAAAAATCTCGTCATTTGGAAGAATGAAAATAAAAGATAAAGAAAAGTCAAAGAAAAACATGTGAAAAGACTATAACTTCGTGGACTACAGTATCCCCTGTACAATCATAGACCGTTCCACTTTTACCTGTTAGATGTATTTGATGTCCCAATTTCAGTAATGAGGAAGTGAGGATCTTGTCCATGCAATAATGAGGAATGGAGAATGCAACATGAAAAGCCACACTAAGCAAATAGTGAAATGTGTAAAATGAATACCTCCAACTTTTCACTTTCAACCGTCAGACGATCTATCGACTGGCGCAATTCCTTCACTTTTGCATCAGCTCTAGATAGCAATGCCTGGATGAAGCAAACACTTACTGAAATCATTATTTCTTTGTCAAAAACTTCCGCCACTAAGATGCTTAATATACCGATTGATTCGCTTATCCAGGTTAATAGGAAATAATGCTACTTCGACCATATATCTCACATTTTCCGGTATATCCATGTTCTATACAACCACAACATCTAAGCCTCAATTCCAAAATGATTGGGGCTGACTGACATGAATCATCCTTTGTAACCGTCGACAAACGGTTACATAAATAAAATAAAAGGGAAAAAAGAAAACGGAAACATGATGTAGTCAATCTACAAATAAATCTATGCAAGTCATAAAAAGTGAAAAACGTCTTCGAGATTTAGAAAAAAAGAAAATCAATTAGTAGCAATGAAAAATCGATTCGAGTAAAAATCATTCAAATATTGAGAATGATAGTAGAAGATTAGTGAAAAAGTTTGAGCAGTCATAAAAATAACCCAAAACATAGTATAATATAAAATAAAATAAAATAAGAATAAAAACAATAAAAAATAAATAAGAATAAAAATCCATTCATCCACCCGTATATTTTCCCTCCACACTGTCCTCTCCATTGGTATATTTTCTCCAATCTTGAGGAACCTCATATCGTTTTCAATCCCATTTATCCATGCTTTGGGTCTTCTTCTACTCCTCACAATCTGATCCATTCCCTAATCTTCAAGCCTCCTCAATGGGGATCAATAGGTCTCCATCTCACATGGCCAAACCAACTTCACCGATTCTACATCATCTTATCTTCTATAGACGCAACTCCGACCTTTTCCCTACTTTTTCTAGAGCTACACCAAATATAATTTCCACATCTGCATCTTCATCTAGAAAATCTCATTTATGTATAGGAGATAAACCTCTGCGTTTCAGCAGTTGTTAATGCTAAGAAAAACTTTCAAATAAATTGTCAAGAAGGAGCGATCAGGAAAAAAATCTATAAAATTTGCTCAATTACCTCTTCACTATAAAAGAGACGCCTCGTGTTGTAGGACAAGAATTGTCTGGTCCCTGCAGATATTAAGATGAATCTAAAGTCAAATCCTGCGCCCAACTGAACGACCATAAATAGCTCTACTCATCAGATGCTTTCTTCATGCATTATACGTACTTTTTAGACCAAAAAATCCCACTCCAAGCACAGCTCCAGTTGTAATCAGTGGGCGTGATGACGCAAAAAGAAAACCCTCTGTAGAACAATTGATTATTTCTAAAAAAATCAAGAACTAAACTGGAAGATATATGTCAAATGATTTAAATAAATGTATTCTTGTTGCATGTTTTATTCACTTCAAACAGACCTTTAATCTTCCCAAAAACAAGATCCTCATATGTGACATAATCAGACTTCAAGCCTTGAAAAGAATCCTGCAGCAATTCACAGTCATATCACAAACCTATTAAGATCAACAAAAAAGATGCTATGAAGTTAACAGAAATCATCCTGTTAACTATGCGTCAATGAGTTAGATATGTGTTGACTGAGTACCATGGGTGTGGCGGTGTTAAGAGCCTGCAGTATGTTTGAGGTTATATACTGCTTCAAAAAGACTAAATACTTTAAGCAAAGCAATATTTTTGTATGAATCTGAGAACACTAAAGGCGCTGTTTAAACTACACGTATCACTGAAATATGTTCAGAATAGGATTCAGTTTCATACAAATCCAAGGGCACACCTATTTTTCATTTAAACTAAAATATCCTTACAATTTACAAAAGAAGTTTGGATGCACCTAACTCGAAGTTTACATTACAGTTTTAGTCTATTA
Organism: Orobanche coerulescens; assembly: GCA_033398695.1. Taxonomy (NCBI): domain Eukaryota; kingdom Viridiplantae; phylum Streptophyta; class Magnoliopsida; order Lamiales; family Orobanchaceae; genus Orobanche; species Orobanche coerulescens. The sequence goes on from CM065811.1 coordinate 171,313,483, forward strand.
AGATATTAGTATGAGAAACTTTAAGAGCTTACCAATAATAAAGAAAGTCAAGACACATCTACTTCTTTTATGTAAGTCCCAAATTAAGGAGAAAAGATATCAATCATCCTACACTATGGGCATAATCATCAAACCTTCCCCCTACAATTGTATCCCGATTGGAGGATTTGGATTGGAGAAGATAATCAGGGAGAACGATTTCAAACGACCCCATATAAGCTGGATTTGGAATCCACCATACGCAATCTTAAATAGGAGCTTAAGGATTTGGAGACCATTGTATAATGAGCTCGACCGAACAGTCAATGGGTTTGTATATTGGGTTTGTTGTTATGAATCTGAATTCTTTAGCTTCAAATCCTACAACCAAAGTGTAACTGTGCAACGTAAGGTTTTCAACAATCAAATAAAAAAAAGTACAATCCATAGTTACACTAAGGTATTCCAACAAGAAGCACCTCTGACAGAGAAGAATGTAAATTCTAGACTATCTGTTGCTCTCCTGAAATGAGCTGGTTCGATCTGCATGTCATTAGGATAACCATGACAATACTAATGAACATCTATACATCAGTTATCAGTAAAACATAGCATTGCAGCGTTGCTCAATTTGTACATGTGCTCCATCTGTACCGACTCAGAACAACATGAAAACTAATAACACCAGATCCGTCCCCTTTAATGTAAATGGAAAGTAAAGGGATGTAGAATGTGGACCACCGGAACTTAGCAAAAAATGCACATTTTGATATACGAATGGCTTCAATTCTTACACATATAGGTGAATGTATTCTCTCGATTTTGAAAACAAACTAATCTTAAATCTATCTTTTTATCTATTTTCCACACATAAAAAAACGGATACCTAGAAGACGGTATACCACGCGACTTTACGCAAGACATATGGAACCAGCGAACAATAAAAGCTAATAATCACAAATCATCCATCTTTCTTAGAGTTAGAAGCAACCATAATGATGGCGGAAAAGAAAAAACACAGGAAACCGGAGAGTATTACCATTGTTTGATTAAAATGCGCCGAAGAAGTAGAGAGAATGCGATCAACGCGAGATCTGGTGACCTCGATTGCGCTATCTAGGGTGCTTTCGAAAGCCTTCTGTTCAATCTGAGCTCGCTCCACCGCGTAGTCCGTCCAGGGAATATACCTGTCGATTGGTCCTGTTGATATAGAAACATTCTCTTGCGTCAGATTTCCGTCCGGTTTTCCTGCCGGCGATTCGCCGCCGATGGCTGACATTTTTACAGGAGGTTCGCTCCCGGGTTCGAAGAGTCGAAGTTTTTCTTAATGTCGGTCCGTCTTCTACTTGTTTTTCCTTTTTCTTTTGTCAAAGACTCGGTGCGATGCAGGCCACATTGACCCGGCCCGATACAATTAGATTGTGAGCCAGCCCAATTGTCCTCCGAACCGCTAAAAATTCTCATCCAAACCCATCCGAAGCTATGTATATAATTTTGATTAGGGCTGGCTTAAAAGCCAAGCCAGTCTCAGGCCATTAGGCAGGATGAAATAGGCTGGTCACTTGTAGGGAAACGGGCCAGGTTATTTGCACCCATTTTTATGAAAGTACACCCATTTTAATTATGGGTGAAAATTTATTCATAAACTTTTTTCGAACATTTGGTAAATATTCAACTTAAATTTTCGAACTTTTTATATTTTTTCATCTTTGTTTTCCGAACATTTTTACTTGACTATATTTTTGATGATTTTGCCATTGTATGGAAAAAAAATTCGAAAAAACGAGCAATGTTCCAAAATTTTTGTTGAATAATTGTGCAACGTTCGGAAATATTTTCGAACATTTTTAGTAAATTGGGTATGCTGATCCTGTATGTGTACTTTTATAAAAATGGGATTCAAATAACCTGACCCTAGGGAAATTTATATCTCCTAATACAACTTACATAGATATTACATATATAACCGCATTAATTAATTATTACTGATATAACAATCTTCACCTATTTTATTCTTCTGTGGGAACTAGATAGATAATTACACGAAACCACCGTCTCAATTTGGATATCTGCACAAATCATTTTCTTGTTATTATTTTCTGTCGCCGTTGTTCTTGGCCTCCGAGAACCAGATCGTCGGTCGTTGCCCCACCAGTTCTCTAAATCACGTGTGGGGTTAATCTGATTGATGAGTTGGCAAATTTTGTCTCTTCGCTTATAAACTAACTTATTGGGATGCTACTTTGAGTAGCATCTCAATAAACTATCTTATAAATTAGCTTACGACATATCAAACATAGCTTTTTAAATAAGTTCGAAAAATAAACTAACTTATAAACTAATTATTTTTACCAAACATACACTTAACCATAAAAGATGAACTATGGTTTGGGACAGTTATTTATTTATTTGGACAAGATGGAATCATACTCGAGGAGTATTTTCTGATTTTGAAAATTCTACCGATTTTTATGCAATTAACTCGCACATCATGGGTAGTATTTGTAGTTGTACCTTACTTGAGTTTTGATGGAATTTTCAATTTCCCTATATTTTGGACTAAATTTGTGAGACGTAAATTACACCTGGCAAGAGGCTATTGGGGTACTTGCGAGTTGTGATTAGCGGTTATATCTTAGTTACCAGAGTTTAGATGTTAAAATATCTTTTAAAACTACTATATTCGACAAAATAGTCGTTGAATAAGTAAAAGAATAAAAAGAATGATATATTCTCAAAAGCTACCCAAAAGTTAATTATTTTAATTTTTTCAAGCACCAGATCAATAATAAAAATTATCTATTTCCGAAATTATTGGCTCAAAGAAAGAGGTTCCATGGAATTCGTGCACTCTCACGACCCGCATGATGGCAATTCGTAGAATCCTCTTCGCCAATACCTAACGACCGTATATTTGGGTTATGTGTGCACCGATCCACAAATGCTTACAGTTTCGCGAAGGCACGCCATCCCTCAAGCTTCGGGAGGAAAATACTTAGATTGCGCGTTTGAGTAACAACTTCATCGAAAAGAGATGTGCAAATACTTACAATTGGAGCCCATTAGTCTAAAGGTAGTGCAATATTGGCAAACGAGCAAGATGAATGAAACTATACTCTTGAACTTGCTTGATGTTATTCGGAACCAAATTGAGAGTGGGGCTTCTGATATGGCGTATGGTAGGGTAAATTTTATTTTTGGATTTGGTCAAGTTTAACAAGTCCATTTAGACCATAATATATGTAAATATACAACAATATCATTATGCTTAAGGCTATATCCATGTATGGCAAATAGGACTGGGATCGGGTTGAAATTGGAGAAAAGAATCAGAACCGAACCGAACTTGAAATGTATTTTTCGGGTGGGGTTCTTTACAGAATTCAACAAAATCCACCAGTACCCAAACTCGAACCCGAAGTTTATTTTTCAGGTCGGGTACTTCGAGTCTTCGAGTTGAGTCTTATGCTTCAAACTTGTATAAAATGTATCTAATACATATTTATATTATATGAAATACACATTCATACTTTTTTATTAGGATCGAATTTTTCGGGGTTCTTCGGGTTGGGTATTTTGGAAAAAAAAAGAAGCAAAACCCAAAATCAAACCCGAGCTCGAACCACAGAACCCGAAATGAAGAAACAAGAGCAAAAAAATTAGAACCCGGCACAACCCGACCCCACCACGATTTTTGGGTCCGATTTTCATTTTTTTGGGTTAAAAGTCGCAACCGTAAATTGGCAAACTCATTTGTACTGCTATAAATATCCATGTTAAAGAACAATAATGAATAACGGTTGCATTTAGTCTTATCAAATTTTCTCTCCTTCCGTCTCACTTAAAACTTTATATTTACCTTTTTTTCGTCTATTTATAAGCTTTATATTTATAACACAATTTACACAATCAAACAAACAACCATTTTTTACTTTTTAATCTCTACCCTACAATCACTATCAATATTCTTTACTTTTTAAAATCTATCATACATTTATCATCATTATTTATATTAATCATTATTTACAACACATCAAATATACACCATTATGTTGGAAATTAATTTTAGAAAAATGACTTCTGACTCAATTTAAACCAATCTAATGATAATAAAAAAAAACTTAATTCTTGGGAATTAAATATTAAATTGTGAATCTACGTTTGGATAAGATAATGTAAGTTTTTTTTTTTCAAAATTGATTTATGGTGAGTGAGAAATAAATAATTAAAGTTGGTCATTTAATTGAAATGGTGAAGAGTTAAAGTGGGTGCGAAAGGTCATCCCACATTGGAAAATTAAAGCTTTCTTGACTAACTTATTAGTAAGAAAATGTATGAGTAGTTCAACAAGCTAGTAGTATATACTAGTGGGCCAACGATGCAAAGCCCACACGAGCGCCGCCGCCGCCGGCTGGCTCAGGCTCGGGCACGGGTTTGGTCCTTCATCCTTGGCAATTGACAATTGGACTTTGGGCTCGACTTGGGCCTTATGGCTTGTGGCTTTTTGGCGGTTGTTGTTACCCAAAATATTATCCGGAGATGATATGCTGGAATGGTTGAGTAACAAACAAAATGCGAGAGCACATCCGTGGGGAAGTAAATAACGCAAGATTTGCCGGGGTTGTTAGTCCCGGGCTTGAATGCTCTCGCGGGATATTATTAATACGAATACTTGGGAGTACAAATATTAATGTTAGAGTACGATTACAATGAGTGTAAAGACCCTAGTTATCTTAGCTCTTGAGTGCCGAAGATTGCCGGAAGAACCAAAGTTGATGCTCTGTGAGTTCTTGTAACAAATGAGATGTGGTGCTCGATTCGGCCAATCGTCTTTCGGTCAAGAGTGAGAGAGAGGTTTTGAGTGTCTGGGAATAGCCTGAGAGAGAAGAAGTTGCCTCCTTCCAAATGCTGGAAGTCTTCTATTTATAGGAGAGGAGGTAGCTAGGATGTCTTGATCCCGAGCGGGCGATCGCCTCTCTTGTATTATAATAAGCGGGCGATCGTCTTTAGCACATGGGTTGGTCTCCTTAAAGTCCGCAGCTGCTACTGACAGCCAGCTGTGCGAACCAGTGAGAAGACGCCATGTGCCTTACGTCGCTGTCTTGGGAGGTCCATTTTGGACCTTTCGGCGGGTCTGTCGGTAGGTGAGGTTTGTCCTTGCCGTTGACAGCTGTCGATGGGCTGGAGTCAAAGGCCTTTTCCTACGGCGCCTTTTCCGGATCTGCACGTGGGTCTTTACTCCGAGATCCAGTCTTGGTAGATACGACTGATGTTGGTTTTACACGTGGCATGAGGCGGTCGTCCTTGGCCGGGCACCAGAGTCGATCGCTATGTGCCAAGAGACGATCGCCCTGGATGTCGATCGCTCGGCACTTGGACTTGGTCTGGGATCTTCGTTTGGTAGGTGTGTCGTGGCTCATTTGACGCTGACTCGGTCGCTCGGCCCTTACGTCGATCGCCGTAGAGATGTGTTAATCGCGACACAATAATTGCCCCCCAGCTCGCTCCGATGCTGAAGGCATTGGGTGAGGTGGTGTTACCGGCGATCGTTTGAAATACAGACGAGCGACTCAACTCTTTATAGACCAGACGATCGTTTTCTTGAGTGGACTTATCCTTGGTTCAGCTCTTGTGATCTTCAATTTTGCAGATTCCTTGAGGGAGACTGACCATCTCGATTTAGAGAAACCGCGCACGGTCGCGGAGTTCGATGGACCGACCTCCATGACCATGTCTTGTGCGCGAGCGACATTCCACCTGTAGGTTTGTCTCACGACTCACTTTATTATGAGGGTCCTCCGTTAGGCTGCGCCCACCTCGTATTTAAACGAAGGGCGAGCGGTCTTGGTATGGAGGAGTCCTTGCATGGGAAGTCGTCGGATTAATCGACTCCACGACCGCGGCCTGCTAGCACTTTTCTACCTCGGATCGTCATGTTAGATGGCGATCCTCGACGGTATATGTTGTGACGGGGGTAGGGACGCGTCGCATTGTCCAGGTCCACCATGTTAGATAATGAACCTTTGAGGACGGGCGAGCGTGTCCACATATTTGTTTGGAGGGTCCTTCAGCTACGCCCGCCTCGTATTTAAACGAAGGGCGAGCGATCGCAGCCCAAAGGAACCTTGCATGGATGAAGCTGTCAGTTCCATCGACCTCCAGGACCATGGCTGCGCTCTTCTACCTCGGATCGTCATGTTAGATGGCGATCCTCGACGGTATACGTTGTGCTGAGGGAGGCGATCTCGTGCCTAGGTTCATAGATGATGAACTTTAGATGGCGAGCGAGTCCTCCATTTTTTAGGGATGTTGCTTTGGGCAGTAGCCTTTCATTTGACATGGTGGGAACTGGAGAAAGACCTCCGAAGTTTCCACCTCTTGATTGAAGCATAAAGATCCGGCCGCCAGGGTTGATCGGGAGGATCGACTCGTATGAATCCTCTGGCTCGCCGTGTTTGATTCTGGCGATCGGTTTGGGAGACTGGTGATCGTCGTTCTGATGCCGATCACGGTACTTGATCCTTTCCGCCCGGGGCTTCAGCTAAGTTACTAGACTGTCCAGCTTGCCCTCCTCGAACAATCTCCAGAGTTGTCAGAGGAGGTCGCGGCATTGATCGGTGTTGTGGATGGGACTCTTGTGGTAAGCACAAAATTTGTTGTGGTCCAGATGACTGTGGTCCCTTACCGCCTTCGGCTTGCTTAGCCGCTCGCGCCCCTGGATGGCGTAGAAAATATGAGCCGGAGATAGATTGAGGTTGTGGTAGAGATGGTCTTCCACATCCATGAAGGTCCTGAAATCACCGGGTGGCTTGGCGACCGCCTTGTTGGACTTGGCGATCGCCGTCTCTGCCCCCTCGCCTTGGCGAAGGGCGAGCAACCTCCGCCTGGCCAAAAAGTCTGCGGCCTTGGCGCGGAAGATTGCGTAGGTCGGGGGGATGTCCTTCATAAGGTGCTTGAACATGGGCGAAAGACCATTGAATCTCCCTAGGACTGAGTACAGGGCGATCCCGTCGCTTACTGGCTCGCCTTTGAGGATTATCTCATCCACCCGGTCAATATAGTCTTCGTCGGACTCGTCTTCCCCCTGCCTGATTTTCATCATGCGGTGGGGACCTTCTGGTCGAGCGACCTTGGCGGCGAAGTACGATGTAAACTCGCTCGCCAGTTGTTCAAAGGAATATATGGATCGCGGTGGCAATGAAATTTACTACCTATGGGCCAGATTGCCCAGCGTCAACGAGAACATTCGGCACTTGGTCGCGTCTGATGCCCCGCATCCGGTCATGTAGATCCGGAACTTGCTCAGGTGAGTCTCGGGGTCCGATCTCCCCTCGTATAAAGGTGTTTGAGGAGGAGTGATCCTTGGATACACGGGGGCGAGTTCGATCTGGACCGCGAGCGGCTCACTTGGCCCGACGATCTTTCTCTTGGCGCCTGCCCCAGTTTCTAGGAGTGTCTTCATGCCATCGAGCTGGCATTGCATTGCGGCCACCGCCGCGGCTAGGTGCTCGGAGCGGGAGCCGAGGCGATCAAGCACTGATCCCCTGTCTCCACTATCGATGATGTCCTTGCCGCGTGGCTCGACTCTTCGACGGATGGGGGCGAGACGGCTGGCCTGTATTTGGTTCGGAGTTGGGTATGCTGAACTCCTGGTGATGGACTCGGATTCCGTCATCTCGTGATTGGGGCCAGAATACCCCGATCGCCACGATGGGTCGCTTCCTAGCCGGCTGAAGACGGAACCGTCCCGCCTCGCGAGAGACTTGTCTCGTGAATCGGGGCTTTCTGACGATCGCTCGACCAGTAAACCCTTGAGCTTCCGTTTGCCCACGCGGCGGATGGCCGAGGGGGTTACAGCGGGCGCTGCGCAGGCTCTCCGTCGCTCTCTTAGGATGGCCATAGCCTCCTCGATCTGTTCCGCGGTTTGGAACTGGTCGAGCGAGAGGTTGGGGCCGTCCCTCAGGGGCAGGATCGAGAGTCTCGCGTCGCCGCGGCTACCCTCTACCGTAGGCTGGGGCTCGGATTGAGCTAGAATATGACGTCCGGCGGTTCTGAGAGTGGCTCTCTTCGCTGTGGTGGAAGACACCATTATTCTGAAGGTTTTTCTTTGAAGAATAGTGAGTGTTTCTTCAAGTATAAGCCCCGGAGAACAGTGAGTGTTCTTCGAGACGGTCGGAATGAAAATGAAGGTAAAGATAGCCCTTCTTCTAGCGCCAATTGTTGTTACCCAAAATATTATCCGAAGATGATATGATGGAATGGACGAGTAACAAACAAAATGCGAGAGCACATCCATGGGGAAGTAAATAACACAAGATTTGCCGGGGTTGTTAGTCCCGGGCTTGAATTCTCTCACGAGATATTATTAATACGAATACTTGGGAGTACAAATATTAATGTTAGAGTACGATTACAATGAGTGTAAAGACCCTAGTTATCTTAGATCTTGAGTGCCGAAGATTGCCGGAAGAACCAGAGTTGATGCTCTGTGAGTTCTTGTAACAAATGAGATGTGATGCTCGATTCGGCCAATCGTCTTTCGGTCAAGAGTGAGAGAGAGGTTTTGAGTGTCTGGGAACAGCCTGAGAGAGAAGAAGTCGCCTCCTTCCAAATGCTGGAAGTCTTCTATTTATAGGAGAGGAGGTAGCTGGGATGTCTTGATCCCGAGCGGGCGATCGCCTTTATTGTATTATAATAAGCGGGCGATCGTCTTTAGCACATGGGTTGGTCTCCTTAAAGTCCGCGGCTGCTACTGACAGCCAGCTGTTAGGCGTATTTTTATACGGTTATTTATCATTATTTTGTATTATTTTGGAGAGTGAATTTGATTAAATGAGCTTTTAATGCCTTACTTTTGTATGTTTGTTAGGAGATTGGAGTCCGGAAGCTAAAACGAGGCAAAACAGGCGAAAACGGCAATTTTTGGCCGTGAGCCGCGGCACAAGGAAGCAGGGCCGCGGCACACGCAGAGGACCCGGCAAGCCGCAGTAAATCGTACTATGTGCGCGGCCTGATCCCTGTGAGCCGCGGCACGTAAGAATTAAATGACGCCGAGCATCCAAAAAGGCAATGTGCCGCGGCACGTAATTAGTGCGTCGCGGCACACTAGGCGGTTTTTGTATGTCCGCGCGGATTTGGGCCATTTCAAGCCGTTCGACCTACTCATACGGACGCGATTTGGAGACTGTGAAAGGCTATAAATAAGGGTTGAAGACCCTAATTAATGATCTTTGAATCTTGGAATCTTTTGATCTTGGGAATTAAAGAAGCTTGGAGACGGCAGAAGAGGAGGGAAGCAGAAGACTTCAAGAGCAGAGGGCGGAAGCCGAAGAACGGAGGAATCCGAGCTTCATCTGCGTTTGATTTTAATGCTTTCATTCATTAATTCTGTATTTTCCTTTATTAGTATGTCAGGCTAAAACCCTAATCTAGGATTTTGATGAAACCTACGTTTTGATGGATTTATTTGAGATTATCTAATTAATTACCTTTTTATTGAGTTTTTCTAATTGTGTTTAATGCTTTCAATTATCTGGCCAATAGTTGTATTGATTTAATCATTCAATTCGAATCGGGAGAGGAGAATTGGTGAGGAACTATTGGGGAGGACCGTTTTATTCTGTGAGATAGGGATATACTCATAGGAACTACGTGGCCTTTTGGAGATTTTACGCTTTTTGCCTATTGACGGATTAATTCACCTAGGGATAGAGTGGGTTATTCGCCTTTAGATAATTCTAGTGACCTCGGGAGAGGCGGTAGAATATATTAGCAATCTCCGCCTTCAATAAATTGGGAAAATTATTATTTCAGATAATCGAGAGTAAATTCGGATAAATCGAGGTGGATTCAGAATCCTAGACTTATTTATCATTTGATTTCCTTTTATTCAAGCTATCGTTTGTTTTCTACTGTTTAGTCTTTTAATAATTCTTTTAGTAGTTAATTGCAAAACTCAAATTCGATTGTTCAAATAAAACTGGAATACATAAAAATCGGTAATTAGTGATTCAGTCCTCGTGGAAACGATACTCACCCATCACTTTATTACTTGTAAACGATAACATGCACTTGCGTGTAAGAAATATCGCAACAAGTTTTTGGCGCCGTTGCCGGGGACTGAAATTTTGCTAATATCGATTTCAGTATTTCTAGTCTTAGTTTGAACGTTTTGTTTTATTATTTTTGTGTTTTTAATTTTATTTGTTTATTTGTTTTTTCCTTTCAGGATCTTTCGCTTAGTGCATGAGAAAACTCGGTAACGAAGGCCTACTACCTTTGGATACCGAGCTCGAGCGCACTCTGAGAAGGAACAAGAAGGAGAAACGAGAGTTACAGACGACGGTCAACATGGCCGAAAATATCGAAATCCAAGGAGGAGATAACCATGTGCGGCAAGTTCAACCGGAAATGGCACTTCGAGACTATGCCATGCCGCAGATCAATGCTAATTTTTCGGGAATTCGGCGTCCCACTATCCAGGCGAATAATTTCGAGATCAAGCCTGCGATTATTCAGATGGTGCAGGCGAGCCAATTCTGTGGGTTGCCGAATGACGACCCTAACGCTCATATTGCTTCTTTCCTTGAGATTTGTGACACGTTCAAGACTAATGGTGTCACAGACGATGCGATCCGATTACGGCTTTTCCCTTTCTCTTTGAGGGATAAAGCGAAATTTTGGTTAAATTTCTTACCGCCGGGGTCGATCACAACATGGGCAGAGTTAGCGCAAGCCTTCCTTGCTAAATTCTTCCCACCTTCTAAGACGGCGAGATTAAGAAACGAGATCACCACTTTCAGTCAGTATGATATGGAATCGCTCCACGAGGCTTGGGAGCGATATAAAGATTTGCTACGGAGATGCCCACATCACGGCCTTCCAGACTGGCTTCAAATTCAGACGTTTTACAATGGATTGAGTGCCTCTACACGCACTCTCGTAGATGCAGCTGCCGGTGGGGCTTTGATGGGAAAGACTATGGCCGAGGCACACTCGTTGTTGGAAGCTATGGCCGCAAATGCATATCAATGGCCATCTGAAAGATTGACGCCGAAGCGAGTTATGGAGGTTTCAAGTAATGATCCGATATCCACATTGTCAGCTCAAGTCGCCGCATTGACCCAACAGCTTCAAGCATTTTCTCATGCTCCTTCCCCCGTTACCATTGAGACATGCAATTGGTGTAACGGATCCCACCCGAGCGCGGAGTGTCAAGTCGGAAACCCGTTCGAGCAACATCCGATGGAGCAAGCTCAATTCGTGGGAAATGGAAATCGACAAAATAATCCGTACTCCAACACGTATAATCCGGGGTGGCGTAATCATCCCAACTTTTCGTGGAAAAACGGACAGAACTCAAACCAGCCCCCGTTCGCTCAGAACCAACAAAGAACCCTCCCGCTCCAAAAGTTTCTCTTGAGGAAGCACTTGCGAAATTAGCGTGAATACGAGTCAATTCATGACCCGCATCAAGCAACATTGCGTAATCATTCCGCTTCCATTCGAAACTTGGAGGTCCAGGGCCAAATTGCTAATGTGTTGACAAACCGGAGGGAGCATTGCCAAGTACAACAGAGACAAATCCTAGAGAGAGTCTAAACGCAATCAGCTTGAGAAGCGGGAAGGAGGTGTGTGACCAGCCCGAGAAAAGTGAAAAGAGGTGTGAAATTGTGGAAAAGAAAAATTTAGCGAAAGAGGAGTCACAAGACTGGAGACCTTCGATAACGTTTCCGGATAAATCGAAGGCATGTGTGCCCCCCGTTCCGTTTCCACAGAGATTACAGCAGAATAAGGCGGACAAACAATTCTCTAAGTTCCTTGACGTGTTCAAAAAGCTTCATATTAACATTCCATTCGCCGACGCGTTGGAACAAATGCCGAGCTACGCTAAATTCATGAAAGAGATATTGTCGAAAAAAAGAAAACTCGAGGAATTTGAAACAGTCGCCTTGACGGAGGAATGCAGCGCAATTCTTCAAAAGAAGCTCCCACCAAAATTGAAAGATCCGGGAAGTTTCAACATACTGTGCACCATGGGGAATCTTTCTTTTAATAAGGCATTGTGTGATCTCGGTGCTAGTATTAACCTCATGCCTTTGTCTATTTTTAAGAAGCTGGGAATTGGAGAAGCCAAGCCGACAACGGTCTCCTTACAATTGGCCGATAGGTCCATTAAGTATCCGAGAGGAGTGATCGAGGATGTGCTAGTAAAAGTAGACAAATTTATCTTTCCAGCGGATTTTATCGTTCTTGACATGGAGGAAGATGAAGATATTCCGATTATCTTGGGATGACCATTTTTGGCGACCGGCAGAACTCTTATTGACGTGGAAAAGGGAGAATTAACTCTGCGGGTTCAAGAGGAGCATGTCACATTCCAAGTGTTCAAATCTTTTCCATGTCCCGGAAGTGTTTATAAAAGGTCACAAATTGAAAGTGTAGATGCCGTTGAAATAGAAAAACACCGTAAACATCTCCGGTCGAAAAATTCAGATTATGTGTCAGATGGTCCAATTTTTAAGAAGGATGTAGAACGAGTAGCGTTTCTCGAGCATGCGGACAAGTCTGCTGCAGTCTTGAGTGCATTCGGGAAGGAGGGGAATAAGCCGGAAGCCCAGCGGACATCTAGTCATGAGAAAAACGGGTGTTTCGGGAAGTTGTTCTCGTCAAAACCTTTCCGCAAACAACATTCGATGTCCGAACCAAAAGTCGAATCGGTCATGATTTTAAAAACTATATTAACGGTTCGATAAACGGGGTGGAAACCAAATGGGGTTTGCGAAAAGCGAACTGATTTTTTAAATAGGTCCGGCTGAAGACTATAAACTTAGCGCTTCTCGGGAGGCAACCCGAGTTCGTAGTTGTAGATTTCTGCATTTCTATATTTTTCATGCATTTTAAATTTTTATTTTTCATCATTTTGTGCTTCAATCTGCTTCTGCCTCTCGCTTTTGACGTGCTCTTCTCAAAATTCTGTGCAGGAAAAGTCCCAGGGGAGAAACTGATGCCTGAGCCGCGGCACAAGTACTGTGAGCCGCGGCACACACAAATCGAAAGGGAAAGCTAAACCCACTGTACCCTGTGCCGCGGCACGGCACAAATGAGCTGCGGCACTTGAGCCCTGAGCCGCGGCACACTGAAACTGTGCTGCGGCACACGACAAAACGAACGACCAGGTAAAAGGGACTGTACTCTGTGCCGCGGCTCACTTGAGCTGTGCCGCGGCACACCATGCGGAATTTGAAAGGCCCAGGTAGCTTATAACACGCATTCGGCCGGCCATATCAGGTACGCCTCTCTTCTTCTTTCCCTCCCCTGCGCGCGATCGGCCGAGTTCTTCCAGTTTTCTTCTTGCGACTTTTTTTTTTGCACTTTTCACAAAGCCAATCAAGGTATGTTCCAATCTCTAATCTCTACTTATCTTATGAATTTTAATCTGAAGTTGTTTTATGCATTTAAGAAGTGAATATGTTTATTTTCCTTCAAAAAGTCTATGATGGTTTAGTGAATGAAATGGTGGTTTTAATCGAATTTTCATGGTTAGTTTGGAATATGAATGAATTGAGTGCGTTGTTTTGATGATGAATGAATTGTGTTTCTGTTCTTGGGGGTTGAATCGAGCTATAGCCATGTTTATTCTTCAAGTAAACACTTGCCCATAAAGTGTTTGATGAAATGTCTAAGTGAAAAATTTTCTTTGTTAAGGCAATATTTTGAATCGTTGTGCAACGTATTCGTTCTGAAATTACAGCAAGCCCAACCCTTACGTCCAGTTTAAACGTTAAAGTCCAAATTCAATTTTTCTCTCACAAATGTGCTATCTTGTTAAATTCTTGATTTACGGCTGGACATCTTTAGCCGAGTGATGATTTTTGTTGTTATTTTTTGCGTAAATAAACCCTGGTGTTGTATTTTTCAGGACTGACTATGGCTAGGACGAAGAAGCTGAGCAAGAGATCCAGGACTCAGTCATCCCCCACTCGAGGGGAAACCTCTCGTAGCCGCGCAGAGTCTGAGGGCCACCAGTTCTCCGACCCTGAGATCCACAAAATCTTCAATGAGAAGATTCGGCCGCGACCTCTTATCCCGGAGAGGGGATTTACTCCAGCTCCCCAAGACGGGGAATTGCTTACGATGATAGATGAGATGGGGTGGGCCCGATTTGTTGCACCCCTCCGAGCCAGCAGTTATTTCGATTGTGCAGGAGTTCTACGCCAGCGCATTACTGAAGCACATTAGGGCAGGCAATACGTTGCAGTCATCAGACTATCGGACTCAGGTCGATGTCCGAGGTGTTACGATTGATTTTTCCACATCTGCCATTCGGAGGTTGTATGGACTGCCGGTGGTAGATGAGACGGCTTACGACCGAGTGATGCCTAGCCTCACGAAGGAGGCCCTGCTTGAGACTATTGCACAGCCCGACTCCGACTGGGAGCAGCGCGCATCGGGTTCTTCCACTTTCCATTTCAAGAGCTTGCACCTCAGTCGGCTCGGGCATGCCTGGCTATATTTCATCTGCGCACGCATTGACCCCACCTCTCAGATCCGCACTGTTTTTCTCTCCCGCGCTCGGACACTTTATGCTATCACATCCGGGCTGCGTTTCGATGTGGCCCCTCTCTTGTCCCGTTCTATATCCCAGTGTATCCAGGGGGGAGCCAAGACGGGGTTGAAGCACCTCTCTCTCATCTGCGCTTTGTGCCGGCAGTCAGGGCTGACGTGGTCAGACGACGAGCCGATGCTTGCCCCCCAGGCCCCGATCGACCACCGCATCATCTCACATTTTGACCAGTGGGGAGGAGCGCCGGCGCACGCTCGGGGGAGAGGATTTCTGTTGGAGGAGGCCCACGAGGGATCCCCCGAGCCGCTTTTGCTGACACATGGAGATGCCGGCCCGCCACCCGACAGAGAGAGATTGCAGGAGATGTTTGACGGGATGAGGGAGGATTTGAGGAGAGAGAGATGAGATGAGGAGAGAGAGGGAGAGTATGATGGCTGCCATGCGAGAGGAGCAGCGGACGGAGCGAGAGAGCGTTATTGCTGCCGTTAGAGCCGAGATGCGAGAGCAGGCCCGCCGGGCCAACCAAAGAGAGGCGAGGCGTCTGGCAGCGAGGGACGCCTATCATCAGGAGCACCTTGCCGCATGGACGACTCATATCATGCATCCAGACGGGCCATTTATTGCACCCGCCCGGCCAGCCACACCACCCTCCTCACCGGATGATGCCGGCACCAGCTCGTGAGAGGACTGGAGGGGAGTACTTGACCTTTTACTTTTATTGCATTTCATATTTTGTCCATTGAGGTCAATGTACGTCCTAAGTTTGGGGGGGTTTACTTTCTGTTGCTACATTCATTCTTTGTCTTGTTTTTGTTGCACTTTTCATTACTTTGCGTTTATTTTTTTCTCGATAGCCTTACTTGTCTTGATTTTATCCTTTCGTGAATTTTTCGTGCTTCTATTTGTGTGATACTGATGTTACGACACTGTTTTTCTCTCTGAAGAAACGGTCGAGTTTTAGTCGAGTTGTAGTCAGAGATTGCTGTTTTTGCTTAGTATTCATTTAGGTCCAAAATTTTTTTTCGTGATTGTAGAGGTCTTGGCGGATAAGAGAGGATACATACTTGTTTTAAAATCACCGTCGATACTTTTGGTTACATTTTTCGGTTAGTTAGTCGTCCAGTTACGACACTGTTTTTCTCTCTGATGAAACGGTCGAGTTTTAGTCGAGTTGTAGTCAGAGATTGCTGTTTCTGCTTAGTATTCATTTAGGTCCAAAAAATTTTTTCGTGATTGTAGAGGTCTTGGCGGATAAGAGAGGATACATACTTGTTTTAAAATCACCGTCGATACTTTTGGTTACATTTTTCGGTTAGTTAGTCGTCCAGTTACATTAGTCGTGTTGGCACTTAGAGTGAGTTTAGAGTCGGTCAGTTTTTCCCAAAAGTCGAGATAATTTTGTTCTATGAAGGGAAGTCTAGTAACCGGGGGTATTCACGTGACCCGTTGTTTACTCTCGCGTAAAACGACGACCCTGATTAGACTAGTGATTTAGAAATTTCACATGTGCCGATGATAGGGAGCCTAGTAACCGGGGGTATTCGCGTGACCCGTTGTTTACTCTCGCGTAAAACGGCGACCTGATTCGGACATGCGAAAATTATATATTTGAGTTGTTTCTCCGCTGTAGAAGGGAACTTAGTAACTAGAAGCATCCATGTGCCCCATGAGTGTCTTTTACGTCAAACGGTTTCCCAATACAAGAGAATGGTAGTTCCACCCTAGGATTATCCCGATGAAACATCCCGAGATCCTAACCTAGTGGTCAACTCGAATCAATTTCTTGAGCATATATATAAGGGAACACTGTCCGAGGATTATTTTTATGAAACTCGTGAAAATTTTGCCATTAGACTGTGGAACGGGACGAATTTAGCTCGTTTATTTTAACCTTTCATATTGACGGTCGATTTGATTCACGTTTGTTAATCTTTGAGCTGAATTTTCTTCATGAACGCGTAATTAGGACTGAACTTGGTTACTTTGTAGAATCAGTGTTCTGAGTGTAGCTCGCTATTACGACACTCGTATTATTCAGAGAAAATTTCAGGATAGTATTGATTAGGTAGAGCACGATGAGTTGCACGATTATTCACGACATTCTTTTATTGAAATTAATTCTTTTTGCTTGAGGACAAGCAAAGGCTTAAGTTTGGGGGTATTTGTTAGGCGTATTTTTATATGCTTATTTATCATTATTTTGTATTATTTTGGAGAGTGAATTTGATTAAATGAGCTTTTAATGCCTTACTTTTGTATGTTTGTCAGGAGATTGGAGTCCGGAAGCTAAAACGAGGCAAAACAGGCGAAAACGGCAATTTTTGGCCGTGAGCCGCGGCACACGCAGAGGACCAGCAAGCACAGAGTAAACTGTACTCTGTGCCGCGGCACAGTCCAGGTGAGCCGCGGCACAGAAGAATTAAATGACGCCCAGGCATCCAGCTGAAGGCAATGTGCCGCGGCACAGAATTAGTGCGCCGCGGCACACTAGGCGGTTTTTGTATGTCCGCGCGGATTTGGGCCATTTCGAAGCCAGTTTTCGACCTACTCATACGGACGCGATTTGGAGACTGTGAAAGGCTATAAATAAGGGTTGAAGACCCTAATTAATGATCTTTGAATCTTGGAATCTTTTGATCTTGGGAATTAAAGAAGCTTGGAGACGGCAGAAGAGGAGGGAAGCAGAAGACTTCAAGAGCAGAGGGCGGAAGCCGAAGAACGGAGGAATCCGAGCTTCATCTGCGTTTGATTTTAATGCTTTCATTCATTAATTCTGTATTTTCCTTTATTAGTATGTCAGGCTAAAACCCTAATCTAGGATTTTGATGAAACCTACGTTTTGATGGATTTATTTGAGATTATCTAATTAATTACCTTTTTATTGAGTTTTCCCAATTGTGTTTAATGCTTTCAATTATCTAGCCAATAGTTGTATTGATTTAATCATTCAATTCGAATCGGGAGAGGAGAATTGGTGAGGAACTATTGGGGAGGACCGTTTTATTCTGTGAGATAGGGATATACTCATAGGAACTACGTGGCCTTTTGGAGATTTTACGCTTTTTGCCTATTGACGGATTAATTCACCTAGGGATAGAGTGGGTTATTCGCCTTTAGATAATTCTAGTGACCTCGGGAGAGGCGGTAGAATATATTAGCAATCTCCGCCTTCAATAAATTAGGAAAATTATTATTTCAGATAATCGAGAGTAAATTCGGATAAACCGAGGTGGATTCAAAATCCTAGACTTATTTATCATTTGATTTCCTTTTCTTCAAGCTATCGTTTGTTTTCTACTGTTTAGTCTTTTAATAATTCTTTTAGTAGTTAATTGCAAAACCCAAATTCGATTGTTCAAATAAAACTGGAATACATAAAAATCGGTAATTAGTGATTCAGTCCTCGTGGGAACGATACTCACCCATCACTTTATTACTTGTAAACGATAACGTGCACTTGCGTGTAAGAAATATCGCAACACCAGCTATGCGAACCAGTGAGAAGACGCCATGTGCCTTACGTCGCTGTCTTGGGAGGTCCACTTTGGACCTTTCGGCGGGTCTGTCGGTAGGTGAGGTTTGTCCTTGCCGTTGACAGCTGTCGAATGGCTGGAGTCAAAGGCCTTTTCCTACGGCGCCTTTTCTGGATCTGCACGTGGGTCTTTACTCCGAGATCCAGTTTTGATAGATACGACGGATGTTGGTTTTACACGTGGCATGAGGTGGTCGTCCTTGGCCGGGCACCAGAGTCGATCGATATGTTCCAAGAGACGATCGCCCTGGATGTCGATCGCTCGGCACTTGGACTTGGTCTGGGATCTTCGTTTGGTAGGTGTGCCTTGGCTAATTTGATGCTGACTCGGTCGCTCGGCCCTTACGTCGATCGCCGTCGAGATGTGTTAATCGCGACACAACAGCGGTGACTATACCAAGTTTTGCAGTCAAATCCAATATCATCATCCAAGTTAGAGAACCCAACTGCCATCAGTCGGGTTAGAGAACCCACCTGCATCAGTAACCTTTGAACCCAGCTGAACTGAGCTGACTGAGAACCCAGCTGGTTGTACTGAGCTGACTGAGAACTGAGCTGGTTGTATTGAGCTGACTACCCTAGCTGCCTAAGATACTGAGCTGATCCATCCATGGTCTAACCCAACTCCCAGAAGATGTCTCTTCACACTCCACAGTGTAACGTCCGAGTTAAATGAGACTATTTATGGAAGTAACATTTCAGCTGAAGGATTAAAGAGAATTAATGGCAGTTTTATCTGCAGTAACTTCCCATCTGATGGAGGGGTTTTGGACCCTATAAAAGGGGTCTTATGCATTTCATTTCATCACACAACACAACCACGAATACGAAAGAAATACAAGCATACAACATATTGCAGCATATTTCCTTCTTGCTTTTCGTGCCCAGTTTCCAGCACTTGAACGTTCGCCGGAGTTCTGAGTTTTGGAGAGCACCTAACTTAGAAACATAGTAGTTGTATCTTGGAGGCATCTTGCCAGAACTGTCTGCTCTTATACAGGGGCAATTTTACTAGAATTGTAATAGGTTGCTTTTATCCGTAATTTTATTAATTACATTATTTGAAATTAATAGAACCAACAACAGTAGGGCAATTTTTTTATTTTATGTAATTTCTAATGGGGACCAATTCTGATGCTGCCGCTGTCGCCGCTGCTGCTGCTGCCACTGCCAAAGTTGCTGCCAACATTCATGTTGCACCTACTATTGTAGTGCATACAAAGAAACCCGAGAATTCGGGTGTTGATTTCAAGATATGGTAGCAAAAGATGTTATTTTATTTCACGACCTTGGGGCTTGCTCTTTACCTCAAGGATGATCCTCCTGTAACACCCCGAAAATCCACTGGGGATATTACACGCTGTAGACCCTTTTTCCACAAGGATCTGCCAGGCTAACCACCACGATACAAATAATGTTTGACCGACCGAGGTCAAACTACATACTAGCATGGACCGATAAGGTCAATATTAAATTACACTGGCCGATGAGGTCTCACGACTAAATCATTCCAAAAATAAACTCATTACTGTACATACCCATACAGAGGTCAAAATACAATACGACGGATGATAGTATTTCACTTGACAATTCACCGACATTAATTAAACTTTTAGCTCTTGATTAGTATCGCGGTCCATCATCCTCTATGCCGACCTTGTGAATGCTCCCTCGATAAAAGTGCACCTGAAATGCATGAAACGCATTTCCCCCATTTAAGGGGTTAGCAATTCAAATTTTCTAGTACAAGTATTTAAGTCATACAGAATATACCACGCAAATATCAGTTATAATAAAACAACAACAAACCATGAAAGAAGTTCCTGAGAGGTTTTCAATGTTTAAAGTACAACTCAAGTCCTTGAAAGTAATTTATCAACTCGGAAGTTTTAGAAAATGACAGAAAGTCTTTTGGGACTTCAAGTCCAAGATTATAAACCTTTTTCAAAAACAAGAAGGTCTCGGACCAAATCTCATTTCATGTAACAAATATTTTTATAAATAGAAAATCTTTCTGGACCTCCAATCCTTAGTTACAAAACCATTTCAAGACAATTGGGTCTCGGCCCAAAGTCATTTTCCGCAAAACAACCTTTACACAATCGTTAGGGTCTCAACCCAAATTTTCTTCGAACCACCATGCACGGGAACAGTAACAAAGTCTGCATTCTGACATCAAAACGTTACCACCAAGGAACAAAACGCATGCAACACATATTCTAGTGCCATTCTAGCGAAGTACCAAGACCCTATATATAATATATCTCAACATTGAGTATAAACGTTGTGATATTCTGGACATATCACAATTATTGAAAATATCAACATCAACAACACGGAAACCACACTTGGTAACCCACGACCGTGCCCCTTACCATCGACCCCCAGAGGTCCCATCGAACCGTCCCCATGTGGAAATCCACTTCCGCGGCCGTGCCCCTTAACATCGGCCCTCAGAGATTCCGTCGAACCGTCCCCAGGTGGAAGAACAACTCATGCACACTATAGTTCACAACTCACAATTTCCGAACATTGAATATAATGTATATAGTTATGATACTAACTAGAATGTCCACTTACCGACACATAACTACGACCATGGACTAATATAACTATAAACTACTCCTAGTATACATCAACACCACAAAGGTATCCACAAGAAACACATTCAACACTTAATATATCCCAAGATCAACAACACGACCGACACGACTCCACAACAGTCTAACCATCTTAGACGCATCACTACACATCAACACTTACATAAACCAATCAAATCATCATAAGCAACTCAATTCTATAACACACAACTAATATATATATATATACGGACAAACCATTATACACACTTTACATAACATCAGTTCACGAGATATAAGTCGTATAGGCAAGAACACTTGCCTCGATGATCGATACCAAAAACTCCGACCACACGGCTCACCTGAAACAGTCCCTGAAACCTACAACCTTCGCAAGAAACAACGACAACACAATCACTACGAGAACCAAGATCAATAGCAACAGGAAATACAACAAACAACCGAAGGAAACCCATCGGAACCTTTAATCGAATATTAATCTTCACGGTTCCGACTCTAACTCACTGCAGAACAAACAACAACAACGAGGGTTCAAGGGTTTTCTCACGAAAATCAAAATCAAGCTCTGGTTGAAACAAAATCGATCCATATATTACAACTAAAACAATAGGAATTTCATAATCAATTCATAAACTTCAAATTAAATCAAGAAATCAAGGAAAACCCTCAAAATTACCTACACAGGGTTCTAGGAAGGATATACCTCGATCCGCAAGGAAAATAAGTTAGACGATGATGGTAAACGTGAAGAAGATCCACCAAGATGAGGTTTGATGACGAAGATCGCCCCAAATCGTCCTAGGAGATCAGACCCGATGAATAGAGGTGGAAGAAGTCGAAATGACTCCTAAAAAACTGTTCCGCGGACATATAAAGCAGACAGACGCTTACGTACTTAAGCGACTCATATTAACATACATTAACGAGTTAATGTACGTAAGAGGTCACATATTACGTACGTAAGGGTGTATTCCAGGAGATACTTCCCGAAATCTTACATATGATAACGTACGTTATATGCTGAAGCTAGCGTACGTAAGCTTCATGCAGTAGAGAGTTGTTGCAGTCCAATTCACTGCGCAATGATATTTACGGAACGCGACGAACATGGGCTACCATGGTTAATTAAACTGGGCAGTACAATAGCCAAAATATGAGTCTAAACACCAAACAAACATGTGACTCTAGTAGCCCAAATGTTGGAAAGACGAATACGAAGACAAATGCCCAAAACTTTGGCGAAATTACGAAATGGCCTAAATGCCTGATAATCACGATACGAGGTTGAACAACAACTCTGGAGTTCACAACATGACTAAAAATGTTAAGTGGACTTGTAGGAACAATAAAACAACAGTTTCGAAGATTCACAAGAATCGAATCCAAACGCAGAAAAGTCGTAATAATATGCCGATTAATCTGAAATAATATCAAAACTCGCTCGAATGACAAAAAGTGCAGAACAAAACATGTCCAAAATGTGTCAATGAACACAAGCGTGTCACTATCATCATTAAATTCAGAATGAAAAATACGAATATTACATTCTACCCCCTCAAAAGAAGTTTCGTCCCCGAAACTTAAAACAACAAAGGCAAGGCAACAAATAGCGAGCAACTGACAGGCAGCATCTCTGAAGGACCTCTCAGAGTTGATATTGATATCGGTGTTGCATCCCATGCCTCGGAAGACTCAGCGACCATCTCACAAAACTGGATTAATTCTGTGTAATTTGAGTCCGCACTTGTAACACGTTACTGGCGGGGAAGGACAATGTGCACGAACATGCTTCAGCACTTTACAGTTGAAACGCCTCCTTGCCTTACCAGGAGTCAATGGTAATAACTTGGAACTCTTGGTTCCACTCATCGAGCGACGAGGCTTCACGGCAGAATGACCAGGGTGTTGAAGTTTAGAGACTCCAACTCCTGAACTGACAGAAAAATCATTAGACATTCTCTGCTACTGATCGGTTCCGAACAAAACCCAGCTACCATTAATTCCTGGAATACTGTCTATGTTACAACATGATCCCAAGGCTTAACAGCCTCCCACCAGTTAGCGGCATCTCTTCAAGAAGGTACTGGGCGATAGGTACCTTCCGTTCTTGGGGACAATCAACTTCCTCGAATATCTTTCCTAACTGGAAAATCCAACCATCCCATTCAAATGCGTTCGCAGTACCAGTGACACGAGGGGGATTCATACGAACTACTTCTCAAAGCCATTGGTTTGCACCGACGTTTTCGGTCACATCTATGTTACGTTGAAACGCTGGGGTCAACTGAGTCATCTGTGTCGCGACTTGTTGCCATATAATAGCAACACCAATGCCAATGTCGTTCCCGTCAACATTCTCTTGGTCCTCTATCTGATCTCCATGACTGTTTGTACCACAATCACGATCACGATCTCTGCTCCTCGGCGTACTAAACAAGTAACCACTCTGAACACGAAACACAACAACGCAAAACAATATACCAAAATGCCAACTCAGCACAACATACCTACATAAGCCAACAATAGCAACACGATAAGAATATCCACTCCGGATAATGACACAAATACAAAAATTACCACTACAATAAATGGAACTTACGGTCGTAACTATTGAATCACACTACCGTATCAACCGAAAACTTACAACCATTGCCGATACAAATACGGCCACAACAACCCACACATCATGGTAGCCAATCATTAATAACATCCTTTTTAAAATTTCACGAGGTATTCATTTAAATAATGACATTTAAAATCCTTTAGTTCATAAAATTTTTCTTAAATAAGATTTGAAAACACTTTTGATACTTCGGGCTATTTTACCAAAAGGTAAACAAAATATCTTAATAGTTTTGAAATTATTTACAACACAATATTTGGGCACACGGCCGAAATTCTCCAATGAGTAGAGTAACATGATAATTATATCAAAATAAATCAGCTTCGCACGCAATCACGTCAGTTCCCACCCTAGTCTCTCGCTTTAAGCGATAACTTCTCATTACGCACACACTGCATCTTAACATGCTCTAAGTGTACGATTAGCGTGTATTAATAAGGGGGTTAGCGTGCGTTGAATGACTCAATTCTACCCAAACTCTAAAATCCAAGTGTTCTGCCCAGGTTTGTTAGCGTGCGCTAATTAAAAGTTCAAGCCGAGTAAGATTTTTCATCTTTCACTATTTATGTATTTTTGAAAATAAAAATCATATTTTTGTTTTAAAATACAAAAGTTTTATGGTGTGAAAGATTTTTAAAATCGTATACTCAAGTTATTTGAAATTAACACCAATAGGGTAAAGCCATTTCTAAAATTCTTTGAACATGACAAAATATTAACGACGGTATCATTTTTGTAAAATGTTCAAAACCCTTCAAAACACATCTTTTAAATACCGTCATAAGGTTTTATCTGAAAATACAAGGCCAGCTCGCCAATATTTAAATATTTTCAAAATCCCCACTAGACCGTCGATTACCCGTACCGATAAAATAATTTAGAAAATCTAATTTTCCACAACATACTCGAGTCTATGAAATTTTGAAAAAAAAAAAAACGTTTCAAATACACTCGCAGCGAACGATTACCAATATGAACATATCTATAACAAATAATAACAATTAGCCAAACACACCCAATTCACAAACGCATGTTCATCTGGCATTTAAATCACCATACTAACTGACACAACTCACGAATGTAATCCCAAATTCAAACATGCATCGAAAGCATCCATCTGTGTTCCCAACAATCTTTGCCGTCAATACGCGTTCTGAAACACATTAGTGTTCAGAAACTTTCACAATATACTGTACCACTCAAAACTAATCCTTCAATATATCTGAATCATTATACACATATTATACCACAAGTATCAAATACGGTTTCCATCTTACCACTTAATAAAGTCATGTAACACAAAATATAATATATAAAAGAGAAGACTTACATCCACAGATGGCACGAAGATGACGGTCGCCCACGATACTAATCTCGACGAACAACATGAACGACATGATATGACAACGCACAAGTCGACTTATTAACCGACAACTCGGACGACGCGACAAAACACGACCCGATTAATCACGAATCGGCTCAACCCGACAGCCTAGGTTTCCACAACCTAAGCTCTAATACCATAAATGTATCACCCTGAAAATCCACCGGGTATATTACACGCCGTAGACCCTTTTTCCACAAGGATCTACCAGGCTAACCACCACGATATGAATAACGTTTGACCGGCCAAGGTCAAACTACATACTAACACAGACCGATAAGGACAAATATTAAATTACACTAACCGATGAGGTCTCACAACTAAATCAATCCAAAAATAAACTCATTACTGTACATACCCACACAGGGGTCAAAATACAATACAATGGATGAAAGAATTTAACTCGACAATTCACTGATATTAACTGAACTCTTAACTCTTGATTGGTATCGCATTCCATCATCCTCAATGCCGACCTTGTGAATGCTCCCTCGATAAAAGTGCACCTGAAATGCATGAAATGCATTTTCCTCATTTAAGGGGTTAGCAATTCAAATTTGCTAGTACAAGTATTCAAGTCATACAAAATATACCATGCAAATATCACTTGTAATAAAACAACGACAAACCATGAAAGAAGTTCCTGAGAGGTTTTCAATGTTTAAAGTACAACTCAAGTCCTTGAAAGTAATTTATCAACTCGGGAGTTTTAGAAAATAACAGAAAGTCTTTTGGGACTTCAAGTCCAAGATTATAAACCTTTTTCAAAAACAATAAGGTCTCGGACCAAATCTCGTTTCATGTAACAAACATTTTTATAAATAGAAAATCTTTCTGGACCTCCCGTACTTAGTTACAAAACCATTTCAAGACAATTGGATCTAGGCCCAAAGTCATTTTCCGCAAAACAGCCTTTACACAATCGTTAGGATATCAACCCAAATTTTCTTTGAACCACCATGCACGGGAACAGTAACAAAGCCCGCATTCTGACACCAAAACGTTACCACCAAGGAACAAAACACATGCAACACATATTCTATTGTCATTCTTATAACACCCCAAACTAGGCGGATATTACAGGGCCGTGGACCCCCGACTGGGACCCACCAGGCGAACGAAAACTAATGAATTAAATAATATAATCGTAGTACCGAACCACATTATATTACCAAATACTCCGATGAGGAGCTTAAGTACAATACACCAGGACAATACCGGATACTAGTATATTTTATATGAAGATAAAATACACCACCCTGAATAAATAAACATCCCAAACGGAATTCTGCAGCGGAAATACAAATGAAGGAAAACAAGAACGACTGAAGAGATTGGGGCCCTCTACTAGTATCACTGGGACTCCTCGCCGTCAACGTTATATTCCTTTGCTTTTGTCTTGCCATGACCTGAAAACAAAATCCCCCAACGGGGTCAGTTACACAGAACAACAATCCTCAAGAGTTGAATAAACATAATCATATATGCTGTATAATCCACAAGTTCGATCAAAGTCTCAAAACGTCGAACACATGTGATCAAAATTGAATCGGTCAGATTATAACCCAATCCTGTTGAAAACATACGCAATCAAACATGCTATATGAATCAACTAACAGTACGGCTCAAAGGGTGGCGCCACACTACGCCCGGGATGGAAATGTGTACGTGCACAATCCACCATCGAGTATCGATCGAATACACGTGTGGTCTTGTACCTAATCAGTCTCACGAAGTGATCTTCTCGTGTGCACAGTCCAATGTGAGGCCAACAACCAACACACGACTTAATATGTGCCTGACATGAAAATCCTACACATACCAACCGGCACGCCAGTATGACCCGGAATGCCACGAGATAACAAAAGTGACATCGAAATTAATAATGACTTACCGAGATGAAATGACAGTGAAATGAATGATAGCTCAATGAAATGATTGGAACCGTCGTTCCTTGTGACTGAAGTGATTAATTGACAATTACAAGTCTCAATACGGTTAATACATTATGAACGAACTATAATTATGAATGAACAACAACGAAAGGAATGAATATCCTTTTAACCGAGTAAGAATTAACTTACACAACCGGTGAAGAATGTCCTTCCTCGAACAAACGTCCTACAATGAGATGTCGGTCGCTCGAACAACCTTGAATGACAATTACCAACAATGCTCAATATACGAATCAAACATGATTATAACCAACTCAAACGTCGATACAACAATATCCAAACTCATAGAGGTACTCTAACGAACACTTAGCAAACACATATCCCTCGATAATATCCAATTCTCGAATATATCAAAACCAACTCTAAAATGAGTATTTCAAACCAACAAAACAACTTCAATGATATCAATAATCCCATAGGAATCCATAATTCGAGTTAACGACATCATCTAATCGCAAACCCCCAAAAATATCAAAGTCAACTCTAAAGTGTTCTTGAATTAAACCCCAATATTCATGAAATCCGAAATATACGACAATAAATCTGTAGGAATATATTTATCCAAGGTAGATAATCCATATCTAACATATTCCAACAATAATCCAAGCTTACACGAAGAAATTGGAAGGAAAAACCCAAAATCCGAAATTCTAGATCCAAGAAGCTTATTACCTTGATTTGATGTGATGGGGATGATGAAATGATGATTAATCCGAATGATAAGCTTGAAGATGATGATTGATGATTACACCTCGAAGAACACTCTCCAAATCGCCCAGAATCGCCCAAAACCGCCGACGAAACGAAGAGAAATGATGAATGACGTTAAAGGACTAGACTGTCCTATATATAGAAAATCCCAACTAGCGTGCGCTAGCTCCTGTGCGTAGCGTGCGCTAACGGGTGTACTGGGTAGTCCAGTACCCTCTGTTCGCAATGGTAGCGTGCGCTACGTACCTTTTATAGCGTGCGCTACAACCATTTAATTAGCGTGTGTTAACACCAATGGTTAGCATGCGCTAACGAATTATTGATGCCCAGTACTGGAGTCCAGAACCTACTGTTCTCTGATCCGCTCTCGGTAGCGTACGCTACAATCAACATTTAGCGTGCGCTACTACACCGTTTGCGTACGCTAAAAACCACTCATAGCGTGCGCTAGGCATTTATCCAAAGCAGTCCAGTAGCCACTGAACTCTGCTTGATCCGTCCTTAGCGCGCACTATACCGGCTGCATAGCGTGCGCTACTCCAACCTACTAGCGCGCGCTACTTACCATTCGTAGCGTGCGCTACTTATAACCCTACTGCAGTCCAGTGCCTTCTGGACTGCCTGCTTGAAACATACTAGCGTGCACTAGTGTTGAGAGGTAGCGTGCGCTACCCGTACTCAATTAGCGCATGCTAAAAAGAGTACGTAGCGTGCGCTACTCCTCACACACAGCACACTATGAAAATGACAACGATGATAAACACCACACGATTCTCCAACTAGATTGATGATGAATGACGATTAATACACGATACAATTACTCTGAACGATGAATACAATAATTGAATATGAGTGACAAATGATCATTAATGAGTGAAAATTACTGAGTGACAATTACTGAATGATAAATACTGAATGATAATGACTGAATTACAACCGGGTATTACATACACCCCCCCTTCAAAGAGTTTCGTCCCAGAAACTAAGGGTCAAACAACTCGGGATAACTCTCCCGCATACTATCTTCGGTTTCCCAAGTAGCCTCTTCGACTCCGTGTCTAGACCACTGGATCTTTACCAAAGGAATCGTCTTGTTCCTAAACTGTTTGATTCGCCGCTCTAATACTCATATAGGACGCTCCTCATATGAATGATCATCGGCGATCTTGATTTCGTCAAACCGAAGTATGTGGCTCGGGTCGGCAACATACTTCCGTAACTGAGAGACGTGAAACACATTATGAATTCGGCTCAACGCCGGAGGTAAGGCTAATCGATAAGCTAGTTCGCCTACTCGATCCAAAATCTCAAACGGTCCTATGAATCTCGGACTCAACTTCCCCCGTTTTCCGAAACGGAAAATACCTCGACTCGGGGATACCTTGACCAAAACATGGTCACCCGTCTCGAACTCTAATGGTCGACGACGATTATCTGCATATGATTTCTGTCAACTCTGAGCTGTCAACAAACGACTCCTGATCAAAGCTACCTTCTCACGGGCGGCTATAAGCATATCGGGCTCGGTGCCGATTGATTCTGATAAGTCATCCCAACACAAAGGAGATCGAAAATGACGACCGTACAAGGCCTCGTAAGGTGCCATCTTAATCGAAGCATGCCAACTATTATTATACGTGAACTCGATCAACGGTAGTTGGCTTCCCAATCGTCTTTCCAATCGAGGATGCATGCCCTCAACATGTCCTCCAATGTCTGAATAGTCCTCTCTAATTGTCCGTCGGACTGAGGATGAAAAGCTGTACTGAGATTAAGCTGAGTTTCCATAGCACGATGATCTGATTTCCAAAAATGAGACACGAATCGTCCGTCACAATTGGAAATGATACTTTTAGGAGTACCGTGCAATCTCACTATCTCTTTGATAAACAACTGGGCAAGTCTCTCGGGACCCTACGTATCCTTAATCTCAAGGAAATGAGCTGATTTAGCTAGGCGATCCACAATTACCCAGATTGTATTCATGCCACGATGACTCATCGGCAAACTCGTAATGAAGTCCATTGAAATATCTTCCCACTTCCATTCTGGAATAGGGAGAGGTTTCAGCATACCCGCCGGTCGCTGATGTTCTATCTTGACTTGCTGACAGGTCAAACATCTCGAAACAAATTCCGCGACTTCCCGCTTCATATTACTCGACCAGTAATTTTGTTTCAAGTCTTTATACATCTTGCTAGACCCCGGATGAACGGAATAAGGGGTAGCATGAGCTTCTCTCAAAATCGAGTTTTTCAACTCGTCATTCACCGGTACGCACAACCGATTCTTAAAACGCAAAAGTCCATCCTCGTGGATCACAAACCCGGGGGCTTTCCCTGAGTCACATCCTCTCGAATGCGTAACAAAAATGGGTCCGAACCCTGATTCTCCCTGATCGCCTCCTCAAGTGGCGATGAAATCTCCAACGTACAAAGTTGCCCTTGTACTCACTGTAACCAGACCTTGATCTCGGGTCTCAGAAATTCCTGTTGAAGTTCCTTATGAACTGATAATCGAGCAAGCATCTGCTCCTGAACGGACTTACGACTCAAGGCGTCGGCAACAATGTTCGCCTTGCCCGAGTGGTAAAGTATCTCGATATCATAAT
This sequence comes from Orobanche coerulescens, assembly GCA_033398695.1. Taxonomy (NCBI): domain Eukaryota; kingdom Viridiplantae; phylum Streptophyta; class Magnoliopsida; order Lamiales; family Orobanchaceae; genus Orobanche; species Orobanche coerulescens. The sequence goes on from CM065811.1 coordinate 171,343,444, forward strand.
CTTTGATTAGTTCCAACCACCGTCTCTGCCACATATTTAACTCCTTCAGAGTAAATATATACTTTAAACTCTTATGATCGGTGAATATCTGACAGGTAACGCCATACAGATAATGACGCCAAATCTTCAATGCGAACACCACGACTGTTAGTTCCAGGTCGTGGGTCGGATAATTAACCTCGTAAGGTCTCAATTGCCGTGAAGCATAAGCAATAACTTTCCCGTTCTGCATGAGTACATATCCGAGACCCTGTCCGGACGCATCACTATAAACCACAAATCCTTCCGTCCCTTGCAGTAAAGAAAGGACAGCTGCTGAAATTAACCAGCTCTTGAGTTCCTCAAAACTCCGTTGACACGCGTCGGACCACGTGTATTTCTTGTCCTTTCGCAAAATGTTTGCCAATGGTTGAGTGATTTTAGAAACTCCTTCCACAAATCGCCGATAATAACCGTCTAATCCGAGAAAGCTTCGGATTTCCTTAGCATTCTTCGGAGGTAACCAATCTCGGATAGCCTCCGTCTTCTGAGGATCAACACGCACTTCGTCTGATGAAATTACATGCCCGAGAAACGTCACTTCGGACATCCAGAACTCACATTTGGAAAAGTTTCCATAAAGTTGCTCTCGTCTCAACACGTCCAGAACCTGATGAAGGTGAAACTCGTGCTCCTCCCGGTTGCGAGAATAAATTAAAATGTCATCAATGAAGACAACCACAAACTGATCCAAAAAGTCGATGAAAACCTGATTCATTAATTCCATGAATACCGCAGGTGCATTAGATAACCCAAACGGCATTACCACGAACTCATAATGACCATAGCGTGTTTGAAACGCCATCCTCGCGATATCCGACTCTCGAATTCTCAACTAATGATATCCAGATCTTAAGTCGATCTTGAAAAAAATACTGAAGTTCCCTGAAGTTGATCTAAGAGATCAGCAATACGGGATAGAGGATACTAATCTTGATCGTCACCCTGTTCAACTCCCGATAATTAATACACACATGAAACGAACCATCCTACTTCTTGATAAATAACACTGGTGCTCCCCACGGGGACGCACTCGGTCGGATATAACCTTTCTCGAAAAATCCTCAAGTTGAATCTTCAACTCCCGCATTTCGGTCTGGGCCATCCGATATGGTGCCTTCGAAAATGGGGGCGTACCAGGCTCCAACTCTATTGTGAATTCCACATCCCTCGGTGGAGGTAAATCAGGTAGCTCGTCTGGGAGTACATCGTCAATCGATAACAATGATACCACGAATGATTGAACACCTCGATTGCCATAGAACGGTCAATCGATGACAATGATACAGTGAATGATTGAACACCTCGATTGCCTTAGAACGGTCAATCGATGAAAATGATACAATGAATGATTGAACACTTCGATTGCCTTAGAACGGCCAATCGATGAGAATGATACAATGAATGATTGAATACTTCGATTGCCTTAGAACGGCCAATCGATGAAAATGATACAATGAATGATTGAACACTTCGATTGCCTTAGAACGGCCAATCGATGAAAATGATACAATGAATGATTGAACAACTCGATTGAGTAATTTACTGCTTCCATCATATTAATGATTCTTCTGGAACAACGGGGATTACCTCCCTGAAATACACACTCGGCTCCAACGACTGAAATGATAGTGACCATACGCTTACGAACGCTGAGGATGGTATCAAGACGATCCATTCAACTAATACCCAATATTACATCGTCCTTAGGTAAATCCACCACGATTAGGTCCACCAACCACTCGCGGTCATTAAGCTTAATTTAGTCAGTTTTTAACCTCATGATTTCGAAAATTCTTTACCGCCAGGTAGACCAATGATATAAGGCCCACAATTAATAAGATTATCCAAGTTAAGTCTATTCAAACATGATTCGAAAGTGAATGAATACGGTGCACCAGTATCAAAAAGGTACACACAAGTTGAAATAAAATTACGAGTATACCTGGGATCATTCAGGCCTCCGGATTGTCGGTCCTCTTCATCGCATGAATCCGGGACTTGCCGGCCCCGAACCGGATGCTCCTCTCTGATAAATATGAGTTCCGCCTTTATTCGCTTCCGTCGTCTTAAACGACGCTGACAAAGCAGTCTGATTCTGAATCGCTGATTGCTTCGGGGCCTGAGATGCCACCGGAGTCGGCTTGGGGCCCCTTCGGCAAAAACGGGCCTTATGCCCTAAAATCCCACAATTATGGCACGTGATAGACGGTTTCAGACACTTAGTGCTGTAATGACCCGGCGCTCCACAGTTGAAAGAGGTGATGGCCGAACTGGCCGCTCGGGACTGAGATCCCGCACGATTATGCGCCGTAAGAGGTCGCTCAGAAATGTTAGGGCCCACACGAGGCTTCTTGAAGGTAGGCGCCGCCTTGAGGTGCAACCGTTGATTTCCTGGCGATAGATGAAGGTTGTTGCTCGGCCAATTTCCTTAGCGGCGAGCTCACACGAGAGACTTCTCTCGATTAATTCGGCCAGTGGCGCAATGATGATTGAGCAATTGCATGTGGGTCATCATGACTGCATAAAAGTGAGTGGATCAACCGAACATCTTGATCGAGTGAGTCTGGGTACGACTTCTGGCGGTGAGTGATTATTTTCGGATTTCGGCACCGCGGCCTCTCCCCGTGCATCCCTTAACAGCTCTCTCCATACTGAAGTAGGAAGGTCGCATGATAATCATAGATCTCGTATGAGTACCGCATTATGATTTACGTCATGAAATGATGAAAATGAGCATACGCGCTCTAACACAGTGATTACATGAATGATTAACTGAGGTGACATGATTATCTGATGATATTCTTGAAATGATTATCTTGAACAAGTTAACAAAATTAATGATATGATCTTCAAGATTAACAATTGAGTAATGAAATGAATTGAGTGATTAATGAGTTAACATGATCAACATGATTAAAATGAAAATGATGTTTGAGGATTGTTAACTAGTGAATTATGAATGAATGATTATTGCCAGAAATTATACCATGGCGTTAGAAGTCTTACAGTTCTTTCGGTCTGATGGGATCGGCATTTGCACAGGTCACATGTGACGCGAAAGTCCAATGATACTAGTCTGATGAACGATGATTTCAAATGAGACATGACTCGGAAGGTAGTATTCAAAACCGCGCTCCGATACCAACTCTGCAACACCCCAAACTAGGCGGATATTACAGTGCCATGGACCCCCGACTGGGACCCACCAGGCGAATGAAAACTAATGAATTAAATAATATAATCATAGTACCGAACCACATTATATTACCAAATACTCCGATGAGGAGCTTAAGTACAATACACCAGGACAATACCGGATACTAGTATATTTTATATGAAGATAAAACACACCACCCTGAATAAATAAACATCCCAAACGGAATTCTGTAGCGGAAATACAAATGAAGGAAAACAAGAACGACTGAAGAGATTGGGGCCCTCTACTAGTATCACTGGGACTCCTCGCCGTCAACGTTATATTCCTGTGCTTTTGCCTTACCATGACCTGAAAACAAAATCCCCCAACGGGGTTAGTTACACAGAACAACAATCCTCAAGAGTTGAATAAACATAATCATATATGCTGTATAAACCACAAGTTCGATCAAAGTCTCAAAACGTCGAACACATGTGATCAAAAGTGAATTGGTCAGATTATAACCCAATCCTGTTGAAAACATACGCAATCAAACATGCTATATGAATCAACTAACAGTACGGCTCAAAGGGTGGCGCCACACTACGCCCGGGATGGAAATGTGTCCGTGCACAAGCCACCATCGAGTATCGATCGAATACACGTGTGGTCTTGTACCTAATCAGTCTCACGAAGTGATCTTCTCGTGTGCACAATCTAATGTGAGGCCAACAACCAACACACGACTTAATATGTGCCCGACATGAAAATCCTACACATACCAACCGGCACGCCAGTATGACCCGGAATGCCACGAGATAACAAAAGTGACATCGAAATCAATAATGACTCACCGAGATGAAATGACAGTGAAATGAATGATAGCTCAATGAAATGATTGGAACCGTCGTTCCTTGTGACTGAAGTGATTAATTGACAATTACAAGTCTCAATGCGGTTAATACATTATGAATGAACTATAATTATGAATGAACAACAACGAAAGGAATGAATATCCTTTTAACCGGGTAAGAATTAACTTACACAACTGGTGAAGAATGTCCTTCCTCGAACAAACGTCCTACAATGAGATGTCGGTCGCTCGAACAACCTTGAATGACAATTACCAACAATGCTCAATATACGAATCAAACACGATTATAACCGACTCAAACGTCGATACAACAATATCCAAACTCATAGAGGTACTCTAACGAACACTTAGCAAACACACATCCCTCGATAATATCCAATTCTCGAATATATCAAAACCAACTCCAAAATGAGTATTTCAAACAAACAAAACAACTTCAATGATATCAATAATCCCATAGGAATCCACAATTCAAGTTAACGACAACATCTAATCGCAAACCCCCAAAAATATCAAAGTCAACTCTAAAGTGTTCTTGAATCGAACCCCAATATTCATGAAATCCGAAATATACGACAATAAATCCGTAGGAATACATTTATCCAAGGTAGATAATCCATATCTAACATATTCCAACAATAATCCAAGCTTACACGAAGAAATTGGAAGGAAAAACCCAAAATCCGAAATTCTAGATCCAAGAAGCTTATTACCTTGATTTGATGTGATGGGGATGATGAAATGATGATTAATCCGAATGATAAGCTTGAAGATGATGATTGATGATTACACCTCGAAGAACACTCTCCAAATTGCCCGGAATCGCCCAAAACCGCCGAAGAAACGAAGAGAAATGATGAATGACGTTAAAGGACTGGACTGTCCTATATATAGAAAATCCCAACTAGCGTGCGCTAGCTCCTGTGCGTAGCGTGCGCTAACGGGTGTACTGGGTAGTCCAGTACCCTCTGTTCGCAACGGTAGCGTGCGCTACGTACCTTTTATAGCGTGCGCTACAACCATTTAATTAGCGTGCGTTAACACCAATGGTTAGCGTGCGCTAACGAATTATTGATGCCCAGTACTGGAGTCCAGAACCTACTGTTCTCTGATCCACTCTCGGTAGCGTACGCTACAATCAACATTTAGCGTGCGCTACTACACCGTTTGCGTACGCTAAAAACCACTCATAGCGTGCGCTAGGCATTTATCCAAAGCAGTCCAGTAGCCACTGGACTCTGCTTGATTCGTCCTTAGCGCGCGCTATACCGGCTGCATAGCGTGCGCTACTCCAACCTACTAGCGCGCGCTACTTACCATTCGTCGCGTGCACTACTTATAACCCAACTGCAGTCCAGTGTCTTCTGGACTGCCTGCTTGAAACATACTAGCGCGCGCTAGTGTTGAGAGGTAGCATGCACTACCCGTACTCAATTAGCACACGCTAAAAAGAGTACGTAGCGTGCGCTACTCCTCACACACAGCACACTATGAAAATGACAACGATGATAAACACCACACGATTCTCCAACTAGATTGATGATGAATGACGATTAATACACGATACAATTACTCTGGACGATGAATACAATGATTGAATATGAGTGACAAATGATCATTAATGAGTGAAAATTACTGAGTGACAATTACTGAATGATAAATACTGAATGATAATGACTGAATTACAACCGGGTGTTACAATTCTAGCCAAGTACCAAGACTCTATATATAATATATCTCAACATCGAGGATAAACATTGTGATATTCCGGACATATCACAATTATTGAAAACATCAACATCAACAATACGAAAACCACACTTGGTAACCCACGGCTGTACCCCTTAGCATCAACCTCCAGATGTCCCGTTGAACCGTCACCAGGTGGAAAACCACTTCTGCGGTCGTGCCTCTTAGCATCGGCCCCCAAAGGTTCTGTCGAACCGTCCCCAGGTGGAAGAACAACTCACGCACACTAGCGTTCACAACTTTCACAATTTCCGAACGTTCTATATAATGTATATAATTATGGCACTAGCTAGAATGTCCACTTACCGACACATAACTGCGACCATGGACTAATATAACTATAAACTACTCCTAGTATACATCAACACCACAAAGGTATCCAAAAGCAACACGTTCAACACTTAATATATCCCAAGATCAACAACACGACCGACACGACTCCACAACAATCTAACCATCCTAGACGCGTCACTACACATCAACACTTAAACCAATCAAATCATCATAACCAACTCAATTCCATAATACACAATTAATATATATATATATATGTATATATATACGGACAAACCATCATACACACTTTACATAACATCAATTCACGAGATATAAGTCGTATAGGCAAGAACACTTGCCTCGATGATCGATACCAAAAACTCCAACCACACGGCTCACCCGAAACAGTCCCTGAAACCTACAACCTTCGCAAGAAACAATGACAACACAATCACTACGATAACCAAGAGCAATAACATCAGGAAATACAACAAACAACTGAAGAAAACCCATCAAAACATTTAATCGAATATTAAATATTCACGATTCTGACTCTAACTCGCTGCAGAACAAACAACAACAACGAGGGTTCAAGGGTTTTCTCACGGAAATCAAAATCATG